>JAWZYU010000006.1:35652500-36852500 GCA_038380435.1 Ryuthela nishihirai
CCAAAATTGTTTAGAACATCACTAAAAAGTTCAGCCCACCTAGTCATGACAGAATCCTCACCTTCTATAAGCTTACCTTATTTATCCGTCAATCCCTGTATGCCTGTCCGTTTCCTACCACACAAAACATTAACTATGTGATACAGCTCTCTGCTGTTGTGCTCTCTAACTGCTTTCTCGGCTTTGTCAGCCAAGCCATCTAGCTAAAGATTCTTATCAGCAGCTAACTGATCCTTTACATGTTTATCAAGCTCTCTGTAATCCTTTCTATTAGGACAAGTAGGGTACTGATTAAGGACATTCCTGCAGTTCCTTCTTTCTGAAATAAGCTCAAGTGCCTTATCACTCAAATAATTCTGACTCCTCTGCTCCTTTTTTTCCTAAAAGTGTACTGTTAGTTTCCAAAAAAATAAACCTGTTTACAATGGTCCCATTCTTCCTCAACTTCAGTAGTAAGCAAACCATGACTGTCATAATGACTAAGTAACCTATCATGGAAAGCCTAAGCTATAATAGGGTCTTTCAGAGCTTCAGTATTAAAGGTAAATTTTTTAACCTTAGCACAACACTTTTTAAGTTTAAGTTGCAAGACAATTTTAACAAGTTAATGGTCAGTTCCAATTTCAGCTCTCCTATATGCCCTGGTATTCCTAACAGAACTAGCCCATTT
The DNA here is from genome assembly GCA_038380435.1 of Ryuthela nishihirai. NCBI lineage: Eukaryota > Metazoa > Arthropoda > Arachnida > Araneae > Heptathelidae > Ryuthela > Ryuthela nishihirai. The sequence goes on from JAWZYU010000006.1 coordinate 35,653,171, forward strand.
GCTGTTAATTAATATAAAATCAATCATATTCTTATGCAGCCCACCAGGTGAAACCTATGTGTACTTATGTATGTCGCGATGTTTGTAATAAGTGGCTGCTGCCGTTATATAACTTAGCGGGTTGTGATCTGAAAAAATTCTCGACCCCATGACCCATACAACCAAGTCGCAACTTTTCTAGAGCCCACACCACTGCGTAAGCTTCGCGCTCAATAGTAGCCCATCGCCATTGTGTTTCATTCAGTTTTTTTTGGAGGCAAAAACAATGGGGCTTTCGTACTCCTGAACATACAGTTTTGAGAGACATGCTACGACCGCATTATTTGATGCGTCAGTATGCAACATGAATGCCTGCTTAAAGTCTGGAGTTGAACATTCGGTCGCACTGCATAGCCCCTTCTTCAATACCTCAAATGCCCTCTTGCTTCATCATTTCATTGCAATTGAATCGGTGCTCTCTTTCGGCTCATATCCCTGAGAGGTTTTGCAATATCAGCATAATTGGCTAAGTAGTGTCGGTGATAATTAAAAAGCCCCAGTACGCTTTTTAACTCTTTCTTCGTGTGAGGTGTTGTCATTTCTTTGATCACCTTCCGTTTTTCCGAATTAGGAGGATGTTTGCCAGAACGCACAATATGGCCTAAATATCTGATTTTCCACCTTGTCTAGGTTCACTTATCCAAATTAATTGCAAACGAGCTAAAATCCTCTATTCCTGTTAGCACTGATAGCCCTGATCCCTCCATCAAGCAACCGAACCCTGTACCCAAACATGATCTTTCAACATCTGAGTAGGGCCGGTCCACCGAGCATAGAGTATAGTAGGAAGAATCAGGCGCTAATACAATAACCTGAAACAGCTCTGCCTTGTCTGCTGTCAGCTCCATACGCACTTTCAACTCCTGGAGATATTGCGCCGCTGGCCTAGCCAACGCAGCTAGCACATACACTTCACCAGACCACGTGTCTTTCAGTACAGCAAGGGTCCCCTAGGCGAACGTCCGTAAAGCAATTGAAATAGCGACACGCCGTAGTTCCGTTTGGCACCTTCCAGTAGGCTCAGAGCCAATAGGGCAAATATTTATCCCATTTTCTCGGATGCTCTCTAACGACATGATGCATCATTCCTTTCATAGCTCTATGCCAACGTTCGATCAAACCATTCGCTCCAGCCGCTGCATCCTTTCCAAGCGGTAATACTACCGGTTGCTCTGCCCCTTCTCCTCTCTCGTCCCCAAATACGCACCCTGTGACGTCACTTCCTCATTGTGCTCTCACTGTGTCACTGTACGACTGCTGCTGAGCAACGCCGCGCTAGCGAGTTTCGGAGCGGTTTCCATAGCAAACAAGCTATTAGGCACAGCCGTCTTACCACACAATGTCCTGACGTCACGTTGGGCTTTATATTCTGGCTCGTCTCCCGCGAGAAATAGCTACCCGTTCTACGCTCACAATCGGAGTTTGAGCTTTTACTACTTCGCAGGGCCGCAAAGGCATTCCAATCGCTCAAACTCAGAAGGAAATCTATAGTTAGATTCTCAACTGTTGCAGCGATTAATTTGATTTCGGGATACGCTGAATCAAATGAAGCATCTCCCAGAATGCAGACAGGTATTTTAATTAAATCGGCTGTTACCGAATCCCCGAAAGCCGCTCGCAGAAAATTCGACCTGACGGTTTCTAGAATCTCTCTAGAATAAGTTCTCGCTTCACCACACTCTGCTCCATCCCTGAGTTCAGAATAGCTGTACAAGTTCTGCCACCACAACTCAATTCCACCTTCTCTAACTCATTCAAGTGAACCTTGCGCTGTTCCTTTGGGACACCAATAGGCACTCTTTCCATTGCTCGCGCTGAAACCTCTGCAGCTTTGTCCTCATTAGAACTATCTTCGCTGCGCAATACAACTACCGCTCTTGCGTTAACAGTGGACCTTTTTTTTTAATTTTGCAGCTTAGGACAGTCCCTCTTCAAATTATTTTTGGAACCACAAACATAACAACTGGGTGACCTGTCCGAAGGTTTTACCTGTCGGATTGGGGCTTTGCGATCATCCGTGAACTCTCTTTTGTGAGGTCGAATGTACATAACAGGTGCAGTATTCTTTTCAGTATATCGACACCTGTTATTTAGCTCTATACTCGCTAAACGGTGTATGATACACTCCACCAGTTAACGCGGTCTGAGCCAATCTGCTCTTTCTTGCAAAGCGACATATTCTGTGGTGCTAGATAATCTGGTGCCTCGGATTTGAATTTATCGCAAACTAAAAGATCAACGAGGGAATCAAATGTGTTTACGACTTTCCAAGTTCTTCCAAGTTCGACTTTCCAAACTACCTTACGACTTTCCAAGTATCGGCGCCACATTTCACGAATCCTCTCTGAAAATGTGTCCCAAGTTTCTCTGAATGTCGGCCAAGCAATGGACGCAAGATGGAAGTCCACTTCGTCAAATCATCTAACACTTTTGCTGGCGCTGTCAGATTCACATGAATGGGACCCAGGTGAACCATTTATGTTAGAAAATTCACCCTGCCGCCCACGTACTCTCGCAATCTCGAGTTCGTATTGCATTTGGAGCTTTGTTAGCTAAACGTCCCTTACTTCCTTTCTTTCTTGCGCCTCTAGCTTCATTTTAAGCATAGCCATTTCATGAGCTGCGCGAACTTGCTCACTGGAGCATTCAGTTATTTCACTCCCTGGCGAACATCCACTCTCGCTATTCCCTATTAAACTCGCCCCACTCTCCTCCATGTTATGTTCTGTTGTTTCAGTGTCGTACATATCTAACAAACTCTTCGCGTTCCCGTGAGTGTTATACGGCATAGCACGAGGCAACAATCGATAACTGAAACAAGCTTAGAAACTAAATCTCACCACACCGAAGTCACATTCATAGATCAACTCCACTGGAGCAGGGATGTCTTGCATCGCTTCTTCCTCTAGCACACTACACAATAATTTTTCAAAGTCATCACGTTCCACTCCTTTCAATACCATTGTGCTAACACCAGTTTTAAATTGCGTCATTCTGGGGGTGTCGTTGCCGAGTGAACTACCGTGACTAAGAATATAAATCGGTACGCTATTTACCTCCCTTGTCAGGATGAGGAATACTGCCGGTGGCATTAATATGACACTACACTTACGTGATTAATATATATATTGACATATATACAAAGACCTCACAAGGACCTACAGAGTAAGGCTAAAACTAAAGCTGGCTATACACGATCGGTCTTGGAGCCAAGCCTGGCCCGTGCAGGGTCCTTGTTTGACAGCAGTCGCGTCAAGCGCGCCCTAAACTTGTCCTTACACGGTCACTTTTCAGCCGGCGATCCAAAACACGGATATCAGTCTACTGAAGGCTTTCTTTTGAACAATAGTTCAGTTTCTCATGCGTTCATATGGATTTTGTTTATATTTCTTCGCTGATAATTTCTCTGCGAAATGAAGAACCAAAGCGGAGAAAAAATTAGTGTAGATTTTTTTATATAGCATTGTTAAGTGAGCTAAAAGAGAATTCCCCAGATGATTACAGGAGTTATATATCCACAGATATTATCCGATAATGGAATCATTGAAAATCATCGTTTCTATTCAAAATTGAAGAGGCTGCTAAATTTGCTAAATAGCAGTAAAAAATAGATGGTATGAATTTCTTTTTCTTTGTAGATGATGCCTTTGCCCTAGATCAGGCATGTCAAACTCGTTAACCACCGAGGGCCATATTAACTATTATATATTAAATCGCGGGCCGCAAAACAAAAAAAAACCCAGATGAAAATTGTTATGTGCAAACTAGACTAGAACGCAGTATTCGTTCACTGACTGCTAACGAATAGCTTCCGACTCTACTGGCATTTCGTGACTCATTGCCATGCGCAAAGTACGTACATTTGAATGATCTCGAGACATGTGTATACATATTGGAGCCCGATCGTAGAATTGCTGATATCATGAAATGCCACTATTTCATGAAATGATCGGGCATTTCATGATATGAGCAATTCTACGATCGGGCTCCGACATATACATTTATGCGCAATAGTTTCTCTTATATATAAATGGAAATGTTTTCTATAATACGTTTATTTAATTCATGTACCGTGTACGAACTTATAATTTTAATTAAAGAATCCAGTGTTGTCAAAAGTTAAATAAACGTATTGGTTATCAATCTTGGCGGGCCGCGGAACAGTTCCCGGCGGGCCGCGTGTTTGACATGCCTGCCGTAGATGAACATTTTATTAAACCTTTTCGGTTGAAAGAAACATCTAAAGTAGACGATGAAGCATATAAAAAGAAGTATTCAGTTACAGGCTATCACGTGGAAGAACTGTTATAAAAATGCATTTAGCATAATACCTAATAGATTCTGAATGTTGCATACTTCAATTAATTTAAATCCTAAAGAAATAGATTCCTAACTCATGGCCTGCTGCATATTGCATAATTATTTAAGAAGAAACTGTAGGTTGACCTATTTCACCTGGAAATTTATTAGATTGAGTGGACACAGAAACCAGTAATGTAAGCATTGAGACTGGAGAAATGATGAGTCCATCAACGCTTCAGAGATGGGTAATTATCGAAATGTTGCTAACAAGGGTAGAAAATGTCGACAGGGATATGTGGAATATTTAAATAGGCTCGGAAAAGTACCATGGCAAGACCGAATGGTGTTGCAAAAAAATTTTAACAGTCGTTGTTGCTAAAATATCAATAATACACTGATATATCAAAATATTTTCAGACCGGTGATTCTCTATGCTTCACCCATATGGGTGAATACTATACCCACCAATATTCGTAAAATTCAGGTCTTACAGAACAAGATTTTCAGAATTGCGGTCGATGCCCCCTGGTTTGTCACTAACAGACAACTCCATAAAGACCTGGGCATCGACCATATATACAGGGTGTCTCAAAAATATAGGTATAAACTTTTAGGGGAGGTAGATAACATCTAAAGGAATGAGATTGCATAGGAACTCATAACCGGAAACGTCATGGGAAAGTGGTAGCAGAGGTGCAAGATCTGAAAGGACACAAGACAGTGATTAATGGGAAAATATTTATTGGACATAATTATTACAAATGGCGTCTAGATGATGCATTTCATAATGTTACAGCAGATGCTCGAAGTTTCCACCATGAGACGCAATGCATGCGTGACACTGACGGAGCACTGATTGCCGGACACGGTCGAACACACCTGGAGTTTCTTTGATAGTAGCAGCAGCGCAGACGAGCCTTGCCACGGGATCCATGTCAGACTCCACAGGCGATTCATACACGGCAACTTTGAGGCCCCCCCCCCCCCACAGAAAGAAATCAACCCTCTTTAAATCAGGTGGGCGTGTGGGCCAGGCAACTGGTCCAGCACGACCAATCCATCGTTGCCCAAAAGACATGTCAAATGCGCACGAACACACCTTCCATAATGGGGAGGTGCTCCATCATGTTGAAACCACATGTTGCGTCTCACATTTGCTAGAACATAGGCAAGTAAGCCTGGTAGAACCTGTTCCAGAAAGATCAGATATTTCACAGATGTCATGAGGGATGGTAAAAGGTATGGCCCGACTAAGCATTCGCAGACCAAACCTGCCCACACATTTACTGTGAAACGATGTTGTGCCGCATGGGTGCGCACAACATGGGGGTTCTCGTGAGCCCACAAATGCGCATTGTGCTGACTGAATACGCCATTCCGAGTGAAACTGGCCTCATCAGTAAACAAAACATAAGCTGGGAAATTCATATCTTGGGCACTTTCTTGGAGATACTACTGCGCAAAACGCACACGTGCAGGATGATCTGTGGGGAGAAGTAACTGAACCCTTTGGAGATGAAAGAGGTGTAAAGACTCGCCGTGCAAAACGCGCTGTACACTGCAAAGAGACACTCCTAAGGCAGAGGCAACGGCACGTGTGCTGGTACTAGGATTAGTTTCCACGGCATCCAACACACTTTCTTCCATGGTGGGAGTACGCGTCGATCGTGGCCTGCCCTCACTTCTGTTATCTCTTAATGACCCATAAACGCACAAATTTTGATGCGCACGTGCAAACAAACGGTGGCCCGTACATGTCTGTATGGGAAGTGTTCTTGATACATTCGTTGAACGGCTGGTCTGTTGCCCTCAGCTATTCCATACACTAAGTGCATGTCTGCCAGCTCCCTGTTCGAATACCTTTGCATGCTCTTCGTAAGCCGACTACCGCTCGAATGAGGAAATCCGAAATTTATCCCTCTAGCGCACTGATGAGCAGCGACGCCTATGGACTTACGGTGACCTTTCCGGTTATGGGTTTCTATGCAATTCTCATTCCTTTAGATGTTATCTACCTCCTCTAAAAGTTTGTACCTATATTTTTCAGACACCCTGTATATATATATATATATACATATAAAACGCACCTCAAAAAGTTTTTTTTTGAGGCTGTAAGCAATAATACCAATGAGATTTTTTCTTCTCTGGTTCTTTACGATCATACTGTTTAAAACAAGTACAAGAGGCCTAAAACGGTGGCGTTCTCTGAGGAGACCTACCCGTTTTAGGTTTCTGATACAATTTTACTGCTATTTTTAGCTTTTCTTATGTTTTTGCCTTAGGGGCCCACCTAAGGATAGTTTACTTGTATATTTTGTTCTTACTAATACCAAATAGGCATATCTTTCTGATGGAGATGGTTAGGGGTAAAATTATTACTTGGTACATCGAATATGATTATACGATCTACGATCAAAATATTAGAATCAGAATCAAAACATTACATCAGGTAAGTGCTGCCGATGACTGAATCGCTGCACGAATGATAATTCTCGTGTTTCCTGTTTGCGATTCCTAGATAGGGCTAAAAAATTGTAACAGGAAATATCCCCCTGCTCTTCATTTTAGACAGGAAGTATTAGTTAGGGCTAATTTTCATCGTTGAACGTTACACTTCGTTCAACGACTATTTGAATTTCGTTAAAGTTCTTTTTTATTGCATAGATTATCAGGCAAAAGGGTATAATGTAGATTAAATTATTGCAAAAACAACTTTGCACTTCCCTGTTTTTTTTTCTTAATTTTAGCTACGGATATAAGTGGCTCTTACTCTTCAGTTATTTGCCTTTAATTGACAAAATGTTTTACAAATTTGTAAGTTCCACAATCTGCCACTCCTGTGTATTTCAAGTGTATTATTCTGTGCATTAGTTAGTTGGTTGCCTTCATAGTATTTTTCTTTTCCCTATATTGTTTCCCCCAAAATTTTACACATTAATACCTCTTTCTTGCACTGAGTACACACATTACAATTTCCTTACACTATAAAGTACATAGTTGCCATAACTTATGTTAGCCTCTTCCACGGTTGCCACCCATGTCTAAGGAATTATATTAATAAACTTTCCAGCATAGGCCACTAAGTTAAAATAACTAATTCTTCCTCCCTATCTTCTAACCTCCATACTGATTTTCAAAAATTCTTTCCGGAATACGAAACGCTATCAGATTCAGATAAATCAGATGGTTGTTATTCGACAACGCACCAAGCATTTTTAGCATTCAAAGTCAACGGGAATAAGTGGAATGACTCACTTTTTTCGCCACACCCCAAAACCTCCACCATCTGTTGACGCTAACACCACAATATTAGAAAATAGCGCCATTGATGAATCAATTGATATTTAAGATAATTTGTCAAATTTTCCCCTTTCCCCTTCTTCACTTAAAATTGACACTGATTTTAACTTAGAAGGGCGTTAAATTCCGACTGTTGAAAACCAGACTGATTTCATCTCTCGAAAGCGAAAAGTCTCCAAAAGAGCGCGAACCTCTCCTGGTCTCACTTCACCTAATTTAGATAATTCTTGCCTTGTACAAACTTCAAATCGCTATTGGATCCTAGGCTCAAAACTCGATTCTGCTGCTACAAACTCTCCTGATTTATATGATTCTCAGATCCCAAGCTTAAACCCTTTAAATAGAAATAAAACGACACGCATTCCACCAATCATTATTCAAAATACGAATAATTCACTGCTATTGCAAACAGCCATTTCTCCTCCAAATACACGATACAATAAGAGTAAATCCAAATTCTATCGAGGACTACATAAATTTCAGCAAATTTTTAGAGGAATCTAATGTTGGATTTCACACTTTTACCCTAGATAACAATAAAACCTTAAAAGTTGTTATTGGAAATTTTCCAGTTAATGCCAACTTAGCTGAACTGCGTGATGAACTTGACCACTACGATTTACCAATTCTTAAATTAGTTCAGTTCTCAAGAGGCCCCTCCAAAACCCCTCTACCTCTCTTCTTTCTCGAAATGGAGAAAACTGAACTAGGTAAGGAAGTGAGTTGGTTATTGAATGCACTAGGAAAGACCGTTCATCCCCCCTCCAAATGCGCTAACTGTGGCGACCCCCACACCGCAAACTTTAGAGGATGACCCGAAATTCGACTTTACTAATTCTACCACTATCAGTCCAAATTCTCTTCACTTCCCTATTACACCTACTAAATCCTCACATACTCGCTCCTCTTCTACCACACACACATCTGCTAAAACCTCCCCCCTCCTCATTCCAAAACCTCAGACATACGCAAATACAGTTTCAAATCCGATTCCCTCCCAACAAAATCCTCCTCCCCCCGTAATTCAAATCATGGAGAGAGAATGCTCCCTTCCTTTTGAAGCCATATTTTTTGAAACTTTTTTTTGAAACCATCTTTTTGAAACCACCTTTTCTAAACCTTTTTTTCGTCTGTAAATGGTAGATAGGTAGTCACTGGAAGGGGAGCTATGCACCAACCCCCTGTGATGATGCATATAACCTGGCCAGGTCTAGCACCTAATGTCCGACCCCGACTTCTCGTGGTGCAGACCGTTAGTACCTTTCAAAAGAGATACTTTCTTGTGGAAGTGAATGGAAGAAGAGGATTGCCAGATTAGTGTGGCCTACTGATCTGGACAACTATGGACACTTTTTTTTTTTACTCTGCTGAGGAGTGGTCAACCACACAGGGTCCTGGTGCTGACCGTATAAACTTACTGAACTGATATAAGACTCTGAGCTTGATTATGGATCCTGAATTTGCTGCACTGGTGGGCTTCTGGGGAGGGAATATTTTCCGCTGTGTTTTCTGTTTGTTTGTGGGTTGACAGCCCCAAGTGAATAGATTCACAGGATATGTTTATCAGCTGGTGAATAATCCTGAGCAGAGGTCATCGCAGGCACCTGAACTCTTTGCTTCTATTGGCATCGTCAAATTCTACATTAGAGGAAGTCTTTCAGTGTAGATGGCATCAGCCTTTAAAGGTGGGGGAACGGGTCTTTAACCCTTGTCTGCGATTAGGGGGCTGTTTGGTATTGTCGGCATTCCATCTCTCAATAAACATAATTTCTTTAAACATCCTACTAACCATTTTCTATCCATAGGTAGTTGGAATGTGAGGACTGTGCACAGAGTTTATTCTCTTGATGTCCTCACACAAGAATTCCACTGTTATAATTTAGATATTCTCTGCTTGCAAGAGATCAGATGGACAGATAAAGGTTAGTAGTAGCATTTATTTCCACTCATAATCCATACATATATATACATAGCACAAATTTTCGCACGTGTAACAATAACAATGGTGGAAACACAAATACACAAAACCAACAAAAATAAAACAAGAAAAATAAAAACCGCACACATAATTTTAGTCATTACATGCCGAAACCAAGGGGTTAAATTGCCCGTCCGAGTTCCGTTTGGGTTAAATAAAAAAAATACCCCCTCAAGCAGCTGCTTGCCAGAGAGGTCTGACAGGAGCCTCTCAGTTTATATGCCAAAGTAAAAGATCTGAGAGAATGGTAGGACCTCAGCAGAAAAACGACACATGCATCCATTCCTTACCCGGGAGTAGTGTCAAAGGCCGCCTGGCGCACCCGGAAGTAACTCCACGGTCCACTGCAAACAGTGGCGTCGGTAGTGATGTCACCGCTAGCGTCGGGGGCTTAATTTTTGAGGGGGGATGCCTCTCCCTAAGGAGGGATTAAATTTCTTGTGTCCCCAAAAAAGGCTCCCTGGGGAGGGCCTAATTTTTGGCTTCCCACGCTGGTGTCTGGGAGGGCTTTTTTTAACGACCGGAAGTGCCGACCCCCCCTCAGGTGTTCTCCCCCACACGTGTGTGCTGGCGTCGGGGAGAGGAAGTGTCGACCCCCACATGTGAGTGCTGACGTCGGGATGGTCTTTGATGGGGAGGGCTTAAATTTCTTGTGTTCCCAAAAAAGGCCCCCTGGGGAGAGCGTAATTTTTGGCTTCCCACGCTGGTGTCTGGGGAGGGGGTCGATCGGAAGTGTCGACCCCCAAACGTGTGTGCTGGCGTCGGGGAGAGGAAGTGTCGGACCCCACACGTGTGTGCTGGCGTCGGGATGGGCGTTGATGGGGAGGGCTTAATTTTATTGTCGACCAGAAGTGTTGGAGACGGAGAGGGCTTAAATGTTGTGTGTCCCTAAAAAGGCCCCCTGGGGAGGGCTTAAAATTTGGCTTCCATGTGCATGGCGGTCTAGGGCTTAACGCCCACGCAGGAGGGGAGCGGGGTTACCTCTCCCACACGTATACTTTTCCTGGCGGTGGGATGACTTCCTCCCACACGTGGGATTCTGATTTTTTTTCTTGTAATGTCACCCCCCATTTGATACCCCACGCTATTCAGCATTTGGCTTGCGCCTGCGGCAGTATGGTGACCGCCCATGCAGGCGGGATGTTAAAAAACGGACGCCACGGACGGGAGGTCACGTGAGCTTGGGTGTCGGGCTTGACTCCCGCATTTCTGGTTACACACATTCTTTCTCGTATGAGAGAAACTTTCTGATTTAAATCACACCCTATGCGAGCGCGAAAATATGTTGAAAAGTCTGGAACCTAAATAGTTCTATGCCATCCGTGGAGAGCGCCGCATCCCCAGTACAACAGCGCATGTCTTGAGCCTGCCGACGCAACAAGCGGCGTGGTGTCATAGTGCACCGTTAGCGAAGCATGTCGTCATTGACCTGTGCGCCTGAATTACATAATTTATCGATCAAAATACTATCATTTTAAATATTACGTTTGAGTATAATTTACCGTACGTTTTAAAATATGCTCACGATGTTTGTAATAGAGGTGTGATTCATTTTATGTTCAATACATAATTTATCAGTCGTTTTAAATACAGTCACGATATATAGGCGTGAATAAATTTTACGTGTAAGTGAAATATATTCACACGTACGTTATATGTCCACGTATTATAACTTAGGTTCTATACACGAATAAAAATAAGAAAATGTTTAACAAAAAACATTTTTGTGGTCGACAGATCTGCATACAGAAACACAATTCGGAATTAATTTTGCTCTATCTGTAGACAATTATAAAGCAGTTTTTGATTCTGCTTAAAGCAGAGGATATGACCCTTCTGGAAGAAGATCTGTACATGATAAAATGTATTCACATGACTCATAAAACAATGCATGGTTCAACTTTTGGGGGTTAACTTATTCGATGCATCCGTTGGAATCGACTTCCAAAGTATAACCTTAAAAGCATTGAGTTAGGCTCTTTACCACCTTTGATCATAACATATGGAATCCATTTTATTAAGGTTTACTACGAAACCTTTTAGTAATTGCAAATGAATAGAGCAGTAAATGACATATTATCAAAACTTTTTAAATAATAGTCACTGAATAAGATAATGTTTAACAAAAAATTTTCGAGTTCGCGAGATTTGCATACAGAAATATCTGAAAAACATCGGACGGGGAAAAAATTCTAATAATCCAGCCAACTTCTAAATAATTCTAGTAGTTTAATGCGAAAAAGTCCCCAGGTCAACCAGTACTTCTTGAATATTCTGTGCAGCAGAAACACATTTAACCGTTACCAAAGCTGAGGCCGTAATGTACCTTCACAATGGGAATGCTCTATTTTTCGAAAACAATTATACAAAAGTTTAGACACCGAGATGCTGCATCGCAATACAACACTCCAGGGGTTAAAGGATCTTTCTAAAAACCCACGTAAGTTATATGGAACGCTTTTCCTGCAACACACTAGCACAGGGCTAAAAAATCAAACCCACCCCCAGCATGTTTTTCTAGGGTGCGCCGTCGATATGATGACAAACCATCTTCCATATTCTTAGTGCGAACTGAAAAAAGCTGTCAAAGTCCATATTGAGATATTCACTGTCTGATGATTTAAATACACACGCTATATTCACTTTCTGATGATTAAAATCAAAGGGTTAAGATTTTACGGCTGAGGTCTTGCACTCTGACCATGCTTTCAGTTTAAAACATTGGTATAATTGTCTATGCGTTTCAAGTTGCCACAGGACGCGTGATTTTTACGAGTCGTCGTATGAAAGCAGCAATAGTCGACCACGTGCCTCGGGCACGCGGTCGCAGCTCCGTCGGGCCCCTGGCAGGGGAAGATTTGAAAAACTCGAGTCCTGAATGTTTTACCTAGAATGAATTTTCACTCCAGATAACCCGTTATTTTCTAAGACATAACAAATATTCTGATATTACATATTTAAATTCAGAATCAATTCTCCATCTTTATCACTGTGCATTTTAATATTACTCTCTCTCAACCTACCACCTAGGTTTACTATATTTGTTTAGGTGTACTGGGGTGCCAAACAACTTGAACGTAAAAGCAAACTGTCTTTGGTACATTTGAAACTTTTGCATGCACACTTGTAGTGATAATTGTGACCCCCACTGCTCTAAAACAGGTTTCACGAACTTTCTTTGGGTATTATACTGACAAAGTGAAACCGTATGGACTGCATTATAGGTAAAGAATGTTTTACTGCGAACATTAATCTCTTTCATATCGGGAGTAAAATTACACACGCAAACGAGTTAGGGGGCTATACACTTGTAAGAAATATTTTGTTCATTTTGGAAGAATATTTAAGATTCTTATTTCCTGTGAAAGTTTATTTCTCTTGTAGGAACGTATAAAGGTAACCTGTTTTGGAGGTTTACACCATAACTGCTTAATGCTATCACATTTGTACCCACCAAGACATGTGAAAAAAAGTTCGCAGCGTAAAAGTCGTGTATCAGATTTTGAAATTCACTTAAAACTCTTCTGGTCATTTACATGCATTTTTTCCGTGCAATTCCGGTGCCTGGAAAATTAGCCGTCACTTTCTTCCTATAGTTTTTGTCAGACGTCTTTGTCTCGCTAGTTCGTATAGGGTTTAGGTAAACCTTTCAATATCGCTAAGAAATAAATCACAATGACAAACAAAAATCAGATACACTATTTATTTAGTAACTATTAGTACATATACAGAGGTGTGTACCACCGCGCCGCAGAAAAGTTCCATACAGACAGGAATGATATCTGAACGATGTAACTCAACTTCTTCCACAAAAACGTTTAGCGATATCGGTGAATGTTTCTTACGTCTTCTGGGAAATAGTCTCCAACTGTAACAGCAAGGTGCCAATGGCGAAGCTGACTTTACCCCCAATACAGTTCTTTGTGCATCCTGACACATTCTTAACTGAACGGTGCAGAGCCATAGTGGATAGTTAAATTCATTCACTTTCCATCGCTGAAACCTTTGCTTGGTCCCTCAAGGCCTTTAGATGAGTTTGTAGGATGTCGAGGTAGCGTCTCATTTTGTCGGGTTCTGACGAGTTCATTACAGATTAGATTTCATGGTCTAGCCATTGCGAAGATGTTACGGCGGGGCCTTCACATTGGTTGGTTTTAAGTCGTGCTACAAGTCCGATGACGTCCTTGTTACACTGTAAACTAACTGTAAACAAACGGCAGGAAATCCCTTTCCTTTAGGGTATTTCTTGAAACCTTTCCAAATAGGATCGCTCTTTCGTCCTGACATGTTCAACGAGTGGCTTACTGACAGCAAATGATACAGGCACACAGTGGTACTTATGATTTAAATCCAAACCTTCAACCATTCAGTGTGAACTATATCTCGACCAATGAATGGCTTCTGCAATTCAGTGTGAACTATATCTCGACCAATGAATGGCTTCTGCCATTCAGTGTGAACTATATCTCGACAAATGAAAGGCTTCTGCAAGATTCTCGTAACCTATTTACCCCTCCAACAACCCTTCCTCTTTTTTATAGAGTACTAACGATGCGGTGGAAATTTCTCTAGTTGTCGAGTTAATATGACTCTCATGTGTGTAAATTGGATTTTGGGGAGTCTCTTCATTGCAAAGGCGCATGGGATGACGAGGTCCATTATTATTGTGTTGGTTTGGAGAACATGTCTTTAGAAAAGAATTGGTTATATTTGAAATGTATCAATCTACCCATTAACACTTCTAAGCTTAAATAAACAACAGAAGAACGTGTCATCACGTGATGTAACAACAGTTGACATGGAGACTAAAAGTTTTACAACTGATAAATCTAATGTGTATGGCGTCTAGCCTCGTTTTCTTACATATCTCAAAATAAGAGGTAAAGCAACCTGAAGTATGAGAGGAGCTTCTGGATTAAATCTGATACTAAGCGCATTACTTAACTGATTTAAATCCACAATAATCTTATTCAAGACTTCCTGTACAGTATGAGAAATTAATAAGCAACTACTCCCTGCCTTTTCCATTACTGGGACATGAATAAGAAAAGACCTAGAACTTTGGCAGTTGCTTGCTACAGAAGAAGCTAACAATTTAAAACGAGACGATTTCTTTCATAACCATCATTCATATCAAATCTACAACATTATTACTCTAATATCGTACAGTTTTCAGATAGTCATTCTTTTACATTTCTCGATTCAGTTAAGTAGAACAATGAAACAGCATTGCGGGAAAAATCTTTTATTCATACACTAAGAAATTACAATGACGACCAATCAGATATAGAACAGAAATTAGTAACACTATTAGCATTTATTTAGTACATATTCAGAGGCACGTACCAATTCGTCATACACTTCGTTTAGTAATATAGGAAAGTGTAACATGTAGGTATAATTATCTTCAACTCCGGCCTCTTCCACAAAAAGTTTAGTGATATCGCTTAAAGGAATGTTTCTCACGGCTTCTGCGAAATGCGCATCAACCGATTCAACGGATATAGCAACACACGAATAGCGAAGTTGACTCGGATGATCTGTTTCACACCCAATACAGTTCGTACGAAGAATCCGAAAAATATCTTTTCTGACGAGAGTATTTAATGTTTTTATGAAACTTAGCTTGGCTCTCTGATCATACGGTTCAACATTAGACAGTCTTGGAGTATGGTCTGTAGTTAATTCGACCTCCCTTACGGCATTAGAAAATTTATTGAACTTCAGAGCCATCAAGCTGCAGGTGATGGAGTTGCGGAATCTTTTAACCACGTCCATTGTTTGATGCTGAGATGTACCGAAGAAATCATTGAAGTACCGTCGTCACTCACACCACCTTTTTCAAAGACCACTCCATTTTTACCCTTGAATACCACCAGTTCAAGGGTTCCACCAGTTCAGTTCATACTCGAAGGTAAACGTATAGGCGAGTGTAGAAGTCAGTCCACACCACTGTTCTTCGGATAATATAACCGAAGCCTTTATGGGTCTAAAACGGAATGTCACTGCACTTCTGAAACAAACATATGTGGACTTCGGGAACGTTCTTGCAAATCTTCACCAACAAGTCAGAGCCTAGCTGGTAGTCGTCATCTCCAATAGCAAACCGCTCCACGGTGAGATCACTTTCGGGCTGAGAATGCTGAACACAGGCCATCGTTAACACTTCAGTACTGCAAAACTATGTCTTTTCACACATCAAGTGTACTGCTTATACCTAAAACCTCTGATGTCAACTGGCAATAGCCCGCCATTGGTCGAGAACTAATTCGTAGTGATATTAAAAACCAATTGTAGAAGAGTAATTTCTTAGTGTATGAATTGGGGTGCGGGTCTTTTTTCGTCACACATACAGTCCAATATTTCCCCGCAATAATTTACATAAAAATAAATAATAAAATAAATACCCCCTCAAGCAGCTGCTTGCCACAGAGGTCCGACAGGAGCCTGTCAGTTCATATGCCATAGTAGAAGGTCTGAGAGGATGGCAGGACCTCAGCAGAAAAACGACACAAACAGCCATGCCTTACCCGGGGCTCGAACCCAGGTCCCGTAAATCAGTAGCCAAGCACGCTAACCACTCGGCCACGGGACGGCTTCAAATAATTTATTTTTTAAATCAGAGATTGTTTTCTTTTCACCGTTTTTATTTTTAACCTATAGCATTTTTTCTTTTTCTGTGGGACAGTTACTTAAATCAGTTTCTGCGGGATAGACCTTCTTCCATATACTTGTACTTTAAGAAGTTTTTATATTTACGACTTAGGAATTTTCATGTCTTCAAATATTACTTTAAGAAGTTTTATAATTGTGTTTTTCTTTATACTTATGACTTCAGATTTTTTATGCTTTCAGATATCAAAGATTTTTCCCCCTTTTCATATATTATTTTATACTTGTGTTTTGACACCTTTCAGACAGATTATCACACGGATACCCACAGGTTCCACTACGTGAGACTTCAAAGATCATTAACAGATCTATCTGGTCTTCACATGGTTGTTGTTATAAATTCTCTCCAAACATGTATTACAGGCTGACCTTGTTTCCACAAATTACATGTTTGTAGTGTAACAGATATGCAGGGGTAAAAAGGATGCTAAACTATCACCTGCTACTCTGTGCACATTTTCCATTCTTGAAAATTTTGGATCTACAACTCCCTCCAAACAAAAAAGTGGGTAAAATGATTGCCTAAACATCTTCTGATTTTATTGAATATGATACTTCAGTTGGGGTATACAATGATTATGTTAGAAAGTATTTCTTCATTTGGCGAAGTTCTAAGTCCTTTCTTATTCATGTACCCAGTAATGGAAAAGGCAGGGAGTAGTTGATTATTATATACTAAGCGCATTAATCAACATTTCAACTGATTTAAATCCTGCTTATTAATTTCTCATAATGTACAGGAAGTCTTGAATAAGATTATTGTGTATTTAAATCAGTTGAGTAATGCGCTTAGTATCAGATTTAATCCAGAAGCTCCTCACATACTTCAGGTTGCTTTACCTTTTATTTTCAGATATGTAAGAAAACGAGGCTAGACGCTATACACATTAGATTTATCTGTTGTAAAACTTTTAGTCTCCATGTCAACTGTTGTTACATCACGTGATGACACGTTCTTCTGTTGTTTATTTAAGCTTAGAAGTGTTAATGGGTAGATTGATACATTTCGAATATAACCAATTCTTTCCTAAAGACATGTTCTCAAAACCAACACAATAATAATGGACCTCGTCATCCCATGCGCCTTTGCAATGAAGAGACTCCCCAAAATCCAATTTACACACATGAGAGTCATATTAACTCGACAACTAGAGAATTTTCCACCGCATCGTTAATACTCTATAAAAAAAAGAGGAAGGGTTGTTGGAGAGGTAAATAGGTTACGAGAATCTTACAGAAGCCTTTCATTGGTCGAGATATAGTTCACACTGAATTGCAGAAGCCATTCATTGGTCGAGATATAGTTCACACTGAATTGCAGAAGCCATTCATTGGTCGAGATATAGTTCACACTGAATGGTTGAAGGTTTGGATTTAAATCATAAGTACCACTGTGTGCCTGTATCATTTGCTGTCAGTAAGCCACTCGTTGAACATGTCAGGACGAAAGAGCGATCCTATTTGGAAAGGTTTCAAGAAATACCCTAAAGGAAAGGGATTTCCTGCCGTTTGTTTACAGTTAGTTTACAGTGTAACAAGGACGTCATCGGACTTGTAGCACGACTTAAAAGCCATCAATGTGAAGGCCCCGCCGTAACATCTTCGCAATGGCTAGACCATGAAATCTAATCTGTAATGAACTCGTCAGAACCCGACAAAATGAGACGCTACCTCGACATACTACAAACTCATCTAAAGGCCTTGAGGGACCAAGCAAAGGTTTCAGCGATGGAAAGTGAATGAATTTAACTATCCACTATGGCTCTGCACCGTTCAGTTAAGAATGTGTCAGGATGCACAAAGAACTGTATTGGGGGTAAAGTCAGCTTGGCCATTGGCACCTTGCTGTTACAGTTGGAGACTATTTCCCAGAAGACGTAAGAAACATTCACCGATATCGCTAAACGTTTTTGTGGAAGAAGTTGAGTTACATCGTTCAGATATCATTCCTCTCAGTATGGAACTTTTCTGCGGCGCGGTGGTACACACCTCTGTATATGTACTAATAGTTACTAAATAAATAGTGTATCTGATTTTTGTTTGTCATTGTGATTTCTTTCTTAGCGATGTTGAAAGCTTTACCTAAACCCTATACGAACTAGCGAGACAAAGACGTCTGACAAAAACTATAGGAAGAAAGTGACGGCTAATTTCCCAGGCACCGGAATTACACGGAAAAAATGCATGTAAATGACCAGAGGAGTTTTAAGTGAATCTCAAAATCTGATACACGACTTTTACGCTGCGAAATTTTTTTCACATGTCTTGGTGGGTACAAATGTGATAGCATTAAGCAATTATGGTGTAAGCCTCCAAAACAGGTTACCTTTATACGTCCTACAAGAGAAATAAACTTTCACAGGAAATAAGAATCTTAAATATTCTTCCAAAATGAACAAAATATTTCTTACAAGTGTATAACCCCCTAACTCGTTTGCGTGTGTAATTTTACTCCCGATATGAAAGAGATTAGTGTTCGCAGTAAAACATTCCTTACCTATAGCGCAGTCCATACGGTTTCACTTTGTCAGTATAATACCCAAAGAAAGTTCGTGAAACCTGTTTTAGAGCAGTGGGGGTCACAATTCTCACTACAAGTGTGCATGCAAAAGTTTCAAATGTACCAAAGACAGTTTGCTTTTACGTTCAAGTGGTTTGGCACCCCAGTACATAAAAACAAATATAGTAAACCTAGGTGGTAGGTCGACAGAGAGTAATATTAAAATCAACATTGATGAAGATGGAGAATAGTTTCTGAATTTAAATAAGTGATATCAGAATATTTGTTATGTCTTAGAAAATAACGGGTTATCTAGAGTGAAAAGCCATTCTGGGTAAAACATTCAGGATTCGAGTTTTTCAAATCCTCCCCTGCCAGGGACCCGACAAAGCTGCGACTTTCAAGGCCACCGTCTGTCTCCATATCGGTTGCCCGACCGCGTGCCCGTGGCACGTGGTCGACTATTGCTGCTTTCATACGACGACTCGTAAAAATCACGCGTCCTGTGGCAACTTGAAACGCACAGACAATTATACCGATGTTTTAAACTGAAAGCACGGTCAGAGTGCAAGACCTCAGCCGTAAAATCTTAACCCTTTGATTTTAATCATCAGAGAGTGAATATCTCAATATGGACTTTGACAGCTTTTTTCAGTTCGTACTAAGAATATGGAAGATGGTTTGTCCTCATATCGTCGGCGCATCCTAGAAAAACATGCTGTGGGGGTGGGTTTGATTTTTTAACCCCTGGGGTAGTGCACCAAAGTTTTGATTTAAATCAGTGAAGTGAATATAACCTGTATATAGGGTTTGTCCACATATTGATGGATCATCCTAGAAAAACACGTTGTGTTTGATTTTTTAGCCTTGTTGTAGTGTGTTACAGATAAAGCGTTCCATAAAACTTACGAGGGTTTTTAGAAAGATTCTTTAACCCCTGGAGTGTTGTATTTCGATGCAGCATCTCGGTGTCTAAACTTTTGCATAAAAGTTTTCGAAAAATAGAGCATTCCCATCGTGAAGGTATATTACGGCCTCAGCTTTGGTAACGGTTAAATGTGTTTCTGCTGCACAGAATATTCAAGAAGTACTGGTTGACCTGGGGACTTTTTCGCATTAAACTACTAGAATTATTTAGAAGTTGGCTGGTTTATTAGAATTTTTTCCCCGTCTGATGTTTTTCAGATATTTCTGTATGCAGATCTCGCGAACTCGAAAAGTTTTTTGTTAAACATTACCTTATTCAGTGACTATTATTTAAAAAGTTTTGATAATATGTCATTTACTGTTCTATTCATTTGCAATTACTAAAAGATTTCGTAGTAAACCTTAATAAAATGGATTCCACATGTTATGAATCAAAGGTGGTAAAGAGCCTAATTCAATGCTTTTAAGGTTATACTTCGGAAGTCGATTCCAACGGATGCATCGAATAAGTTAACCCCCAAAAGTTGAACCATGCATTGTTTTATGAGTCATGTGAATACATTTTATCATGTACAGATCTTCTTCCAGAAGGGTCATATCCTCTGCTTTAAGCAGAATCAAAAACTGCTTTATAATTGTCTACAGATAGAGCAAAATTAATTCCGAATTGTTTTTCTGTATGCAGATCTCTCGACATCGAAAAGGTTTTTTGTTAAACATTTTCTTATTTTTATTCGTGTGTAGAACCTAAGTTATAATACGTGGACATATAACGTACGCGTGAATATATTTCACTTAGAAGTAAAATTTATTCACGCCTTTATATCGTGACTGTATTTAAAACGACTGATAAATTATGTATTGAACGTAAAATGAATCACACCTCTATGACAAACATCGTGAGCATATTTTAAAACGTACGGTAAATTATACTCAAACGTAATATTTAAAATGATAGTATTTTGATCGATAAATTATGTAATTCAGGCGCACAGGTCAATGACGACATGCTTCGCTAACGGTGCACTATGACACCACGCCGCTTGTTGCGTCGGCAGGCTCAAGACATGCGCTGTTGTCCTGGGGATGCGGCGCTCTCCACGGATGGCATAGAACTATTTAGGTTCCAGACTTTTCAACATATTATCGCGCTCGCATAGGGTGCGATTTAAATCAGAAAGTTTCTCTGCATACGAGAAAAAATCTGTGTAACCGGAAATGTGGGAGTCAAGCCCGTCACCCAGGCTAACGTGACCTCCCGTCCGTGGCGTCCGTTTTTTAACATCCCGCCTGCGTGGGCGGTCACCATACTGCCGCAGGCCCAAGCCAAATGCTGAATAGCGTGGGGGTATGAAATGGAGGGTGACATTACAAGAAAAAAATCAGAATCCCACGTGTGGGAGGAAGTCATCCCGCCGCCAGGAAAAGTATACGTGTGGGGGAGGTAACCCCGCTCCCCTCCTGCATGGGCGTTAAGCCCTAGACCACCACGCATGTGGATGCCAAATATTAAGACCTCCCCAGGGAGCCTTTTTAGGGACACACGACATTTAAGCCCTCTCCGTCTCCAACATTTCCGGTCGACAAAATAATTAAGCCCTCCCCATCAACGCCCATCCCGACGCCAACACACACGTGTGGGGTCCGACACTTCCTCTCCCCAACGCCAGCACACACGTTTGGGGGTCGACACTTCCGGTCGACCCCCTCCCAAGACACCAGCGGGGGAGCCAAAAATTAAGCCCTCCCCAGGGGGCCTTTTTTGGGGACACAAGAAATTTAAGTCCTCCCTAGGGGGGAGGCATCCCCCCTCAAAAAGTAAGCCCCCGACGCCAGTGGTGACGTCACTACCGACGCCACCGTGTGCAGTGGACCGTGGAGCTACTTCCGGGTGCGCCAAGCGGCCTTTTACACTACTCCCGGGGCTCGAACCTTAACCGGAAACGATAATTAGTTCCGTAGCCAAGCGCTCTAACCATTCGGCCATGGGACCGCTGCCAACATTATATTAAAACTCTAGGCAACCAATAATGGGAATAACAATAAGTTCTTAATATAAATTGATACATCAATAATAAAGAAATGATATTCATGAATTTTAAATAAAAGATTTAAACGATTGACCTTAAAGTAGGATTCATAACAATAATATATGGGTACACAATTTCTTTTTGAAGACAGTCAAATTGTTTTCATTTCTCATAACCAGTGGGAAAGAATTGTAAAATTTTGGTGCCAAATAAGCGAAGTGCCTCTGGAGAATATTCTTCTTTGCCAATGGTATATCAAACATTACTCCTTTCACTCGTAAATTGCACTCATAGCGTTTACTCTCTACTCATTGCTTATTTTGATGTGAAAACAATAGAATTTTGTATATATAAATATTTTTCATATGATGAAAATGAAAAAAGTAGATGAGTCTAAAATAGAAAAATTAACATTGAACACTAATTTACATATTTTTTATGCTCCATAAATAAATTATATAAATTAATATCATAATCACCTCCCCAACTACATAAACCCTGATGTATATTAGAGTAAACCCAGGCATAATATATTATCGTTAAAAATTTCTTATTTGCTATTTTTTGAATACGATAAAATTTAAACAATATGCACCTTAACCACTTTGTTATCTTATTTACATGAGTCCTCCATTTTAAAGAAGAATCCATTTCAACCCCCAAATAATTGTAATTATATACTCTTTCTAATTTAGGGCATATACAATTAACATCGTGATATTTAATTTCTGTTAAGATATCTGTTGTAAGCAATTCAAAATAAAGAAATTTACTTTTATTAATATTCAAATTTAATTTATTCAAAACTAGCCACCTTTGTATTTTTAAAAGACATTTTCTACATTTGTTTCCATTTCTGAAATAGTATCTGCTGTGTAAACTACTGCAATATCATCCGCATAACATATTAATGATCCTCTTAAACGTAAATCGCATAAGTCATTAATTTAAATAAGGAACAAGATGGAACCCAATACAAAGCCTTGAGGTACACCTTTTTTAACTTCCCTAAACGAACTCATTTCCATATTCACTTTTATCGCCTGACTTTTTGCTAAAAGGTAGCTTTTAAACCAATTATAAATATGTTCTTTTATACGGTTGGCAAAGAGTTTTTTTAACCGTATTTTCTGATCCGCCGTATCAAAAGCCTTTTGCAGATCCACAAACAATGTCAAAGTTTTTTTCCCCGCATCGATACTTTTGCAAATACCTTCCGTTAGTTTCAGAATACACTATTTGGTGGTTTTACCCTACCTAAAACCAAAAAAAAAATCGTAAATTTCTCTTTTAGGGGAGGGAAGATAATAAGCATCACCAAGGCGTGGGTATGCTTCTCAGCTGACACGCTAGTGATGCTCTTCTAGGATATGAGTGCATTAATGAAAGGTTTCTCACAGAAATATTTTAGACAAGGATTAAAGTCTAGAATGTTATCTGCTGTCATGTACCAAATTGAGGATGCCGATGCGGATGAGAAGGATAGGTTTTATGGACAAAATATTTTGATTTCTGTGAAGAAATTAGATATTACCCTTGTTCTAAGTGACTTCAGTGCCAAAGTTGGTACTCACCTGACCTTTGAGGAGGGTTGATAGGACCTTTTGGTATTGTTTTCTGAAATGGCAATGGGTATCGTTTCCTACAGGTAAGTAAACTCAATGGTTTCAGAATAACTAGCACTTATTGCAAACACTGCGACACACATAAATACACATGGGTTTCATCTGATGGGATGCATAAGAATATGATTGATTATATATTAATTAACAGCAAATGGGCTAGTTCTGTTAGGAATACCAGGTCATATAGGGGAGCTGAAATTGGATCTGACCATTACCTTGTTAAAAGTGTCTTGCGACTTAAACTTAAAAAGTGTTGTGCTTGGGTTAATAATTTTACCTTTAATACTGAAGCTCTAAAAGACCTAGTTATAGCTAAAACTTACCATGATAGGTTACTTAGTCATTATGACAGTCATGGTTTGCTTGCTACTAAAGTTGAGGGAGAATGGGACCATTTTAAACAGGCGTTTTTGGAAACTAACAGTACTCTTTTAGGGAAAAAGGAGCAGAGGAGACAGAATTATCTGAGTGATAAGGCACTTGAGCCTATTTCAGAAACAAAGAACTGCAGGAATGTCCTTAATCAATACCCTACTAGTCCTAATAGAAAGCATTACAGAGAGCTTAGTAAGCGTGTAAAGGATCAGTTAGCTGCTGATAACAATCTTTGGCTTGATGGCTTGGCTGACAAAGCCGAAGAAGCAGTTAGACATCACAACAGCAGAGAGCTGTACCAGATAGCTAATGTTTTGTGTGGTAGAAAACGGACAGGTATACAGGAATTGAAGGATAAATAAGGTAAGGTTATATAAGGTGAGGATTCTGTCATGGCTAGGTGGGCTGAACATTTCAGTGATGTTCTAAACAATGTGGTTAGTTCTAATCCCATTGTTCGTAATGATGATAGATGCATTACTGGCTCTAATATTGTCCCTATAACACAATTTTAAGTTAGTTTGGCTATTTCTAAACTTAAACTTCATAATTCCCAGGGGTAGATGAAATTACTACGGAAATGCTTAGAGCTGGGAATGTTTATTTTATCATTTGGATGACTGAAATTTTGAATATCTTTTATGATAAAGGCGTGGTTCCTGAGGATTTTACCAGAGCTATTATTATCCCTATTTTCAAAAAACATCATCGCAGTTTTTGTGATAACTATAGGGGTATCAGGCTACTCTCTGATCTAGGGAAAGTTCTTTGCATGATTGTGCTTAATAGAATTAAGAATCTGGTTGACAAGCAATTGCGTGATGAGCAATGTGGTTTCAGAAGTGGTAGGGGATGTGGAGATCAGATATTTTCACTTTGGCAGATTCTTGAGAAATGTTTAGAGTTTCAGAACCCTTTGGTTGCTAGCTTTGTTGATTTCAAAAAGGCTTATGACTCTGTTGATCGTCATAATTTGTGGTTGATTGTGAGATCGCATGGTATACCAGACAAGTTACTTAACATAATGAAAGCTCTCTATAATAACACTGAGTCGTTTGTGAGAGTTGGTAAGTCTTGTAGCAATTGGTTTAGCATTACTTCTGGTGTTCGACAAGGGTGCATTTTGTGTCCTTTTCTCTTGAGTGTGGTTATTGATTATGTTATGCGAAATTTACTTCAAGGGAAAGATTTTGACTTTAAATGGATTGATGATACGAAAATTTCTGATTTAGATTATTCTGATGATTTAGCCCTTTTGGCAAATGATGTTGATGAGATGAACTCTTTCATTCGAGCTGTTGATGAAACTGGTAGTAGAGTAGGTTTGGTTATAAACAGAGAGAAAACTATAACGATGAAAATTGGTCAGGCAGGCTGTGATTCAGTTAATCCGAATGGTTGGAATCTTGAACATGAATCTCTTTTGTTGCGATCTTATGCAAACACAGCAATTCCCGGTTCCGCTTGTAGAGCACTACCTGGTTATGAAGAGCCGTGCTTATCTAGAGCCGTGGACAAGGAATACGCCCTATAGGCGCACCTCAACCCCAGCCTCACATGGCAGCAGTCCTATAAAAGGAAAGCTGACCACCGGAAGAAACCTTACTTTAATCTATTCCCCGGTTAGCCATGAACAAGGATATATAATCCAAGTTCGATCGGCGTCCTCGGTGGCAATCTTGAACAGGTGTCACAGTTTAATTTCCTTTGGAACTATGTAACAGACACTGGTGATGTGCGGCATGAGATTAACAGACGGATAGGGATTGCTGACGGGACTTTTAAGAATCTATGGAGAGTGTGGAGAAATAGGCGTATACACCTAAAGACTAAAATTAGACTGTATAATAGTTTGGTTCTTTCTAGGGTAGTGAAACATGGACACTTTGTAAACAAGATAGCAGGAAACTAGATGCTTTTGATTCTAGATGCTTACGCAGTATGTTGGACATTAGGCGGTTCAACTTTGTAACTAATGATGAGGCGAGGCAAAGGAGTCGGCAACTTGCTTTAAGTAGTATATTGTGCAGAAAGAGACTCCGTTGGTTTGGCCATGTTGGCCGTATGGA
The DNA here is from genome assembly GCA_038380435.1 of Ryuthela nishihirai. NCBI lineage: Eukaryota > Metazoa > Arthropoda > Arachnida > Araneae > Heptathelidae > Ryuthela > Ryuthela nishihirai. Next base: position 35,678,988 of record JAWZYU010000006.1, read on the forward strand.
TAATTATAGATTTGCAAATATGGTTATGAACAGTGTGCCTAAAGGCCTCAGAAAGAGGGGGAGACCTAGGATGCCGTGGACACACTATGTCAAACAGGACCATGTTAAATTGTCAGTGCAGTGTCCAGATGCAGCAGATGTAGCTCCGGACAGATATGATTGGAGAACTAGATTGCACGGTCTGGTTGGACCTCCGTAGCCTATGACTCCTGGAGGATGATGATGATGATGAAACTTTTTACAACCATTTTTTTTGTAGTAATGGCTGATACCACACTGCGTGAAATTAACTTAGTTTCATGGAATGCCAACAGGCTAAAATAGGATTTTTTGGAATTTCAGCATTTTTTAGAGAAACATTGCATTGATATTGCATTAATACGGAAATCGCAGCTCAGACCAGGGAAAAACCACAAACGTCGCAAATTTTAGCTGCTGCAGATCGGATCGCCTCTAAAAAAGGTGGGAGGGACTGCTATATATATATATATAAAAACTCTATTCAACACTCACTTATTCCTACAAATTGTCTATCTTCGCTTGAGGCAACCAAAATTGTTCTCACGCATACTTCGATAGGTCATTGCATCTTGTGGGTGCCTACAAACACCCTCAGGCTTCCTTCATAGAAAATGACTTCAATTTATTCTTTTCTGATAACACACCTTGTATTTTAGCTGGAGACTTAAATTCTAAGCACTCCTTGTGGGGCAGTAGATCAAGCAATCCTGCTGGCAAACTTCTCTTAAATTATTCTACCAATAAAGGTATCATCGTGGATACACCAGCGGCACCAACGTATTACCCTCATAATACCTCCCTTAGACGTGAAATTTTTAATATTGTCCTTTTCTCTAAATTCTTCGCTTCCTATGATATTCGAATTGTAACTGCCCTCTCCTCAGACCATCACCTAGTTATCGTGAAATTTAACCTTGGCATGCAAATTTCCCCTCATTTAATTAGTCGAATAAACTGGGATAAATTCAAATATCTACTTAATCTTAACATTACATGTCATCCTACCATTAACTCAACATCTGTCATAGAGCTCATTTTATCTACCTTAACCTATAATGTCGCAAATGTTGTCTCACAGTCATTATCCAAAATTATTCCTGATTTCAATTATAATAAATTAACTCCAACACTTCAATTACTAGTCACATCTAAAAGTAAAACCCGAAAACTTTGGCAAACCTCCTGCAATCCATCTGATGAAACCACATATAATAAACTTAGGGATCAATTACGAAAAGAGCTCTCTTTTTTCAGGACCCAAAATTGGACCAAAAAAGTTGCCACCCTAAATATCCAGGATGGATCGATCTGGAGAATTATCCGATCCCTTAAAGGCAACTCAAATGTCACCAGTCCACTTCACAGTGAGGGCGAGTTGGTTTATACCGACTGCAATAAAGCTCGTCTTCGCTGACACAATGGAGGCGCAGTTTCAGCCAAACGAACAAAACACCAATGAAACCTTTATCTGGCGGGTGAAGAGGGGCCTTGGTCAATTTTTTAAAACCCTCCACTCTGATACTATTCATTGGATTTCCTATAATGAACTTTTATCTGAAATTCAGCATCTTAAATCAAATAAAGCCCCAGGTTCTGAATGTATTAAAAATTTTATTATTAAAGAACTATCATACAAGGCGTTTGTTCTTTTGTTAAATACCTTTAATAAATGTCTATTTTTTTCCGTATTTCCCAGATATCTGGAAGAATGCAGTCGTTACGATGCTTTCCAAGCCGGGCAATAGCTTACTATTCCCAGATAATTATCGACTCATTAGTCTCCTGTCCAGTTTGGGAAACCTTTTCGAGAGACTCATTCTTACAGAATTAATGATCCCTTAATAGTCTCAAAATTATTCCCGATGTTCAGTTTGGCTTCCGTCGCCAACATGCAACCACACATCAAATCCTGAGGGTGGTTGAGGAAACCGCAACCGCTTGTCATAAAAAAGAACACACGATTGCAGTCAGTATAGACATAGCGAAAGCTTTTGACAAGGTTTGTACTGAGAGACTTCATTCAGTTTAAATTCCCTCTGGCACTTATCTGTCTTATTAGAAGTTATCTTTCTTCTAGAACTTTCCAAATCAAAATTAAACATGATGTTTCTTCTGTAAGAGAAGTCTCCTCTGGAGTGCCGCAAGGCTCGATTCTGGGTCTGACTTTGTTTAATATTTATGTTTCTGACACTCCAATAGTTGATAGAGTTTTATGTGCAATGTATGCTGATGACACTGCCTTCCTGTCACCCTCTATTTCAATCAAACATGCGCATCATAGAATGAAAAAAATGCTGGACTCCTTCGAGGACTGGTGCACCTCGTGGTGAGTAAAAATAAATACAGACAAATGTACGGCAGTCATTACATCTCATAAGAGAAACCCTCACCTCGATAACTTTTATTTGTTCGATAAACAGATTGAGTGGAGTGATACTGTAACTTATCTTGACATCACGATTCATAAAAATTTAATTTCGACTTCCCATGTTAATAAGGTCATTGAAAAGGCCAGAGGTATCAACATTAAACTTCTGCCACTCCTTGGTAGAAAATCACGACTTTCCTCGCCATACTCAAAATTCTTTTATTTACACTAATTATTTGACCAATCTTACTCTATGCAGCATCCATCTGGGGCACCTGTTCCCCTAGTTGCATTAGACTTCAAAAATTTGAAAATATTATCCTACGATCAGCTGTAGCAGCTCTCTGGTTTGTACGCAACTCTACATCAAACGTGATTTGCAATTTTGTTTCCAGTGAAACTTCCAGATATCTCTGAAACCATCCGGTATATGGCTCAAAAATTCTACAAAGATGCTCCGTTTGAGGTCACACACCATGGGCGAATGAAAACCACGTTTTCCTTCTCCACCAGTAAAATGTTTTGTAAAATGGATTTCATTTTGAATTGACAGAAATGTCTTGGAAGTGCGCCAAAGTAGTTTTTTATTTCCCCCATTGTTTACCTTCGTTCAATGAAGTATGGGACTCCACACGATACTCAATAATGTCCTAAACGATCTGTCGATCTGTCAGTCGGTAGCGCGCCAGCCTCTAATCTACAATTCCCAGGTTCGTGCCCTAACTGGGCCTGCGTTGCAATTCGTCGGATGTTACGTTAAGCCATGACGCGGTGTGCGGGAGAGCCATACTCTGTGCACGTTAAAGAACACGTTGGATGGCTTGACGAAAGGCTACCCTCTGTCTCCCAACAGCTGTTCCAGTTGGTCTCTTTGGGGTCCTTGTAACCTTACCATTCAGCCCGTTGTTTGCAAAAAATTGCAGTTAAGGTAAAATCCGTGATTTAGTGCTTGTTTGTCTAATTCGACCACTATTTCGTTATTTGTAATGTCGATATGTACTGCAGTTCCAAAGTAAACAATGCGATTTAGGTTAACTTTGTTTCGGCTTTCTATTTTTTGAAGATTTCGGTTTGAAATAAATAATCAAAATTCTTTAAGGTTGTTTCGAGAGGGCTACTAAAAACTTATTGACAGTCAGAGAATATGGGTATTTTCGTCAGCTTATAAATTTGGCAAAAATTTTCATTTTCTAAAACTGCTCTCAGTTATATATCCATAATAATGAGAGTATGATTCAGCTGTAATGGTTTCTATAGGGACTTTAAGGGAACTTTTTTTGCCACGTCTTGTAGTAGATGAATCCCTGTGTTACCTGTGCTCCGTATTACCAAGAGCAATTTCCTTTGCTCTTTGTAATACACGAAACTTAAAACAATATAGGGCAAAACAGGAAATGTGCGAATTAAGTTACCATTTAGTGCATTTTACTACCTCTGAGTGGTAATTTTTTTCACACAATTTTCAAAATGACCAGGTCACAAAGACCCCGAAGGCTCAAAGAAGGTTGGGCACTCGCTGGTCAGTTTTTGTGTTGTTTTACCTCTGAGCGGCACCTTTCTGCATACAATAAGCTAAATGATTACGTCGCGAGGACCTCGAAGGCTCAGAGAAGGTTATGGGGGGACCCACTGGAACAGCTGTTGGAAGACAGGTGATAACCTCCAGTCAAGGCCATCCAGCGTGTTCTTTAAAGTGGACAGGTATGGCTCTTCCGCATACGGCTTAACATTCCATCCGACGAACGGCGACCTTTCCAAGTCCATTGGTGTCCCCTACTGACCATGGGCAGGGCTGGGAGGCTTGCGGAGGTAAATCTCAACGCTGACCCAGATGGGACTCGGAACTTGGGAATTGCAGATTATGAGCCTGGCATGCTACCCTGTGAGCCACCCCGCACCCGACAGCTTTTGGAAAAAAGATGATAACCTGAGGTCAAGGCCATCCAGTGTGCTATTAATATTCACAATGTATGGCTCTCCGGTACACAGAGACATGGCTTAATATCATATCTGAGGGATGACGGCTTTTTCTAGCCCAGCTGTTTCCCCTACTGATCGAGGGCAGGTTGAAGAGTTTTGCGGAGATAACTCTCAATGTTGACCCAGGCGGGATTCAAACCTGATGCGCTATCGACTGAGCGTTCATTCTCCCTATAGTAGTCCTGTAGACATTGTACTCATGAAATAGTTACCTGTAAAACTTCTTGGTTTTGTCGTGAGTGGATTTCGAACCCACCTTTCACAGTAACATGCCAAGCGTGCTGACTACTACACCTTCAGCAGCTAACCTTTTTCTTCAGCTCGTGTGACACATAAAATTCCCCACATATTTTTTGATTTGTTCGTGGTGCCATCTATATCGGGAAGCTGTCAACCTAGTTGTCTCATATGCTGAAATTGAATACCAGCATATGAATTTTAAAATCTAGGTAAATCTCGATTTTAAACAACATTTGTTCAGAAAAATAATTGCTGGAATTGAATATTTTGTCACTCATGTTCATGGTATTAAAATAATAATTCAGTAGTAAAGTGTTACAGATGTCCTGAAGACATGGAACGCATGGTATGCATTGATTTAAAGCCATCAGCTTCAGTGAAAAAATATTAAATTCCATCATATAAGGCAACTTGGTTGTCAGCTCCGTACATTTATGTTGCTACGAACGAATCAAATAATATACGAGTAAGTTTATATCTCACATTATATACTGGAAAAAAAGGTTGACTGCTGATGGTATAGTTTGTTAACAAGACTGGGATGTAACTGCGAAGCATGGGGTCGATTCCCCCTTATTGTGAAGTTAAATTTTTCCAGCTAGATACACTGAGATTTTCATAAAATATATTTTTAAGCCTTGAAGTAGACAGATTTATTGCAATTGGAGATGTTTTGAAAAAAAAAGGTTTTTTTAACATTCCAATTAATGGTCAATTTATGAAGTAATAATTTATCAAGAGAAACATTTCTCTTAGAACAGTGGTTAAGCTCACAATCCCTCCCCCGCTAATTTTCTTTAAAGATATCGCCATTAGTTTTCTTACTTAAATAATGTTAAGGGAAAGCTTAGGAAATACAGTACTGGAAGAAAAAGGGAAACTATTCCATGTTATCTCAATAGAAAATCGCATTCTAAGTTTAACAAACTTTTCAATATCATTTTCAATAAAAAAAAGTCTAAAGATAACTTAAACATCTCGATGAAATCTAGGTAAATCTCGATTTTAAACAACATTTGTTCAGAAAAATAATTATGAGCTTTGGAATATTTAACAGATTACAAAAAAGACTTTAATATTAAATTAAAACATGCTAAGAGATCAGCTGACTCTAATAGTGTACGGGTATAATTTATTATGATCTCTGAACTCTTTACCAGTTTTAATTAAGTTTTGGGTTCAATTATGTGTAGCCTGTTAAATAATTTAGAGTTCGTAATTCTTTGAACACTGCACAAAAGATTTAGATATATTTGATTGAAATCTTTAATTTCTTGGTTAAAAATCATGTTGAAGAATTTATTGAGATCGAAATGTGATTTTTCTCTTGATATAGCATGGAACTTTTCAATTTTTTTCTCCAGTACTTGTATGTTTTCTTCTTTCTAAAATGATATTTATTATAGAAAATTTGGAAATAAAAACATAAAAAAGTAGAAAGTTAATTTTTTTTTCTTTGTGGATTGACAACTTTTTTAAAGAAATATGTGCAGTTTTAATGAAAGTTGTGAAATTTTTTCTAAGAAAAGAAATGACGATTTGTCAAAATTTTTGTCAAAAAGCTGTTTGTCGCAATTCAAAATTATTACGAAGCAAACAACTTTGGACAACATCTGACTGAAATCACACCTCATACATCAGGATATATATATAATAATGAAAATACTTTTAGTTGTGTAAATTAATGCACTTAAATTTCATTTCACTGCAAAATATATTGCAGTTACCATTTCTTAAAGATGTAATTTCGAGAAGTTTATTTAAACTGAGGTATCTAGTATCTTAGATATATAGAGGGAGCTAGCTATACATTCTTTTCACGTTCATTATCATTAGAAATTCTGCAATAAAATTAATCAACATATAAAGAAGGCAACAGCAGAAGCTGGACTAACTTCTTATAATGCATGCTGCGTTAACAGTACAAAAAGTAAATAAAATAAATTTTAAGAATGAAAACTGATAATTGATTATTTTTTATTTTTTTAAGAGACGAAGGTACTCCCCTAGACAAAGGACATAGATCACCAAAAGCTTAATTAATTAACAGACAACAATGATAATCGATTAATAGAGAATAATTAATTTATAGACACAATGATAACAAATTAATAGACAATAATGATGATTAGTTAACAGAAAATAATATTAATTAACAGACAATAATGAGAGTAATAGATAACGGTAATTGAATAATAGAGAATAAAACAGATTAATTAAGAGACAATAATAATGATTAATTAACAGAAAATAATGATGATAAAACAATAGAAATTAATGTTAATAAGATAATAGATAATAACGATAATTATTTAACAGATAATACTGATAATTAATTAACAGGCAATAATGATAATTAATAAATAGACAATAAAGATAATTAAATAAGATAGAATAATGATAATTGATTAAGAGACAATAATGATAATAAATTAATAGGGAATAATGATGGTTAAGTAACAGACAATAATGACAATTAATTATTAAACAATAATGATAACAAATTAATGGACAATAATGATGATTAATTAATAGATGAGAATGATAATTAAATAACACATCAATTAATCAGATAATAGCGTAGCGATGATCAATATAAGAGGTCGACAATTCACATGAAGCATCACAAGTAGACAATATATGTATAACGTAGAAGAGTAGCTATTCAGATCAAAACCACATATTTTTTGAAATCGTTTCATATAGTTATGACTTTAAGGAAGAATTAAATTTTCCCATCCTAGGATTGGAACCAAAATTTCTTTATTCTTATCGTTTTAAAGATATTATTATAAACTTGATTAATAAAATTTCTCAGTAACGGGGAGTTCTCATATGTATGTACAAAATATCGTACCGTTAAATCTTTTTTCAAATTTCTTTTTAAGTTACAGTCTATTGCAAAGTTTAAAATAATCATGATAATTTGATAAAAATTTAATAATTTAAAATTATTTCTGACGAAAAATACTAGAAATAACTCATGAAAGCTGAATATTCTAGATTATCGTCATTATAAACTCTACCAGCTGTTTAGTAAGAACAGAGGATATCTAAAAGGACCAAAGTTAAATTGTGTTTTATGTTTAATTACTAAAAAGTGGTTAAAACTGAATTAAAATCAAATAAATAATTTATTTACATTGTTTATTTGTTTTTTGACAATTGAAAGAAAATTTAGAAATTTGAAGAATGACTGAGCCCGATACTGAAGTCGTTTGTCAAATTTGAAGCACAAACTCATCTCTTGTATAGAAACACAATAACTTTGTTCCCAATTCTTACTCCTATCTAGTCTCAAAAAACGGGGGGAGAGCGTTTCTTTAAACGGTAAGAGCCAAAACTACCAAATTCTCTATGCTGCATATCCTTATCATAACAGAACCAACGTAAGGGTTCAGACCGCCAGCCTTTCTTTCTCACCTATATAGAAAAGGCGTGTTAAATTTATCTCAACAGTTAGGACGTCCAAATTCGTATGCAACTTCTTGTTATTATCGTTTACAGCAACGTAAGGATTCGCTCTCCTATGCTTTCCTCCTCCTCACTAAGGAAAGAAAAGCTTACAAAAGCGAAAAAGAAGTTCTTCCATGGATGCCCAATGATATTAAACTTCTGCATATTACATCCATTCTGAAGAAATTAAAAAAAAAACTGCCGGTGCTTGATAAGCGAAACGTTAGGAACCTGCGCCACTAAATTCGGTATGAGACTCTTTTTCTGTCAGAAATTAGATCAATTCAAGCATGAATCTGAAAAAATAAATAGGGGGGAGGATAAGTGACGCAATCGATAGAAATCAAAAAGTCGGGGGGGGGGGGGGAGACTGGATTTCCATAGCGATGTAACATTTCTTCCTTCTTTAAGAGTTATTTTTCAAATTTCTTCTGAAACGGAAGTAACATGCAGAAGTTTAATAACATTTGGCTTCCATTACTTTTACTTGCATTGCCTATCTCAGATCCGGTCCAGGAGCAATATAAAAGGTTTCTTCCCAAACTTCTATCTCCCCCCCCCCCCTTCCATCCAAATGAAAAAAATATTCAGAAAAATTATTTATTTTAAACAATAAGAGCGGGGAAATTCGCAGAAAACTGGCTAATCACTAGTTTTTACCACATCTCTGAACAAACACAATTTCATTGTTTTAATTTTTTATATACATAAAAAAACGTTTTCGGTGAAATTAACTACACTGAATTCAAGGATGGAACTTATATTCCTTCCCCTAAAAATATGTCGCTTTTTTACATTTTTTTTTCTAGGTTTACTATAAGAAAAATTGTAAGAAAATTAAATTTTTCCTAGCGTAGAAAGATTTATCTTCTGGCTTAGAAGATAGATAATTCTTCTGGACTAACTAGGACAACCAGATTTGGTTTACAGCTTCAGTTTATAAAAATAAATAATTAACTCCTCAAGCAGTTACTTGCCACACAGTTTAATACGTCATAATAAGAGATCTTTGAGGATGGCGGGACTGTGATCAGCAGCCTATCGTACTAACCATTCGGCCACGAGACGTCTACAGCTTCATTTTATCGCAACTTATCAGCATAAGGTTTAGTTCCCTCAAACACTCCCATGAAAATGAGGAGGAACCTAAACAGGAAGAGTTAGGGAAGCAAACTTAGTATACAGCATATAATAGCTTAAAGCGTACAGCGTGGGGAGCGTCATCTACTGCATGTTAATGAAAGTTTGATATAATTGTATTAAGGAAAAGAGAAACATTGAAGAAATCTGCCGGTATTTGATAAACATAAAATAAAATGTTTTCTTCATCCAGAGTGTGATCTGATTAGAGGATGACAAGGAAGGGACCCTTTCAAAATGATAGAAAGGATGATAGAGGTAAAAGATTATTAAACTTTTGAATATTTTACGCATTCTTCAAGAATTTACACGAAACCATGACGGGGAAAAACGTTATACTGCAATGGAAATCTCCCCCCCCATTTATTTTTCTTAGATCGGGTCTAAATCTATCTAACGCAAATGGAAGCTGATGCTGATGTTTTCGCCATTAAGAGTGCTAAATTTGTTTACTATCTGAATGGGATCAGCCTTTCCCACTGAGGAGGGGAGATTGCAGCTGAGAGTAATTCGTACCAGTAGAGAATTCAAAATATTTTCATTGTTCAAATGACAGAAAAAGAATCAGAAAATCGATTGAACTGATGGAAATAACGGTGCTCCAACACAATGTGGCATCTAATTACTGTGAGCCATTATTCTTTCAGTTTTAGATTCAACAGACTATAGGTAATCACACTTCCACAAGCAGAGAGAATGAATTTTCTAGTGAAAACAAAAACACCCCAATCTGAAAGCGAAATGGGAGGCTTTTGTTCTAAGGATTTTAGAAGGAATGAGATAGCTATATCGCCTGCAGAAAAAATGACCGCATTTTCAGACAATTGAAGCAGAGTGTTTTTGATTTCTTTACCCTTTTCCTGTATTGCTCTTGCAGATATCGAGATGGCAAAAAAGTACATAGCGGTGTTGAGTACTGAGAAGTATAAGTGTAAGACCATGAATTTAAAAAAAAAGAGTCCTCGGCGTATAGAGTGAGTGACCTAAAATGATGAACATCAGCAGAACGTCTAAAGTTATAATAAGAAATATAGGATAAGAAAATGCCTTTTCCCTCATTTGAATAATACTCAAAATCTGATTGTAACCATTTCGTATTTCAACAGCCTTCTCCATATCTTAGCTGTCATTAAATACTTCTTCAAGGTAACATTAAAACCTTGAAGGAGATTTCGGAAACGACTGCAAAGGTAAACGTACATTAAAGTCAAAAAATTGGGAATCAAAAAGATAAATACACTGTATTCTAATAAGAATAGACACAATATTAAAGCTATATGTTGAAATCTACTCCCATATTCTGTTTTGAAAAAAAAAGGTTTTGCAAAAATTGCATGACTTTATCTTCTTCCAACGTTAGAGTTGATGAAGGAGCCATTACAGGGATGGCGACACTATAAAAATGCAAAGCTTAATCCAACTTTCAAAGAAATGGCGATTACATGAAAAACTGTTATTTTCCCACTTAGATGAGAAACAGTCGAAAACATTTTGTATCTGCTCTCGTTTGAAATATATATTGTACCTTAATATCATGGATAGAACACAGCAGAATATAGAGATATGGCTGAAATCTTCATAACAGATCCAGAAAAATATGAATGCTGGACACAAATGAAAATTAGAACAGCTACTAGATGAAAAAATATTTAATGTATCGCAGATTTTGCTATCATCATCGTCATAATTTTAGTAGACTAAGAAAGTGTTTTATGCTGTTTAAAATGCTTTATATCCAGTCCTACAAAAAGTAAAATATTAATAACAAATCAAAATCTGTTTTTAATTTATCAGTCATGTTATGGGTTCAACGCAAATTGCACGGAACTGGAGTTCTTTCGTGGAATAAGCTTCCCTGTAAATTACAATTCAGTATTTTTTGAACTTATTTCTATTATATTAACACCTAAAGAAGGTTTAATTACTTTTCTTAACTTTGAAATGAAAACGAAACCTTTCCGAAATGTGGATTTATGCAGCAAGTATTAATATATATGTCATTAAAAGAATCATTGGGCCAAATTATTTCAAATATGACAAAAGAAATATATGCTGTTTTTCTACAACCATATTAAATACAAGAAACCTAAAACACAATATATGGAAAAAAACATAGAAAAAGAAATGAAAAGTTTTCTTATAGGAATTATCAGCATACATCATTCTCAGAGTATTTCAATTTTTAAAAATTATTAATTCATTTTTTTCTGTATTAAAATAATGAATATTATCACACTGAACTTACATTTGTAATTCTTAGGACGATATTTTTCTACCTGATTATATTGTTTTGATTGTTATATTTATTACATTTGGAATCAGAATTATTTGCCATTTTTGGCAAGTGGAAAACTTGATTACAGACATAAAGAATTTCATTCAATATATGTAGCGTCACAAACGCAACGACTTTAAATATTTCCTCATAAGATAATCCTAAATATTTGCATAAAGAGAATATTTCTTCGAAAAATATTTTAATACAGGCATGTAATTAATCCAATGCTCTCTATCATCAACCAGAATTTGTTTTATAACTGAGTTTTATATTGTAAAATTTGTTTGAAATTCAAGTTAATCAAAATCTTGAAATCATATACAATACAAATTCAATACAGTTATTCAATACTCAATCACATAGAATACAGTTCCAATTGTCAGCAATTCCTTCACGAAAAGATGGTTACGCAAAGTAAAATATCCTTAATGAAACTGATGTTCTTCAAAATTCCCATTTCATCAAATTTTTAGATCAGAACTTTTCAAAGATGCGACTTCATTTTTTGCTTTATATAAAAAAAAATGGGATTCGTTTCAGGTGATTAGGAAACGATTTCGCCTGGAATAACTTGGAATAACTTGACTGAAATAACTTGGAATAACTTGACTGAAATAACTTGACCTGGAACAACTTGACTAAGCTGGACTGCCAAATATATATTAGATATATAATTATTATCTGAAATTTCTTTTACTGAAAAAGATTATTTTAACTGTAGAATATCATATGTTGTGGATTTTCAGATTTGCCATTTCTACTTGGTTTTTGAAGATTATCATTCATTATTACACCTAATCAACAAGCGTTTAGAAGCATTCAATTTCGAAATCATTCCACTGCACATTTAACTCTATTTACTTCAAACAATTCTTATCCAACATAGTAGAAATTCATCAGTTTTAAGCATTTCAATAAATATAGCTCAAATTTAAAAATATTGAAAATTCAGTTCATCAATTTCCCTCATTTTTGAACTTTTGCTTCGTGGCAAGCGTATCCTTATTCGATAAAAAACGAAGCTCTCTGCCACTTTCTGTAAACGCATGCGAAAAACTCAACAGACTGTCACGTGATATTGCATCATCCTCGTTATGCGTACGTGGTGATCTTAAACACAATGAAAAGCGGGCAAATGTTTTTAATACACACCAATACTGCAGCGCCAAAAAAATACAATGAGGAGTGTTTGCAGGATATTATGTGCTTAATGGGTAGGGTGCGATTTTTTTCTTGTATCTTCCTCTTAACAAAAGTAAGAGCTTCCAAGAAGATATTGTGAAAGCATCAATGTGTTGCAGGAAGTTATTGCGGATGCATCTGCGTGTTGCGAAGTTATTGAAAGCACTGGAGTGAAACTTTTGTCATTTTCATCTGCTTTACAAAAGCAGCTGAAAGATTCTGAGAAATAATAATTATTTCAAAAGAGCTGTATCGAAAGAGATTACTGAGCGAAACTTGGCTATCAATAAAAGAGTCAGTTGAACAAAAGATTTTTTTTTTCTTAATGACGAAAGATGTCCTGTTAATGATGATCTAGACCAGGGGTTCTCAACGTGGGGTACGCGGTAAAATTTTTTGGTGTACTCCTTGAGAGCTCACAGGTCGCTAGATCTAGTAACAAAGTCGCTAAGTTGGCATTATTATACTATAACTATAGTTTTTATCTATCTATATAAGGAACAAGCCAGTTACATACACATTTTCCGGGGAGTACGTGAAGCATAAAAGTCTGAGAACTACTGATCTAAGCTAAAGTTTCTTGTATTGAACCTCAGAATCTTCCAAAGCAAGCACTCAAGTCCGTGTTCTGGTAGAAGCCCATAAGTTAATATCATAAGAGATATTCAATTCTGGAAGAGTACGGAATGGGAGGGCTATCACTCAGTGTTGCCCATTGATCTGGTGTCCTATGCCACTTTCTATTCTTTTCTTTGTTCCCAGTGTCTAATGGCTTTCAGCGTGATTTTTGATTCTGAACTTACTGACTGGGCTTCTTTTGAGGGAAACCTACCACTGTGTTTTCTGTTTCTTTTGCCGATTGCCAGCCCAGAGTGGACAGATGCATAGGATACCTTATTTCTGCTGATAGATAATCCTGATCAAAGGTCATCGCGTCAATCAGTCAGAACGTAGGAACAAGCTTGGCCTGACTTCGCATTGGCAAAAACTTTACAGGAAGCACAAAATTCGAGAAAAAAAAAAGCAAATTGCATAAGTAAACCCAATCTTCAATGAACCATTGTACTATATTTATTGAAGTGCTTCTGAAGAATTTCTGCTACGTTTGGTAAGAATTGTTTGAAGTAAACAGAGTGTTAAGTTGTGAAGTGGAATAATTTCTGAAACTAAACAGAATATATCGGGGAGGGGGGAGTCAGTCGGTAGCGCTCCAGGCTCGTAATCTGCAATTCCCAAATTCGAGTCCCATTTGGGCCAGCATAGAGATTTATCTCTGCAAAACTCCCCTAGAGGACATAGATGGGCTTGCAAAGGCCGCTGTCCGTCGGATGGGACATTAAGTCGTGGCCCCTATGTACGAGAGCCATACTCTGTACATGTTAAAAAACACGCTTAATGGCCTTGACGGGAGTCTACCATATGGATCCTACCAGCTGTCAAGCGGACCCCCTGCCCTCAACCTTCTCTGAGCCCTTGGGTCCTTGTTACCTGGCCATTAAGCTTTTTGTGTGTAAAACAATGGCACTCAGAGGTAAAACAATCCAACTCTAGTGTAGTGATACCCTACATTAGAGTGATATGTGTCTAGCAGATCAGCTTCTTTATTGATTCTGGCTATCGGAAACATTTCCATGTAAAGGTGGTGTCTGTAACCCCATGAGCATCGACAGGTTGAGTGTAGTTTGTCTGAGCGGACAGCCTTGAGTAAATGGAGGGAAGAAAGGAGGGATATTAATTATGCATAAAAATTAAAGTGGTGCAATTTGTTTTAAATTTAAGTTAAAGCTATTTTTTTAAAATCAGTTAAAATAAATTATTCATTGATAAGGATTTTATAACAAAATCATTGAGAATATTTTAAAAATAGTTTCCATATTTTTAAAAATTTATAACTAATAGTTGAGTTTTTAGAAATTTTAATATGACAAAAACTGCTATATTTTACAAAAGTAGGTCTTCTGTTACTGCAGTGTCCAGGCTTATTGTAACGAGGTGGCCTTGACACGGGGTCACGGCTGAACGTTCCATCCAAAGGATGGCGGCCTTTCCAAGCCCATCGGTGTCACCTAGTGACCGAGGAAAAGGTAGGGAGGTTTGCGGAGATAAATGTCAATACTGGTCCAGCTGGGACATGAATCTGGGAACTATAGATTACGAGCCTGGGACGTTATCGAATGGCCCGTCGCCATTCTATCGGATAATTAACATGAGATAGTGTTCATCTTGTACTGTTGTCACACCTGGACGACTTTTCACTAATCTACGGCTGAGTCTGGTACTCTTCATCTAATGCCAACTGGTCCAATGCCGTTTCGTTCAATGTCGATTGTTCCAATGCCAAATCGTCTAACGTAGACGATTGGTCTAAAGGGACGATTCGTCTAATGGGACAACTCGTCCAAAGCTGATTCGTCCAGTGAGACAATTCGCCAAATGCTCGCTCGTTCAAAAGTGCAATAGCCAATGATTCGTCCAATGACCGTGAGGAATTATTCTTTCAGCTGGAGAATTAAAGACTACAGGTAAGCACACTTCCACAAACAGAGAGAATGAAACTTCTAGTGAAAAAAAACACACCCCAACTTGAAGCGAAGTAGAAGGTTCTTCTTCTAACGATTTTAGAAGAAACGGGACAGCTGTATCCCTTGTAGAAGAAATGACTGCATTTTCCGGTATTTGGTGGAGAGTGGTTTCCATATCCTTTTCTTGTATTGAGAAGCAGAAACAGATGGCAAAAAATGACAAAGGGGCATTGAGTGTTGAAAAAGACAAATGCAAGAGAATGAATATAGCAGTGTTAGGGCTCAAAGCATAGAGTACGCGACCTAAAGTGATGAACATCAATAGAACGTCTAAAGTCATAACAAGAAATATCGAAGAAGAAAATACCTTTTACATCATGCGAATAACATTCATTTTTCTCTTTGTAACCATTTTGTATTTCAATAGCCTTCGACCAATGAGATAAAATATATAGAGTGAGCAACCGCTGTGTTACAGCGTCCCCAGTCTGAAACTAAAGTAAGCTCCTTAATGCTCACCATTTACACGGCCGCCAACATGTTAAGTATAGGCAATCACTTAACAAGCGCCTTTTCATAGTATTATGTTTACATGCCTTAATAAACAAACGGATTTCTATTTTCATTAAATTGTAGTCTCGAACAAAATATTTCCTGTCAAAAATGTTTGGAAATAACGCGATCTTTTAACTAATATATTTTTTTATATTAAATACAATATTTTTATAGGCTATTCAAGGTTCAACTAACATGATTGATTGAATTTCATCCTAAGAACGAAAACTTAATTTAATTAAAAAAAAAAAGAAAATATTTAACTACTTAGGCTTACTGCACCTTCTACTGTGGCATGTAAACTGACAGGATCCTGTCAAACCTCTGTGGCAAGCAGCTGCTTGAGGGAGTATTTATTTATTTACAATAGGCAGCCATGTAAAGGGTGGGCAAGACGTAGTTCGAATTGCTTCAACTTTTAGAACCGGTTCCGCACTTGTTTACTTAACCTCGTTGCCTTCGACATATCTATAGTTGCCACTAAATACTTCTTCAAGGTAACATTAGAACCTTGAAGTTGATTTCGGAAAAGAATGAGGGGCGGTGGTGGCTCAGTCGGTAGCGCGGCAGGCTCGTAATCTGTAGTTCCCAGGTTGGAGTCCCAGCTCGGTTAGCGTTGAGATTTATATCCGCAAAATTCCCCGCCCTGCCCCCGGTCAGTAGGGGACACCTATGGACTTGGTAAAGGTCGTCGTCCGTCGGATGGGACGTAAAGCCGTGGTCCCGTGTACGTGTGAGCCATACCCTGTGCACGTTAAAGAACACACTGGATGGCCTTGACGGGAGGCTACCATCTGTCTCCCAACAGCTGTTCCAGTGGGTCCCTCCCCCAACCTTCTCTGAGCCTTCGGGGTCCATGTGACCTGGCCACTTAGCCCAGGGTGTGCAAAAAAGTGCCGCTCAGAGGTAAAACAACTGAACCCAACGGAAAAGAATGCAAGGAAAAATATATATTAATGAGACAAAATTGGGGATCAAAAAATCAAATACACTCTATTCTAACAGGATAGGAACATTATTAAAGTTTTATGTGGAAATCTTTTATCATATTCTGTTTTGAAAAAGTATGCTTTCATATACTGCATGACTTCATTTCATTTTAATGTTAAAGCTGATAGAGAAGCCATTATGGGGATGGCGATACTGACATAAATACAGAACTTAATTACACAATATTACATTAATTACATAAATACAGAACTAAAATATGGACGATTACAGAAAAAAAATATCTATTTGTCCACTTTGATGACAAATAGTCCAAATATTTTGCATCTTCTCTTGTCTGAAATATATACTGCCCCATAATGTTATGGAAAGTATGCAGTTCATGACACAGATGACAAAATTTTTTATAACGGATCCAGATAAACACGAATCCTTGACACAACTGAAAATTAATACTGTTATTAAGTGCAAAAGTAGCAAGTGTACGGCAAATTTCACTACTGTCACCAGAATTGTGATAGGTATTGAAATATTTTTATGCTGCTTAGCCCATTAATTCCCATAGGTAGAAATCATAATATTTTTAAGGTAGCACTTTTATTATAAACAAAAATAAATGTAAATAGGTAGTTGTGATAAAAAAACAACAGCAATTTGTGACCACAGAAGCTACAGAAAAATGTTGCGTGTACACAACTTTGGGGATTATCAGAACACGAATACTTAAAGTTAAAACATATGGAATTGTCTGAAGCAGTCTGCATGAATATCAACTTGACACTTTTTACACATATATATTGTATTTACAATGTCTATATGTTCTTGCTTTATTCTCCTGTTCAACTATAACATGGTCAAACCGTACTTCGGTGGGTAATGAGTTCTTGGATGGACGCCCATAGTTGGGTATTGGAGAAATAATGTTCAGTCCACTAGACCCTGCTATCTCCTTATTTTCTTGACTATTACTGTCTTTTATTTTCATAAGAGTAGCAGCTACATAAGATTTGAATTCTATCTGTGTCATATTCTGCTTATTTCCTATATTATAGATATTTCACGCATTCACAATTACGCTATCTATCATATTTATAAAAAGCGGCCCACCATTTCTTTCCCCTTACACGAATTCTGTAGTTTGCAATACCGTATCATGGAGATCAACTCCACCCATGTGCTGATTGTATTCAGCAACAACTTTTGGCTGAGCAACAGCAATCTTCTGTTCCTTTCTATTTTATCTTTTAGCAGATACCAGTGGTTCGATACTGCAGTTTCTTGTAGCGACAGTCACGACAGAATTTTCATTCCATCTTATGATCAATACTTCGTGTTCCTTATCAAAAGAAAAATCATATGAACCTCTTTCTTTTTTCTTGATACACTTTACTGTTTCCAAAATATTATTGCTTGTACGATTCTCACGAATTGTACCCGTGGCATAAAACCTTTATTTTTCAGTACACATAATAACTTATGCAAGGAGAAAAAGTTATAAAAAATACACGATGCTTAGATGGATGCTGCACAATGGACAAAATATCCAGTATAACCCTTTCTCCTACACCTAAGTCGTTCTCTTCGGTATTCGCACTCTTTCCGCCATATGGTATAAATTTATATAAATATCGATTGGAACTACATAGATACCACAGTCAATTTGGAAAATTTATCATTTAGATCTAATTGATCATTATCTGATAAGGGTATATTTTGCTTGATGGAATCAAATCTATTCCTACTCATGCAATTTCTTACTAGTGGTAACCTTGGTCCTCATCCTTCGATCAATATATTTTTGTAGCTGGTAAGATATGGAAATCGGTAAAAATCAATATACCACAAAAGCGCTTCAGACTTGCCTTGCTTAATTCAACAGAATGTCGATTATGATCATTTGCATATTTTTTTGAATAACCGACAATATTTTCCCAGACATCCTCACTAAAATATAAAAAAATAACGTATGGAGACTTGCCACTAATTTTGCTTTCAATTTCCTCTATCATAATATGTTCTTGTTTTTGTGCTAAACTTTTGTAAATCGGATTTTTCTTTTTTCCACTTCGGAATAGCTTTCTTTGCTTTTGTTTTGACAGTTGTTCTAGGGGAAGTTTTTTAGTTTCTTGGAACTTGATGCTGTAGTTCGCACTTCTTCGACATTTGACCTTCATCTGGTAAATTTGCATGGACCTCGTAGGTTCCAACTATGTATGACAAAACATTTTCACTCTCTCATCTCACATATATCATCACTAATATCTTCCTCATCTATAAGTCCGTCAACCGTTGGTGGTATGTACGCCGCATCAATATTTTCAGCTTGTTGCAAATCGTCATCCTCTTCTAATATAGAAATTAGGTCTGCAGTTGACAAAGGTCTATTTTTTTCCCACCACTGGCCACCACTGGTATTTAGAAAGAAATATCCTAAGATAGCAAATAACGATTTATTATTGAATGCATTTACATCATAATAAATACTTACTTGAACTATATATTTTTAGCTGTACTGCTGAATATACACTTCACTAATTATCTAATATCAATTATTGTTATATTAACAAGACGAAAAGCTTAGTTCAACTTCACAAATCGCTGAATACTGACATCACTCATATCAGAACTAAAATCGCAAAAATAGACTCGTTCACAATGAGTCATCAAACATGTGACAGACAATGGGCACATGTTGTGCAATCCCAAAGTTTCGTAAACGCAATATTAAATAAAAATAAAATAAATACCCCCTCATACACTAAATGTTATACTGTGCAAAAAATAAAAAAATACTTTCTAATTATATGAAACGTTGTCTTGAATGAAATATTTAGAGAAAAAAGTTGAAGCTATTTTCATAAAATCTTAGGGCATTTAATATTTCTACATATCTTTTTTAGATCTGTGAAAATGCAAAAGATTAGATAGGCTATTTAGGTATAGTTTTAAGATGAATAGTAATTAAGCTTTTATTTTATATTGATAAATATTTATGCTTGGACATAAAATATTTTGCTCTTTATAACATACATTGGCTTAAAATTAGATTAGTAGTACAAATATATATATTTTTATTATTATTTGAAGAATGTTTCGTTTATGCAACTTTGGGGATTAATGGATTAGAATAGTTAATATCCAGACCTACAAAAAGCAATGTTTTTCATAACAAATCGAAATCTGCATTTAATTCATCAACCTTGCTATGAGTTAAACCAATTTGTGCGGAATTTCGAGTGACTGGGTTGAGGAATTTTTTTTGCTGTAACCACAACGAAATGAACCTATCTCAGTATTTCTTGAAGCTATTTCTGTTGTATTAACTCGGAAGAAAGGCTCAAGTCCTTTCTTTAACTTTCTAATGGAAATCAAATATTTATTCATTTTGGATTAAAGCAACAAGCATTTATATATTTATTAAGAGCTATTTTGCGAGACTGTTTAATCCAGTGTAAATATCAGCGGTTTTTATATAGTTATTTTACTGTAAGGAATCCATGAAAAATAGGGAAAACATTGTAACAAACATATTAGATCATTTCATATCGTAATTATCATCATGTAAAATATTCAACACTTTCATACTAAATTTTATATTACTTTAATATTAAATTTCCCTCTACTTAAACAACAGTATCATCAGAAGAAAATCTATGTTTGAACACTGAACTTTCAATTCTTACAACAAGCTCTTTTTTTCACTCTTTTTATTCGTTAAATTGTTATAATATTCCTTATATTTTGGAATCGAAATTATTTTCCTTTTCCAGCAACAAGGAAAACTCTATTATAAAAATAAAGCACTTCATTAACTATACATATATAGAAGTATAAGACAAAGGTTAAGAATTTCTGCTTAAGTGATTTTAAAATGATTTTTTTAAAAATGTATGTGCTTAAGATATCCAAATTCACACACGTGATTAATCCAACACTTTAGTTCCAGAAGTCTCTTTTTTAACTTAGTTTTATATCATAAAATTTGTTGAAAATTCAATCCAGTGAAACGAAATCTTGAAATCACATACAATTCAAATTTCGATTGAATTTCATCTCTCCGTAATTATGTCACGAAACGATACTTAGAAAAGTACAAAATCCTTACTGGAATTGATGTTCTTGAAAAAAAAAACAGCATTCCTTCAGTTTTCACAGCGAAATTCTTCGAAGAGCCTACTTCGTGTTCCGCTTCGTAATCTCTTTGTGTAAAAACCAACACTTTGTTAATATCAGTAAATCATCGAAGTGCTTCGAAAACGTATTAGATAGCTTTCTTTCTTTCCAGATATTAGTACTACCTGGAAATAGTTTGACTATGTTGGACTTGTCTGTTTCCGAAAGAAACTTTCTAAGGCAACACATTTTAATAAATTAATGCCTCCGAGATAAAAGTAGCCGTTTCTTAAAGAGTTCAAGGTGCTGAACACGAATATGACAATGAAAATGCAAAATTGGCTACGATTTCTGAGAAATCTGCAATAGTTTCTTATATAATAGAGTAATACGTACATATTACATGTATCAGTAAAACTCCGCTTCTACTTCCGACGTCGCTTTGCCTGTCGCTTGTACAGCTGCTCAAGATCATCTTTGGCGAGAATCCAACAGTAGTCAGCCAACACTGAAGTGGACAAGTCTCCCTGGTATCGCTTCTCCATCGGGGCAATATTCTCCATCGTTGTCCTGGTGAAAATGTTCACTGTGCTCATCACTAACCATGCCGCAATTGTCGGGGAAGAAAGCTAAATGGGAATGGAGAAAGTGGATCTTTAAGGACATATTGCAGCCAAGTTTTAGATACAGAGACAACATGTCGTTTACTAGTTCTTGTTGTCCCAAGCCTTTTTCTCTTCACCCTGAAGCAGATTGTCGAACATCTGGTCTCTGAACAGGTCGTGAATCTGAGGACCCACAAAAATTCCCTCTTTAATTTTCGCTTCACTGAGTCAAGGAAATTTGCCAGCCAAATACGTGAAAGCTGATGCAGTCTGGTCCATGATTTTTACGAAGCTTTTCATCACACCGAATTTGATGTGTAGGGAGGGAAGCAGGATTTTGTGCGTTTCTGCGAGTGCTGGGTGTTCCACATTCTTCTCTCTGACCTTCAGAGATTTCCTCTGAGGCCAGTTTCTCTTCACGTAGTTCAAAGTCTTTGCTCGACTGTCCCGTTCACATAAGAAACAGCAACACTTCGTATGTATCCCAGCTGCAGACCCATCAACAGAGCCATTTCCTTCAAGTCACAACAGAGATGCCAGCCATACGCTGTATTCAAGACAGTTCAACAGCTCTTTAAGGTTGTCGTAGGCTTCTTTCCCGTAGACAGCGTGTCCAAGGGAATGGATGGACGTCGATTTCCATTAAGCAGCAACACCACCTTGTTGAGACTCAATTTCAAGTAGTCTATGAATAGTCACCATTCTTGAGGGTCATGTTTGATTCCGAGGGCATTCATCAGGCCATCTACATCGGAGCAGAACACAAGGTCATCTTCCTTTCTGAAGTAAGGCGCAAACTGCTCATGACGAGTTAGAAACGAAGTCACTCGAACGTTTTCCTTGAGAAGATTCCATTGTTTAAGTCTTGATCCTAGTAACTCTGCTTTGGCCTTGGCGATCTCCAGATCGCGAACAAGATCGTTCATTTCTCCTTTGGTGAGAATGTGTGACGCAGATGATGCACCGTGGCAGACGTATGGATCATCATTAAACACCGAAGGCTCACCTCCCTCCTCATCGTCTGAATCGATGGAAAATTCTTTTCGAGGTTCGGGAACGGGAAGCCCTACGCCGTGTGGAACTGGTTGAAGAGCAGATTATATATTCGGCTACGCTATTGTCCACTTCTTTTCCTTGTGATGCCTCCAGAAACAGGTGGAACCATGCAGAAGTAGCAGTCATTTACATGATTGCTTGGCTCTCTCTCCAAACCATAGAAACAGCAAACGGCATTGCCACTTTTCGCCTTTCAACCATTTCAGAAGATATCTTGCACACGTACTACAGCATACGTGGGGGACCAAGGACTTGGCCTGGTCCCCGATCTTGATCTCCAAAATAAAACTCATATGCTGCTTTCACTATTGGAGTGATGGCCCTTTTCCGGCTTGCAAACGTCACTTCCTCGCAAAAGTAACAAAATGTATCTGCAGTATTAACACAGTTACGAGGCATCACTACTGCCAGATTAAAGCTGCGAGAATCACTTGTTTTGTACTTATGACCCAGGGGTAACTGAGAGTCGCTAAAAAGACTTGCTCACCCTATAAGACGTCGCTTAGAACGAACGATTGCATCATCTTTTATCCGTGATCGTAAGGCCGCGATGTAATGACTCAACTAGATTGCATCAGACAATGATCCAATTCCTCCGAGTATGGCGGGCTGTGTATGGCGGGCTGATGCAATACAATGCAATATGTTGCAATCTGGAGGTTAAAATAAATCGTAGTGAAGTGGTTACCTATGAACTCAATGCGGACTGAGTCGTTTATACATGACCATCTCTGTCTCTCCTAAACAAGAGTCAATCGACAAATTTTATTGTCATTCTCGTGATCAGCATCTCGAAATTAGTAGAGTTTGGTTATTTTCATTTGAAAGCCTTTTTGTGTTTTGTCAGTGTTATTACTACAAATTTCTTTTACTGAAAAGAAAAATTCTCCTAACGTTGGGAATCATATCTTGTGGAAACTCAAATTTCCGATTTCAACAGAGATTTCATTAAATACCATTCATTATTCTATGTAAGAAGTGAAAGATTCCCTACGTTATCTGAATGATTCCGATTAGATAGATAGGAATCATTCACTTTAATCCACTAAACTAGTGGGAATTTGGTGACATACAGTGTGAATGAGCACATTCTGAATTTGTGTAGTGGATCTACTACACAATTCACACTATGTTCATTTGAAACAATTCTTATCTTACAAAGCAGATATTCATTTTTTTTAAACTCATTCAATCAACCAATCAATCAATTTTATTTCATCATCATATATAATTTATAACACAAAAAAATATGAGTGAACACAAAAACCACATGGTTTGTCTGGGTCACTAAAGGAAATTAATACAAAAATCCATAATATAACTCTCTGATATATATCTTCTAAATTCGAAAGCAATTGCGTTTCAATTCACTTAACAAGTTCATGTTTTTTTATCGGCCTTCGTTTTCTTACCAAGCATCTACCTATGTGAAGAAAATCTATTTACATTTAGTAAGTTCTGTAAGCGCATGCGCAGAAAGCTGCAGATGGTCAGAAGACGTTGCATCATCTTCATTGTGCGCATGTTCTGATCTGAAGTACAAAGGCAAGCGGACAAATGTTTTCGGTGTGCAGTTACATGGAAACCGGGATTGCAACCGGGATTGTTTACAATAAAATATGTACTTAATGGGTGGGGTGTGTTTTTTCCCATTTAATCAACCTCTTTACAAAAGTAACAGCTCCATTCCAAGAAAATGCTCTGGCGAAAGCAACCACTGTATTATAAAAGTTACTGAAAGCATATTGGCACAATTTGGTCATTTTCATTATCAAGAAAATCATCAGGTGAACAAAAATACTGGTTGATACGTCATACACGATTTTCTGGTCAATGATGAACTGGGGAGGGGAAGTAGAAGATAAATGGGGGTACTGACTCACAGGAGGCTAATGTTAATCCTATGGGACAATTCCAATCCAGAAAAATCGAACGAGGCTAATGTTAATCCTATGGGAGAATTCCAATCCAGAAAAATCGATGAAGGCTAATGTTAATCCTATGGGAGAATTCCAATCCAGGAAAATCGAACGAGGCTAATGTTAATCCTATGGGAGAATTCCAATCCAGAAAAATCGATGGAGGCTAATGTTAATCCTATGGGAGAACTCCAATCCAGGAAAATCGAAGGAGACTAATGTTAATCCAATGGTAGAATTCCAATCCAGAATAATCGAAGGAGGCTAATGTTAATCCTATGGGAGAATTCTAATCCAGAAAAATTGAAGGAGGCTAATGTTAATCCTATGGGAGATTTCTAATCAAGAGCATCGAAGATGGTTACTCTTAGTCGTATATGGGGGGATTTCTAAAAGAGAATCTAGAAGGCTAATGTATACTCAATAGGAGTATTTCTCATCCAGAGGGGGCCAATATTATTTTTACAGAAAATTTTGCTATTCCAGTTGTTTCACTGGGATGTATATAAATCATTTTGAAGTCATTTCACACGTGTTTATAATTATCACGTGTCCTCTCTAAGTAAATATGCAAGATTTGAGGATGAGAGTTAACACGAAATTCGATAAAACATTACTGGTCCTAATATTCTTGTCATTTTGCTAAGCTTGGGGAGAAGCAATGCGAATTCAGGTCTCCTTCCTTAGTATCAAAAGTATTGGGTCGGAAAATGATTTGTCTGTTTCGACACGTGATTATTAACTGTTTCACTTCTCATCCACTAGCTTAAGACTCTGAAAATGAAGAGAGGTGGATTGCATGGAATATTTTCATGATAAAAAATAAAGCTTGCAATGTTGGTAACGGTTTTTTTTTTGCCTTATCATGTAAAAACGACATATAATCTTTACATTCAACAGGTTTATCACGTACAAACTCTTTTTTTTTAAGTTGAGGTAAAATGCAGATTTTATAATTAATCAAATTATATTTATGCAGTACTGCATGCGTAATACAGATTTCAAGAAAGACACTCAACACATTGATTGACACTGAGACGATTTTTACAGGACAAAAAAGTCTTTATTTAAAGAAATATCCCTTTACGTGCTACAGGTTTCTCCAAAACAATAAGCTTTATTCTTGAGAAAGTGAAGATTGATCTCCCCAGTTCCGTACAACAGTGAGATTTGCACAGCATTTATTTTTGAGACAAAAGTCAGTGGGAAAAAAGTTTTTTCTCCAGTTTTCCGCAAAAAAAAAACTCTGGATTTGCAACGACAGGAGATCTGCTGAAAAAGGTTTGCTCTAAGAATTTCAAGCAGATTTATAATGTCCATAGGCCAAAGTATCACTTCCATTAGCAAGTATAAATCTTTTATTATCATAAGGGTACAGTCCTGCTTTGGTTGAAGACACAGTGTAAATACGATACGATAACTCTCGATTTTCGGAGCACTGACTCGCGACATAAATTTGTTTAGCAGTCAATTTTCGTAATCTGCATAGCATATTTTATTTTTAATGATTTTCTTTGGCACACCTTTAGCAGCTTTCTTTTCACCAGCTTTACTCCGAAGACTATACAACTTGGAGCGTAAACCAACAAAACATTCTCCTGGTACACCGAGGAGTTCATCTTTAAATTTTCCCAGTGCTTCTTTATTTCGTGTATCATTAAATAAATGGTCTACTTGGTAACCGAAGTATCGAAAAGGTCGGCATGATCTTTCATATCTTCATACACATCTTCTGTTTGTATCTCGTAGCACAAGGAGTCAGTATCAGTGAACAATAATTTTGCTCTATTTTCATAATGGAAGTTATACATCAGAGTTTTGCTGATGTCAAGTATCGAGAATACTGCATAAATAGTCCTGTTAAGCTTCAGTTTCTTATGTTTTGATTGCGTACAGGCCAGATCATTATCAAATACTTGGAAGGTATGAAATACAGGTGATGCGATTAATTTCCGTAGTCTCTTCTTATCTTGGGTTAATTCAATTTTCACACGGTTTCTCAAATTCTCCATTGTTTTCCCAAATACTACATTGTTCATCAATTTGAAGAAGTCTTTTTCAAAATCATTTCTCGCATCTGTTCTTTGGCAGGTATTAAATTCGATGTATGGTTTTAGCCAAGGCGACTGTTAAAAATTCTAAAATGCGTTGGATATGTTTCAGCTGCATGTCTAGAGCTAAATGCTGCTTTAGGTTTCGATAATGCACTATATAGTCTTCTTCGCATATACATTAGGAACAGGTTTCGCTGATTTGTCTGAAACAGCTAATCCTAGATGGGAAATCAGTTCACAAGAGTAAGGCGAGAGCAATTGTACATCAATCTGAAATTTCTCTGCAGTTAATGAGTAGTCATTATGTATATCGTGAAGCGGAGTAGGAGAGTCTAAATCAACCTGTAATATGTAACCGGTTTCAGAATCATCAGTCACCGTGGTAACGTCAAAAATTTTCAAGTTTTTCTCTGTCAATCCAGTGAAAGTCGCTTACTGGGAGATGCTGAGGGAGAGTCCAACCGTATAAATTATTAGCGTCTAAATATATGATGTATTTAGAGGGCAGAAGTGGATTGTATGTGTCTAGATATTTATTGTTCGCTTTGCTATAGCGATTGTAAATTACGGAAATCCCACCAGGAATACCTTTCTCCAGAAACAAATACATCGTAGGATCGGTGAGCAAGTCCATTCCTACATTCGTCATCTTCAAACACGTTTGCCATGCTAATCCAGGAGCGGTATAGACATGGCAAGGATCGAGTTTATAATAAACAACACATAACTTTCTGAAATGCTAAAACACATCAGTTAGTAGAAGCACGTCACTCTTGATACACAAGTCATGGTACTCTCTTAGATTTTTCACTTTAAAATCATTCCACACTTTCAAAGCATGGTTGTAATCGGCTTCTTCTAACATCTCTTCTGTATGCTGGTTAAAGAAACTTCAGGTGGTGGTAATTTTGTATCCTCCAACTTCTCACCGCTGTCGATATAATCATACGGATACACAGTTTTTCTCGGAAAAATTTTTTCGGACTCTAAAATTAAAAAAAAAAAAAAATTTTTCGGAAACGCCAAAGGTAAGCATCGCCATTTTATGGTAAAGAAGTGACATAGAAATGTTTTTTTTTTGAAATTTAGAGTATTATATTTATTAAACAGTACGTCTTTTAAAAGTCTCAGACACTACTAACGATATTTTTTCACATTCCTGAAATACTTACAAATAACTATAACATTATATTACATTTATTAGATTACAGAAAAGAGCAACCAACATAAATATTTTGTTGAGAATTACTTCAACAGCTGTTACGGTGCCTTTCGTCATGCTTACAAGAGATGACCTTGAGGATCGGTGCCTACGAAAAGAGGTGAATGTAAGTCGAAATGTTTCGTTGAGACAGCGTGGCGGTGTGGTCCCTTGCTACTTTTGTCGTCGCATGTACAAATGGTAGTGTTCTGGATTGTTATTTATTAGAACTCAGTGTAAGCTTTACAGCGTGAGTCCCGTATACCTTTCAACTGTGAGAGAGTCTGACTTTGCGGATTAGCTATTAGCTTGCAGTTAATTTTTTAATCATTATAATTTTACAGTCCTTTAAATGTTATTGTGGTTTTGTTTCATAAAATGTAGGTGTTAAAATAAGTTTAAATGTAAACTCTTTGTGTGGTGAGGGGGAGAAATTTTAATATGTGTACAGTGTTTAAGAAATTTTTTTCTGATTTACCATGTATCTTAATGTTAATATATGGAATACTGATAATTCAGGTTTGATATTTCTATACTGTCTGATTACGGAAAGAAGTATTTCGCACACAGTCGTTTCGACAAATGCTTGGCGATGTGGTATATGTTTGTCTTAAATAGTTTGTATAAAAATACACAATTGAAAATCACAGTGTTAATTGCAGCAAGTGACTAGGGAAATTTCGATAGTGTTCATAATGGATATTTTCGAAATAATTAGCTTTAAGAATTACTGCTTAGTGCAAATGTTCTGATATTGCGCCATAAGGTTAAAAAACTATAAAATATATATTAATATAATGTATATGGGAAAAAAGTTAGAATAGATACTAACAAATATTATTTTTTTCTAAAAAAACTTTAGTTTTTATTACACGAAAAAAACAGTATTACTCTTATATATATATAAGGGAACACTTCAGTCAAATAGAAACATATTAACTTCTTTTCCATTATACCTTAGGAAAAAATAGTGTTTCGTTATTATGTTGGTTGGTAAGCGTAAATATTTAACAGAACTCTTTATCAATGGGGGACGGAAGGAAGCCATAAGTATTGCATGTGTCATTTGAATGTAATTGAAAAAAATTGTTAACCGTTATTGATTATGATTTGTTCGGTCGTTTTTATTAGATCATTTAATTTTTCATGCCTAATTAATTTTTAATGAAAAATGATTATTATAAATGCAGATTCAATTACTTTCAGCCTTATTAATTTTGTTTATTTTTCGGGGGAGTGGTGATTCGCGATGAATTTATAGATTGGCGTTATCGAATCTATATCTCTGCCCCCTCTTACCATCCCCCCAATATATGACGATTATTATTAAATTTTATTCTGATGTAGCGATTAAATGTTCTATGAAATTTTGAGTGTATCGGTATTTGATTAACACTTAATTTTATTTTAGAGTGACTTTGAGCAATATTATATAAGGAAGTGAAGGTGCGAATATTGTCATTTGTGTTCGTGCAGCTGTCCAGTGCGTTTTTATGCTGATTCTGCAGACGATGTTTGAGTGTAAAGATTGCGGAATGGTCTACGCTCATCCTGCAAGCTTCGACCGTCATAAGAAATCTCATAACAAAGGAGCGCTTTTCCATTGTGCGGCTTGTACAGCTATATTTGCAAGAAAGGATAACTTTGAGTGATGTCTTAGCTCTCATAAGAGTAGTTTCTCCTTTGAATGCGAAGTTTGTGGGACAACCTTTAGTAGAAAAGATAATTATAAGCTGCATATCCGACGTTCACACATATTAATAAGAAGAGGAAACGTTCTATAGATGATGGATGTCTGCAAAATAAAAAGAAGAGGAATGAGCATGATGAAAAAGAAGACGACCCGTGCCGTTTCGCTGACATTCTATCAATACGGAAATTGGTGGCTAATGAGGAGACAAGACATGATTTGATTGTTTTCCTCGATGATTCGCGGAATGAACTGCAGACCTTTCTACAAGAAGAATTACACTTGAAATAAACAATCAAGTGGTACTTAGTGGTGAGAGTGCGTTTCGTCCGAAAAGCCAGCCCCTCTACCGATGAATATAGTACTCCTTTCTTTAGGAGTAACTGCATCACAAGTCTTCCAGATTCAGATTTAAAGAACGACCATCGACTGGCCTATGAAAAAGATAAGGCTTCCTGTGAAGAATATGAAGATTCCCAGAGTGGCTGGGTTTTAGATGAAATTCTTTTTCCTGAAGTGAAAATTGGAAAATATGCACCTCTAGGAGGCTCTAACTATATCCCTGTACTACGATAGCTACAAACAAAGCATGCAATTGTTAATGTGCGCAACAACGACCAGAAATGTTTCCTTTGGTCACTACTTGCTGCTTTACATTCGGTTGAAAAGAATGCTGATTGTCTGACTAATTATCAACATATGGAAAGCGAACTGGACGTCTCAAGCCTTGTTTATCCTGTGACTGTAACGCAAATTCCAAAGTTTGAGCAGATGAATGGGATATTTATCAATGTATGTGGATACGAGAACGAAGTATTCTCTCTTTACATTACATCAGTGAAAGCTAAACGGCATATTAATCTCATGCTCCTATCAGTTGAAGAAAAGAGACATTACTGCTACATTAAGAATATGAGTAGACTTCTAAGTTCCCTTACCAGCCATAAATGTATGAGCTTTTACTGCGATTATTGTTTACAACGTTTTTCGAAGAAATCTATTTTAAAAGAGCACATGACCTACTGTGAAGAACACGCCCCTCAGAAAATACAGCTGTCAAGTGAAGAAGAGAAGTGTCTGAAGTTTACGAATTTCAAATTTCAGCTCCCTGTACCTTCTGTAATCTATGCTGATTTCGAATCATTTTTAGTAAAAGTAGATACATGCCTCCCTAACCCAACTGCCTCTCACACTACAATTACGGCTCAACATGAAGCGCGTGGATTTCCTTATGTGGTTGTGGGCCCCGATGGACATAGTTAGATACCACCCACGATTTATAGGGGTCCGAGTATTATAGAGGAGTTTTTGAAGTGCCTTCTAGAGGAAGAAGAAATTATTCCAAAGTTGATGAAGCAGAATGTTGCTATGTGCCTGTCTGACGAAGAGCAAAAATTATACGAAAATGCTTTAAGCTGCCATATATGCATGAATCCCTTGGGGAGAAATCGAGTAAGAGATCATGATCATTTTACGGGAAAGTTTCGAGGAGCCACGCATAACGAGTGTAATTGGAATTTTAAACCTGGAAAGAGGATTCCACTCGCCATTCATAACCTAAGAGGTTATGATAGCCATTTAATAATCCAGAGTATTGGGAAGATAGAGAATCGAAAAATTAACTGCATTCCTAACAATATGGAAAAATACATAGCTTTCTTTCTAGGCAACATACATTTTTTAGATTCTTTTCAGTTTCTAAACACATCACTAGAGAAACTGGTGAGTAATTTACCTGCAAATGAGTTCCAAATTCTGAATGAACATGTTGAACCTGAACTGGCGCCTATCCTCATGGGAAAAGGTGTTTATCCGTATAATTATATCGACAACTGTGAGAAGTTTGAGGATACAAAATTACCACCACGTGAAGTTTTTTTATAACCAGCATACAGAAGAGATGTTAGAAGAAGAAGATTACAATCATGCTTTGAAAGTGTGGAATGATTTTAAAATGAAAAATCTAGGAGAGTGACGTGCTTCTACTAACTGATGTGTTTCAGCATTTCAGAAAGTTATGTGTTGATTATTATGAACTCGATCCTTGCCATGTCTATACCGCTCCTGGATTAGCATGGCAAACGTGTTTGAAGATGACGAATGTAGAAATGGACTTGCTCACCGATCCTACGATGTATTTGTTCCTGGAGAAAGGTATTTTTGCTGGCATTTCCGTAATTTACAATCGGTATAGCAAAGCGAACAATAAATACCTAGACATATACAATCCAATTCTGCCCTCTAATACATCATATATTTAGACGCTAATAATTTATTCGGTTGGACTCTGTCTCAGCATCTCCCAGTAAGCAACTTTCACTGGATTGACAGAGAAAAACTGGAAAATATTTGACGTTACCACAGTGACTGATGATTCTGAAACCGGTTACATATTACAGGTTGATTTAGACTCTCGTACTCCGCTTCACGATATACATAATGACTACCCATTAACTGCAGAGAAATTTCAGATTGATGCACAATTGCTCTCGCCTTACTCTTGTGAACTGATTTCCCATCTAGGATTAGCTGTTTCAGACAAATCAGCGAAACCTGTTCCTAATGTATATGCGAAGAAGACTATATAGTGCATTATCGAAACCTAAAGCAGTATTTAGATCTAGGCATGTAGCTGAAACATATCCATCGCATTTTAGAATTTAAACAGTCGCCTTGGCTAAAACCATACATCGAATTTAATACCTGCCAAAGAAGAGAGGCGAGAAATGATTTTGAAAAAGATTTCTTCAAATTGATTTACAATGTAGTATTTGGGAAAACAGTGGAGAATTTGAGAAACCGTGTGAAAATTGAATTAACCCAAGATAAGAAGAGACTCCGGAAATTAATCGCATCACCTGCATTTCATGCCTTCCAAGTATTTGATAACGACCTGGACTGTATGTAGTCAAAACATAAGAAACTGAAGCTTAACAGGCCTATTTACACAGGATTCTCTATACATGATATCAGCAATACTCTGATGAATAACTTGCATTATGAATTTATAGTGCGTAAGTATGGAAATAGAGCAAAATTATTGTTCACTGATACTGACTCCTTGTGCTACGAGATACAAACAAAAGATGTATATGAAGATACGAAAGATCATACCGACCTTTTCGATACTTCGGATTACCCAGAAGACCATTTTTTGTATGATACACGAAATAAAAAATCACTGGGAAAATTTAAAGATGAACTCCTTAATTTAAAAATTAAAACTTTATGTTTATTATAATTTCCTACGGGATTTTTATTTCGCATGGGTTCAGTCTAGCTTAATATATAGAATTTGTTGTTGGGGAGGAGAATATTAATCAATTTTATTGTCTTTAATTTATGTACAAAATAAAATAGTTCGTAATCTTAATTATAATTATTTTGCTGGGAACACAATATTATACAACAAACGCAATATATTGCCACTAAGGAAATTATATATATACATTTCAACTATCTTTTTGTATGAAAATCAAGATTTAATTCCGATTAGAAGTCCTAATTTTAACTCCAGAGTATTGGGTTTACAATTTTATATAGAAAAAACGAAAAAGGAAATTTTCCATTAAACTTTTAATTTATTGTACCTAAATTTTTTAATTCACTAGAGAAATTTTTTAATTCACTATACAATAAGAAACGAAAAATATTTTACTACTTTTAAGAATTGTTTGCGTGCTTATTTTTCAAAGTTATACAACAATGAATGTATGTTTGCTGTGATTAAATAATATTTGATAGCATTTACATAGGAACTGATATTTGGTAAGACTACATACCACACCACATATGATAGTTAATATTTTTTTATACTTTTTTATTTTTTACTTACTTTATTTTCTTTAATGAAAATGAATTAACTTTTTTGATATCCTGAAAGAGCTCGTAGCTCCTTGGTTGTTCACATATACGTATTGATGGTTTTACTTAGTTTTATGCTTTTATTGTTTCTCTTTTCTTTGTAAAGTGTTGTATTGATAATGCATTTGACAAAGTGTGCATTGTGTGTTTATTGTCCTCGTGTAATTATGTTGTAATAAATTTGAATTTGAAATTTGAAACCGAAGTCGCTGACAAATCTATTACTTAAATTTATTGCTTCTTAACTGTAAACATAAGACTTACAACAACGTTTAAATCTGATGCTGTTGCCGGATCACCCACATTCACAAAGGAATTATTATTTTGAAATTTAAGACCCCTGTGGAAATTTGGGACTTTTCGGTCTAGTACCACGAAGACCACAGTGTAGGAAGATCTGTCAGAAATATAAATATCGATAGCATTCGACGAAACCACTGGTTATGAGAGCGGCACTGAAATCAGCAACGACCTGGGTAGCGCCAGGCAATTCTTTGCGTTGAATCTATACTAATTGGTGGAAATGTCGGGGGAGGGTGGGAGACCTAACATTTACTGCAAAGTACATTCAAAACACTAACTTTTACTGCAGCGAAAATCATAATATATAGATTAAAAGTGTGGCCTGGACAGCGCCAGGTGCCGTTCATCTAAAGAAAAATAAGTCTTGTTTTATTCAATAATCAATAATATAATCAATTTCTATTCTTTGAACGAAACGCTGCTTTTCCAATAGTAATAACATCTCGGAATGAAGCAACTGCATTTGTATAGAGGCTGATTAAACGTAAAACTACACCCACCAATTAAACACATATTCTCTTGGAGTCTCGATTGTACCATTTTCTGTACTTCACCTTTGTGATATACGAGAAGCGTTCATTTTCTTGTCATTGTGCTTAAAATGAACGCATGCGCACAATGACTGATGACGATGCAATATCACGTGACGATCTTTTTCTTCTAGCGCATACGCTTACAAAACTTAGTAAAAATATCATAATAAATAAAACTGTTAAACGATCGGAACACTAAATTGCTTTCAGTTCGAACTATATATCCGTTCAAGTGCTTAAAATTAATGAATTTGTACACGTTGGTTGAGAATCATTTTAAGTTGAAAGAGTGTGACTTGTGCAATGGAATGATTTATAAACTTAATCTGAAGGTTAGGAAAACGGTGGCGAATTATATGGAATAATGAATGATATAAAAACACAGTTGAAGTGGAACAATTTGATATTTATAAACATATGATTCCTAGAGTTCAACGAATTTTTATTTTCAGCAGAAGAAAATTTAGTTAATAATTAGAAAACTTCTTCTATTTGAAATTCTACGAGTTCACCTTCTTTAGCAATTTTCAAGTGGAAATAAATCGTTTCCTATGTACGTGAAGAAACCAATGTAAGAAATTATTTACTGAAAATTTCAAGAGTGGTCGACGTTCAAGAACATGAAACCCAGCACGGACTTTTTACGTTGCATAAACATTGTTTGTCGGAGCTCAGTAAGAACTGTGACTTTGAATGGCCATCGTTTAGAGAACAGTTAAGAGACAGCTGAAGTGCACGGTAAATCTGAATTTAATGAGACCTAAGGTTTCGTTTTTTCAATTTGAATTTTTAATAAACTTTTACTATAGAAATATCAGTTTATATAGACTCTGGATGAGGAAAGTATGGTGTTAGATTAATTATATTCACATGCATCCTTTTAATAGAGATCTTTATAAATCTGATAAGTGGGAATTTTTAAAAAGTTGCATTCGTGATGTCACCTAAACTAAATGAAGTTTTTCTTATGTAACTAATGGAGAATAATTTCGAATGCAAAATATAAGAATATAGAAATTAAAGGCTATAAAAGGTGAATAAAAAATCATTTCACCAGTATTGAAAATATAACTTCAGTGTTCAAGCATGGAATTGCTTATGATAAATACATACTATTTAAGTAAAAAAAAATACCGAATAATGTAATTTAAGATAGAAGTGGGTTTATTATGATCTGTGCTGATAGTTCCAATATACATTGCGGTTAATTTTGTTGTTACGAATTCTCTATTCCATCTTATGGCTTTTTAATTTCAGTAATATGTGTGCTGTAGAAAAATTTTACATTTCCGTTCTGAATTAGTTGAAACCGTTTAAGAAAGTAATCATTAATAATTAATTTAAAGATACTTGTTGTGTTAATTCAGAATGAAGAAATCTTTCGAATCCATTAGAAAGTTCATGAAAGCAATTAAATGTTCTTTGGGCGTTAATGTAATAGAAATAGCTTCAGAAAATACTGAGGAAAGTTGATTTAGTTGGAGTTCACAAGAAAAAAATATTCCTGGACCCAGACAGACATGTTCCGTGCAAATTCCATTAAACTCTAGTGCAGATAAGGAATCAAAAAAAATAATCGTTTCGATATTAAAGACATTACTTTTTGTAGGTCTGGATATTAAATATTTTAAGAAACATAAAACTCTGTCTTGGTTTACCCGAATAATGCTGATGGTAGCGAAATGTGTCACGCAGTTGATATATTTTCACGTATTAACGGCACCAATCTTCAACTGTGTCCAGCGTTCACATTCTTCTAAATCCTTTATGAAATTACTGCCATGACTGCTGTCGGCTCTTTTCTTTCCATACTCTTATGGTACCGTATATACTTCAGAAGGGAACACGTAAAAAATATTTTGTACTCTTTGACGTCAAAGTGGACAAGGAGATATCAATTGTATTAAAAAATACTTACGTAACGTACGCTATCTTCGTAACAATACGAAAAAATTATACTGTTTTTTTTTCAAAACTAGGAAAATTTGCTGCATGCACTTCACATCACGCACAAAACAGAACTAAATTGTTGATTAGATGCACGACTCTTTTATAGTGCCATATTTTAGACAAGTTATTGCATGTAGCGGCGAGATACCGTTCCTGTTTAAACCTGCATAGATATATAGATAGACGGCCGCGGTCGGCCCTACTCCCATCGTACGATGCTTGTCATTACTTGTATTTTATGTACCTATCTATAATTAGAGAAGATACTTATATTTTACTCAGGACGTAAATATCGCTACCAATTTATTTATTGCTATTTATTTTAACTTTCATAATGATGAAAATGGGTCACAATTATTTTACTTTATATTAAACCTTTCGCGGACCCCCGACGTTGTCCACGCACCCCCAAATTAATTTTTTAATTTCCCACAAACCCCCTCAGCGGTCACAAGGACCCCTAAGGGTCCGTAGGAACCACTTTGGAAATCATTGGACTACATCTTTGTATAATTCTTGAAAGCTCGTCGTACATGAGTTCAGTTCACGTTCTGACTGCTTAGCTCGTTCGACAATGGGATCATGTGTAAGAAAATGACTTTCCAATTTACTAGCCATTTGAAGTCCGTCATTAATTAAACCTGCAGGTGAGTGGAACCTCTTCATCACCATCACTTTTTTATTTTTCATCAGGAGTGTCAAGGACAACTTCTATTATTTCATTTTCGCTAAGAGCTTTGTCAACTAGAAATTCATCAATATCTGGAAAACGATAAATCATCGAATCCTTCTCCACCAACTGCATGTGCTAAAGTGATGATATTAGAATATTCAGTCGTATTTGGGGGTACAGAATATTTGCTTTTTACACATTCTGGCTACATAGCTTTCCAGCATGCGTTTAAAGTTGATGTTTTAGTTTTGATAACATCAATCCAGCATGTCTGATACAATGTAAAATAGAAAAAGAGAAAAGATAAAACACAACTTTTAGTGTTTTATCCCTATCTAGTTTTTCCAAAATGTATTGGAATGTTCATCTTACGTAGTAAGTTTTAAATGTCGGAATTTT
This sequence comes from Ryuthela nishihirai, assembly GCA_038380435.1. Classification (NCBI taxonomy): domain Eukaryota; kingdom Metazoa; phylum Arthropoda; class Arachnida; order Araneae; family Heptathelidae; genus Ryuthela; species Ryuthela nishihirai. Next base: position 35,716,038 of record JAWZYU010000006.1, read on the forward strand.
GTATTAAGGTTGTATTAAGGATGTCGAATTAGGCGGCAGAAAACAAAATTGCACATTTGGGTGTTCCAAAACAGGATGGCCAGGCGCATTGTCTATAATCAATAGAACTTTAAATTCGAGATTTTTTTCCTTCAAAAAGCGTTTAACTTCTGGAACAAAATATTTATGGAATCATTCACTAAAAATTTCTTTTTTAGCCCAGACTTTTTTGTTTGCCATCCAATACATTGGCAATTTATTCAAATCTATACCTTTCATTGACCGTGGTCTTAGAGATAGATTGATGAGCAGTGGTTTTAACATTCGATCTGCTGAAGCGTTGCTGCAAAGTAAAAAGGTCATACGATCCTTAGCTGCTTTAGAGCCACCAACAGCTTTTTGTGATGTTGTTACTTAGGCTCTACTCGGCATGTTTTTCCAAAAAAGACCAGTTTCATCTGCATTCCAAACTTGATTAGGAGTGTATCCACCATCTTCATGATTTTAGCAAATTTTAGTCAAAATTCTTTAGCAGCCGGCTCATCTGAAGATGCAACTTCTGCAAGCCAACCTATACTTGCAGAAAATTCATAATTTTGTTTAACTGAGCTGATGTGGTTGGTTCCATTTCGTGTATCTGCTTGTATGTTCGTAATGCCATATGTTTAATGGTATTTCCGTCTAGAGGTATTAATCTTTGCGTATTATCTTCTATCCACATTACTAGTACCTTTTCCATCTTCACTTTCACAATATCATTCGTGTACGATGACCACTTAGCGCTGAATTTTGTTCCAGAAAGCACAGATTTTCTATAGCATCTTCATTTTTCTTGATGGTTCTTACGGTAGCTTCGTTCAAACCAAAATATTTACCTATGGATGTTTTACCTTCTCTAGTTTCAAGACGATCTAAAATTTGGTTCTTATTATCCAAAGAGATAGCTTTCCTCTTCTGCTATTATATAGTTGAATTATCCGACATCGTGATGAGGTATGCGAAAAAATTTAAATTGTATTTAATAAATCAGATGATGAAAAATTGTAAATTACCTATTAGCAAAATTTAATAAATTTATATTACGCACACAAAATTTCAAGAAACAAAAGAAATATTTTTTCGATTTCTTTTATTAAACATCATCAAGTATTTATTCAAAATAAAAATTGAGGGGAATTCGCGGAACTCAATGTTGCACACTTTATTCCAAATGAAGTAGGTTTTGGATAATTTTTCCCTAAAATAGAGAATAAAACAGAGAAAACGTGTTGTGTAGTTTTTATATTGGGAGTTTTAGCGCACAAAATGTTTGTCTGTAGTACATTTTCAAAGTTAAAACTACTTCGAAAAATGTGACCATAAAAGCGGCATCTTTGCTATAAATGTGAATTGTAAGATTTTTTTCTTGAAAAGGAATATTTTTTTCAGAATTAAATTCAATAAAAATTTTTAAAACGACACAGTTTGAATCGTGTTAAATCAAAATAAATCGTGTAAAAGAGAATTGGAAGTTTTTTGCAACGCCTGTTAAATCAAGATCTTGTAAAAGAAAAATCCGTGTAAAAACAGGATTGGGTGTATATTACTTTTATTAAATTCAAAAGCTTATAAATGAATTTTTAATGCATATGTAGTAGACAGAAGTTTATTGCTTTGTTCAATCATAGTAAAAATGTCGTAGAATAAATTGTATGTTGAATAAAGAATAATGGTTGTTGGAAAAAAATAACGGTAATTTTCAGCTTTCGTAACCTCTTGGCAATTGCGTTTTTTTTGCTTATTAAACGATGAAAACGACGACATTAATTTTTAAATTGCATTATCACTAACGCCTAAGAAATCAAAATTAACTAAAGTACTTAAAGGTGAATCAGTGAATTATTCGAAGTTTAGTGGTGCAGGGGTGGTTCAGTCGGTAGCGGGCCAGGCTCGTAATCTGTAGTTCCCAGGTTCGAGTCCCAGCTGGGTCAGCGTTGAGAATTATCTCCGCAAAATTCCTCGCCCTGCCCAGGTCAGTAGGGGACAGCGATGGCCTTGGTAAATGCCGCCGTCCGTCGGATGGGACGTTAAACCATGGCTCCGTGTGCGGGAGACCATACCCTGTGCACGTTAAAGAACACGCTGGATGGCCTTGACGGGAGACTACCAGGTAGTTCCCCTCTCCCAACCTTCTCTGAGTCTTCGGGGTCCTTGTGACCTGGCCATTTAGCCCATGGTGTGCAAAAAAGTGCCGCTCAGAGGTAAAACACCCCAATCCCATCCGAAACTTAGTTCATTTAAATGCTTAAGTATTTGCATCGTTCTACATAAATGTTTCAAAAACGTACCTCATATTTTTACGAAATTTCACTAATAATATTTGACAATACTGTGTAGGGGTTTCGAAATAAAGAAACTGATGTTAAATAAACGTATTTAATAGATGAAAAAAAAATTTTATAAGAGGTACGACAACATGAATAATTAATAAAAAATTGGAATAACTATGCTTACGACTAATTACTGATTATAATATAGTAACAAATTTTAAGAGAATAAAGCATTCGAATATCCATAATTTGACATTCAAATGTACCAGTTTTAAGTGTCGAAACATCTTAGTTGGTTTGCACGTTATAAAACAGATTTTACTAAACAATTATTAGTAATCATTTTATAATTTGTTATAAGAGTCTGTTTTATAATGTCCGAGTTTTATAATGTGGAGCTTATAATTTTTCGCAACGCCACTAGAAATCGTAACTAAAATGAAAGTCATTACTGTTTTTGCTGTAGACATCTTTTTACGGCTATTAACGAGAATTAGTAACACTAGAGTCACATACAGGTGAAAATTGGGCGCACTGCTCGCAATACGAAAGCAGAAATAAATCATCCTGTTTGCCAAAAGGAAGATAATAATATATTACACAAAATCCAAACATAGCACATACGAGAAAGGACATTGATCTTACTTTTGGTAAATGACCACCTGTTTAAAGTTTTTTTTTCTTTTCTACAACGAAAAACAACACTTTTATCCGTAATTGGATTAAGAATAATTTCAGTAATGCGGAACAAATTAAACGTTGAAGAAACAACTGATAAATTGATAAAAAATTGAACACACAGTATTTAGAATAATAAAAGCCAAATACATGATACTAAAATATGCAAAAAATTTGTTCTCAATCTTCAAAGTACCAAAGGTTCTATCAGTCTGAGCTGTCGATTCCAGGACAATGAAACAAAGGTTTCAAATCAAGGTGGAAAAATAATCTTTTAGCAAAAAAATATAGCATTTCAGTGGAATGAAAGGACAATACATATTTGGCATTTTTCACGCTATGCAATATATGTCTAAGATCATCTAAGTAAAATTGTTTTCTGGTGCAGAAAATTTCTGCGTTCAGAATATAAATTTTAATCTCATAAGACCCTGGCGAGCATCGGTATGTCCACTCCTAGAATGAACAATCAGGTACGGGCTAATCGTCAGCATCAAGTCTCTGGACGTTGACGACTCCTCAGCAGAATAGAAAAGAATAATAAGTGACCAGAGAAAAACCAGATCAATTGGTAGCTCTGAGGTGGAATTACTCGGCACTTGGTAAGGGGCGGGGGTGCTCAGTTGGCAGCGTACCAGATTCGTAATCTGCAGTTACCTGGTTCGAGACCCAGCTTTGTGATATATCTCCCCAAAACTCCCCGCCCTGCTCACCGTCAGTAGTGGAGAGCGATGGTCCTGGGAAGGCCGCCGTCCGTCAGATAGACGTTTAGCCGTGGAACGTGTGTGGGAGAGCCATACACAATGAACGTTAAAAACACGCTGGATGGTCTTGATGGGACACTACTATCTTTCTCTCAACAGCTGTCCAGTAGTTCTCATCCTTCATTTTTCTCTGAACCCTCGGGTTCCTTGTGCCCTGGCCATTTAGTTCATTGTGTGCAAAAAAGAAGTGCCGCTCAGAAGTAAACAACCCTACCCTAATCTTCGGTTTCTTTTACGAAGAGAATATCTTTTTCGAAAGATAAAAAAAGCTTTCACCACGAGAAAGTGGCGTCGAACTCCTGATGTTAAATATCGCAATCTCTGTGCGTTATCAGAGGAAATTTCGCCATAGACGGTTTTTAAAAGCATGTCTTTTGTCATTAATAGCAAAATATCTTTTGTTCAACTAACAATTTGGTTACAAGTGAAAAGAGATTTCACTTCACAACTACTTGCAACGAAGCATTGCTTTTACAATAATTATAATTTCTCAGAATCTTGCTGCTTCTTTTGTTACCCAGGCTGAAAGAAGTGGAAAAACACACCACACCCATTAAGCACATATTCTTGCAAAGAATCCCGGTTATATTATTATACGAATTTCGGTGTAACAATGTATGACAAAAAGATTTCTACGCTTCTCTTTTTCCTAAAGATCAAGAAATGGAGATAATGACGGTGATGCAACATGACATGATGATAGGTTGCATTCTGCGCATGCGCATTCAGAATTTAGCAACAACCTATTACTTTCCTTTCCATACTGAGATACCAGACAAGAAACGCAAGGTCGGAAATAAAAGGAAATTGCTAAGCGAAAAGAATCTTCAAAGCTTTCGAATTTGGACGATATTTATTAAAGTCAATAAAGAAATATTTATCTGTTTTACTGGACGATAATTATTTGAAGTAAACTCAGTGTGAACTTGTGTTTACGAATAATTCCTGAACCTCAAACAGAATGTTAACATAAAACGATTGTGGATTTTGTGAAACAAAGAATAATATTTTAGGAAAACTCAATAGAAATGGAAAATGTGGGATTCCACAGCATCTGATTCCCAACATTAGGAGAAATTTTCTTTACAGTAAAAGAAGTAATTTGAAAGTTTCTTTCTTTCTGGAAGCGGACTAAACTAACTTAGTCAATTGATTTCTAAAACAATGAGAAATCGTTTTCTAACCATCGAACAATCTCTTCATACCAATCTCGTGTATGTTTTACCTAAAGCTGTCACAAAACTAAAAATGAAGTGCATTCATTGAATGATCCTACTCTGAGAAATTCAAGAAATGAGAATTTTTAAGAAGATCAATCCCAGTAAGGATTTTATACCTTTGTAAGCAAGTTTCATGACACAATCACTGAGATATGAAATTGAATTGAAATCTGAATTATATGTGCGTTCAAGTTTCAATATCGTTGAATAGAATTTCCAACAAATTGCACAATGTCAAACTCAGTTAAGAACAGATTGATGGAACTAGAAAATGCTCAGCATACACGGATTTAATGAATCTTAAAAATATTCCGTTGAACGCATTGCCTTTATAATGATGCAGATATCAAGATATATTTCATTTTTGTAATCTAGATTTTCTTGTTGCGGTAAAGGAAAATATTTTCTATTCTGAAATATCAGGAGAATACTAGTTTAAAGAGCACAAAAAGTGAGCAAATTCTTGGTAAGAATTGTAACTGTAAGTTCAGTGTTTAAACAGGAAATTTAAAAGAGTTCAAAGAGTGAGTAAAAGCCTTTTATAAGAATTGTAACTGTAAGTTTAATGATCAAACAGGGAATTTAAGAGTGCAAAGAATGAGCAAAATTCGGTCATAACAACTGTAACTCTATGTTCAGTGTTTAAACAAGAAATTCAAAAGATTACAAAGAGTGAGCAAAAACCTGCGGTAAGAATTGTAACTGTAATTCAGTAATAAAGAATCACAGAATGTGTCGTGTAGACATGGAACACATGAAATAATAATTTGAAAAAATACCAGTTTTTTTCACTTTATTACTTCATGACTTGTACCTGTAAGTTTAGTGCTTAAAAAGGGAATTTAAATGTACAAAGACTGAGCAAGAGCCTATTATAAGAACTGTAACTGTAAGTTTAGTGTTTAAGCAGGGAATTTAAAAAGTACAAAGATTTAGCAAAAAATAAGATCAGCAAAAGTTTGAGTATTGCATTAAAGTTGTAAATGTAAGTTCAATGTTTAAACAGGGAAATTCTTGTGATAATAATGATTATTTAAATACAGGAAAATTTAGCAAGTAAATATCTTTAATATCCTATACAGTGATAATTACGATAGGAAACCTTTTCTTGTTAATGTTATTAGTTTTCCATATTTTTTCCTCAGGTTTCTTTTCAGTAATATGGCTGTAGAAAAACCGAAGATATTTGTACTGGCTTAGTTGCTACAGTTTGATTTTAATTTCATCAATCGTTAATAATAATAACTAATTGAATATTTGATGCTTCATTATACAATGAAGAAAGATTTGATATCAATTAGAGGGCCAAACGAAGGAATTAAACGTTCCTTAGACATTAATGTAATAGATATAACTTCAGACAATAACGAGGAACATTCATTTAGCGATAGTTGGCAGGAAAAAAATATTCCGTTACCCATTTACTCTAGTTCGATGCAAATTGCATTAAACTGTAACACGGTCGATAAATTCAAAACCGATTTTGATCTGCTATTAAAGATACTATTTCTCATAGGCCTGGATATTAAGTATTGTAAGCAGCGTAAAAACGTTTCTTTTTCTACCAGAATTATACTAATGGTAATTAAATTTGCGATACACTTGCTATTTTTTCACTTAGTAACGGTACTAATTTTCAGTTGTATCCAATATTCATATTCATCCAGATCCTCAACGAAAATTGCTGTCATGTCTGTCGTTGTCAGTTTTATAACCATGACATTATGGTACAGTATATATTTCAGACGAGAGCAGATACAAAATATTTTGGACTGTATCTCATGTAAGTGGACAAATGACAATTATTTCCGCAATCGCCGTTTCTTTGAAAGTTGAATTACGCTTTTTATTTTTATCAGTGTTTCCATCCCTGTAATGCTTTCTTTGTCAGCTCTAACGTTGGAAGAAGATGAAGTCATGCAATATGTGCAAAACGTTTTTTTCCAAACAAAATATGGGAGAAATTTTTCGCATAATGCTTTAATATTTTGTCTATTCTTATTGGAATACAATGCATTCATTTTTTTGATCCCCAATTTCGTGTCTGTAATATATGTTTTCCTTTGCATTCGTTTCCGAAATCTTCTTCAAGATTACAATGTTACCTTGAAGAAGTATTTAATGACAACTATAGATGTGAAGAAGGCTATTGAAATACGATATGGTTACCACCAGATTTTGAGTATTATTCAAATGATGGAACAGACATTTTCTTATCCTATATTTTTTATTATATCTCTAGACCTTCTGCTGATGTTCGTCATTTTCGGCCATGCACTCTATACTCTGAGCACTGTTACTTCTAATTTCTTGGTCTTTCAGTTATCTTTGTCAATACTCAGCATCGCTGGGTTCTCTTTTGCCATATCAATATCTGCAGCAGTGATAGAGGAAAAGGATAAAGAAATCAAAAACACTCTGTGTCAATTGTCTGAAAATGCGGTCATTTTTTCTGCAGGCGATATAGCTATCCCATTCCTTCTAAAATCTTAGAACAAGAACCCTCGATTTCGCTTTCAGGTTGGGGTGTATTTACTTTCACGCGAAATTTCATTCTCTTGGCTTATGGAAGTGTGCTGACTTATAGTCTTTTAATTCTCCAGCTTCATGGTGATCAGAAACCACATTTCTTTTCAACGTCGTTATTTTCAGTTAGTTCAATCGACTTTCAGAATCTTTCGTATGAGCCATGAAGGAGTTTTGATTTCTGAATTGGTACTGGTGACACACTGTTATAATTGCCGTTCCACAGTAGGAAAAGTCAGTAAATTGCGCTGTTTCCAAGAAAAATATCAAGAGGAATTGCCATTTTTCGTTAAGGAGTTGTGTTTGGAATGGTTGACTAAACCAATATATGTTATATTTATTAATCTTTAGAAGTTTTTCCCTGCTTTACTTCTGTCCTTAACTGAATTTATCTGCAATATATAGCATATTACACTCCCCACATCGCAAACTTTAAGTTATCATGCACACTATACGAAAATGGGGGCTCTAGCAATAACTGTTTTCAGTTCTTCTACCTCCCCCCCCCCTATCCTCTCTTTGGTGAAATTGTGGGTTGGGTTGTTTTACTTCTGAGCGTCACTTTTGGGCAGATAATGAGCTAGATTTTCAGGTCATAAGAATCCTGAGTAATTAGGGGAAATTTGGGAATATGCATGGGTATATATTGGGGATTTTACTCATATAAATTCAATTTGATACCTTGTGTATAATATTTGCAAAATTTAAAATCAATTCGCATATTGGTTTGTAAAATAATTTTCAAAATAATTTTTTTTTAAATATGTACTAGATGTGGAACAGATTTCCACATCTAGTACATACTTTTATTTTTGTATTTTTATCACCGATATCCTTATGCTTTCAAAAATAAGTTAAAAATGAATTATAGCACCATTCTACTTAAAATATTTATCATAAATTATTGCTAAGTATTTTATTTAATATACTTGCTGAAAACATGCGGACAACTATATATATTGATTCGCAGTTTGCAATATCCACCTTTTTTTAAATTTCCTTATGGGTTTTAATAAAGAGGTTTCGATGAGTATTAAATCCTGTTGACTGTATGAACACCATTTTTAAAACGTTCAGTAGATTTTATTTTTTAACAATATATCATATATTTCCGCAGAGAAGATGATAGTTGAATCATAAAAAAAGGCCCACAAAATCCGGGTCGTCTTATAGGACAGATACAAAAAAAATTAGATTGAAATTTATATAAATTGAAACCATTATAAAATAAACAAATCACTCACCAATGTATTTAAAATCCTGCAAAATCCTCATATTCATCATCTAAGGCAAATAGCTCCTCAAGTACATCCTCACTTTCGTTGTTGAGAAGCTCGTCATATGGGTCCAATTCTGTACCTAGCGAGTCGATTTCCGCTTCGTCATCAGTATCCCATAACAAATCGTCCTCAGTGCCATCCATAGTATTAGAAATCCCACACTTTTGAAGGAATGTATTTAAAATCCTGCAACATCCTTACCTTCATCATCTAAGGCAAATAGCTCCTCAAGTACATCCTCACTTTCGTTGTTGAGAAGCTCGTCATATGGGACCCGTTCTGTACCTAGCGGGTCGATTTCCGCTTCGTAATCAGTATCCCATAACAAATCGTCCTCAGTGCCATCCATAGAATTAGAAATCCCACACTTTTTGAAGGAATGTATTTAAAACCCTGCAACATCCTCACATTCGTCATCTAAGGCAAATAGCTCCTCAAGTACATCCTCACTTTCGTTGTTGAGAAGCTCGTCATATGGGTCTCATTCTGTACCTAGCGAGTCGATTTCCGCTTCGTCATCAGTATCCCATAACAAATCGTCCTCAGCGCCATCCATAGCATTAGAAATCTCTCAATTTTTGAAGGAGTGTATTTAAAATCCTGCAACATCCTCACCTTCGTCATCTAAGGCAAATAGCTCCTCAAGTACATCCTCACTTTCGTTGTTGAGAAGCTCGTCATATGGGTCCCATTCTGTACCTAGCGAGTCGATTTCCGCTTCGTCATCAATATCCCATAACAAATCGTCCTCAGTGCCATCCATAGCATTAGAAATCCTACACTTTTTGAAGGAGTGTATTTAAAATCCTGCAACATCCTCACATTAGTCATCTAAGGCAAATAGTTCCTCAAGTACATCCTCACTTTCGTTGTTGAGAAGCTCGTCATATGGGTCCCATTCTCTACCTAGAGAGTCGATTTCCGCTTCGTCATCAGTATCCCATAACAAATCGTCCTCAGTGCCATCCATGGCATTAGAAATCCCACACTTTTTGAAGAAATGTATTTAACATCCTGCAACATCCTCAAATTCGTCATCTAAGGCAAATAGCTCCTCAAATACACCCTCACTTTCGTTGTTGAGAAGCTCGTCATATGGGTCCCATTCTGTACCTAGCGAGTCGAATTCCGCTTCGTCATCAGTATCCCGTAACAAATCGTCCTCAGTGCCATCCATAGCATTAGAAATCCCTCACTTTTTGAAGGAATGTATTTAAAATCCTGCAACATCCTCACATTCGTCATCTAAAGCAAATAGCTCCTCAAGTACATCCTCACTTTCGTTGTTGAGAAGCTCGACATATTGGTCCCATTCTGTACCTAGCGAGTCGATTTCCGCTTCGTCATCAGCATCCCATAACAAATCGTCCTCAGTGCCATTCATAGCATTAGAAATCCCACACTTTTTGAAGAAATGTATTTAAAATCCTGCAACATCCTCACATTCGTCATGTAAGGCAAATAGCTCCTCAAGTACATCCTCACTTTCGTTGTTGAGAAGCTCGTCATATGGGTCTCCTTCTGTACTTAGCGAGTCGATTTCCGCTTCGTCATCAGTATCCCATAACAAATCGTCCTCAGTGCCATCCATAGCATTAGAAATCCCACACTTTTTGAAGAAATGTATTTAACATCCTGCAACATCCTCACATTCGTCATCTACGGCAAATAGCTCCTCAAGTACATCCTCACTTTCGTTGTTGAGAAGCTCGTCATTTGGGTCTCATTCTGTACCTAGCGAGTCGATTTCCGCTTCGTCATCAGTATCCCATAACAAATCGTCCTCAGTGCGATCCATAACATTAGAAATCACACACTTTTTGAAGGAATGTATTTAAAATCCTGCAACATCCTCACCTTCATCATCTAAGGCAAAGAGCTCCTCAAGTACACCCTCACATTCGTTGTTGAGAAGCTCGTCATATGGGTTCCATTCTGTAAATAGCGAGTCGATTTCCGCTTCGTCATCAGTATCCCATAACAAATCGTCCTCAGTGCCATCCATAGCATTAGAAATCCCTCACTTTTTGAAGGAATGTATTTAAAATCCTGCAACATCCTCACATTCGTCATCTAAGGCAAATAGCTCCTCAAGTACATCCTCACTTTCGTTGTTGAGAAACTCGTCATATGGGTCCCATTCTGTACCTAGCGAGTCGATTTCCGCTTCGTCATCAGTATCCCATAACAAATCGTCCTCAGTGCCATCCATAACATTAGAAATCCCACACTTTTTGAAGAAATGTATTTAAAATCCTGCAACATCCTCACATTCGTCATCTAAGGCAAATAGTTCCTCAAGTACATCCTCACTTTCGTTGTTGAGAAGCTCGTTTTATTGGTCCCATTCTGTACCTAGCGAGTCGATTTCCGCTTCGTCTTCAGTATCCCATAACAAATCGTCCTCAGTGCCATCCATAGCATTAGAAATCCCACACTTTTTGAAGGAATGTATTTAACATCCTGCAACATCCTCACATTCGTCATCTAAGGCAAAAAGCTCCTCAAGTACATCCTCAATTTCGTTGTTGAGAAGCTCGTCATATGGGTCTCATTCTGTACCTAGCGAGTCGATTTCCGCTTCGTCATCAGTATCCCATAACAAATCGTCCTCAGTGCCATCCATAGCATTAGAAATCCCACACTTTTTGAAGGAATGTATTTAAAATCCTGCAACATCCTGACCTTCGTCATCTAAGGAAAATAGCTCATCAAGTACATCCTCACTTTCGTTGTTGAGAAGCTCGTCATATGGGTCCCATTCTGTACCTAGCGAGTCGATTTCCGCTTCGTCATCAGTTTCCCATAACAAATCGTCCTCAGTGCCATCCATAGCATTAGAAATCCCTCACTTTTTGAAGGACCTGACCTTCGTCATCTAAGGAAAATAGCTCATCAAGTACATCCTCACTTTCGTTGTTGAGAAGCTCGTCATATGGGTCTCATTCTGTACCTAGCGAGTCGATTTCCGCTTCGTCATCAGTTTCCCATAACAAATCGTCCTCAGTGCCATCCATAGCATTAGAAATCCCTCACTTTTTGAAGGAGTGTATTTAAAATCCTGCAACATCCTCACATTCGTCATCTAAGGCAAATAGCACCTGAAGTACATCCTCACTTTCGTTGTTGAGAAGCTCGTCATATGGGTCCCATTCTGTACCTAGCGAGTCGATTTCCGCTTCGTCATCAGTATCCCATAACAAATCGTCCTCAGTGCCATCCATAGCATTAGAAATCCCACATTTTTTGAAGGATTTTATCACTGTTTCGACTTTCATTTTTTCCCATGATTTGATCACGAAATCACACAACACATCAAGTGACGCAGCCCGTATAGCTCCACCTTTCGTATACGACTTTTCGCCACTCATCATCCAGTTATTCCATTGTTCACGCATGTGATCTTTGAATGGTTTATTCACAGAGACGTCTAAATGTTGTAGCATCGAAGTTACACCACCCGGTATAACAGCAATCTTAGTATTGTTCCGTGCTAAGCGATTTTTAGTGTTCTCTGTTACGTGACTCCGAAACATATCCCACACCAACAAGCTGTATTGATTTCGTAGAGCATCTGGTCGCCTCTGCCACACATTTTCCATCCACAATTTTACGCCATTCTCGTCCATCCATCCCTTTTCATAAAAATGTACGAAAATGCCTGGAAGGAATTTTATTTTAGGAGTAGTTTTCCTCTTGAAAATGACCATGGGTTTTAACTTTGTTCCATCTGACATGCATGTTAATACTACTGTAAACCTGGTCTTTTCATGGCCTGTACTTCTTACTTTAACAGTTTTTACGCCTTTTTTTTCCACAGTTCTCTTGTTTATCATGTCGAAGTTAATCGGTGTTTCATCCATATTTCCAATATTAGATAATGGAAAGTTGTATTTCCGCCTCATACCAATAACAAACTTTTGAAAACTCTTGACTTTATGGTCAAGATCTTGTGGTAATTTCTGCGCAATTTTTGTTTTCTCTCGTATTATCAGATTTTTTGTTCATGAAACGATTGCACCAACCTACTGTTGCTTTAAATTCTTTGCCTTGTTCTGGATTGGCCCATGCCCACTTCAATGCATAAGCCCTAATCATATTTCTTGTAACAACATAACAATTCTGCCTCTGTGCTTGTACCCATTCTGCAACGTTATTTTCTAAATCTGGCCAGCAAGCTATTCCTCTCCTCATAGAACACTTTTTCATTGGCATTTTTTTTTAATAGCATCTTCATTCTTTGTCCAATCTCTTACCATGTTCTCTGTTATATCTGCAGCACAGCTGTTCGATTCTTTAGCCTGTTTTATGACTTTTAACTTGAAGCTTGCTTCATATTTCCTTCTATTCGTTGGTTTCATGATTAGGCCCACACTTTACAAATTTTACGCTGATTACACTTATAGTACAAATTGTTTGAACACACGACACAACCTATAACGAAACTTGTTAGAGGTACATGTGAGTTCGTGATTCGGCACGTGCTTCTATAGGCAAAAACGTAACAATGGTAAAGGAGGGTTTTCCTTTATGCGTGTAACCACCGACTGCGACTGAACTTGAAAATTACTACAACTTATCGAAAAATATATCATATTATTTAAATACGCTATATGATAATACATTACATTGTAATAGTAAATAATACATTACATTGTAATAGTAAAACAATACTTAAACAAAATAAATATTAAAAGTTATGTTTATTGAGCTACTGATGAAAAAACGGACAAATCGTAATTATTTACTAGTAAAGAGTAGGGTATGTCCACAAAATAGAATAGCCCATACGACGCTTTTGTGAATAGTCAAGGTCATTATCCGAATGCCCGAATCAGTGCGAATGTTTGCGAATAGGACATAATTCCGTATACGCTATACAGTATTATTATCCAGATGATGATCGCCGATCTAAACTAAATTCATAGGCCGTTGATAGTTTGGGATCGTCTTATAGGATAGATATATGCTAAAACTATAAAACTTTGACGAAAATTTATACCTCGTCTTATCTGAAGGTCGTCTTCTCTGCGGAAATATACGGTAATTATATTATAATAATCTGCTTGAAACTCCGAAATGCTTTCCTTTAAATATCTATTATTGTTTATTAAAACAAGTCATCAGCATATAAATAAATAATACATTTTAAGTTTGTATTGAACAAACCATTTATGTATACCGTGAACAATAAAAGGCCTAAAATTGAACCATCCCTATGTGAAACATAGGGATGGTTCAATTTTAGGTTTTTTTCACATCCCCTTCAACTGTGAAAGTGTTTCGTTTTAGTAATTGTGTATCTATCTGATAAATAATTCCGAAATGAATCTGCTTATTCCTTGAATACCAAAATTTTCCAATATATTCAATAAATGTTTATGATGTACTGTATCGAAGACTTTCTGTAAATCCAAGAATATTGATAGATTTTCTCTCTCTATAATTTATTAATTTATTAATGTTTTTTGCAATTTTAAAAATCAGTTCAATTGTAATTTTTTCCTTTTTGATAGCCAAATTTATATTTCTTATGTTGTACCTAAGTAAAAAAATTATATACAGCATCATAAATGTATTTTCCATTATTTTTAAGATACAAGAAGACTAATTATTAGTTGTTGGTTTAAAAAGTAAAGTCCGTTTTGATGCACCCTTTATAACTAGATCTTTAAAAAATCTATCAATTTGTATCTCTTATCTGTAGAATTAGTGTATTATAAATATCATTCAAAATATGATGATGTATCGAAGGATATGATGTATTGCATCGAACGCTCTCTGTAAATCCAAGAATATTCAAAATGTTTGCTATTTATTCCACAAATAATGTTTTTTGGATTTATTAATAATTTTACGTCGTCAATTGACTTTTTCTGTTTCCTTCTGATATTTCATATATTAACGCCTTTTTTAATTATAAGTTATTTCTATAAAATTTGCTTCTGATTTCTAATCGGAATATTAACCCTTTTCTAACTTTGCAGTTTTTTTATAAACAGCAATTTTTATTGTTGTTTCTGCATTTTAGCCATACTTTATCTCTTCTCTCGATTAAACTTATCAAGATCTGTGTTATCCAGTTTTTTTAAAGATTTCTTTTTGGTTCTGCTCTACTCTTCGTAGATACTTTATTAATTCCTAATAATTTAATCTGAAATGTCTTTATAAAATTTATATGGATTTATTTCTTCTATTGAATTGTCTCTATAATTTAATAAATTCCAATTCATTTCGGATATATTTTTGTTTATATTATTATGGTGAAAAAAGCCAATTCTTATCTTTGTGGTTTCTTTCAGTAGAATCAGTTATTAAACATTTCTAAGCTCACGTTATTCGTTTCGAATAGAGGTCATCAAATGACCAGTAAGCCGTATAGGGCTCACGGGATTCTTATGTCCCGTAGAGATGGTATAGAACAATAACATATTTTATTTGTTGCCTATGATGTGAAAAGTGATCATTGAGTAAAGCGTTTGAACATAGAACAGAAAGCTTCGATAATGGTGTTCTAACAAAACTTTTGATGTGAGTTATTTCTACTGGAAAACTAATGAAGACAAATTGAAAAGAATGTCATATGGGGGTCGCTGAGAGTATAACCATCATCTAGGAGGATTTTGTTTTTTAATAAATCCTTATTTGAACAACAGACGTTACTAGAAACGTTTAGAATATTTTAAAAAATACGACAGAACCTCAAATTCCTAAATATGCTACTTACATCTAATATGTATAGATAATTGTGAGTGATTGGGGCTGGCAGGGGATCATGCTAATTCTAACTCTGATAAATAAATGATAGAGCTCTGAAATTTTGTATGTAGGAGTAAACGCGGTCGTAAATTTTGAGAAAATTCCTACATTTGATTTTCGACGTTTCCTTGAAGGTAAAACGGAGGTCACGTAGAACTCAAACGTTGATATACGATTGCTAGAAACGTGAAAATTGGTGTCTGGAGGTGTTCTTGAAATAAGATGCATAACAGTATGGTAGAGAAACAGAACCTGAGAGACATACTACGCCATAATCTGAGGTTTATACAGGTTGCAGTCTCAAAAGTGACTGTTGAGCCTGCAACCTGTATAAACCTCACCTGTGACTCCGCTAATCCTAATTTTATCCTTGAGTAGAGAGGCATATGAATGGATTTAGAAATATTCTGTCTATCTGTGGGATGAAAAATCTTGTCCACTGGTAGAAGAGACCATATCCTCAGCACACCATTAAATCTTAACCATTTGAGCAGGAGAACCATATCCTCATTACGTTATCAGATCTTGGCCATATGTGTAGGAGTATCATATCTTCAGCATGAGCAGAAGGTCCCTAATGAGATCTGCAGTCGTTTTTGCAATAAGAAATGGAGAGTGAAGAGAGGATCACTTATTTCCTGCCATTGAAAGGGTCTACAGTAAAACGAACGCTGTGCTCTGGGAGCTAGTTTTAGGAGAAAGACTTTACGAAGAAGTCTTATGACTCAGCACTCATGGAGTGTGGGACTAAAAAGTTGTAGCGGAGGCAGTGGACTAAGGCTATACCCAATTCCAGTAGTTCTCTTTGTAGTGTAAAGCGTTGTAGGTATTGAACATATATATCATAGAGATACCCACTGCCTTGACTCCAATTTTATATGAACATTAAAGGACTGCTGAAATAAGGTCCAGCAAAGGCATTCTTCTGCAGACAGATATTCGCTAATAAATAAGAGAGATCTTCACATGATTAATACCCGATTTCTTTTACAATAGTGTTATAAATTTAACTGATGGAAACTAAGCGTGAGATGAGAAATAGCATTTAACAATTATAATTGTAAAATAATGTAATTTATTATAAAAGTATGAATGAAAACATTTATATAAACTACACTCAAAACATAAAATAAGGCTTTTTACACCATTTAATAAATGGCACAATTTTATTTTGAACAAACCGTCAATCTATCGAGAATAACCTTACCAATTCCTACACAACTAAATATAACTATGTACCAGATGATGAATTCTTCCTACAGAAAAGTTGAGACCAGATCTGCTTGTTTAACTACATATAACATCTCAGCCTCATCTTAAAGTGACTTAAGCTTCCTTCTTTTTCTTACCTGTCCATTAACAGAATCAGCACTAATAAATTTATTTAATCTCCCGCGAACACACCATATAATAATAACGTTTCTTTTTTATTCTATTCCATATAGACTAAAACAAATTACGTTTTCCTCTCCACTCTAATTCCTCTCTATTGCAACAACTTATTCCTTTTTTTAAGTTCGTTCCAAATAGTTGGTGACGTAATTCTCACACTGTAGTTCACGCGAGCATCAAGACAACACATAATATCACGTCTCATTACAGCAAGTTTATCTGTCGTAACAATAGGCACGAACTTGAATGTTTACTAAAAATTTTAAAAACATAATTAATTGTAAATAATTAACATGTTGTTAAACCAGCTTATGCTTTTATTTTCTCGTCTGTCTTTCTAACTCTTGTACAGACATTCAATTTCTTTGTTTATACAGATACATTTATTTTTTCGGAGTTCGGTGGCACTTTTTTGTACAAATGTGTTAAATGGCCAGGTCAAAAGGACTGGAGGACTCAGAGAAGGTTGGGGTGAGGGGACCCACTGGATAGGTGTAGGGAGACAGAGGGTAGACTCCCATCAAGTCCATCCAGTAACACACAGAAATGGCCTTGACGAAAGTCTAGGCGTCCAGTGTTTGCTGGACGCTTTTGCAGTGTGTTCTTTAAGGTTTTGACATTTAGAAAAGGAGCTATGTTCTTGGGGCACTTCGGGTATAGGAGAGGGAATTGGAGGAAAGGACAATAGTCGAAACTTTGACAATAGTCGAAACTTTCGATTTTGAACTTCCCATTAAACTTTTTACTCCCTCCCCGAAACATTCCCATTGTGTATGTTTGCAAATTCGTTAATAATCACCTCACCTTGTACATACGTTGAGACAATTGTACAAGGTAATTCTAAAGCTTCAATCTAGCAGTGACTATGAGTATCTCGTACTTCTCTGTGGCTCCTTTAACAACAGACTTCATAAAGTGAAATAAGTAATGATTTCAATTTCTATATTTATATTTACTCGTTAGATTATTTTTAAGCTATTTGAAATCTATTTCAGACAACTCATTTAATTATTTTTGCAAGAGTAATTCAAATACACAGCATATCCCTTCTACAGGAAAGCATCTATAAAACATTTTCACTGTCATCAAACGACACAACAGATGATTTGATGGAAATCTATATCGATGAATTTAAAAAATTAGAGGGGAAAGAAAATAAAATTTCAATTTTATAAAATGAATTTGAGAGAGAGCAAAAATATTTCTACAAAAGAAAATATTTTCACTCCTGGAAAAATCCAAGCAAAGCATTATAATGACTTGCAAGAATTCTTCTAGCTGAACCTGCAACTCAAGTACCTGTAGAGAGTTTTTTCTATGCTTAAATGGATTCTCTCTAACAAAATAAATAATTTGGATACAGATTATTAGATGCCATTTTGCTTATAACGATGAATAAAGAAAATACATTTATTGCATTATGATCGTCATATTTTGAATGAATTTCGTTTTCTTTTATATTCGTCGACTATGCGTTTTGATATTTCTGAAGGGAATTTCAATTTTTCTTAAAATTTCCTCGAGTCATTTTAGCAAATTATTTTGAAAATACAATCTGTGCACAAAAATCGTTAGATTACTAAGAATTACAAACGCATACTTATGGTCGCATACTTATGCTCTGCGGCATTTCAGCTTGAGTTGCAAGAAGTTTTGCAGGATTTTATCATACTAAATAAATGTAAGCGTCACGCAGAATTTTATTTTGACACATTTCGTTGAATATATATGTTAAGCATTATTTTAAGTGTTTTTATATTTCTTTTTGTACAAAAAACTTGACCACCACTTGATTTCTTTCAATGATAATGCTCTTATCAGAATTTCAGTTGAACACTTCCACGATTTCTTACCTTGACAATATAAATTAAGAACACTTTAAACATTTACATCTCATACGCTAATTTCACATTATCACCAATTATGGTTAATTGAAAAAAAAAACGGTCAACCTTTATGCTATGTGTATATCCAGTAATCAATGATCAAACTCTTACCACACTTCTGTAAACAGTCATTATATAAAATAGAAATGTTTAGCATGAAGCTCTAAACTATTTATAGGCCACTTAATGATACATCATTTTTATAGTTTTGATATTCATTTCTTAAAAATGTTCTTTGGTTTGATTTATTATTCAATTCGTTGTAAAGCTAAAATCTAATAGATTTAAAACAAATTGAAAACAATATTTTTTTCTTACTTACATCAACATAAACATCAACGTCTAACGCAGTTCTGAGAGGCTTCCAATATTACTGGGCAACACACAAAAAGGCTTTGAAATGAAAATAGCCAATCTTTACTAATTTCGAGGTGCTGAAAAACGAGACTGACGATAAAATTTGTCATTTCGCTCTTGTTTGTGATAGACAGAGATGATCATGTATAAACGACTCAGCCCGCATTGAGTGCATAGCTAACCGTTTCGCAACGCTTCATTTTCAACTTCAAATTCCAAGATATTGCATTGTATTGCATCTGACCGACATAAACAGAACCCCCGGAGGAATTTACTCATTGTCTGATGCAATGTAGTTGAGTCTTGACATCGCGGGTTTACGATCGCGGACAAAAGATGATGCAATTGTTAGTTGTAAGCGACGTCTCAGTAGTATAGTCCCACTCCACAGACCCCACTAGTGGTTTTCCCCTTATGACGTCACTTCCGGCCACGCCTCCTATGACGTCACTGCACACGCCCCCTTATTAATGTTCATAATTAAATAAAAAACCTTCCTACTCCCCCTTTTTTTAACTCCTGGCGCCATCTGGTGACTATGAGGAGTACTATTTTCGGAAAAACCCCTATTTTAACTCTAATTTCCCAATTTTTCAGCCAACCCGTCATTAAAGACCCCTGGTTGACCCACCTATAATTTAAGCCCTCCTTCTCGAATAGTCCCGATTTTTCTTTATTTCAGACCTCCTGGTTGACTCTCTATATTTTAAGCCCCCCTTAATCTCCGAATAAGTCCCTTACCAACTAAACTTCGGGTGGCAACGATCGGCTGATGCAAGCCTCAGAATAATTGCATGGGTGGCAACCTCACGCAGAAAGGGATGATGCAAGTCTCTAAATAATTGCAAAACTTTCGATAGCAGTCACTCACAGAAAATCAACTCCCAAAGTTGTATTACCCATTTTTACTCCTTATTAATTAAACACTCATTAAAACCCCTCCCCTTTATTAAACCCCCTTATCAAAAGTTCACTCTATTAAAACTTCACCAAACTCCTTTGGTTGGGTAAAAATGTAATAAAAGGAGAAAAATATGATTTAAAAATAGATTATTCGCAATTATGAATTGATATTGAGGTGTAATATGATCTGTAGGGGTGACATATAAGACCCGCTTTAGAACATGCAACAGACGTTCGGTACCTCACCCCGGACCACATTTTATTGACGGATCACTCTCAGCAGTGAAAAAATTTTCGAAGTCTCTAATCTTTCATCTGTGTCAACAATCGCGTGGTACGAATTGACCTTCCTTCAAATCATACGACGGGTCGCTTATTGATGGGTGCAATCGGACTTTCATCAACTCGCGGGATGTGCATTTCGCAACAAGCGGGTTATGTACGATAGAACTGCTGCTATCTGCACCGCAATATTTTCATCTGCTACTGATAAACGATTTCCTTCATTAAAAATAGAAACTTGGTAAATAATTCCACTGCATTCATTAAAAAACAAACTGATTTCGTGCTAAAACATCCTCTTTCACACCATATTTCAGCTTACTTGAAAAATTAGTGTTAAAAATTTATGTGAACCAGTGACTTGACAGATGGAATCACTCAATCGCCATAAGAATATACTATTACGGCGCAGTGTCGGGAAAGCAAAGAAAGAAGAAAACTTCAAAATTAAAGTGGAAAAATGGGAAAGAAAAAAGAGCTGAGTTTAGAGAATGGAGGCGAGGAGAGTCAAATGGAGAACAAGAATTATTCGCTCACTAATCTTCCAGAACTGATGAGAGGAAACACGCGACATTATTCAAAAGATTCGTAAGGATGAAAACTGTAAAAAGTACGAGAACTAAGGTCAAGGTATGCAAATTCATTCAAAGTGACAAGCAGGGTGTGATTCTGCATATTTCAATGAGTTCCTTTGGCAGCCGTTAGGAAGGTGGGAAGTAGGAGATTAGCATACTGAGAAAAATAACATATCGTTGCAATATGGGAGGTTCGTTTCCAAAGAGAATGAATGTTTTCATTTTACACCTTCAGTGCCCTCAAATAGTTACATATCTACGGTCCATTATTATTTTGTAACGCGGAAATCCAGTTGATCGGCCAATTAAAATCAAGAGTTGATGTATATATTAATGTTTCGTTGAATTATTTATTGGAATGAATGCAGGAAATACAAAACATGAATATTGATGAAACAGTGCAAAAACAAAATTTTTCAAAGAGTTACATTTAAAACACACAATTCTTGTTAGTTTTTTTTTTGCTCTGCTTTACACATAGGACACATGGCCGTCTTGTGCTTACTTCGACTGTCAAATGATCTCCTACCCTGAGCATGATATTAGAAGCTTCTTCTGCACCAACCGGGAAAAGCACGGGATATTTTGCTACCAATGAACTAGGAATTAATTCTTTTACCATTACCACTGGGACTACTTTCCACATATATAAATCCTGTATTAACTGTGAATGAGCCTGTAATAAATTGAACGCCTTAACAACTATATATATTTAAAAGAAATATATATCTAAATTCGTAAAAATGAACAACATTTCTGTCAATGTTTTTGGACACGAGAAAGAGGTCTTCCCACCCTACATCACAACATTCATATTTAAAGCGCACGCAAATCTCCTACTGTTACCAGATGATGAAAAGCAGCATTATTGTTCCATTAAAAATTGATAAGAATCTATGAAATTCAAAGTTCCAGGGGAGAATGCTGTTTTCCATATTATTGGAAACACAATTAATCTTCTTATTTTTTGATCATTCCTTGTATAATAAGATGGCTGTCCTTTAGGTTATGAAATATATCTGGAACATTATTAGGGAGCTTGAAAATTGGGATGACACGTATTATGAGCGCCTCCTCGGAGAAGTGCTAAAACTATGTGTCAGATACTATGAAATTGATTCCTATCATGTTTACACAGCTCCTGCCTTCATACCTGAAGATGACAAATATAGTTGATAAACTACAATGTACCGTTTTGGGAGGTATACGAGGGGGGAATTTCTGTGAATCGCTTTAGCACGGCAAGCAACAAGCATTTAGAATGAAAGACCGATTACAAGTCTGTTTAAACTAACTCTTCAGATGCTCGTTTTTCCATAAATTCGTAAAACTCTCATTATGTATTCTTTGCTTTCTCTCACACATCTCCAAGATAATTAAAGTTCAAACATTAATACATCTTCCCTATATGTATCTTTCTAATAAACCATGCGACCAAAGTAGATAAATCGCAAGCATCATCTGCGTCAGATCTGATTCCATATATCTGCCTACGACGAAAATCTCACAATAGCCTGAAATGGACAGTACTTTACCTATGACACAGCAAGTGACTAGGTCGTTTAATCAAATTACATGCATAAACGAAAATTAGAAAAACAACGAAATGGTTGGTATTTTCAATGAGAATCACTAAAATGTCTGGTTCCACCTGCTTCTGGATGCATCACAAGGAAAAAGAAGTAGACAATAGCATACTTGAATATACAATCTGCTTTCTGACCAGTTCTGCACGGCAAACCTTCCCGTTCCCGGACCTCCAAAAGAATTTTTACATCGATTCAAGCGATAAGGAGGGAGGTGAACTGGCGTCGGGTTCTCCGTAGTCTTCGATGTCTAATGATGATCTATAAGTCTGTCACGGTGGGTCATCTGCACCACACATTCTCACCGAAGAAGAAATGAACGATCATATTAACGATCTGGACTTCGTTTCGAACTCGTCATGAGCAGTTTGCGCTTTACTTAAGAAAGGAAGATGACCTTGTGTTCTGCTCCGATGTAGATGGCCTGATGAATGCCCTCGGAATCAAACATGACACTCAAGAATGGCGACACTTCAGAGACTCCTCGAAATTGAATCTCAAGTTGGTGTTGCTGCATATTGGAAATCGACTTACATCCATTCCGGTCTGACAAGCTGTCTACATGAAAGAAATCTACGATAACCTAAAACAGCTGTTGAACTGTCTTCAATACAGCAAGTATGGCTGGTATCTCTGTTGTGACTTGAAGGTAGTGTCTCTGTTAATGGGTCTGCAGCTGGGATATATACGAAGTACTGCTGTTTCTTATGTGAATGGGACAGCCGAGCAATGACTATGCACTACTGGAACAGAAACTGGCCACAGAGTAAATCTCTGAAAGTCGGAGAGAAGAATGTGGAACATCTAACACTGGCAGAAATGCACAAAATCCTGTTATCGTCCCTACACATTAAACTCGGAGTGATGAAAAACTTCGTAAAAGCAATGGACCGAACTGCATCAGCTTTCAAGTACTTGGCAGACAAATTCCCTCCACAAAGCGAAGCGAAAATTAAAGAGGGAACCGTGACCTGTTCAGAGACCAATGTTGGACAACCTGCTTCAGGGTGAGGAGAAAAAGGTTTTGGACGCGTTTCATCTGGTGTTAACTAAATTCCTTGGGAATGTCAGGGAAGACAACTACAAGAAACTGGTTAAGAACATGTTGTCTCTGTATCACTTGTATTTTCCGCTTTAATATTGTTACGACAGAAGGAATCTGGCAACCGAAAGCAAAGTATCAGCCAACGAATAAGAACTTTGGGAGAATTTGAAGAACAGTGGAGCGTGTAACGGTCGTGTTTCCAACGGTCTAGAGTTCGAAAATGGACGGTTAGCTGTTCTGAGACAGTGCGCGTTAAGCATAAAGAATTATCTTTATGTGTTGTGTACGCGGGAAGTATAAAAGTGGTATCTTTTATGTGTTGTCGCGGGAAGTATAAAAGTGGTATCTTTTATGTGCTGTGTACGCGGATGTTCAAGCGACATGGTAATCAAGTAAAAAGGTAATATTTAGTGGAATAGACAGATCTAATGTTGTGTGCTGTGCGCAGGAAGATTGATGACTTGTGTATGATTAATAGTTGATTTGTTAATAAGATACTTCATCCATATTTTCTTTGTAACAATTTACCTTGTATTGAATTTGGTTTTGAAATATAGCTTTTAATACTCACGCTCAGTGGCTATCGATTTTTGTAATCCGCAACATTTGGTGTCAGGAGTGGGATAATTTATTGAATGCCGTTAACTAGAAGTATGGATGAGATAATAAAGCCGATATGGCTACTCAGATGACTGATATGAAAGCCGATATGGCTACGCAGATGACTGATATGAAAGCCGATATGGCTACGCAGATGACTGATATGAAAGCCGATATGGCTACGCATATGACTGATATGAAAGCCGATATTGCTACACAAATGAATGACATTAAAAGTCAAAATAATGACTTGAAAGCCGAAATGGCCGCACAAAACAATGAGTTGAGAACTGAGATAGTTTCTCAAAAAGATGACCTGAAAGCCGATATGGCTACACAGATGGCTGATATTAAAGGTGATATAGCTACCCAAAGCAATAAAATAGGTAAACTTTCTAGTCAAAATAGTGACATAAACAATAAAATAGGTGACCTTGTTAGACAAAACGATGATTTGAAAGCCGAAATGGCCGCACAAAATACTGAGATGAGAGCTGAAGTGGCTTCTCAAATTGGTAAGATTATTGATAAGTTCAAGGATATCAAAACCGAACTCAATAGACACTGCAATAGTTTAAATGTTGAATTTTTCAGTGAAAAAGATGATCTTGATAGTGTTAAGTTAGATTGTAAACATGGAAAAGAAAAAGAGAAAGGCAACGCATGTCAAAATGTGAATCCCAAACCAATAGGTGAAATTTACGAAACTAACAGCACTGGAGGTAACAGTACAGGTGAACATAATGCTGATGCGGGAAAGAAACGATGCGGAGCTAGAAAACATTCCGAGATTCTTCGCTATCTGAAAAAGAAGCAATTTAGATTCAATTCGTTTTTACAAAATTCGACGGACAGGAGAAACCCCCTGGGACAGCGGCGTTCTGATGAAGCCTTCATATGGATTGAAGAGATCTCGAGAGAGATGGAGAAAGTGCGAGAGGACTGCGAGAGGAAGACTACAAAAGAATCGGATCTTCGCAAGAAAGGAGAATCTCGAAATGTGGATCTGCTACTGGAAATCAAGAAACGTAGAGATAGCGCAGATAATGCCTTTGACCACGCAACTACTGGTGATGCATGGCAGAGTGTCTATGTCGCTGGTGACATGTCTAGGAACGGTGAAGAACAATCACACAGATCAGAGAGCTGTGAGACTATACAGTACGCTTTGCACTTCAAAATACCTAGGTATACAAGTCTGGCACGATTTGAAGAGAGATCCACACGAAAGGTATTCTATTCCTCGCCGTCAGCAAAATGCGTCATGGACAATTATCGCAAAGGCAGAGTAACGAGTGGTAATGAGGGGGAACGAAACAGAGTTTACGTTTCGCAGAGTGGTCCGAGTAAAGAAGAGGCGTCCATTCATCATAGATACAAAGTGCCATTCGACGTTACCGGGGAAGTCGGAGAGATTTTTCCGAAGCATATAGTCACACTCGAATCGTTTATAGAAAGTGGGGATTTCAGAAAGAAGAATTCCGAAGAATGGCTTAGAAGCGTAACAGGTGATGCTAGTAGAGGAGCTTCAGGCAGAGACAGTACTTCAAAGACTAACTTTCTGGATGAAACTAAGCCTCAGAGTTACGATCAGAGAGAAGTGAAGCCCTCAGATAATCTCAACGTAGCCATGCTGAATTTCTTTTCTGAACGGTCAATGCGCAGATTTGGACATTATAACCATTTAGATTATAAGGATATAGAAAACGACTACAAGACCCAATTATAAGGATTAGAAAACGACTACAAGACCAAGTTATCACGACTACAAGAGCTCTAAAGAGGACAATATCATGTTACAAAACTCGTCGCTGATCTCCAGAATGAACAATTTGGCAATCATGACTGATATTTCCCTGGCTAATTACAATGAGAGCTCCAAGAAAGTGAATTCGGAAGAAACAGCAACTATGACCTCCTCGGGTCATGTGTTTTGCTGGAGACCCGAGTGGCACCATCGGATGGTAGATAAACACAGCACAGGAGGTGTCAGCGATAAAGTGAGTCTTGTCTTAGCTCCTGCACTTGCTGCTTTAGAGATAATTCTTTATACTTAACGCGCACTGTCTCAAAACAGCTAACCGTCCATTTTCGAACTCTAGACCGTTGGAAACACGACCGTCACACTCTCCACTGTTCTTCAAATTCTCCCAAAGTTCTTATTCGTTGGCTGATACTTTGCTTCCTCAAGGTCCCTATGATCTCCGGTCGTGCTCTCCAATTGACTCCAAATACTCTGGACAAATTGGAATCCATCCCTGGCTTCACAGTCGACTACACTAAAGATAAAATCGAGCAGATGATGGAAGACGTCGGATGCTGCATCGTAGGACAGAGAGAGGAGCTGGTGCCAACAGATAAGGAGATTTACCGCTGCAAGGATCTGACGGCTACCGTAGATAGCGTTCCTCTAATGATATGCTCAATTGTGTCCAAAAAGCTGGCTGAAGGAGTGTGCGCTTTGGTTTATGATATTGAATTCGGAAAAGGAGCTATTGATCTCATCAGTACAGAAGATGTTGCTGTTGATTTAGTTAAGAAAATGGTTGCAGCATCACAAGCCCTGTGGAATGAAGAGTTCAGCTGTTATCAGCAACATGGATTCACCTCTTGAAAACTCTGTTGACAACTCTCTGGAAGTGATGGAAGCTGTTCAGTGTTTCCTTGGTAACGCATCCTTGGAACTGCAAGAGCTCGTCGAAAAGTTAGGAGGAGAACTTCTGCGTTTGGTGAACATTGTGGATAATAGGGTAGATGAAGCATCACGTGTCCGCAAGGTTCTGCATAACGGCAATGCTTTGAACAAGTTTCGTAACATGTTAATAGAACAAAGAGTATCTGAAGATGTTGCAAGCTGGCTATGTGAAGGTAAAACAGAAAAAATATTGCTAGTAGCCCGACACATCACTGATTTCACTTATACAGGAGAAACAGGTAAGGTTGTCGGATTAGAAGCTGCAGTTCTAGCAAGAGTATGGAACGAGGAGATGGACCGAAGCGCTAAAAAGAATTATGGAGCTGATATTATAATTGTGAAGCACCTTGGGGATCAAATTGAATCAGGTGAAATATGGCTGAAGGTTCATCATGACAGTTCTGAATTAAGTGAAAGTCAACTGACAAAAGGGTCAGACTGGAGGATGGAACTTCTCCCTAGATTTTATGTCACTAATGACTTTCATTCCTTGTTACTGTTGATAGAATTAAAAATCCAAAGGAGACAACTTTCGACAAAGAAGAAAACTTTTTACAGGTTTTGCACGAAAACTCAGTCGATACTTCTCCCTGCGGAGACATAAACGTGTTCACAAGGGCTATAGGCCTTACACGTATTACGTTTGTGGACGAGGCTTCAGTCAGAAAAGAAATCTACGTCATAATGAGATTCGCTTTCATTTTGACATAGACACGTGGATCGTTTGGCCCCGTTTCATCGAAGAACTGAAGAAGCTTTGGAATCCAGAATTGTTCGGGACGAACAAGACCTAGGAAGGGGGCAGTGTTACGACAGAAGGAATCTGGCAATCGAAAGCAAAGTATCAGCCAACGAATAAGAACTTTGGGAGAATTTGAAGAACAGTGGAGAGTGTAACGGTCGTGTTTCCAACGGTCTAGAGTTCGAAAATGGACGGTTAGCTGTTTTGAGACAGTGCGCGTTAAGTATAAAGAATTATCTTTATGTGTTGTGTACGCGGAAAGTGTAAAAGTGGTATCTTTTATGTGTTGTGTACGCGGGAAATATAAAAGTGGTATCTTTTATGTGTTGTGTACGCGGATGTTCAAGCGACATGGTAATCAAGTAAAAAGGTAATATTTAGTGGAATAGACAGAGCTAATGTTGTGTGCTCTGCGCAGGGAGATTGATGACTTGTGTATGGTTAATAGTTGATTTGTTAATATGGTTAATAGTTGATTTGTTAATAAGATACTTCATCCATATTTTCTTTGTAACAATTTACCTTGTATTGAATTTGGTTTTGAAATATAGCTTTTAATACTCACGCTCAGTGCCTAACCATTTTTGTAATCCGCAAACAATATTACACTACATTACAGTGACGTAAAAACAAAACAATACTCATCTTCCTTACAATAAAAAAAATTGTTTACCAAATATTTTCTAATACAGGATGTGCATTGTCTCCTATGGCTTGCTGGTGCTGGTTGTGGTGGGATGGAAGAAGGTTAACTTTACCCTATTAAGGGGTCATTTTTGTCAAATGAATGAGTAATCCAGCGGTTCTCCTCAATGATCGTCCTCAGTCTCCCGCTCCCAACTTTTCAAAGAACAACATATGTATCAAATACAAAGGAGACAGGAACTTTTTGATCAGGAATAACGTCAATAATTGACAAAAAGTAATATTTACACATGAAAATGATTGGAGATGTTTGGAATTTTAAATATTGTGAGTTAAAAAAATTCACATGAATGTAACATTGTATAAACATTTTTTTGGTAGTACGCACAGAAAAACGTAGTCAGTGAATAACACTATAAATTAGGAGAAAAAAGTATATTAATAATAATCAAAAATGAAATAATAAATTTGACTAATGTTCAAGGAACTACAAAATTTTTCATGTTCATAATTCAATGAAAAAAATGCGAGTAATGGTAGAAATTAAATAAAAATGAAACTGAATTTTTTTTCTATGAAAAATTTGAAGAATCCAGTAAAAATAAAGCGAAAGCACACTAAACATTTTATAAATAAAGCTAATCTGCTTTGAAAGTACTTAAAAAAACTGAAAGCTCAATTACAAATTTCTGTAAAAATTATCTTACTGTACGTTAGTGTTGAGTAGATCTTGTGTAAATATATTTGAATAGTTTAATAGTTTAAAATACTGAAGAATTTCCATATGATTTGAATATTTTTGCTTAAAGTGTTTTTTAGATAAAACAAAACTTGAATACACCTATTCTGTTTTTACACGGTAGATAGGTTCCCGAAAAAAACAGTGAGAAAAAATGCATGTTAAAAAATACAGTTCATATGAAAAATCAGAAGATTGGTTCCAGACGTGGAAACGCAGTACAAATAAAAAATGTTTTCAAACAAATCATATCAAAATCTTTAATTAAATCTTTATTTGATTTTTATTTATTTAAACACATTTTTTATTTTATAAACTTTAAAAGATGAAAACTTTAAAAGATTTTATAAACTTTTAAAAGATTTGCTATATGTACATGAAGTAGTAAATTATCTTTCATAAAGGAAATAATATGTCACTAATTCAAGAACACAAAAGTGCAAAAAAATATGACTTACATATAATATTAACTAGATTTTATTCGTTGTCACGTTCAGACAATAGACGCATTCGTTTGCGTAAGACTGGAATTAAATCACTTTCATCGCTTGAAACATTTTGGGCGTCTGTTCATACTCCAAGGGTAAAATGCTCTCTGTGGCATGGGGAACCAAATTATCACATCTTTCTAGTGATTATGAAGCTTGATTAGTTTTGACAACGAACTCTGTAATCAATTGTTGAGATCCTGCTTTGCCTAGATCAGTGGTTCCCAAACTTACTACGCTCATGGACCCCTTCTCATAGCAAAAACCTGACCATGAACCCCCAAGTGAAATAACTCTACATAACTGCATAATAGAAAAATTACAAATTTAACTTTGATGGCTTGAATGGTAAATGGTGACGTAAAAATAAAATATAAATAAAACATTTTGATATTTAAAGTAGTATTTATTGAAATTATAACTTTTGTTTCAAAACACAAAAAGATCTTATTTTTTTTCAATGAGATGGGTGAACATGATAGGATGATGACATGAGATTATCTATGTTCGGCTCTATGTTTGTGAGTAACATTCGCAAGTGTCCACGAGCACTAATTTCCAGTCGGTTTCTTCTTTTCTTGATGAGGCTCATACCTGCACTAAATCCACGTTCTACTAAATAGGAAGACGGGAAAGCAATCAACAGCTTCTGTACAGTGACCCATAACGCAGGATATAAAATTGGTATCTGTGTTTGTAACCAGAATTTGTGTTATCCTTGGTCAAACATTGGTCTCAGTTCCTCATTTGTGGATAATTCAATAAATTGGTCCTGTATTAGTATGGATTCATGTGAGTTTGTGGGTCTACTTGCAAAAGGATCCAACACCCAATCGGGGATAACCAAGTGAAGAATGTCTTCAAATCTTTGGCTGAGGTCAGAATGAAGAGCCGTTAAATGTTGAAAATAAGCAAGCAAATCTTCATCTCGTTTTTGTAATTTTGAAAGACTTGGAAACTGAGAGCATTATCCTCTCCCCAAGTTTTGTTTGTATAGAAAAGGTTTGCAACAAACGCAGATATTATACTTTTAGTTTTGATTAAATTCAATTGATCACCTTGTAGCTTCAAATTGGTTTCGTTAAATTTGGCAAATAAGTCAGTCATATAAGCTATATCATTTTTTGAATTAATTAAATTGAGCCGCAAATCATTGTCATTACTTACCAGGAATTCCAACACTGAATCAAAGAGTGCATAAAATCAATCCAAACATGCACTTTTAGATAACCAACGAACTTCAGTGTTAAGTAGAAAACGATTATAATCTTCATCATTTTCCAAACAAAGTTGAGCAAATAATCTCTCATTTAAGGCGTAATAATGGTAATGACATAATCTAGTGAGTCATGCAAGCGTTCACTAAGATTTTTGGCGACTAAATGTGGTCGATGAATGACAGAATGTATAGATAATACATTCGGTATAGAGAATACATTCGGTACATATCGATAATACATTCGGTATATATATTTTGTTTTAAGTATGCGAGAAAGCCTCGGTGTCGTCCTGCCATTGCCGGAGCACGGACAGTAGCAACAGAGAGGATATTACTCAAGGGTATAGCTTTTACATCGAAAAATCTTTTTTAATTCATTAAATATTGTTTCACCTTTCGTATCAGTTGCCAAACATTTGGCAAATAACAATTCTTGGGAAATTTTTTCTTCTTTTACAAATCTCACATAAGCTAAAAGTAAAGCTTCGTTTCCTGGCAAAGTTGACTCGTCAAGCTGTATAGAGAATTCAGATGTTTTTAAGTACTCACATAAAGAATTTTCTACGCACTGAGCCATTTCGTCAATCCTTCTTTGTACTGTATTATTACTCAGTGGCATTCTTATAATATCGGAAGCTGGTTTATGCAGCACGGTGCGTATTTTGTTTTGAAAATAGAATGTCACAAAGTAACGCTCGCATCAATTAATTATTTAAGATATAAGGATAAAATTTTAAGTAAGTGTCACATATTGCATAAGTACGCATTTTTTATTAATCAAATTATTTATTTTTCTTGAAAAATAAATAATTCAATTATTATCAAATAAATTAATAAATAACAAAATAAAATATTGATAAATATTATATAATAAAACTATTTAATAAATTAACTTTAACAAAAGTATAACTTTGCTTAAATAAATTTAATATACAAGGAGATATCAATTGTATTAAAAAATACTTACGTAACTTACGCTATCTTCGTTACAGTACGAAAAAATTATACAGTTTTTTGTTCAAAACTAGGAAAATTTGTTGCATGCACTTCACATCACGCACAAAACAGAACTAAATTGTTGATTAGATGCACGACTCTTTTATAGTGCCATATTTTAGACAAGTTATTGCATGTAGCGGCGAGATACCGTTCCAATTTAAACCTGCATAGATATATAGATAGACGGCCGCGGTCGGCCCTACTCCCACCGTGCGATGCTTGTCATTACTTGTATTTTATGTACCTATCTATACTTATATTTTACTCAGGACGTAAATATCGTTACCAATTTATTTATTGCTATTTATTTTAACTTTCATAATGATGAAAATGGGTCACAATTATTTTACTTTATATTAAACCTTTCGCGGACCCCCGACGTTGTCCACGCACCCCCAAATTAATTTTAATTTGCCACAAACCCCCTCAGCGATCGCAAGGACCCCTAGAGGTCCGTAGGAACCACTTTGGAAATCACTGGACTACATCTTTGTATAATTCTTGAAAGCTCGCTATACATGAGTTCATTTGACGTTCAAACTGCTTAGCTCGTTCGACAATGGGATCATGTGTAAGAAAATGACTTTCCAATTTACTAGCCATTTGAAGTCCTTCATTAATTCAACCTGCAGGTGAGTGGAACCTCTTCATCACCATCACTTTTTTCGTTTCATCAGGAGTGTCAAGGACAACTTCTATTATTTAATTTTCGCTAAGAGCTTTGTCAACCAGAAATTGATCAATATCTGGAAAACGATAAATCATCGAATTCTTCTCCACCAACTGCATGTGCTGAAGTGATGATATTAGAATATTCAGTCGTATTTGGGGGTACAGAATATTTGCTTTTTACACATTCTGGCCAAATAGCTTTCCAGGATGCGTTTAAAGTTGATGTTTTAATTTTGATAACATCAATCCAGCATGTCTGATACAATGTAAAATAGAAAATTTCTTCCACACATCAATAACTGTTAGTGTTTCATCCTTATCTAGTTTATCCCAAATGTATTGGAATGTTCGTCTTATGTAGTAAGTTTTAAATGTGACAATTATACTCTGGTTTAGTGGTTGTATTAAGGATGTCGTATTAGGCGGCATCTTTTCAAAATTGCATATTTGGGTGTTCGAAAACAGGATGGCCAGGCGCATTGTCTATAATCAATAGAACTTTAAATTCTAGGTTTTTTTCGTTCAAATAGCGTTCAACTTCTAAAACAAACATTTATGGAACCATTCGTTAAAAATTTCTTTTGTAGCCCAGGCTCTTTTGTTTGTCATCCAATGCACTGGTATTTTATTCAAATCTACAACTTTCGTTGACCATGGTCTTAGGGATCGATTGATGAGCAGCCGTTTTTATATATGATCTCCTGAAGCGTTGCTGCAAAATAGAAAGGTCATACGATCCTTAGCTGCTTTAAAGCCACCAAGAGCTTTTTGTGATTTTGCTATGTAGGTTCTACTCGACTTTTCCAAAAATGACCAGTTTAATGTGCATTCGAAACTTAATCAGGAGTATATCCACCTACTTCCATGATTTGGGCCAATTTTGGACAAAATGGTTTAGCAGCTGGCTCATCTGCAGATGCAACTTCTGCAAGCCAACCTATACTAGTAGAAAATTCATAATTTTTGTTTAACTGAGCTGATGTGGTTGGTTCCATTTCGTGTATTTGCTTAAATGTTCGTCATGCCATCTGTTTAATGGTATTTCCGTCTAGAGGTGTTCTTTCTTGCGTATTATCTTCTATTCACATTGCTAGTACCTTTTCCATCTTCACTTTCACAATATCTTTCGTGTACGATGAACACGTAGTGCTCAATTTTGTTCCAGAAAGCACAGATATTCTAATAACATCTTCATTTTTCTTGTTGGTTCTTAAGGTAGCTTCGTTCAAATCAAAATATTTACCTATGGATGTTGAACCTTCTCCAGTTGCAAGGCGATCTAAAATTTGGGTCTTATTATCCAAAGAGATAGCTTTCCTATTCTGCTTTTATATAGTTAAATTATCCGACATCGTGGTAAGGCTAACGAAAAAAGTTTGAATTCTAGTTAATAAATCAGATGATAATAAGTTGTAAATTGCCTATCAGTAAAATTTAATAAATTTATATTACTCACAGAAAACTTCAAAAAACAAAACAAATATTTTTTTCGATTTCTTTTATTAAACATCTAAACACTTCTAACTTTAAACACGAAATGAGAGACCAAGACTAACGTATCTATTAAAGTTAAAATTTGAGGGGAATTCCCGGAACTCAATGTTGCCACTTTATTCCGAATGAAGTAGGTTTTGCACAATTTTTCCACAAAACAGAATAAAATAGAGAACTTCTTTTGTAGTTATGTTGGTGAAGATTTTGTTTTGGGGATTTTAGTGCAAAAAATATCTACCTGTAGTACATTTTCAAAGTTAAAATTATTTCGAAAAATGTGACCATAAAAGTGGCATCTTTGCTATAAATGTGAATTCTAGGAATTTTTTTCTTGAATAGGAATATTTTTTTCAGAATTAAATTTGAATGGAAATTTTTAAAAAGTCACAATTTGATCCGTGTTAGATCGAAATAAATCGTGCAAAAAGAGAATTGGAATTTTTTCTAAACCGTGTTAAATCAAGATCTTGTAAGAAAAATCCGTGTAAAAACAGGATTGGGTGTATATTAGGTTTATTAAATTCAAAGCTTATGCATGAATTTTTAATGCATATGTAGTAAACAGAATATTTATTGCTTTGTTCAATCATAGTAAAAATGTCATAGAATAAATTGTATATTGAATAAAGAATAATGGTTGTTGGAAAAAAATAATGGTACTTTCAGCTTTCGTAACCTCTTGACAATTGTGTGTTGATTTTTACTTCTTAAACAATGAAAACGACGACATTAATTTTTTAAATTGATTATCACTAACTCCTAAGAAATGAAAATTAACTAAAATACTTAAAGGTGAATCAGTGAATTATTCGAACTCTAGTGGGGCAGGGGTGATTCAGTAGGTTACAGGCCAGGCTCGTGATCTGTAGTTCCCAGGTTCGAGTCCTAGCTGGGTCAGCGTTGAGATTTATCTCCGCAAAATTCCTCGCCCTGCCCAGGTCAGTAGGGGACACCGCTGGGCTCGGTAAATGCCGCCATCCGTTGGGTGGGACGTTAAACCATGGCTCCGTGTGCGGGAGAGCCATACCCTGTGCACGTTAAAGAACACGCTCGATGGCATTGACGGGAGACTACCAGGTGGGTCCCCTCTCCCAACGTTCTCTGAGTCTTCAGGGTCCTTGTGACCTAACCATTTAGCCCATGGTGTGCAAAAACGTGCTGCTCAGAGGTAAAACAACCCAATCCAATCCGAACCTTAGTTCATTTTAATGCTTAAGTAATTGCGTCGTTCTACATAAATGTTTCAAAAAAGTACCTCATATTTTTACGAAATTTCACTAATAATATTTGACAATACTGTGTAGGGGTTTCGAAATAAAGATACTGATATTAAATAAAAGTATTTAATGGATGAAACAATTTTTTTATAAGAAGTACGACAACATGAATAATTAATAAAAAATTGGAATAACCATGCTTACGACTAATTACTGATTATAATATAGTAACAAATGCTAATAGAATAAAGTATTCGAATATCCATAATTTGACATTCAAATTTACCAGTTTTAAGTGTCGAAACATCTTAGTTGGTTTGCACATTATAAAACAGATTTTGCTAAAAATTTATTAGTAATCATTTTATAAATCATTATAAGAGTCTGTTTTATAATGTCCGAGTTTATTATATATAATGTGTTTATTACATTAGCCGAGTTTATTATATATAATGTTATATATAATGTGGAGCTTTTAATTTTTCGCAGCGCCACTAGAAATCGTAACTAAAATGAAAGTCACTAGTGTTTTTGCTGTAGACATCTTTTTACGGCTATTAACGAGAATTAGTAACACTAAGGTCACATATAAGTGAAAATTGGGCCCACTGATCGCAATACGAAAGCAGAAATAAATCATCCTGTTTGCAAAACGGAAGATAATAATATATTACACAAAATCCAAACATAGCACATACGAGAGAGGACATTGACCTTACTTTTGGTAAATGACCACCGGTTTAAAGATTTTTTTTTCTTTTCTACAACGAAACACATCACTTTATTATCCGTAATTGGATTAAGAATAATCTCAGTAATGCGGAACGAATTAAATATTGAAGAAACAACTGATAAATTGATAAAAAATTGAACACACAGTATTTAGAATAATATAAGCCAGATACATGATACTAAAATATGCAAAAAAAATTGTTCTCAATCTTCAAAGTACTAAAGGTTCTATGAATCTGAGCTGTCGATTCCAGGACAATTAAACAAAGGTTTTAAATCAAGGTGGAAAAATAATCTTTTAGGAAACAAAATATAGTTTTTCAGTGGAATGAAAGGACAATACATATTTGGCATTTTTGACGCTATTCAATATATGTCTAAGCTCATCTAAGTAAAATTGTTTTCCGGTGCAAAAAATTTCTGCGTTCAGAATATAAATTTTAATATCACAAGACCCTGGCGAGCATCGGTATGTCTACTCCTAGAATGGGCAATCAGGTGCGGGCTAATCGTCAGCATCATGTCTCTGGACGTTGACCACTCCTCAGCAGAATAGAAAAGAATAAGTGACTAGAGAAAAACCAGATCAATTGGTAGCTCTGAGGTGGAATTACTCGGCACTCGGAAAGGGGCGGGGGTGCTCAGTTGGTAGCTCACCAGATTCGTAATCTGCAGTTACCTGGTTCGAGACCCAGCTTTGAGATTTATCTCCGCAAAACTGCCCTCCCTGTTCACCGTCAGTAGTGAAGAGCGATGGTCCTGGGAAGGCCGCCGTCCGTCAGATGGAAAAAAGCCGTGGAACGTGTGTGGGAGAGCCATACACTGTGCACGTTAAAAAACACGCTGGATGGTGTTGACGGGACACTACCATCTATCTCTCAACAGCTGTCCAGTGGGTCTCTTCCCTTCAATATTCTCTGAACCCTCGGGTTCCTTGTGCCCTGGCCATTTAGCTCATTGTGTGCAAAAGAGAAGTGCCGCTCAGAGGTAAACAACCCAACCCTAATCTTCGGTTTCTTTTACGAAGAGAATATCTCTTTCGAAAGGTAAAAAAGCTTTCAACACGAGAAAGTGTCGTCGGACTCCTGATGTTAAGTCTGGCCATCTGTGTGCGTTATCAGAGGGAATTTCGCCATAGAAGGTTTTTAAAAGCTTCCCTTTTGTCATTAATAGCAAAATATTTTTGTTCAAGTAACAATTTGGTTGAAAGTGAAAAGAGATCAAGTTTCACTTCACAACCACTTGCAACAAAGTATTGCTTTTACATTAATTATAATTTCTCAGATTCTTGCTGCTGCTTTTGTTATCAAGCCTGAAAGAAAGGGGGAAAAACACACCACACCCATTAAGCACATAGTCTCCTGCAAACAGTCCCGGTTGTATTATTATACGAATTTCGGTGTAACAATGTATGACAAAATGATTTCTCCGCTTCTCTTTCTTCTTAAGATCAAGAAATGGGGATAATGATGTTTATGCAACATGACATGATGATAGGTTGCGTTCTGCGCATGCGCATACAGAATTTAGCAACAACCTATTACTTTCATTTCCATACTGAGATACCTGACAAGAAACACAAGATCGGAAATAAAAGGAAATTGCTAATCGAAAAGAATCTTCAAAGCTTTCGAATTTGGACGATATTTATTAAAGTGCGCAAAATAATATTTATCTGTTTTACTGGTTGAGAATTCTTTGAAGTAAACTCATAGTGAACTTGTGTATACGAATGATTTCTAAACGTTAAACTGAATGCTATTAAAAAGATTGTGGATTTGGTGAAAGAAATAATGATATTTTAGGAAAACCCAATAAAAATCTAAAACGTGGGATTCCACAGCATCTGAATCGCAACATTGGGACGAATTTTCTTTACGGTAAAAGAAATAATTACAAAGTTTCTTTCTTTTTGGAAGCGGACTAGACTAACTTAGTCAAGTTATTTCTAAAGCAATACGAAATCATTTTCTAACCACCGAACAATCTCTTCATAGCAATCCCGTGTATGTTTTTACCTAAAACTGTCACGAAGCTAAAAAAGAAGTGGATTCATCGAATAATTATACTCTGAGAAATTCAAGAAATGAGGATTTTTAAAAAAGATCAATCCCAGTAAGGATTGGGTACTTTTGTAAGCTTCGTTTCGCGACACAATCTCTGAGAGATGAAATTGAATTGAAATCTGAATTATATGTGAGTTCAAGTTTCAATTATCGTTGAATAGAATTTCCAATAAATTGCACAATGTCGAACTCAGTTAAGAACAGATTGATGGAAATAGAAAATTCTGAGCACACATGTTTTTAACGAATCTTAAAAATATTGTCTTCTAAACGCTTTGTTTTATGATGATGCAGACTTCGAGAATTTTTTTATTTTTGTAATCTAGATTCTCTTGTTGCGGTAAAGGAAAATATTTTCTATTCCGAAATATAAGGAGAAAAATAGTTTACAGATCACAAAAAGTGAGCAAAAGACTGATAAGAATTTTAACTGTTAGTTCAGTGTTTAAACAGGGAATTGAAGAAAGTGAAAAGATTGAGCAAAAGACAATTATTAGGATTAAAAATGTAAGTTTAATGTTTAAACAGGAGTAATAATGATAATAATGATTATTTAAATACAGGAAAATTTGGCAACTAAATAACTTGAATAGCCTATAAAGTGATAATTATGATAGGAAACGTTTTCATATTAATGTTATTAGTTTTCCATATTTTTTTCCTAGGTTTACTTTCAGTAATATGGCTGTAGAAAAACCGCAAATATTTGTATTGGGTTAGTTGCTACACTTTGACTAAGCAATCTTTAATAATAATAACTAATTGAATATTTGATGCTTCAATAAAAAATGAAGAAAGATTTGACATCCGTTAGAGGGTCAGAGAAAAAAATTAAACGTTCCTTAAGCATTAATGTAATAGATGTAGCTTCAGACAATAACGAGGAACATTCATTTCGCTGTAGTTGTCAGGAAAAAAATACTCCGTTACCCACTATCTCTAGTTCCATGCAAATTGCATTAAACTGTAATACGGTCGATAAATTCAAAACCGATTTTGATCTGCTATTAAAGATACTACTTCTCATAGGCCTGGATATTAAGTATTGTAAGCAGCGTAAAAACGTTTCTTTTTCTACCAGAATTATACTAATGGTAGTTAAATTTGCGATACACTTGATATTTTTTCACTTAGTAACGGTACTAATTTTCAGTTGTGTCCAACGTTCATATTCAGTTATATCCTCAATGAAAATTGCTGTCATGGCTGTCGCTCGCAATTTTATAACCATGACATTATGGTACAGTATATATTTCAGACGAGAGCAGATACAAAATATTTCGGACTGTATCTCATGTAACTGGACAAATGACAGGTTTTTCCGCAATCACCGCTTCTTTGGAAGTTGGATTAAGCTTTTCATTTTTATCAGTGTTTCCATTCCTGTAATGATTTCTTTGTCAGGTCTAATGATGGAAGAAGATGAAGTCGTGCAATATATGCAAAACTTTTTTTTCAAAACAAAACATGATCGAAGATTTTTGCATGAAGCTTTAATACTTTGTCTATTCTTATTGGAATACAGTGTATTTTTTTATTTGATCCCCAATTTTGTGTCTTTAATATATGTTTCCCTTTGCATTCGTTCCCGAAATCTACTTCAAGATTACAATGTTACCTTGAAGAAGAATTTAATGACAACTATAGATATGAAGAATGCTATTGAAATACGAAATGGTTACAACCAGATTTTGAGTATTATTCAAATGATGGAAAAGGCATTTTCTTTTCCCATATTTCTTATTATATCTCTAGACTTTCTGTTGATGTTCATCGTTTTTGGTCGCGTACTATATACTCCGAGTTTTCTCAATTCTAAATTCTGGACCTTTCAGTTATCTTTTGCAATACTCAGCACCGCTGGGTCCTTATTTGCCATCTCGATATCTGCAGCAGCGATACAGGAAAAGGATAAAGAAATCAAAAACACTCTGCGTCAGTTGTCTGAAAATGCGATCATTTGTCCCGCAGGCGATATAGCTATCCCATTCCTTCTAAAATCCTTAGAACAAGAACCTCCCATTTCGCTTTCAGGTTGGGGTGTATTTACTTTCACTCGAAATTTCATTCTCTCTGCTTATGGAAGTGTGCTTACTTATAGTCTTTTAATACTCCAGCTGAAAGAATAATTCCTCATTGTAATCAGAAGCCACATTTCTTTTCAAAGTCCTTATTTCAGTTTAATCGAATTTCAGACTCTGTCCGTGAGGCATGAACGAGTTTTGATTTATGTACTTACCGGTGACACACAATTATAATAGTCCTTCCACAATAGGAAAAGTAGGTAAATGGCACTGTTTTTGACGAAGAATATCAACTGGAATTGCAATTTTTTCGTTAAGGAGCTGTATGTGGAATGGTTGACTAAACCAATATATTTTATATATATTAATAATTTCTAGACGTTTTCTTTGCTTTACTCGTGGCCTTAACTGAATTTTTCTACAATACGTAACTTATTACACTCCCTACGTCGCAAGATTTATGTTGTCGTGCACACTACACTAAATTTGGTGGTTCTAGCTATTACTGTTCAGAGTTCTTCCCCTCCCCCCTTTGGTGATTTTGTGGGTTGGGTTGTTTTACTTCTGAGCGTCACTTTTGTGTAGACAAAGAGCTAAATTTTTAGGTCATTAGGATCCTGAGTACTTTTGGAAAATTGGTGATATATGTGTGAGGATATATTGGGGATTTTATTCATATAAATTAAATTTGTTGCCTAGTGTACAATAATTGCACAATTTAAAAACGATTCGCATATTGGTTTGTAAAATAATACACAGATTTCAATATCTAATACATATTCTTCATTTTGTATTTTTATCCCCGATATCCTGTAGTTTTCAAAAAGAATAAGTTGCAACAGAATTCTACTTAAAATATTGTTGTGAATTTTAAAATGGATAGGCACTGAGCGTTAGTATTAATAACTACATTTTAAAACCAATCACAATAAAATGCAAATTGTTACAAAAAATTTGGATGAATGCATTTTATAAACAAATTAACTACTATCATACATAAGTCATTAACCTTTTGGTAGAGTACACAATATCAGCTCTGTCTGTTCTACTAAATACTACCTCTTCACTTTGTTTACCATGTCACTTGAATACCTTCAGACGTAAACAAACTCTCATCCTGTGATAGTTCACTAAACTTTTATTACTAACAACAGAAAACAAACACCCGCGCACACACTAATAAATATACTAATTATTTTCACTTAACGCGCACTGAATCAGATCATCTGAACGTCCTTTCAGATCTCACAACTTTAACACACTGCAGTGTTATCTTTTTCATTCTTCCGAATCGTTCTAAGTTCCAATTCGTTGGCTAATTAAATCTCTCGTAGAAGCACACACGAGGGTTTAAGTCACGTTATGTCATGAAGTCACTGTTGCTCGTTCATCTGTCGTAACAATATTTATCATAAATTATTTCTAAATATT
The DNA here is from genome assembly GCA_038380435.1 of Ryuthela nishihirai. Classification (NCBI taxonomy): domain Eukaryota; kingdom Metazoa; phylum Arthropoda; class Arachnida; order Araneae; family Heptathelidae; genus Ryuthela; species Ryuthela nishihirai. The sequence goes on from JAWZYU010000006.1 coordinate 35,757,342, forward strand.
TCATTTGATATTCTTGTTGAACATGCGGACAACTATATGTTGATTCGCAATTTGCAATATCATCCATTTTTGGTAATTTGTCTTACGCTTTTTAATAAAGAATTTCGAGGAATATTATATCCTGCTGACTGTATAATCACCATTTTGTTTTTTCTCAGTTAAGTAAATTTTATTATTTAACTATATAATTATATTATAATAATCTGCTTGAAACTCTGAAATGCTATCTTTTAAATATCTGTTATTTTTTATTAAAACAAGTCATCAGTATATAAATAAATAATGCTTTTTAAGTTTGTATTGAACAAATCATTTATGTATACCATGAACAATAAAAGACCTAAAATTATTATTTTTACCCAATGATGCAATTACCTTTCTATCGTAACTAGTTTTTATTTTAGTAATTTTGTATCTGTCTGATAAATAATTCCGAATCCAATCTTCTTATTTTTTGAACATCAAAATTTTCCAATATATTCAATGAATGTTTATGATGCATTGTATCGAAGGTTTTCTGTAAATCCTAGAATATTGTTACATTTTTTCTCTCTATCATTAAATGACTTATCAATGTTATTTACAATTTTGAGAAATTAGTTAAATTGTAATTTTTTCCTTTTTGATAACCAAATTTTTATTCCTTATATTGTACCTAAGTAAAAAATTATATACAGCATTATAAATATATTTTACATTATTTTTAAGATATAAGAAGTCTAGTTATTAGTAGTTGGTTTAATTAGTAAAGTCCGTTTTGATGCATTCTTCATAAAAAGATCTTAAAAAAAAATCATTTTTATCTCTTAACTGTAGAATTAGTGTATTATAAATGTTATTGTAAATGTTTTCTATTTATTCCACAAAAAATGTTTTTTGATTTATTAATAAATTTTACGTCGGCAACAGACTTTTTCTGTTTCCTTTTAATATTATATATAAAATTTTTTCATTATAAGTTATTTCATTATAAGTGATTTCTACTCGCCTTTTTTCTAAATCGCCTTTTTTCATTATAAGTTATTTCTATAAAATTTGCTTCTGATTTCTAATCAGAATATTAAATCTTTTGTAACTTTTGCAGTTTTTTTTATAAACATCATTTTTTATTCTTGTTTCTGCATTTTAGTCGTACTTTATTTCTTTTCTCTGTAAACCTTATCAAGATCAATGTTATCCAGTATTTTAATGATTTCTTTTTGGTTCTACTCTACTCTCCGTAGATATTTTAGTATTTTCTAAAATTTAATCTTAAATGACTCACATCGAACTTTATATCGATTTATTTCTTCCATTGAATTGCCTCTATAATTTTCTAAATTCCAATTTATATCAGAGATATCTTTTTTTTTATATTATCATGGTGAAAAAAGCCAATTCTTACTTTTCTTGTTTCATTTGGTAGAATCAGTTATTAAACATTTTTTTAAACTCACGTTATTCCTTTCGACTAGAGGCCTCAATGTCCAGTATGCCATACTATAAAGCTCACGGGAATCTTATGTTCCGTAAAAAGATATAGAACAACAAATCATTATATTTGTTGCCTATAATGTGAAAGTGGTTATTGAGTGAAACGATTGCACACAGAACAGAAAGCTTCGAATACTGGTGTTCTAACAAAACTTTTGATGTGAGTTATTTCTACAAGAAAACTAATGAAGACATCTTGAAAAGAATACTATATGGGGGGCGCTGAGGGTATAACCACCATCTGGGAGAAATGTTTTTCTTAACAAATTCTTATTTGAACAACAGACGTTAATAGAAACGTTTAGAATATTTTAAAAAATATTCCAGAATCCCTAAATTCCTAATATGCTACTCATATCCAATATGTATAGGTAATTGCGAGTGATTGGGGCTGGCAGGGGATCATGTTAATTCTAACTCTGAAAAAGAAATTTATAGATCTGAAATCTTGTATGTAGGTGTAAACGCGGTCGAAAATCTCGATAAATATCCTACATTGGAGTTTTGACGTGTCGTTGAAGGTGAAACGGAGGTCACGTAGAATTCAAACGTTGATATACGATTACTAGAAACGTGAAAATTGGTGTCTGGGCGTGTCCCTGAAATAAGATGCATAACAATGTGGTAGAGAAACAGAATCTGAGATACATTCAACGCCATAATATGAGGTGTATACAGGTTGCAGTCTTAAAAGTGACTGTTGAGAATGCAACCTGTATAAACCTCACCTGTGACTCCCCAAATCCTAGTTTTATCCTTGAGGAGAGAGGCATATGAATGTACTTAGAAATCTTCTGTCTTTCAGTGGGATAAAAATCTTGTTCACTGGTAGAGGTGACCATATCCTCAACACACCATGAAATCTTAACCATTTACAGAGGAGAACCATATCCTCATCACGTTTTCAGATCTTGGCAATTTGTGTAGGAGTATCATATCTTCAGCATGACCAGAAGGACCACCCGAATGAGATGTGCAGTCGTTTTTGCAATAAGAAAGGGAGAGTGAAATGAGGATCACTTCTCTTCTACCATTGAAATGGTCTCCAGTAAAGCGAACGCTGTGCTCTTGGAGCTGGCTTAAGAGAAAGACTTTACGAAGAAGTCTTATGAGTCAGCACTCATAGAGTGTGGGACTAAAGTGTTGTAGCGGAGACAGTTGACTAAGACTGTACCCATTTCCAGTAGTTCTCTTCGTAGTGCAAAGTGTTGTAGGTATTAAATATTATATATCATAGATATACCTACTGCCTTGATTCCAATTTTATATGAGCATTTAAAGGACTGCTGAAATAAGGTCCATCAAAAGCATTCTTCTGCAGACAGATACTCACTAATAACTATTAGAGATCTTCACATAATTAATACCCGATTTCTTTTACACCAGTGTTATGAATTTAACTGATGGAAACTGAGCGTGATATCAGAAATAGTATTTAACAATTATAACTGTAAAATAATGTAATTTATTATAAAAGTATGATCGAAAACATTTATATAAACTACACTCAAAACATAATATAAGGCTTTTTACATCATTTAATAAATGACACAATCATATTTTGACCAAACCTGCAATCTATCGAGAATAACCTTACCAATTCCTACACAACTAAATATAACTATGTATCAAATGATGAATTCTTCCTATAGAAATGTTGAGATCAGATCTGTTTGTTCAACTACATATAAATTCCTCAGCCCCATCATAAAGTGTCTTAAGCATCCTCCTTTTTCTTACCTGTCCGTTAACAGAATCAACATTAATAAATTTATTTAATCTCCCGCGAACACACCAAATAAAAACGTTTCTCCTTTATACTATTCCGTATAGACTAAAACAAATTACGTTTTCCTCTCCACTTTAATTCCTCTCTATTGCAACAACTTGTTCTTTATTTTTTAAGTTAAGTTCGTGCGAAGCAGTTGGTGACGTAATTCTCACGCTGTAGTTCACACGAGCATCAAGACGAAACATCACATCACGATTCATTGCAGCACGTTTATCTATCGTAACAATAGGCACGAATTGGAATGTTGGAATGTTTACTACAAATTTTAGAAACATGATTAAACGTAAATAATTAACATGTTTTTAAACCAGCTAATGCTTTTATTTTCTCGTCTGTCTTTCTAACTTTTGTGCAGACATTCAATTTCTTTATTTATATAGATAAATTTATTTTTTCGGGATTGGGTTGTTTTACCTCTAAGTGCACACATTGCGCTAAATGGCCAGGTCACAAGGACCGGAGGGCTCAGAGACGTTTGGATGGAAGGGACCGACTGGACAGCTATATAGAGGCAGATGGCGGACTCTCGTCAAGGTCAGTAACACACTGGTTGGCCGTGACGAGAGTCTAGGCTTCCAGTGAGTCACTGGATGCTATTGCGTGTGTTCTTTGACGTACATATGGTGTGGCTCTCCGCTCAAGGGGCCACAGCTTAGTGTTCCATCCGATGGACGGTGGTCTTTCCTAACGCATCGGTGTCCGCTGCTGAGGAGGGCAGGACGGGAAGTTTTGCGGGTATACGTTTTTTTTTTCTTTTGAGATTGATAGTTTTTGAGGAAATACTATAATTCGCACTTTCTGAATCCCCAATAGCTATAATTGCGCCCTCTAACGGGGGAAAATGTTGAAATTATGAAATTTCGAACTAATATCACAAGCGATGTAACTACGTCGGAAATTTGAAATTTTGGGTCTGAAATGGGAATGTCATGAAGTTTGCATTGATGGCAATAATAAATTTCAAACCCCAGAGGAGTGGGAAAATGCAATATGTTTTCTAAGATAATTATTGTTTTTTTAGAGAGAAATTAAAAATTCTTCTTGATTTCGATAGGTATTGATAAAATATTATGATTCACTAAGCATTGAATCACGATCAATCTGTTTAAGAAACAGGGTGAAGATGGATGTAGAGGAAAACATGTTTTGAGTGTTGTGGGATCTGAACTCACAGCCTCCTGATGATATGTTAGATTCACTGACCTTTGAGATACCTGCCGACGATCAAACGGATTTCGGGGGCCGGTTACTCAGTGGTCAGAGAACCTAACATGTCATCAGGAGATCGCGTTGTTGGACTGTTTTACCTCTGAGCTTCACTCTTTTGCACACAACGGGCTAAATGGCCAGGCCACAAGGACCCTGAAAGTTCAGAGAAGGTTGAGGGGGGGACTCACTGGAAGTTGTTGGGAGACATATAGTACCTTCCGTCAAGGCCATCCAGCGTGCTCTTTAACATGCACAGGGTATGACTCTTCCGCACACGGGACTATTGTTTTACATCCCACTCGACTGACTCCGGCCTTTCCACGTCCCCTCCTGACGGCGGGCAGGGTGCGGGGTTTTGTGGATATAATTATCTCAGTGCTGGCCCTAGACGTACTCAAACCTGAGAACTGCAGATTGCGAACCTGACCCGCTGTCGACTGAGCCACCCCTCGCTCTTAGGATGTCATGGGTTCAGATCCCACCCAAATTAAGACAATTTTTCCTCTTCTCGCGTTCTCTACACACATCGTTATCCCCTTACTTAAACAGATTAATAGTGATTAAATACTTAGGAAATCAATGATGAGCTGTGGCTTCATTTATCTGAATACATGGTACTAGTGATCATACCAGAGGTGATGCAGTTTCTGATTTGCTCACAAAAATTACCGGTGAATAGGCTCTTAGCTGGTCGCATGCACATGCCTGGGATGGCTGTTAAGAATAGAGTCCCCAAATGCACTCAAAAGACAACAATTTGCCAAATGGAATATATCATAACATCAGCAGTAGAAAAAAGATTGATCAGCGGTCGGCAGCTCAGTAATCAGAGCACCTGATTTCTTCTCATCAGGAGGTCGAATATTCAGATCCTACACAGCTCAAGACAGCTTTTGTTCTACAACCATTTCAAACCCTGTAATTTAGACAGCTCTTCCTCTATACCCATTTTCATCTTATATCTTAGGAAGCTTTTCTACTACACCCATCTTCATCTTGTTATTTAGACAGCTCTTTCTCTACACCGATCTTAATCCAATTAGTTAGACACTACTCCTCTATACCCATCTTCATCTATTAGTTAGGCAGCTTTTCCACTACAGCCACTTTCATCCTGTTACTTAGATAGTTCTTGCTTTATATCCTCTTCATCCTATTAGTTAGACAACACTTCCTCTACACCCATCTTCATCATATTACTTAGGTAACTCTTTCTGTACCCCCATCTTCATCCTGTGTCTTGATAGCAATTAAATACTTAGAAAATCAGTGATGAGCTGTGGATTAATTTGTCATAAATTATGATTCACAATTTGCGAATCTTCGAAAAGTTTCAATTGCATCTTCTGACATTGAAAAGTAGGAAAAATGTAAACAAAGATTGCAAATGATCTTTTTCGGTTAGAAATTTGATATTTTAGTGGTAGAATGTGATGATCAAAGGGTTTGTAATAGCAGTAACAATTTGTCCCTTTAGCCCCAAGAGGAGGGGAAACGCAACTTTTTGTTTTTAGAGAATAATGAAAAATCCTTGAGTACAATAGGTAAAAACTAAATATGATATTCGTAGTTTTCAAATCCTCCAAACCTCCTTAATTTACATCGTTCGAGGGCGATAAATGTAAAAAATCTAAAACTTGAAGTAATATTGTAAACAATGTATTTATGCTAAAAATTAGAATTTCTGGTGATAAAATGTATTGATGAAGAATGGGTACCCAGATAACTAATAGAAATATAACTGATATCTATGTGTTTTAATTAAATTAAAATTATATACATTTCTATCGGCAGCTTTTCATTTTTAAAAGTGAGCATTTAATTTTAAAATTCTCAATAATATTTTAATATAGTAATAATAAATAAATAAATAATTTTATTTTCTATTCATGATAGGTTTGCTCTTTAAGCATACGGGATGGGAAAACGTACTTTTTTCACTTAAAATGAAAAATGAGAAATTCTTTTGGTATTGTATAGGGCTTATAATACAGTACTATGGAATTTTCCAATTCGCATAGTATAATTAGTACAAATTACTACTGCTAAAGGATGTAGAATGTAGGCGTAAATTCGGTGTTTACAGGGATGAGGAGAAAGGATTCGTTTCTGAAATAAGGCATGATATTTTGTTTAAGAATAATGTCTCATTTAAACACGGCAGCTCAATGAAAAGCAGTGATAAAAGCAATAGAGGATTTATCAGGAAACTTTTGGAAGGCAAAGGAGACAAATCCGTAGGAAAACAAGCGCTAACGAAGCTTGAAAATAATAGCACTTTTGGATTCCGAATAAAGAAGAAGAATTGCGAAATGAAAGATAAAGCGCGACCAATGGTATTTAATTATGCAGGGAGTAAGAGATTGCCAGATGCCAGGTAGACCGAAAAGGGGAATCCTCGATGCATCATCGTCATCGATACCGGACATCCAGCCGGCAAACCTGCAAATGCTATAAACGGTCGGAGTTGGGTCTATCCAACAGCACTCTGTCGTTAAGGAAGTTTTGGCGGGGCTTTGGTAATTAGGCTAGGGGTTCCAATGGAAAGGGGTCAGTGGGCAACTCAAAGGGGGTAAAAATGAGAAGGGATGGAATTCACCCGACTCGCTTGTGGAGAAATATTCTGTTTGGGCAGTCAAGGTCACCCGATCAGCGAAAGCTGAAAGAAGTGAACTGAAGTTAATAATTTCTGAGTGATGGAGATATTTTGTGCACTAGTAAATTAACTAACTGTCTTCGAGTGAGGACAGTGCCTAGCTCGATGTTACGGACATTAGATTGACAAAAGGTATGAGTTTTATAAACATACTGATAAAGCTCTTTGAGGAAGAGACGTGTCATGTCCTTCAATAAAAATGCGACAATAAATAAAATCAATAAAATAATTAATAAAATGCGACAATAAATGATAATAAACAGAGATTCATTATCATTTATTGTCGCATTTTATTGTATTTTTGCTATTGTAAATATTTTCATATATTAAATGTATTCTTGGAAGTGCTATTGTGGGGATGTGACTCATAGATGTTGTTTTCGGGTCTGAACTGGCTCTCTTCATGGGTTGACATATCCGAAAAGCCTTTTATGGCCTTTTTACAACTGGACTGGTGTGTGATTCTCAATGAGGGAGAGGAGCAGAGCAGTAAGGAAAGAACAGTCTTGAGCTTTCGTGAGCGTAGCTGTCAAGCAGTAAGGACGTTTGGCCACGCGTCAAAGGACGCCGCTCTTACTCAAACGAAACCCTTAAGGATAGGGTTCGATTCTATGTGAAAATCAGTCTTGAGCGTAGCTGTCAAAGAGGAAGGACGTTTGAACACTCGTCAAGGGTCGCCGCTCTTACTCAAACAAAAACCTGTAAGAAAAGGGTTCAATTCTATGTGAGAATCAGGATTCTTGGTAAATCAAATACAGTTCTGTACGAACCACAGTGAAGGCAAAGGTTAGATATACTTTCGCCGAGTTTGAGGTCTGTAAAACGAGAATCTGCAAAGTGCGGTTGTCCACCTGATTGCATAATTGTTGGCAGCAGCAAAGCAGCAAAGGCCTATGGAATCGAGTGCATCCCCAGCACGTGAGTTTATATAATGTGAATAAATTGTGTCGTCCCTATAGAAGTCTCGTGCGGTTAATTGTTGGACATATTTCTATACATCACTTGGTGCAGGAAATCTGAGGCATAGGTCAGTACGTGTGTAACAATCCGCGAATCTCCGATTTCTCTGAAATAAGGGTGCAGGTAATCAAGGGACTAATTTTTGTCGTCCAGCGGCCACGACATTTGTCCCAGCCCATTACATTTGGCTCAGGTCACGACAATAGCACATACAGTCGCTCAAAAAAATATACGAACACTGTGGTTGATTACAGAATTCAGAAAAAATATCTGGCAACGTTTTTTTTTAGAATTAGTGATCAGAAAACCTTCGTGTACAGTACATGGAGGTTACCAGATCACTAATTTCTTAAAAAATCGTTGCCAGATATTTCTCTCAATTCTCTAATCAACCATAGTGTCCTTATACTTTTTTGAGCAACTGTACAAGAGAGGGCATGGATCTTACTTTTGTTAAATGACCATCATTTTAATGGTTTATTTTTTTTCTTCAACGAGAAACATCACTTATTATCCATAATTGGTTTACAAGAATAATCTCAGTAATGCGGGACAAATTAAACTATGAAGAAACAACTGATAAGTGGATGGAAAATTGAACGCATACTTTTTAGAATTGTATAAGTCAGATACATAATACTAAAATATAGCAAATAATTTCTTCTCAATCATCAAAGTACCAAAGGTTTTGCGAATGTGGGGTGTCGATTTCAGGATGAAACAAAGTTTTCTAATCAAGATGTAAAAATAATCTTTTAAGAAAAAAAAAATTTCAGTTGAATGAAAAGATAATGCATTTTCCACACTATTGAATACATGTCTAAGATCATCTAAGTAAAATTGCTTTATGGTGCAGAACATTTTTGTGGTTAGAATAAAAATATTAATCTCACAAGACTCTCGTGGGCATCGGTATGTCCACTCCTAGAATAAACAGTCAGGTGTGTGCAAATCGTCAGCATCAAGTCACTGGACTTTGACCACTCCTCAGCCGGATAGAAAACAATAATAAGTGACCAGAGAAAAACCAGATGAATTGGTAACACTGAGGTAGAATTCCTCAACTTCGGTAAGGGGCGGCGATGCTCAGTCGGTAGGTCAGCCAGGTTCGTAATCTGCAGTTCTCAGGTTCAAGTCCCAACAAGACCAGGTTAAAGATTTATCTCCGCAAAACTCACCGCCCTGCTCACCGTCAGTAGCGGAGACCGATGGTTCTGAAAATACCGCCGTCCGTCGGATGGACGTTAAGCCGTGGCTCCGTGTGTGGGAGAGCCATACACTGTGCACGTTAAAGAACACGCTGGATGGCCTTGACGGGAGGCTACCGTCTGTCTTTCAACAGCTGAACAGTAGGTTCCATTCCTTTAATCTTTTCTGAGCCCTCATGGTTCTTGTGACCTAGCCATTTAGCTCACTGTGTGGAAAAAAAGGTGCAGCTCAGAGGTAAACAACCCATACCTCATCTACGGTTTCTTTTAAAAAGAGAATATTTCTTTAGAAAGATAAAAAAGCTTTCACCACGAGAAAGTGACGTCGGAATTAAAATGTTAAGCCTGCAGTCTGTGTGCGTTATCACAGGGAATTTTGCCATAGACGGTCTTTAAAAGCATCCCTTTTATATTAATAGCAAAATATTTTTTGTTGTTCAACTAACACTTTGGTTGCTAGTGAAAAGCGATCAAGTATTGCAGCGAAGTATTGCTTTTACAATAATTATAATTTCTCAGAATCTTGCTGCTGCTTTTGTTACGAGTCTGAGAGAAAAAGGAAAAAGACACCACATCCATTATGCACATATTCTCCTGCAAACAACCTGGTTGTATTATTATACGAATTTAACAGTGTATGTCAAAAACATTTCGCAACTTGTCTTTGTTCTTAAGATAAAAAATTCGGCACAATGATGATGATGCAACATGGCATGATGATAGGTTACATTCTGCGCATGCGCGTACACAATTTAGCAAGAAGCTATTTCTTTCTTCTTCATACTCAAATACCAGACAAGAAACACAAGATTGGAAGTAAAGGAAATTGCTAGTGGGACAGAATCTTGAAATCTTTCGAATTTGGACAATATTTATTGAAGTGCATAAAGTAATATTTATCTGTTTTACTGGATGAGAATTGTTTGAAATAAACTCATTGTGAACTTGTATGTACGAATGATTTCTAAACTTTATACTGAATGTTATTAAAAAGATTGTGGATTTGGTGAAACAAAGAATGATATTTTAGGAAAACCAAATAGAAATCTAAAATATGGGATTCCACAGCATCTGAATCGCAACATTGGGACGAATTTTCTATACAGTAAAAGAAATAATAGGAAGTTACTTTCTTTCTTGGAGCGGACTACACTAACTTAGTCAAGTTATTTCTAAAGCAGTGTGAAATCGTTATTATAACCACCGAACAATCCACAGCACATCATTGATTTTCTAAGTATTTAATTGCTATCAAGACACAGGATGAAGATGGGGGTAGAGGAAGAGCTACCTAAATAATATGATGAAGATGGGTGTAGAGGAAATGCTGTCTAACTAATAGGATGAAGTTGGGTATAGAGGAGGTGCTGTCTAACTAATAGGATGAAGTGGAGATAAAGCAAGAACTATCTAAGTAACAGGATGAAGATGGGAGTAGTGGAAAAGCAGCCTAAGTAATAGGATCACTGAGCTGCAGGCCGCTGATCAATCTTTTTTCTACTGCTGATGTTATGCTATAATCCATCTGGCCAATTGCTGTCTTTTGAGTGCATTTGGGGACTCTATTCTTAACAGCCATCCCAGGCATATGCATGCGACCAGCTAAGAGCCTATTCACTGGTAATTTTTGTGAGCAAATCAGAAACTGCATCACCTCTGGTATGATCACTAGTACCTTTAATTCAGATAAATGAATCCACAGCTCATCATTGATTTCCTAACTATTTAATCATTATTAAGCTGTTTAAGTAAGAGGATAACGATGTGTGTAGAGAACGGGAGAAGAGGAAAAATTGTCTTAATCTGGGTGGGATTTGAACTCATGACATTCTAAGAGCGAGGGGTGGCTCTGTCGGTAGCGAGTCAGGTTCGCAATCTCCAGTTTTCAGGTTTGAGTACCTCCAGGGCCAGCACTGAGATAATTATATCCACAAAACCACCCACCCTGCCCCCAGTCAGGAGGGAACGTGGAAAGGCCACAGTTCGTCGGGTGGGATGTAAAACCATAGCCCGTGTGCGGAAGAGTCATACCCTGTGCATGTTAAAGAGCACGCTGCATGGCCTTGACGTAAGGCTACTATATGTCTCCCAACAACTTCCAGTGAGTCCCCTCCCTCAACCTTCTCTAAACTTTCAGGGTCCTTTTGGCCTGGCCATTTAGCCCGTTGTGTGCAAAAAAGTGAAGCTCAGAGGTAAAACAGTCCAACAACGCGATCTCCTGATGACATGTTAGGTTCTCTGACCACTGAGTAACCGGCCGCCGAAATCCGTTTGATCGTCGGCAGGTAGCTCAAAGGCCACAGAATCTAACATGTCATCAGGAGGCTGTGGGTTGAGATCCCACAAGGTTCAAAACATGTTTTCCTCTACATCCATCTTCACCTGTTACTAAAACAGATTGATCGTGATTCAATGCTTACTGAATCATAATAGTTTATCAATACCTATCCAAATCAAGAAGAACTTTTAATTTTTCTCTAAAAAACAATAATTATCTTAAAAAACATATTGCATTTTCCCACTCCCCTAGGGATTGAATATTATTGCTATCAATGCAAACTTCATGACATTCCCATTTCAGACCCAAAATTTCAAATTTCTGACGTAATTACATCGCTTGTGATATTAGTTCGAAATTTCGTAAATTCAACATTTTCCCCCGTTAGAGGGCGCAATCATGGCTATTGGGGATTCAGAAAGTGCGAATTATAGTATATCATCAACAACTATCAATCTCAAAAGAGAAACAAAAAAAAACAGTATACCCGCAAAACTCTCCGTCCTGCCCTCCTCAAGAGCGGACACCGATGCGTTAGGAAAGGCCACCGTGCATCGGATGGAACACTAAGCTGTGGCCCCTTGAGCAGAGAGCCACACCATATGCACGTCAAAGAACACACGCAATAGCATCCAGTGACTCACTGGAAGCCTAGACTTTCGTCACGGCCAACCAGTGTGTCACTGGCCTTCACAAGAGTCTGCCATCTGTCTCTATATAGCTGTCCAGTCGGTCCCTTCCATCCAAACGTCTCTGAGCCCTCCGGTCCTTGTGACCTGGCCATTTAGCGCAATGTGTGCACTTAGAAGTAAAACAACCCAATCCCGAAAAAATAAATTTATCTATATAAATAAAGAAATTGAATGTCTGCACAAAAGTTAGAAAGACAGACGAGAAAATAAAAGCATTAGCTGGTTTAAAAACATGTTAATTATTTACGTTTAATCATGTTTCTAAAATTTGTAGTAAACATTCCAACATTCCAGTTCGTGCCTATTGTTACGATAGATAAACGTGCTGCAATGAATCGTGATGTGATGTTTCGTCTTGATGCTCGTGTGAACTACAGCGTGAGAATTACGTCACCAACTGATTCGAACGAACTTAACGTAAAATAAAAGAATAAGTTGTTGCAATAGAGAGGATTTAGTGTGGAGAGGAAAACGTAATTTGTTTTAGTCTATACGGAATAGTATAAAGGATTTATACTATTCCGATTTTATTTGGTGTGTTCGCAGGAGATTGAATAAATTTATTATTGTTGATTCTGTTAACGGACAGGTAAGAAAAAGAAGGATGCTTAAGACACTTTATGATGTGGCTGAGGAAGTTATATGTTGTTGAACAAGCAGATCTGATCTCAACATTTCTATAGGAAGAATTCATCATTTGATACATAGTTATATTTAGTTCTTTAGGAATTGATAAGGTTATTCTCGATAGATTGCAGGTTTGTTCAAAATATGATTGTGTCATTTATTAAATGATGTAAAAAGCCTTATATTACGCTTTGAGTGTAGTTTATATAAATGTTTTCATTCATACTTTTATAATAAATTACATTATTTTACAGTTATAATTGTTAAATACTATTTCTGATCTCACGCGCAGTTTCCATCAGTTAAATTCATAACACTGGTGTAAAAGAAATCGGGTATTAATTATGTGAAGATCTCTATTAGTTATTAGTGAGTATCTGTCTGCAGAAGAATGCCTTTGTTGGACCTTATTTCAGCAGTCCTTTAATGCTCATATAAAATTGGAATCAAGGCAGTAGGTCTCTATGATATATAATATTTAATGATCTCTATGAATATATAATATTTATCAATCTCTATGATATATAATATTTAATACCTACAACACTTTACACTACAAAGAGAACTACTGGAATTGGGTACAGCCTTAGTCCACTGTCTCCGCTACAACACTTTAGTCCCACACTCTATGAGTGCTGACTCATAAGATTTCTTCTTAAACTTTCTCTTAAGCCAGTTCCCAGAGCACAGCGTTCGCTTTACTGCAGACCCTTTCAATTGTACAATAGAAGTGATCCTCACTTCACACTCCCTTTCTTTTTGCAAAAACGACTGCAGATCACATTAGGGCCCCTTCTGGTCATGCTGAAGCTATGATACTCTTACACAAATTGCCAAGATCTGATAACGTGATGAGGATATGGTTCTCCTGCGCAAATGGTAAGATTTCATGATGTGTTGAGGATATGGTCACTAGGGTGGGCCGAAAAAATTCAATTTTTTTTTTCGAGTCGTAATACCGCGGAAAAGTTGCGAATTGGGGAGACTAAAAAGGGGTTCAAAAAGACATAAAATCGGTTTATATCTTCCTGTCGCGCATGTGCTCTAAAGTTTGCCGAAATTTGGAAAAATTCACATTTTTACGATAATTTTTAAAATTTTTAAATTAGCCTCTTCCCGAATGTAATAGCTCAAATTCTTATGTATTAGGACCACAGAAAATAATGGTTAAATATTATTTAAATCCATCAACATCTTCCGGTCGCGCATTGCCTTCAAAATTAATGAAATTTTGAAAAACATTTACAAATAAAGGTAGATCACAGTTCAAGGAAATAAAACACTAACAACTTACATGTTCTTTATATTTGTTCTTTATTGAATACAAGTTTAAATGTTTAAAAACAAATTATTTTAGACCATTAGTAATATTTATAAACAGTTTTTTTATTGAAAAAACTAAGTGTTTTGTATGAAGAGTCGTAAGGCCAAGAAACTCATGTTGAACAATTGAACATCTCCGTTTTCACTCATTCTAAGCTGAAGGTACTTTGAAATCTGATTTATGGGCGAAGTTAGGCATGGTTGACCTTGACAGCAGAGTCGTTCTGATAAAACCATCCCTAGACTCAGCTCCGCAAACTTTTCCTGAGGCTTCTCTCACGAGTTTCACACATCGTTCAACTGCCTGTGTGTGAACTGGGAATGTCTTGAATGTTATATCCCAATTAGGGACTGAGTCACTTTGAATATGTGATTTAATCTCATCGTCACTGACATCTTTTAATAATGGGGGAGAAGATAAATCACAGTCCATCCAGTTAATTATTTCCGAGTAGTCTTGAGCCTTGAAATTGAGTTTTGGCGGCATGAATGTTCTGATAGTTGTTCTCTTTTGATCTAACAGTCTCGCCTTTATAATTCGTCGAAGTTCGAGCTCTCTTATGTGTTTTGTATTATCTTGTGTCATGGCTAACATTAAATGTTCTGGATGAGCGAAAAAGCCATTTCGTTCGATCACAGGGTCGACAATATTACGTAAATCTTCAGGCAGGTACCTTGAAGATTGTACTGATTGGTACACAAGTTTTGGTCCCTCTGTAAAGTATTTACTTTTTTAATACTAAAATACATTGGCATGTATGACTTCAAAATACATAGAACTATTTCTTGAAGTTCAGGTGTGGGACTTTCTTCACCTTAGTACAATCTGAGAGTTCGATTTGCTGTTGTCAACCACCTCGAGTGTGACAAGGGCCCAGGATCTCGTACAACCAAATCCTCTTTACAGTTTCCCGACTTTATTGCCATGGAAATATCGAGTAGATATTGCTGATCCTTACTTGGTATACTTCTGTCTATTGTGGGGATCTGACAGCCTATACTCTTGAAGCCAATCACTAGACGTTTTTCGCAGCCACTTAGCTTTTCACCGATTGGCTCTCTCAAAGATTTCGGACCCGTTGATTTACCGTCTAGGTATTGAAACAGATGCCGGAATGGCAGTTCATTGAAATGGAGAAGGCAAACTGCCCATTGTAACGGTTTCCCCAAATGAATTTCGATTCGGCGAATCAGACTGTTTTTCCAACCTGTGTTAACAGCAGTGCCATCACATCCTATGACAACTAATTTTTCAAGAGAAATACCACGACCAGACAGATAAGAAATAATAGTAGTGACAATATCTTCAGAACTTCCAGAAGTTGGAGTAACATGGCCGATGTAGACTGAACCAGGTTCTTGAATTAACGAGTAATGCTGTTCCTTTTTTACTCTACGGAACCTTTTCGAATGAGCTAGATCTACCACCAACGTGTCGTCCTTCCTCCCATCCATTGAAATAAATGCAAATGCCAAAATAATAACTGGAAGAGCGAACGAAACACACATCAAACACGAGGAATAAGTGCAGAGTGACAGAACAATGGAGCGGCGAGGTGGCAAGAGTGGTAGGTGGGGGGAGCGTGGTGGTCATTGACCCGAGCGAGTTACGACGAGCGCGAGAATTTGTTAGATTTGACAGCTGTTGCGCTAGCGGAAGACCTTAACCGATTTGAACCATTCCTTTTTCTAAATCATTATCGGTTCGTGTAAGAGTCGACTAGAGGTATTACATTTAAATATGGGCAAATTAAGCAAGATAAAAAATTTATCGTAAAAATATAAATTTTTCCAAATTTTGGCAAATTTTAGAGCAAATGCGCGACAGGATGATATAAACCGATATCATTTCTTTTTTTTACCCCTTTTTAGACTCCACAATTCACAACTTTTCCACGCTATTACGACGTGAAAAACAAATTTTGAATTTTTTCAGCCCACCATAATGGTCACCTCTACCAGTGAACAAGATTTTTCATCCCACTGAAAGACAGAAGATTTCTAAGTACATTCATATGCCTCTCTCCTCAAGGATAAAACTAGGGTTTGCAGAGTCACGGGTGAGGTTTATACAGGTTGCAGTCTCAACAGTCACTTTTCAGACTGCAACCTGTATACACTCATATTATGGGGTTGAATGTTTCTCAGATTCTGTTTCTCTACCACATTGTTATGCATCTTATTTCAGGGACACGACCAGACACCAATTTTCACGTTTCTAGCAATGGTATATCAACGTTTGAGTTCTACGTGACCTCCGTTTTAACTTCAACGACATGTCCAAAATCAAATGTAGGATTTTTCTCGAGATTTACGACCGCGTTTACTCCTACATACAAAATTTCAGATCTTTACATTTCTTTTCAGAGTTAGAATTAACATGATCCTCTGCCAGCCCCAATCACTCGCAATTACTTATACATATTAGACATGAGTAGCATATTAGGAATTTAGGGATTCTGGAATATTTTTTAAAATATTTTAAACGTTTCTATTAACGTCTGTTATTCAAATAAGGATTTATTAAGAAACACATTTCTCCCAGATGGTGGTTATACCCTCAGCGTCCCCCATATAGTATTCTTTTCAAGATGTCTTCATTAGTTTTCTTGTAGAAATAACTCACATCAAAAGTTTTGTTAGAACACCAGTATTCGAAGCTTTCTGTTCTGTGTGCAATCGTTTTATTCAATAACCACTTTCACATTATAAGCAACAAATAAAATATTTTATTGTTCTATACCTTTTTACGGAACATAAGAATTCCGTGAGCCCTATAGTATGGCATACTGGACATTGAGGACCTCTATTCGAAGGGAATAACGTGAGCTTAAAAAAATGTTTAATAACTGATTCTACTAAATGAAACAAGAAAAGTAAGAATTGGCTTTTCTCACCATGATAATATTAAAAAAGATATCTCGGAAATAAATTGGAATTTAAAAAATTATATAGGCAATTCAATGGAAGAAGTAAATCGATATAAAGTTCAATGTCAGTCACTTAAGATTAAATTTTAGAAAATAATAAAGTATCTTCGATGAGTAGAGTAGAACCAAATAGAAATCATTAAAAAACTGGATAACATTGATCTTGATAAGGTTTACGGAGAAAAGAGATAAAGTACGGCTAAAATGCAGAAACAAGAATAAAAAATGATGTTTATAAAAAAAAATTCAAAAGTTACAAAAGATTTAATATTTTGATTTGAAATCAGAAGCAAATTTTATAGAAATAACTTATAATGAAAAAAAGGCGTTAATATATGTAATATTAAAAGAAAACAGAAAAAGTCAGTTGGCGACGTAAAAATTATTAATAAATCCAAAAACATTATTTGTGGAATGAATAGCAAACATTTACAATAACATTTATAATACACTAATTCTACAGTTAAGAGATACAAATTGTTTTTTTTTTACGATCTATTTATGAAGAATGCATCAAAACGGACTTTACTAATTAAACCAACTACTAATAACTAGTCTTCCTATATCTTAAAAATAATGGAAAAATATATTTATAATGCTGTATATAATTTTTTTTACTTAGGTACAATATAAGGAATAAAAATTTGGTTATCAAAAAGGAAAAAATTACATTTTAACTGATTTCTAAAAATTGTAAATAACATTGATTAGTCATTAAATGATAGACAAAAAAATGTAAAAATATTCTTGGATTTACAGAAAACCTTCGATACAATGCATCATAAACATTCATTGAATATATTGGAAAATTTTGATGTTCAAAAAATAAGAAGATTGGATTCGGAATTATTTATCAGACAGATACAAAATTACTAAAATAAAAACTAAGTTACGATAGAAAGGTAATTGCATCATTGGGTAATAATAATAATTTTAGGCCTTTTATTGTTCATGGTATACATAAATGATTTGTTCAATACTAACTTAAAAAGTGTTATTTATTTATATACTGATGACTTGTTTTAATAAAAAATAACAGATATTTAAAAGATAGCATTTCAGAGTTTAAAGCAGATTATTATAATATAATTATATAGTTAAATAATAAAATCTACTTAACTGATATAAAAAAATGGTACGGTGAGCAGGATTTAATTTTCCTCGAACTTCTTTATTAAAAACCCTAAGACAAATTACCAAAAATGGATGATATTGCAAATTGCGAATCAACATATAGTTGTCCGCATGTTCAACAAGAATATCAAATGAAATACTTAGAAATAATTTATGATAAATATTGTTACGACATATGAACGAGGAACAGTGACTTCATGACTTAACGTGACTTAAACCCTCGTGTGTGCTTCTACGACAGATTTAATTAGTCAACGAATTGGAACTTAGAACGATTCGAAAGAATGAAAAAGATAACACTGCAGTGTGTTAAAGTTGTGAGATCTGAAAGGACGTTCAGATGATCTGATTCAGTGCGCGTTGAGTGAAAATAATTAGTATATTTATTAGTGTGTGCGCGGATATTTGTTTTCTATTGTTAGTAATAAAGGTTTAGTGAACTAGCACAGGACGAGAGTTTGCTTACGTCTGAAGGTATTTAAATGACATGGTAAACAAAGTGAAGAGATAGTATTTAGTAGAACAGGCAGAGCTGATATTGTATACTCTGTACCAAAAGGTTAATGATTTATGTATGATAGTAGTTAATTTGCTAATAAAATACTTCATCCATATTTTTTGTAACAATTTGCATTTTATTGTAATTGGTTTTAAAATATTGTTATTAATACTCACGCTCAGTGCCTATCCATTTTAAAATTCACAGCAATGTTTTAAGTAGAATGCTGTTATAACTTATTCTTTTTGGAAACGAGGATATCGGGGATAAAAATATAAAATTAATAATATGTATTATATATTGAAATCTGTGTATTATTTTACAAACCAATATGGGAATCGATTTTAAATTATGCAATTATGGTACACTAGGCAACAAATTAAATTTATATGAATAAAATCCCCAATATATCCTCACACATATATCACCAATTTTCCAAAAGTACTCAGGATCTTAATGACCTGAAAATTTAGCTCTTTGTCTACACAAAAGTGACGCTCAGAAGTAAAAACAACCCAAAATTCACCAAAGGGGGGAGGGGGAGATCTCTAAGCAGTAAAAGCTAGAACCACCAAATTTCGTATAGTGTGCACGACAACATAAATCTTGCGACGTAAGGAGTGTAATATATTACATATTGTAGAAAAATTCAGTTAAGGCCACGAGTAAAGCAGAGAAAAACTTCTAGAAAATATTAATATATATAAAATATATTGGTTTAGTCAACCATTCCACATACAGCTCCTTAACCAAAAATGGCAATTCCAGCTGATATTCTTCGCCAAAAACAGTGCCATTTACTGACTTTTCCTATTGTGGAAGGGCAATTATAACTGTGCGTCACATGTACCAGTACAGAAATCAAAACTCCTTCATGGCTCATACGACAGAGTCTAAAAGTCGATTGAACCAATTGAAATAGGGACTTTGAAAAGAAATGTGGCTTTCTGATTTCCATAAATAATTATTCTTTCAGCTGGAGAATTAAAAGACTATAAGTAAACACACTTCCATAAGCAGAGAGAATGAAATTTCTAGTGAAAATAAATACACCACAATGAAAGCGAAATGGGAGGTTCTTGTTCTAAGGATTTTAGAAGGAATGGGATAGTTATATCGCCTGTGGGACAAATGACCGCATTTTCAGATAATTGACGCAGAGTGTTTTTGATTTCTTTATCTCTTTCCTGTATCGCTGCTGCAGATATCGAGATGGCAAATAAGGACCCAGCGGTGCTGAGTATTGAGAAAGATAACTGAAACATCATGAATTTAGAAGTAAGAATGCTCGGAGTATATAGTACCTGACCAAAAACGATGAACATCAACAGAAAGTCTAGAGATATAATAAGAAATATAGGAAAAGAAAATGTCTTTTCCATCATTTGAATAATACTCAAAATCTGGTTGTAACCATTTCGTATTTCAATAGCCTTCTTCATATCTATAGTTGTCATTAAATTCTTCTTCAAGGCAGCATTGTAATCTTGAAGTAGATTTCGGGAACGAATGCAAAGGAAAACATACATTAAAGACACAAAATTGGGGATCAAACCATGAAATACACTGTATTCCAATAAGAATAGACAAAATATTAAAGATTTATGGAAAAAATTTCTCCCATATTTTGTTTTGAAAAAAAACGTTTTGCATATATTGCATGACTTCAGCTTCTTCCAACATTAGAGCTGACAAAGAAATCATTACAGGAATGGAAACACAGATAAAAATGCAAAGCTTAATCCAACTTCCAGAGAAGCGGCCTTTGTTGAAAAACCTGTAATTTGTCCACTTACATGAGATACAGTCCGAAATATTTTGTATCTGCTCTCGTCTGAAATATATACTGTACCATAATGTCATAGTTATAAAAGTGCCGAAGACATTCATGACAGCAATTTTCATTGAGGATCGAGATGAATATGAACGTTGGACACAACAGAAAATTAATGCCGTTCTAAGTGAAAAAATATCAACTGCATCGCAAGTTTAACTACCATTAGTATAATTCTGGTAGAAAAAGAAACGTTTTTACGCTGCTTACAATACTTAATATCCAGGCCTATGAGAAGTAGTATCTTTAATAGCAGATCAAAATCGGTTTTGAATTTATCGACCGTGTTACTGTTTAATGCAATTTGCATTGAACTTGAGTAAATGGGTAACGGAATATTTTTTTCCTGCCAACTATCGCTAAATGAATGTTCCTCGTTATTGTCTGAAGTTATATCTATTATATTAATATCTAAGGAACGTTTAATTCCTTCGTTTGGCCCTCTAACGGATGTCAAATCACTCTTCATTTTATATTGAAGCATCAAATATTCAATTAGTTACTATTATTAAAGTTCTCTTTGTAAAACTGTAGCTAATAACCCAGTACAAATATTTGCGGTTTTTGTACAGCCACATTACTGGAAGGAAACCTGGAAAAAAATATGGAAAACTCATAACATTAACATGAAAACGTTTCCTATCATAATTATCACTATATAGGACATTCAAGTTATTTACTTGCTAAATTATTTTGTATTTAAATAATCATTATTATCATTATTACTCCTGTTTAAGCATTAAACTTACATTTTAATCCTAATTGCTAACTTTTGCTCAATCTTTGTACTTTCTTAAATTCCCTGTTTAAACATTGAACTTACAGTTAGAATTCTAAGAAAAGGATTTTGTTCACTTTTTGAACTCTTAAATTCCTTGTTTAAACACCGAACTTAAAGTTACAATTCTTACCAGTATTTTGCTCACTTTTTGTCTTCTTTAAACTTTATTCTCGTTATATTTCGGAATAGAAAATATTTGCATTTATCGCAACAAGAGAAGCTAGATTATAAAAATTTAAAATTTCTCGATATCTGCATCATCATAAAAGCTAAGCGCTCAAAATAGAATATTTTTAAGGTTCATTGAAAAACGTGTGTGCTGAGAATTTTCTAGTTCCATCAATCTGTTCTTAACTGAGTTTCACATTATACAATTTGTTGGAAATTCTATTCAACGAAACTGAAACTTGAACTCTCATATAATTCAGATTTCAGTTAAATTTCATCTCTGAGAGATTATATCACGAACGATGCTTACAAAAGTACAAACTGCTTACTGGGATTGATCTTCTTAATAATCCTGATTTCTTGAATTTCTCAGAGTACAATTATTAGATGAATCCACTTTATTTTTTACTTCGTGACAGCTTTAGGTAAAAACAAACACGGGATTGCTATGAAGAGATTGTTCGGTGGTTATAATAACGATTTCACACTGCTTTAGAAATAACTTGACTAAGTTAGTGTAGTCCGCTCCAAGAAAGAAAGTAACTTCCTATTATTTCTTTTACTGTATAGAAAATTCGTCCCAATGTTGCGATTCAGATGCTGTGGAATCCCATATTTTAGATTTCTATTTGGTTTTCCTAAAATATCATTCTTTGTTTCACCAAATCCACAATCTTTTTAATAACATTCAGTATAAAGTTTAGAAATCATTCGTACATACAAGTTCACAATGAGTTTATTTCAAACAATTCTCATCCAGTAAAACAGATAAATATTACTTTATGCACTTCAATAAATATTGTCCAAATTCGAAAGATTTCAAGATTCTGTCCCACTAGCAATTTCCTTTACTTCCAATCTTGTGTTTCTTGTCTGGTATTTGAGTATGAAGAAGAAAGAAATAGCTTCTTGCTAAATTGTGTACGCGCATGCGCAGAATGTAACCTATCATCATGCCATGTTGCATCATCATCATTGTGCCGAATTTTTTATCTTAAGAACAAAGACAAGTTGCGAAATGTTTTTGACATACACTGTTAAATTCGTATAATAATACAACCAGGTTGTTTGCAGGAGAATATGTGCATAATGGATGTGGTGTCTTTTTCCTTTTTCTCTCAGACTCGTAACAAAAGCAGCAGCAAGATTCTGAGAAATTATAATTATTGTAAAAGCAATACTTCGCTGCAATACTTGATCGCTTTTCACTAGCAACCAAAGTGTTAGTTGAACAACAAAAAATATTTTGCTATTAATATAAAAGGGATGCTTTTAAAGACCGTCTATGGCAAAATTCCCTGTGATAACGCACACAGACTGCAGGCTTAACATTTTAATTCCGACGTCACTTTCTCGTGGTGAAAGCTTTTTTATCTTTCTAAAGAAATATTCTCTTTTTAAAAGAAACCGTAGATGAGGTATGGGTTGTTTACCTCTGAGCTGCACCTTTTTTTCCACACAGTGAGCTAAATGGCTAGGTCACAAGAACCATGAGGGCTCAGAAAAGATTAAAGGAATGGAACCTACTGTTCAGCTGTTGAAAGACAGACGGTAGCCTCCCGTCAAGGCCATCCAGCGTGTTCTTTAACGTGCACAGTGTATGGCTCTCCCACACACGGAGCCACGGCTTAACGTCCATCCGACGGACGGCGGTATTTTCAGAACCATCGGTCTCCGCTACTGACGGTGAGCAGGGCGGTGAGTTTTGCGGAGATAAATCTTTAACCTGATCTTGTTGGGACTTGAACCTGGGAACTGCAGATTACGAACCTGACTGACCTACCGACTGAGCATCGCCGCCCCTTACCGAAGTTGAGGAATTCTACCTCAGTGTTACCAATTCATCTGGTTTTTCTCTGGTCACTTATTATTGTTTTCTATCCGGCTGAGGAGTGGTCAAAGAGGAGTGGCTGAGGAGTGGCTGAGGAGTGGCTGAGGGGTCGCCACAGTTAGTCGCAAACCACAAACGTCGCAAATTTTAGCTGCTGCAGATCGGATCGCCTCCGAAAAAGGTGGGAAGGACTGCCATATTTATAAAAAAAACTCTATTCAACACGCACTTATTCCTAAAAATTGTCTATCTTCGCTTGAGGCAACTAAGATTATTCTCACTCATACTTCGATAGGTCATTGCACCTTGTGGGTGCCTACAAACACCCTCAGGCTTCCTTCATAGAAAATGACTTCAATTTATTCTTTTCTGATAACACACCTTGTAATTTAGCTGGAGACTTAAATTCTAAGCACTCCTTGTGGGGCAGTAGATCAAGCAATCCTGCTGGCAAACTTC
Source organism: Ryuthela nishihirai (assembly GCA_038380435.1). Classification (NCBI taxonomy): domain Eukaryota; kingdom Metazoa; phylum Arthropoda; class Arachnida; order Araneae; family Heptathelidae; genus Ryuthela; species Ryuthela nishihirai. Next base: position 35,781,196 of record JAWZYU010000006.1, read on the forward strand.
TCTTAAATTATTCTACCAATAAAGGTATCATCGTGGATACACCAGCGGCACCAACGTATTACCCTCATAATACCTCCCTTAGACGTGAAATTTTTAATATTGTCCTTTTCTCTAAATTCTTCGCTTCCTATGACATTCGAGTTGTAACTGCCCTCTCCTCAGACCATCACCCAGTTATCGTGAAATTTAACCTTGAGATGCAAATTTTCCCTCATTTAATTAGTCGAATAAACTGGGATAAATTCAAATATCTACTTAATCTTAACATTACATGTCATCCTACCATTAACTCAACATCTATCATAGAGCTCATTTTATCTACCTTAACCTCTAATGTCGCAAATGCTGTCTCACAGTCATCATCCAAAATTATTCCTGATTTCAATTATAATAAATTAACTCCAGCACTTCAATTACTAGTCACATCTAAACATAAAACCCGAAAATTTTGGCAAATCTTCTGCAATCCATCTGATGAAACCACATATAATAAACTTAGGAATCAATTATGAAACGAGCTCTCTTCTTTCAGGACCCAAAATTGGACCAAAAAAGTTGCCACCGTAAATATCCAGGATGGATCGATCTGGAAAATGATCCGATCCCTTAAAGGCAACTCAAAGGTGAGTGGCGGTTGACTTCACAGTGAGGGCGGGTTGGTTTATACCGACTGCAACAAAGCTCAAGTCTTCGCTGACACAATGGAGGCGCAGTTTCAGCCAAACGAACAAAACACCAATGAAACCTTTATCTGGCGGGTGAAGAGGGGCCTTGGTCAATTTTTTAAAACCCTCCACTCTGATACTATTCATTGGATTTCTTATAATGAACTTTTATCTGAAATTCAGCATCTTAAATCAAATAAAACCCCAGGTTCTTAATGTATTAAAAATTTTATTATTAAAAATCTTCAATAAATGTCTATTAATGTCTAACCTTCAATAAATGTCTATTTTTACCATATTTTCCAGATATCTGGAAGAATGCAGTCGTTACGATGCTTCCCAAGCCGGGCAATAACTTACTATTCCCAGATAATTATCGACTCATTAGTCTCCTGTCCAGTTTGGGAAACCTTTTCGAGAGACTCATTCTTACAGAATTAATGATCCCTTAATAGTCTCAAAATTATTCCCGATATTCAGTTTGGCTTCCGTCGCCAACATGTAACCACACATCAAACCCTGAGGGTGGTTGAGGAAACCGCAACCGCTTGTAATAAAAAAAGAACACATGATTGCAGTCTATATAGACATAGCGAAAGCTTTTGACAAGTTTGCACTGAGGGACTTCATTCAGTTTAAATTCCCTCTGGCACTTATCTGTCTTATTAAAAGTTATCTTTCTTCTAGAACTTTCGAAATCAAAATTAAATATGATGTTTCTTCTGTAAGACAAATCTCCTCTGGAGTGCTGGAAGGCTCGATTCTGGGTCTGACCTTGTTTAATATTTATGTTACTGACACTCCAAGAGTTGATAGAGATTTCTGTGCAATGTATGCTGATCACACTGCCTTTTTATCACCCTCTATTTCAATCAAACATGCGCATTATAGAATGCAAAAAATGCTGGACTCCTTCGAGGACTGGTGCACCTCGTGGTGAGTACAAATAAATACAGACACATGTATGGCAGTCATTACATCTCATAAGAGAAACCCTCACCTCGATAACTTTTATTTGTTCGATAAACAGATTGAGTGGAGTGATACTGTAACTTATCTTGACATCACGATTCATAAAAATTTAATTTCGACTCCCCATATTAATAAGGTCGTTCAAAAGGCCAGAGGTATCAACATTAAACTTCCGCCACTCCTTGGTAGAAAATCACGACTTTCCCCGCCATACTCAAAATTCTTTTATTTACAAAAATTATTTGACCAATCTTACTATATGCAGCATCCATCTGGGGCACCTGTTCCCCTAGTTGCATTAGACTTCAAAAATTTGAAAATATTATCCTACGATCAGCTGTAGCAGCTCTCTGGTTTGTACGCAACTCTATCATCAAACGTGATCTGCAATTTGTTTCCAGAGAAACTTCCAGATATCTCTGAAACCATCCGGAATATGGCTCAAAAATTCTACAAAGATGCTCCGTTTGAGGTCACACACCATGGGCGAATGAAAACTATGTTTTCCTTCTCCACCATCTAGTAAAATGGATTTCACTTTGAATTGACAGAAATGTCTTGGAAGTGCGCCAAAGTAGTTTTTTATTTCCCCCATTGTTTACCTTCGTTCAATGAGGTATGGGATTGCACACGATACTCAATAACGTCCTAAACAATCTGTCGATCTGTCAGTCGGTAGCGCGCCAGCCTCTAATCTACAATTCCCAGTTTCCTGTGCAAACTGGGCCTGCGTTGCAATTCGTCGGATGGGACATTAAGCCATGACGCGGTGTGCGGGAAAGCCATACTCTGTGCACGTTAAAGAACACGTTGGATGATCTTGACGAAAGGCTACCCTCTGTCTCCCAACAGCTGTTCCAGTTGGTCTCCTTGGGGTCCTTGTAAAATGATCATTCAGCCCGTTGTGTGCAAAAAATTGCAGTTAAGGTAAAATCCGTGATTTAGTGCTTGTTTTGCTAATTCGACTACTATTTCGTTATTTGTAATGTCGATATGTGCTGCAGTTCCAAAGTAAACAATGCGATTTAGGTTAACTTTGTTTCGACTTTCTATTTTTTGAAGATTTCAATTTGAAATAAATAATCAAAATTCTTTAAGGTTGTTTCGAGAGGGCTACTAAAAACTTATTGAATATCAGAGAATATGGGTATTTTCGTCAGCTTATAAATTTGGAAAAATTTTCAGTTTCTAAAACCGCTATCAGTTATATATACATAATAATGAGAGTATAATACAGCTGTAATGGTTTCTATAGGGACTTTAAGAGAACTTTTTTTTCCACGTCTTGTAGTAGATGAATCCCTGTGTGACCTGTGCTCCGTATTACCAAGAGCAATTTCTTTGCTCTTTGTAATACACGAAACTTAAAGCAATATAGGGCAAACAAGAAATGTGCGAATTCAGTTCCCATTTAGTGCATTTTACTACCTCTGAGTGGTAATTTTTTTCACACAATTTTCTAAATGACCAGGTCACAAAGACCCCGAAGGCTCAAAGAAGGTTGGGCACTCGCTGGACAGTTTTTATGTTGTTCTATCTCTGAGCGGCACTTTTCTGCATACAATAAGCTAAATGATTAGGCCGCAAGGACCTCGAAGGCTCAGAGAAGGTTATGGAGGGGGACCCACTGGAACAGCTGTTGGAAGACAGGTGATAACCTCCAGTCAAGGCCATCCAGCGTTTTCTTTAAGGAGGACAGGTATGGCTCTCCCGCATACGGCTTAACGTTCCATCCGACGAACGGCGACCTTTCCAAGCCCATTGGTGTCCCCTACTGACCATGGGCAGGTCTGGGAGGCTTGGGGAGGAAAATCTCAACGCTGACCCAGATGGGACTCGGAACTTTGGAATTGCAGATTATGAGCCTGGCATGCTACCGTCTGAGCCATCCCCCACCAGACAGCTTTTGGAAAAAAGATGATAGCCTGAGGTCAAGGCCATCCAGTGTACTATTAATGTTCACAATATATGGCTCTCCGGTACACAAAGACATGGCTTAATATCCCATCTGAGGGACGACGGTTTTTTCTAGCCCACCTGTTTCCCCTACTGATCGAGGGTAGGATGAAGAGATTTGCGGAGATAAATCTCAATATTGGCCCAGGCGGGATTCAAACCTGATGCGCTATCGACTGAGCGACCATTCCTCCCTAGAGCGGTCCTGTAGACATTGTACTCATGAAATAGTTACCTGTAAAATTTTTGGTTTTGTCGTGAGTGGAATTCGAACCCACTTTTCACAGTAACATGCCAAGCGTCCTGACTACTACACCTGCAGCAGCTAACCTTTTTCTTCAGCTCGTGTGACACATAAAATTCCCCACATATTTTTTGATTCGTTCGTGGTGTCATCTATGTCGGGAAGCTATCAACCAAGTTGTCTCATATGCTGGAATTGAATATTTTGTCACTCATGTTCATGGTATTAAATTAATAATTCAATAGTAAAGTGTTACAGATGTCCTGAAGACATGGAACGCATGGTATGCATTGATTTAAAGCCATCAGCTTCAGTAAAAAAATATTAAATTCCATCATATAACGCAACTTGGTTGTCAGCTCCGTACATTTATGTTGCTACGAACGAATCAAATAATATACGAGTAAGTTTATATGTCACATTAGCTGGGAAAAAAGTTGACTGTTAATGGTATAGTTTGTTAACGAGACTGGAATGTAACTGCGAAGCATGGGGTCGAATCCCCCTTACGGTGAAGTTAAATGTTTCCAGCTAGATACACTAAGATTTTCATAAAATATATTTTTAAGCCTTAAGGTAGACAGATTTATTGTAATTGGAGATGTTTTGAAAAAAAAGTTTTTTTTAATATTTCATTAAATCAATTTATGAAGTAATAATTTATCAAGAGAAACATTTCTCTTAGAACAGTGGTTAAGCTTACAATCCCTCCCCCGCTAGTTTTCTTTAAAGATATCGCCATTAGTTTTCTTACTTAAATAATGTTAGGGGAAAGCTTAGGAAATACAGTACTGGAAGAAAAAGGGAAACTATTCCATGTTATCTCAATAGAAAATCGCATTCAGAGTTTAACAAACTTTTCAAAAACATTTTTAATAAAAATTATGTCTAAAGATAACTTAAACATCTCGATCAAATCTAGGTAAATCTCGATTTTAAACAACATTTGTTCAGTAAAAGAATTATGAGCGTTGGAATATTTAACAGATTACAAAAAAACTTAATATTAAATTAAAACATGCTAAGAGATCAGCTGACTCTAATAGCGTACGGGTATAATCTATTATGATCTCTGAACTCTTCACCAGTTTTAATTAAGTTTTGGGGTCAATTATGTGTAGCCTGTTAAATAATTTAGAGTTCGTAATTCTTTGAACACTGAACAAAAGGTTTAGATATATTTGATTGAAATCTTTAATTTTTTGGTTAAAAATCATGTTGAAGAATTTATTGAGATCGAAATGTGATTTTCTGTTGATATAACATGGAACTTTTCAATTTTTTCTCCAGTACCTGTATGTTTTTTCTTTCTAAAATGATATTTATTATAGAAAATTTGGAAATAAAAACATAAAAAAAGTAGAAAATTCATTATTTTTTCTTTGTGGATTGACAGCTTTTTTAAAGCACTATGTGCAGTTTTAATGAAAGTTGTGAAATTTTTTCTAAGAAAAGGAATGACGATTTGTCAAAATTTTAGTCGAAAAACTTTGTCGCAATTCAAAATTATTACGAAGCAAACAACTTTGGACAACATCTTACTGAAATCACACCTCATACATCAGGATATATATATAAAATACTTTTAGTTGTGTAAATTAATGCACTTAAATTTCATTTCACTGCAAAATATATTGCAGTTACCATCTCTTAAAGATGTAATTTCGAGAAGTTTATTTAAACTGAGGTATCTAGTATCTGAGAAATATAGAGGGAGCTAGTATATTGAAGGCTAATACAGTCTTTTTACGTTCATTATCATTAGAAATTCTGCAATAAAAAGTAATCAACATATAAAGAAGCTAACAGCAGAAGCAGGACTAACTTGTTATAATGCATGATGCGTTAACAGTACAAAAAGTAAATAAAATAAATTTTAAGAATGAAAACTGATAATTAATTTTTTTTATTTTTTTAAGAGACGAAGGTGCTACCCTAGACAAAGGACATAGATCTCCAAAAGCTTAATTAATTAACAGACAACAATAATAATCGATTAATAGAGAATAATTAATTTATGGACACAATGATAACAAATTAATAGACAATAATGATGATTAGTTAACAGAAAATAATATTAATTAACAGACAATAATGAGAGTAATAGATAACGATAATTAAATAATAGAGAATAAAACAGATTAATTAAGAGGCAATAATAATAATGATTAATTAACAGAAAATAATGATGATAAATCAATAGAAAATAATAATAATAATAATAATAATAATAATAATAATAATAATAATAATAATAATAATAATAATAATAATAATAATAATAATAATAATAATAATAATAATAATAATAATAATAATAATAATAATAATAATAATAATAATAATAATAATAATAATAATAATAATAATAATAATAATAATAATAATAATAATAATAATAATAATAATAATAATAATAATAATAATAATAATAATAATAATAATAGATAATAATGATAATTGTTTAACAGATAATACTGATAATTAATTAACAGACAATAACAATAATTATATGAGATAGAATAATGATAATTGATTAAGAGACAATAATGATAATAAATTATTGGGAATAATGATGGTTAAGTAACAGACAATAATGACAATTAATTATTAAACAATAATGATAACAAATTAATGGACAATAATGATGATTAATTAATAGATGAGAATGATAATTAAATAACACATCAATTAATCAGATAATAGCGTAGCGATGATCAATATAAGAGGTCGACAATTCACATGAAGCATCACAAGTAGACAATATATGTATAACGTAGAAGAGTAGCTATTCAGATCAAAACCACATATTTTTTGAAATCGTTTCATATAGTTATGACTTTAAAGAAGAATTAAATTTTCCCATCCTAGGATTGGAACCAAAATTTCTTTATTCTTATCGTTTTAAAGACATTATTATAAACTTGATTAATAAAATTTCTCAGTAACGGAGAGTTCTCATACGTATGTACAAAATATCGTACCGTTAAATCCTTTTTCAAATTTCTTTTTTAAGTTACAGTCTGTTGCAAAGTTTAAAATAATCATGATAATTTGATTAAAAATTTTAAAATTTAAAATTATTTCTGACGAAATATACTAGAAATCACTCATAAAAGCTGAATATTCTAGATTATCGTCATTATAAACTCTACCAGCTGTTTAGTAAGAACAGAGGATATCTAAAAGGACAAAAGTTAAATTGTGCTTTATGTTTAATTACTAAAAAGTGGTTAAAACTGAATTAAAATCAAATGAAAAATTTATTTACATTGTTTATTTTTTATTTGACAATTGAAAGAAAATTTAGAAATTTGAAGTATGACTGAGCCCGATACTGAAGTCGTTTGTCAAATTTGAAACACAAACTCATCTCTTGTATAGCAACACAATAACTTTGTTCCCAATTCTTACTCCTATCTACAGTCTCAAAAAATGGGGGGAGAGCCTTTCTTAAACGGTAAGAGCCAAAATTACCAAATTCTGTATGCTGCATATCCTTATCATAACAGAACCAATGTGAGGGTTCAGACCGCCAACCTTTCTTTCTCTGCTATATAAAAAAGGCGTGTTAAATTTGTCTCAACAGTTAGGACGACCAAATTTGTATGCAACTTCTTGTTATTATCGTTTACAGCAACGTAAGGATTCGCTCTCCTATGCTTTCCTCCTCCTCACAAACGAAAGAGAAGCTTACAAAAGCGAAAAAGAAGTTCTTTCATGGATGCCAAATGATATTAAACTTCTGCATATTACATCCATTCTGAAGAAATTAAAAAAAAAATCTGCCGGTATTTGATAAACGAAACGTTAGGAACCGGCGCCACTAAATTCGGTAAGAAACTCTTTTTCTGTCAGAAATTAGATCAATTCAAGCATGAATCTGAAAAATAAATAGGGGGAGGACAAGTGACACAATCGATAAAAATCAAAAAGTCGGGGGGAGACTGGATTTCCATAGCGATGTAACATTTCTTCCTTCTTTAAGAGTTTTTTTTTTTTAATTTCTTCTGAAACGGATGTAACATGCAGAAGTTTAATAACATTTGGCTTCCATTACTTTTATTGGCATTGCCTTTCTCAGATCCGGCCCAGGAGCAATATGACAGGTTTTCTTCCCAAATTTCTACTGCCCCCCCCCCCCCATCCAAATGAAAAAATATTCAGAAAAATTATTTATTTTAAACAATAAGCGGGAGAAAATTCGCAGACAACTGGCCAGTCACTAGTTTTTACCACATCTCTGAACAAACACAATTTCATTGTTTTAATTTTTTATATACATAAAAAAACTTATTCGGTGAAATTAACTACACTGAATTCAAGGAGGGAACATATATTCCTTCCCCTAAAAATATGTCGCTTTTTTAAATTTTTTTTTAGGTTTACTATAAGAAAAATTGTAAGAGAATTAAAATTTTCCTAGCGTAGAAAGGTTTATCTTCTGGCCTAGAAGATAGATAATTCTTCTGGACTAACTAGGACAACCAGATTTGGTTTACAGCTTCACTTTATAAAAATAAACAATTATCTCCTCAAGCAGTTACTTGCCACTCAGTTTAATACGTCATAGTAAGAGATCTTTGAGGATGGCGGGACTGTGATCAGCAGCCTATCGTACTAACCATTCGGCCACGAGACGGCTACAGCTTCATTTTATCGCAACTTATCAGCATAAGGTTTAGTTCCCTCAAACACTCCCATGAAAATGAGGAGGAACCTAAACAGGAAGAGTTAGGGAAGCAAACATAGTATACAGCATATAATAGCTTAAAGCGTACAGCGTGGGGAGCGTCATCTACTGCATGTTAATGAAAGTTTGATACAATTGTGTTAAGGAGAAGAGAAACATCGAAAAAATCTGCCGGTATTTGATAAACATAAAATAAATTGTTTTCTTCATCCAGAGTCTGATCTGATTAGAGGATGACAAGGAAGGGACTCTTTCAAAATGATAGAAAGGATAAAAGAGGTAAAAGATTATTAAACTTTTGAATATTTTACGCATTCTTCAAGAATTTACACGAAAACATGATGGGGGAAAACGTTATACTGCAATGGAAATCTCCCCCCCAAATTTATTTTTCTTAGATCGGGTCTAAATCTATCTAACGCAAATGGAAACTGATGCTGATGTTTTCGCCATTAAGAGTGCTAAATTTGTTTACTATCTGAATGGAATCCGCCTTTCCTACTGAGAAGGGGAGATTGCAGCTGAGAGTAATTCGTACCAGTAGAGAATTCAAAATATTTTCATTGCTCAAATAACAGAAAAGAATCAGAAAATCGATTGAACTGATGGAAATAACGATGCTCCAACATAATGTGGCATTTAATTACTGTGAGCCATTATTCTTTCAGTTGTAGATTCAACAGACTATCCACTGCACATTCCACTGCACATTTAACTCTATTTACTTCAAACATTTCTTATCCAACATAGTAAAAATTCACCAGTTTTAAGTATTTCAATATATATTTAGCTCAAATTTAATAATATTGAAGATTCAGTTCAACAATTTCCCTCATTTTTGAACTTTTGCTTCGTGGCAAGCGTCTCCTTATTCGATAAAAAATCGAAGCTCTGTGTCACTTTCTGTAAACGCATGCGCAAAACTCCACAGACTGTCACGTGATATCGCATCATCCTCGTTATGCGTACGTGGTGATCTTAAACACAATGAAAAGCGGGCAAATGTTTTTAATACACAGCAACACTGCAGCGAAAAAAAAATACAATCAGGAGTGTTTGCCGGATATTATGTGCTTAATGGGTAGGGTGCGATTTTTCTCTTGTATCTCCTCTTAACAAAAGTAAGAGCTTCAAAGAAGATATTATTGTGAAAGCATCAATGTGTTGCAGGAAGTTACTGCGGATGCATCTGCGTGTTGCGAAGTTATTGAAAGCATTGGAGTGAAACTTTTGTCATTTTCATCTGCTTTACAAAGATTCTGCAGCTGAAAGATTCTGAGAAATAATAATTATTTCAACAGAGCTGTATCGAAAGAGATTACCGAGCGAAACTTTGCTATCAATAAAAGAGTCAGTTGAACAAAAGATTTTTTTTTTCTTAATGACAAAAGATGTCCTGTTAATGATGATCTAGACCAGGGGTTCTCAACGTGGGGTACGCGGTAAACTTTTTTGGTGTACGCCTTGAGAGCTCACAGGTCGCTAGTCTAGTAACAATGTCGCTAAGTTGGCATTATTATACTATAACTATAGTTTTTATCTATCTATATAAGGAGCAAGCCAGTTACATACACATTTCCGGGGAGTACGTGAAGCATAAAAGTCTGAGAACTACTGATCTAAGCTAAAATTTCTTGTATTGAACCACAGAATCTTCCAGAGCAAGCACTCAAGTCCGTATTCTGGTAGTAGCCCATAAGTTAATATCATAAGAGATATTCAATTCTGGAAGAGCACGGAATGGGAGGGCTATCCCTCAGTGTTGCTCATTGATCTGGTGTCCTATGCCACTTTCTATTATTTTCTTTGTTCCCAGTGTCTAATGGCTTTCAGCGTGATTTTTGATTCTGAACTTACTGACTGGGCTTTTTTTGAGGGAAACCTACCACTGTGTTTTCTGTTTGTTTTGCCGATTGCCAGCCCAGAGTGGACAGATGCATAGGATACCTTATTTCTGCTGATAGATAATCCTGATCAAAGGTCATCGCGTCAATCGGTCAGAACGTAGGAACAAGCTTGGCCTGACTTCGCATTGGCAAAAACTTTTCAGCAAGCACAAAATTCGAGAAAAAAAAGCAAATTGCAAAAGTAAATCCAATATTCAATGAACCATTGTACTATATTTATTGAAGTACTTCTGAAGAATTTCTGCTACGTTTGGTAAGAATTGTTTCAAGTAAACAGAGTGTTAACTTGTGAAGTGGAATAATTTCTGAAACTAAACAGAATATATCGGTAAGTGGGGGGTCAGTCGGTAACGCTCCAGGCTCGTAATCTGCAGTTCCCAAATTCGAGTCCCATTTGAGCCAGCATAGAGATTTATCTCTGCAAAACTCTCCGAGGCGACATAGATGGGCTTGCAAAGGCCGCTGTCCGTCGGATGGGACATTAAGCCGTGGCCCCTATGTAGGAGAGCCATACTCTGTACATGTTAAAGAACACGTTGAATGGCCTTGACGGGAGTCTACCATATGGATCCTAACAGCTGTCAAGCGGCCCACCTGCCCTCAACCTTCTCTGAGTTCTTGTTACCAGGCCATTAAGCTTTTTGTGTGTAAAAAAGTGCCACTCAGAGGTAAAACAATCCAACTCTATTATAGTGATACCCTACATTAGAGTGATGTGTGTCTAGAAGATCAGCTTCTTTATTGATTCTGGCTATCGGAAACGTTTCCATGTAAAGGTGGTGTCTGTAATCCCATGAGCATTGACAGGTTGAGTGTATTTTGTCTGAGCGGACAGCCTTGAGTAAATGGAGGGAAGAAAGGAGAAATATTAATTATCATAAAAATTAAAGTGGTGCAATTTGTTTTAAATTTAAGTTAAAGCTATTTTTTTAAAATCAATTAAAATAAATTTATTAATTAAATTAAATTTAATTAAATTTATCAATTAAATTAAATTATATTGATAAGGATTTTATAAAAAAATCATTGAGAATATTTTAAAAATAATTTCCATATTTTTAAAAATTTATAACTACTAGTTGAGTTTTTAGAAATTTTAATATGACAAAAACTGCTATATTTTTCAAAAGTAGGTCTTCTGTTACTGCAGTGTCCAGGCCTATTGTAACGAGGTGGCCTTGACACGGGGTCACGGCTGAACGTCCCAACCAAAGGATGGCGGCCTTTCCAAGTCCATCGGTGTCACCTATTGACCGAGGAAAAGGTAGGGAGGTTTACGGAGATAAATTTCAATACTTGTCCAGCTGGGACAAGAATCTGGGAACTATAGATTACGAGCCTGGGACGTTATCGAATGGCACCTCGCCCTTCTATCGAATAATTAACGTGAGATAGTGTTCATCTTGTACTGTTGTCAAACCTGGACGACTTTACACTAATCTACGCTGAGTCTGGTACTCTTCATCTAATGCCAACTGGTCCAATGCCGTTTCGTTCAATGTCGATTGTTCCAATGCCGTTTCGTTCAATGTCGATTGTTCCAATGCCAAATCGTCTAACGTAGACGATTGGTCTAAAGGGACGATTCGTCTAATGGGACAACTCGTCCAAAGCTGATTCGTCCAGTGAGACAATTCGCCCGAAGCTCGCTCGTTCAAAAGTGCAATAGCCAATGATTCGTCCAATGACCGTGAGGAATTATTCTTTCAGCTGGAGAATTAAAGACTACAGGTAAGCACACTTCCACAAACAGAGAGAATGAAAATTTTAGTGAAACATAAACACCCCAACTTGAAGCGAAGTAGAAGGTTCGTCTTCTAACGATTTTAGAAAAACGGACAGCTGTATCCCTTGTAGAAGAAATGACTGCATTTTCCGGTATTTGGTGGAGAGTGGTTTTTATTTCCATATTCTTTTCTTGTATTGAGAAGCAGAAACAGAGATGGCAAAAAATGGCTAAGTGGCATTGAGTGTTGAAAAAGACAAATTCAAGAGAATGAATATAGCAGTGTTAGGGCTCAAAGCATAGAGTACGCGACCTAAAGTGATGAACATCAATAGAACGTCTAAAGTTATAACAAGAAATATCGAAGAAGAAAATACCTTTTACATCATGCGAATAACACTCATTTTCTCGTTGTAACCATTTTGTATTTCAATAGCCTTCGACCAATGAGATAAAATATATAGAGTGAGCAACCGCTGTGTTACAGCGTCCCCAGTCTGAAGCTAAAGTAAGCTCGTTAATGCTCACCCTTTACATGGCCGCCAACATGTAAAGTATAGGCAATCACTTAACAAGCGCCTTTTCATAGTATTATGTTTACATGCTTAATAAACAAAGGGATTTCTATTTTCATTAAATAGTAGTATCGAACAAAATATTTCTTGTCAAAAATGTCTGGAAATAAGGCGATTTTTTAACTGATATAATTTTTTATATTAAATACAATATTTCTATAGGCTATTAAAGGTTCAACTAACATGATTGATTGAATTTTATCCTAAGAACGAAACTTAATTTAATTTAAAAAAAAGAAAATTTTTAACTACTTAGGCTTAGTGCACCTTCTACTGTGGCATATAAACTGACAGGCTCCTGTCAAACCTCTGTGGCAAGCAGCTGCTTGAGGGAGTATTTATTTATTTACAATAGGCAGCCATGTAAAGGGTGGGCAAGACGTAGTTCGAATTGCTTCAAATTTTGAAACCGGTTCCGCACCCGTTTACTTAACCTCGTTGCTTTCGACATATCTATAGTTGCCACTAAATACTTCTTCAAGGTAACATTAGAACCTTGAAGTTGATTTCGGAAAAGAATGAGGGGCGGTGGTGGCTCAGCCGGTAGCGCGGCAGGCTCGTAATCTGTAGTTCCCAGGTTGGAGTTCCAGCTCGGTTAGCGTTGAGATTTATCTCCGCAAATTTCCCCGCCCTGCCCCCGGTCAGTAGGGGACACCTATGGACTTGGTAAAGGTCGTCGTCCGTCGGATGGGACGTAAAGCCGTGGTCCCGTGTACGTGAGAGCCATACCCTGTGCACGTTAAAGAACACGCTGGATGGCCTAGACGGGAGGCTACCATCTGTCTCCCAACAGCTGTTCCAGTGGGTTCCCTCCCCCAACCTTCTCTGAGCCTTCGGGGTCCATGTGACCTGGCCACTTAGCCCAGGGTGTGCAAAAAAGTGCCGCTCAGACGTAAAACAACCGAACCCAACGGAAAAGAATGCAAGGAAAAATATATATTAATGAGACAAAATTGGGGATCAAAAAATTAAATACACTCTATTCTAAAAGGAATAGGAACATTATTAAAGTTTTATGTGGAAATCTTTTATCACATTCTGTTTTGAAAAAGTATGCTTTCATATACTGCATGACTTCATTTTGCTTTAATGTTAAAGCTGATAGAGAAGCCATTATGGGGATGGCGATACTGACATAAATACAAAACTTAATTACATAAAATTACATTAATTACATAAATACAGATCTAAAAGATGGACGATTACAGAAAAAAAATATCTATTTGTCCACTTTGATGACAAATAGTCCAAATCTTTTGCATCTTCTCTTGACTGAAATATATACTGCCCCATAATGTTATGGAAAGTATGCAGTTCATGACACAGATGACAAAATTTTTTATAACAGATCCAGATAAACACGAATGCTTGACACAACTGAAAATTAATACTGTTATTAAGGGCAAAAGTAGCAAGTGTACGGCAAATTTCACTACTGTCACCAGAATTCTGATAGGTATTGAAATATTTTAATGCTGCTTAGCCCATTAATTCCCAAATGTAGAAATCATAATATTTTTAAGGTAGCACTTTTACTATACACAAAAATACATGTAAATAGGTAGTTGTGATAAAAAACAACAACAATTTGTGACCACAGAAGCTACAGAAAAATGTTGCGTGGGCTGGACAGATATATGGCTCTGAGCTTGATTATGGATCCTGATTTTGCTGCACTGGTGGGCTTCTGTGGAGGGAAAATCTTCCGCTGTGTTTTCTGTTTGTTTGTGGGTTGACAGCCCCAAGTGAATAGATTCACAGGATATGTTTATCAGCTGGTGGATAATCCTGAGCAGAAGTCATCGCAGGCACCTGAACTCTTTGCTTCTATTGGCATCGTCAAATTCTACATTGGAGGGTCTTCCAGTGTAGATGGCTTCAGCCTTTAGTGGTGGGGGGAACGGGTCTTTGCCCCATGTCTGCGATTAGGGGGCTGTTTGATATTGTCGGCATTCCCTCTCTCAATAAACATAGTTTCTTTAAACATCCCACTAACCATTTTCTCTCCATAGGTAGTTGAATGTGAGGACTCTGCACAGAGCTTTTTTTCTTGATGTCCTCACACAAGAATTCCACCATTATAAATTAGATATTCTCGGCTTGCAAGAGACCAGATGGACAGATAAAGGTCAGATTCTTAAAAATAATCTTAAATTTCTCTTTTCAGGGAGGGACGACAATAAGCATCACCAAGGCGTGGGTCTGCTTCTCAGCAGACACGCTAGTGATGCTCTTCTAGGATATGAGTGCATTAATGAAAGGTTTCTTACAGCAAAATTTCAGACAAGCATTAAAGACTTGAATGTTATCTGCTGTTATGCCCCCACTGTGGATGCCGATGAGGATGAGAAGGATAGGTTTTATGAACAACTTCAGGATATTTTGAATTCTGTCAAGAAAGGAGATATTACCCTTGTTCTTGGTGACTTCAATGATAAAGTTGGTACTGACTCTGACCTTTGGGGAGGAGTAATAGGCCCTTTTGGTATTGGTAACTGCAATGGCAATGGGCAACGTCTCCTACAGGTAAGTAAACTCAATGGATTCAGAATAACTAACACTTATTACAAACACCGCGACATACATAAGTACACATGGGTTTCACCTGATGGGCTGCATAAGAATATGATTGATTACATATTAATTAACAGCAAATGGGCTAGTTCTGTTAGGAATACCAGGGCATATAGGGGAGCTGAAATTGGATCTGACCATTACCTTGTTAAAAGTGTCTTGCAAATTAAACTTAAAAAGTGTTGTGCTAGGGTTAAAAAATTTACTTTTAATACTGAAGCTCTGAAAGATCCAGTTATAGCCAAAGCTTACCATGATAGGTTACTTAGTCATTATGACAGTCATGGTTTGCTTACTACTGAAGTTGAGGAAGAATGGGATCATTTTAAACAGGCGTTTTTGGACACTAACAGTACTCTTTTAGGAAAAAAGGAGGAGAAGAGGCAAAATTATCTGAGTGATAAGGCACTTGAGCTTATTTTGGAAAGAAAGAACTGCAGGAATGCCCTTAATCAATACCCTACTAGTCCTAATAGAAAGCATTACAGAGACCTTAATAAACTTGTAAAGGATCAGTTAGCTGCTGATAAGAATCTTTGGCTTGATGGTTTGGCTGACAAAGCCGAGGAAGCAGTTAGACAGCACAACAGCAGAGAGCTGTACCAGATAGTTAATGTTTTGTGTGGTAGAAAACGGACAGGCATACAAGGATTGAAGGATAAACAAGGTAAGGTTATAGAAGGGGAGGATTCTCTCATGGCTAGGTGGGCTGAGCATTTCAGTGATGTTCTAAACAATGTAGTTATTTCTACTCCCATTGTCTGCAATGATGATAGATGCATTGGTGGCTTTAATGTTGGCCCTATAACATAATCTGAAGTTCTTTTGGCTGTTTCTAAACTTAAACTTCATAAATCCCCAGGGGTAGATGAAATTACTACGGAAATGCTTAGAGCTGGGAATGTTTCGGTTACCACTTGGATGACTGAAATTCTGAATATCTTTTATGATAAAGGCATGGTTCCTAAGGATTTTACCAGAGCTATTGTTATCCCTATTTTCAAAAAAGGTGATCACAGTTCTTGTGATAACTATAGGGGTATCAGCCTACTCTCTGTTCCAGGTAAAGTTCTTTTCAATGATTGTGCTTAATAGAATTAAGAATCTGGTTGACAGTCAATTGCGTGATGAGCAATGTGGATTCAGAAGTGGTAGGGGATGTGTGGATCAGATATTTTCACTTAGGCAGATTCTTGAGAAATGTTTAGAGTTTCAGAAACCTTTGGTTGCTAGCTTTGTTGATTTCAAAAAGGCTTTCGACTCTGTTGATCGTCATACTTTGTGGTTGATTGTGAGATCATATGGTATACCAGACAAGTTAGCTAACATTATGAAAGCTCTCTATAATAACACTGAGTCGTGTGTGAGAGTTGGTAAGGCTTGTAGCAATTGGTTTAGCATTACTTCTGGTGTTCGACAAGGGTGCATTTTGTCTCCTTTTCTCTTTAGCTTGGTTATTGATTATGTTATGCGAAATTCACTTCAAGGGAAAGATTTTGGCCTTAAATGGGCTGGAGATACGAAAATTTCTGATTTAGATTATGCTGATGATTTAGCCCTTTTGGCAAATGATGTTGATGAGATGAACTCTTTCATTCGAGCTGTTGATGAGACTGGTAGTAGAGTAGGTTTGGTTATAAACAGAGAGAAAACTAAAGTGATGAAAATTTTTCAGGCAGGCTGTGATTCAGTTAATCTGAATGGTTGCAGTCTTGAGCAGGTGTCACAGTTTAATTATCAAAAAAAAGTGATGAAAATTGGTCAGGCAGGCTGTGATTCAGTTAATCTGAATTGTTGCAGTCTTGAGCAGGTGTCACAGTTTAATTATCTTGGGAGCTATGTAACAGATAATTGTGATGTGCGGCATGAGATTAACAGACGAATAGGGATTGCTGCCGGGACTTTTAAGAACCTATGGAGAGTGTGGAGAAATAGGCGTATACACCTAAAGACTAAAATTAGACTGTATAATAGTTTGGCTCTTTCTAGGGTTAGTTATGGTAGTGAAACTTGGACACTTTGTAAACAAGATAACAGGAAACTAGATGCTTTTGATTCCAGATGCTTACGCAGTATCTTGGGCATTAGGTTGTTCAACTTTGTAACTAATGATGAGATTAGGCAAATTAGTTTGCAACCTCCTCTAAGCAGCATATTGTGCAGAGATAGACTCCGTTGGTTTGGCCATGTTGCCCGTATGAATAATTATAGATTGGCGGATAGGGTTATGAACAGTGCGCCTAAAGGCCTCAGAAAGAGGGGGAGACCTAGGATGCGGTGGGCAGACAATGTCAAACAGGACCTTGTTAGAATTGGTGTGCAGTGGCCAGATGCAGTAGATGTAGCTCAGGATAGACTTGCTTGGAGAACTAAATTGCACGGTCTGGTTGGACCTCCGTAGCCCATGGCTGCTTGAGAATGATGATGATGATGATGATGACACAACTTTGGGGATTATCAGAACATGAATACTTAAAGTTAAAACACATGGAATTGTCTGAAGCAGTCTGCATGAATATCAGCTTGACACTTTTTACACATATATATATTGTATTGCTTTTACAATGTCTATATCTCTTTCTTTATTCTCCTGTTCAACTATAACATGGTCAATATTGTCAAAACGTACTTCGGTGGGTAGTGAGTTCTTGGATGGACGCCCATAGTTGGGTTTTGGAGAAATAATGTTTAGTCCACTAGACCCTGCTATCTCCTTATTTTCTTGACTATTACTGTCTTTTATTTTCATAAGAGTAGCAGCTACATAAGATTTGAATTGTATTTGTGTCATATTCTGTTTATTTCCTATATTATAGATTTTTCACGCATTCACAATTACGCTATCTATCATATTTATAAAAAGCGGCAACCACCATTTCTTCCCCTTACACGAATTCTGTAGTTTGCAATACCGTATCATGGAGATCAACTCCACCCATGTGCTGATTGTATTCAGCAACAACTTTTGGCTGAGCAACAGCAATCTTCTGTTCCTTTCTATTTTATCTTTTAGCAGATACCAGTGGCTCGATACTGCAGTTATTTGTAGCGACAGTCACGACAGAATTGTCATTCCATCTTATCATCAATACTTCCTGTTCCTTATCAAAAGAAAAAATCATATGAACCTCTTTCTTTTTTCTTGGTATTCTTTACTGTTTCCAAAATATTATTGCTTGTACGATTCTCACGAATTGTACCCGTGGCATAAAACCTTTATTTTTCAGTACACATAATAACTTATGCAAGGAGAAATAGTTATAAAAAAATACACGATGCTTAGATGGATGCTGCACAATGGACAAAAGATCCAGTATAACCCTTTCTCCTACACTTAAGTCGTTCTCTTCGGTATTCGCACTTTTTCCGCCATATGGTATAAATTTATATAAATATCGATTGGAACTACATAGATACCACAGTCAATTTGGAAAATTTATCGTTTAGATCTAATTGATCATTATCTGATAAGGGTATATTTTGTTTGATGAAATCAAATCTATTACTACTCATGCAATTTCTTACTAGTGGTATATCTTTGTCCTCATCCTTCGATCAATATATTTTTGTAGCTGGTAAGATATGGTAATCGGTAAAAATCAATATACCACAAAAGCGCTTTAGACTTGCCTTGCTTAATTCAACAGAATGTCGATTATGATCATTCGCATATTTTTTTGAATAACCGACAATATTTTCCCAGACATCACTAAAATATAAAAAAATAACCTATGGAGACTTGCCACTAATTTTGCTTTCAATTTCCTCTATCATAATATGTTCTTCTTTTTGTGGTAAACTTTTTTAAATCGGATTTCCTTTTTTCCACTTCGGAATAACTTTTTTTGCTTTTGTTTTGACAGTTGTTCTAGGGGAAGTTTTTTAGTTTCTTGGAACTTGATGCTGTAGGGCGCTCTTCTTCGACATCTTGACCTTCATCTGGTAAATTTGCATGGACCTCGTAGGTTCCAGCTATGTCTGGCAAAACATTTTCACTCTCTCATCTCACATATATCATCACTAATATCTTCCTCATCTATAAGTCCGTCAACCGTTGGTGGTATGTACGCCGCATCAATATTTTCAGCTTGTTGCAAATCGTCATCCTCTTCTAATATAGTAATTAGGTCTGCAGTTGACAAAGGTCTATTTTTTCCCACCACTGGCCCAAGATATTTAAAAAGAAATATCCTAATATAGCAAATAACGCTTTATTATTGAATGTATTTACATCATAATAAATACTTACTTGAACTATATATTTTTAGCTGTACTGCTGAATATACACTTCACTAATTACCTAATATCAATTATTGTTATATTATCAAGACGAAAAGCTTGTTCAACTTCACAAATCGCTGAATACTGACATCACTCATATCATAACTAAAATCGCAAGAATAGACTCGTTCACAATGAGTCATCAAACATGTGACAGACAATGGGCACGTGTTGTGCAATCCCAAAGTTTCGTAAACACAACATTAAATAAAAATAAAATAAATACCCCCTCATACTCTAATAGTTATACTGTGCAAAATATAAAAAAATAATTTCTAATTATATGAAACGTTGTCTTGAATGAAATATTTGTGAAGCTATTTTCATAAATTCTTAGGGCATTTAGTATTTCTACATATCATTTTTAGACCAGTCAAACTGCAAAAGATTAGATAGGCTATTTAGGTATAGTTTTAAAACGAATAGTAATTAAGCTTTTATTTTATATTGATAAATATTTATGCTTGGACATAAAATATTTTGCCCTTTATAACATACATTGGCTTAAAATTAGATTAGTAGTTCAAATATATATATATATTTATTATTATTTGAAGAATGTTTCGTTTATGCAACATTGGGGATTAATGGATTAGAATAGTTAATATCCAGACCTACAAAAAGCAATGTTTTTCATAACAAATCGAAATCTTCATTTAATTCATCAACCTTGCTATGAGTTAAAGCAATTTGCGCGGAATTCGAGTGACTGGGTTGAGGAATTTTTTTTTGCTGTAACTACAACGAAATGAACCTACCTCAGTATTTCTTGAAGCTATTTCTGTTGTATTAACTCGGAAGGAACGCTCAATTCCTTTCTTTAACTTTCTAATGGAAATCAAATATTTATTCATTTTGGATGAAAGCAACAAGCATTTATATATTTATTTTTTATTAAGAACTATTTTGCGAGACTGTTTAATCCAGTGTAAATATCAGCGGTTTTATATAGTTATTTTACTGTAAGGAATCCATGAAAAATAGGGAAAACATTGTAACAAACATATTAGATCATTTAATATCGTAATTATCATCGTGTAAAATATTCAACACTTTCATACTAAATTTTATATTACTTTAATATTAAATTTCCCTCTACTTAAACAACAGTATCATCAGAAGAAAATCTATGTTTGAACACTGAACTTACAATTCTCACAGCAAGCTCTTTTTTCAATCTTTTTATTCGTTAAATTGTTATAATATTCCTTATATTTTGGAATCGAAATTATTTTTCTTTTCCAGCAACAAGGAAAATTCTATTATAAAAATAAAGCACTTCATTAACTATACATATATAGAAGTATAAGACAAAGGTTAAGAATTTCTGCTTAACCTTTGTCTTAAGATATCCAAATTCACACACGTGATTAATCCAACACTTTAGTTCCAAAAGTCTCTTTTTTAACTAGTTTTATATTATAAAATTTCTTGAAAATTCAATCCAGTGAAACGAAATCTTGAAATCACATACAATTCAAATTTCGATTGAATTTCATCTCTCCGTAATTGTGTCACGAAACGATACTTAGAAAAGTACAAAATCCTTACTGGAATTGATGTTCTTGAAAAAACAGCATTTCTTCAGTTTTCACAGCGGAATTCTTCGAAGAGCCTACTTCGTGTTCCGCTTCGTAATCTCTTTGTGTAAAAACCAACACTTTGTTAATATCTGTAAATCATCGAAGTGCTTCGAAAACGTATTAGATAGCTTTCTTTCGTTTCAGATATTAGTACTACCTGGAAATAATTCGTCTATGTTGGACTTGTCTGTTTCCGAAAGAAACTTTCTAAGGCAACACATTTTAATAAATTTATGCCTCCGAGATAAAAGTAGCCATTTCTTAAAGATTTCAAGGTGCTGAACACGAATATGACAATGAAAATGCAAAATTGGCTACGATTTCTGAGAAATCTGCAATAGTTTCTTATATAATAGAGTAATACGTACATATTACATGTATCAGTAAAACTCCGCTTCTACTTCCGACGTCGCTTTGCCTGTCGCTTGTACAGCTGCTCAAGATCATCTTTGGCTAGAATCCAACAGTAGTCAGCCAACACTGAAGTGGACCAGTCTCCCTGGTATTGCTTCTCCATCGTAGCAATATTCTCCATCGTTGTCCTGGTGAAAATGTTCACTGTGCTCATCACTAACCATGCCGCAATTGTCGGGGAAGAAAGCTAAATGGGAATGGAGAAAGTGGATCTTTAAGGAAATATTGCAGCCAAGTTTTAGATACAGAGACAACATGTCCTTTACTAGTTCTTGTTGTCCCAAGCCTTTTTCTCTTCACCCTGAAGCAGATTGTCGAACATCTGGTCTCTGAACAGCTCGTGAATCTGAGGACCCACAAAAATTCCCTCTTTAATTTTCGCTTCACTGAGTCATGGAAATTTGCCAGCCAAGTACTTGAAAGCTGATGCAGTCTGGTCCATGGCTTTTACGAAGCTTTTCATCACACCGAATTTGATGTGTAGGGAGGGAAGCAGGATTTTGTGCGTTTCTGCGAGTGCTGGGTGTTCCACATTCTTCTCTCTGACCTTCAGAGATTTCCTCTGAGGCCAGTTTCTCTTCACGTAGTTCAAAGTCTTTGCTCGGCTGTCCCATTCACATAAGAAACAGCAACACTTCGTATATATCCCAGCTGCAGACCCATCAACAGAGCCATGTCCTTCAAGTCACAACAGAGATGCCAGCCATACGCTGTATTCAAGACAGTTCAACAGCTCTTTAAAGTTCTCGTAGGCTTCTTTCACGTAGACAGCGTGTCCAAGGGAATGGATGGACGTCGATTTCCATTAAGCAGCAGCACCACCTTGTTGAGACTCAATTTCAAGTAGTCTATGAATAGTCACCATTCTTGAGGGTCATATTTGATTCCGAGGGCATTCATCAGGCCATCTACATCGGAGCAGAACACAAGGTCATCTTCCTTTCTGAAGTAAGGCGCAAACTGCTCATGACGAGTTAGAAACGAAGTCACTCGAACATTTTCCTTGAGAAGATTCCATTGTTTAAGTCTTGATCCTAGTAACTCTGCTTTGGCTTTGGAGATCTCCAGATCGCGAACAAGATCGCTCAGTTCTCCTTTGGTGAGAATGTGTGACGCAGATGATGCACCGTGGCAGAGGTATGGATCATCATTAAACACCGAAGGCTGCGTAGAACCCGACTTTGGTTCACCTCCCTCCTCATCGTCTGAATCGATGGAAAATTCTTTTCGAGGTTCGGGAACGGGAAGGCCTTCGCCGTGGGGAACTGGTTGAAGAGCAGATTATATATTCGGCTACGTTATTGTCACTTCTTTTGATTGTGATGCCTCCAGAAACAGGTGGAACCATGCAGAAGAAGCAGTCATTTACATGATTGTAAGCAAGTTTCATGACACAATCACTGAGATATGAAATTGAATTGAAATCTGAATTATATGTGAGTTCAAGTTTCAATATCGTTGAATAGAATTTCCAACAAATTGCACAATGTCAAACTCAGTTAAGAACAGATTGATGGAACTAGAAAATGCTCAGCATACACAGGGAATTAAACACAGGGAAATTAAACGTTCCTTAGACATTAATGTAATAGATATAACTGTATATGCTCAGCATACACAGGATTTTATGAATCTTAAAAATATTCCGTTGAACGCATTGCCTCTATAATGATGCAGATATCAAGATATATTTCATTTTTGTAATCTAGATTTTCTTGTTGCGGTAAAGGAAAATATTTTCTATTCTGAAATATCAGGAGAATACTAGTTTAAAGAGCACAAAAAGTGAGCAAATTCTTGGTAAGAATTGTAACTGTAAGTTCAGTGTTTAAACAGGAAATTTAAAAGAGTTCAAAGAGTGAGTAAAAGCCTTTTATAAGAATTGTAACTGTAAGTTTAATGATAAAACTGGGAATTTAAGAGTTCAAAGAATGAGCAAAATTCGGTCATAACAGCTGTAACTCTATGTTCAGTGTTTAAACAAGAAATTCAAAAGATTACAAAGAGTGAGCAAAAACCTGCGGTAAGAATTGTAACTGTAATTCAGTAATAAAGAATCACAGAATGTGTCGTGTAGACATGGAACACATGAAATAATAATCTGAAAAAATACCAGTTTTTTTCAGTTTATTACTTCATGACTTGTACCTGTAAGTTTAGTGCTTAAAAAGGGAATTTAAATGTACAAAGACTGAGCAAGAGCCTATTATAAGAACTGTAACTGTAAGTTTAGTGTTTAAGCAGGGAATTTAAAAAAGTACAAAGATTTAGCAAAAAATAAGATCAGCAAAAGTTTGAGTATTGCATTAAACTTGTAAATGTAAGTTCAATGTTTAAACAGGGAAATTCTTATGATAATAATGATTATTTAAATACAGGAAAATTTAGCAAGTAAATATCTTCAATATCCTACATAGTGATAATTACGATAGGAAACCTTTTCCTGTTAATGTTATTAGTTTTCCATATTTTTTCCTCAGGTTTCTTTTCCGTAATATGGCTGTAGAAAAACCGAAGATATTTGTACTGGCTTAGTTGCTACAGTTTGATTTTAATTTCATCAATCGTTAATAATAATAACTAATTGAATATTTGATGCTTCAATATACAATGAAGAAAGATTTGACATCCGTTAGAGGGCCAAACGAAGGAATTAAACGTTCCTTAGACATTAATGTAATAGATATAACTTCAGACAATAACGAGGAACATTCGTTTAGCGATAGTTGGCAGGAAAAAAATATTCCGTTACCCATTTACTCTAGTTCGATGCAAATTGCATTAAATTGTAACACGGTCGATAAATTCAAAACCTATTTTGATCTGCTATTAAAGATACTACTTCTCATAGGCCTGGATATTAAGTATTGTAAGCAGCGTAAAAACGTTTCTTTTTCTACCAGAATTATACTAATGGTAATTAAATTTGCGATACACTTGATATTTTTTCACTTAGTAACTGTACTAATTTTCAGTTATATCCAATATTCATATTCAACCAGATCCTCAACGAAAATTTCTGTCATGTCTGTCGTTGTCAGTTTTATAACCATGACATTATGGTACAGTATATATTTCAGACGGGAGCAGATACAAAATATTTTGGACTGTATCTCATGTAAGTGGACAAATGACAATTATTTCCGCAATCGCCGTTTCTTTGGAAGTTGGATTACGCTTTGTATTTTTATCAGTGTTTCCATCCCTGTAATGCTTTATTTGTCAGCTCTAACGTTGGAAGAAGATAAAGTCATGCAATATGTCCAAAAAATTTTTTTCCAAACAAAATATTGGAGAAATTTTTCGCATAATGCTTTAATATTTTGTCTATTCTTATTGGAATACAATGCATTCATTTTTTTGATCCCCAATTTCGTGTCTGTAATATATGTTTTCCTTTGCATTCGTTTCCGAAATCTACTTCAAGATTACAACGTTACCTTGAAGAAGTATTTAATGACAACTATAGATATGAAGAAGGCTATTGAAATACGAAATGGTTACCACCAGATTTTGAGTATTATTTAAATGATGGAACAGACATTTTCTTATCCTATATTTCTTATTATATCTCTAGACCTTCTGCTGATGTTCGTCATTTTCGGCCATGCACTCTATACTCTGAGCACTGTTACTTCTAATTTCTTGGTCTTTCAGGTATCTTTGTCATTACTCAGCATCGCTGGGTTCTTTTTTGCCATATCAATATCTGCAGCAGTGATAGAGGAAAAGGATAAAGAAATCAAAAACACTCTGTGTCAATTGTCTGAAAATGCGGTCATTTTTTCTGCAGGCGATATAGCTATCCCATTCCTTCTAAAATCCTTAGAACAAGAACCCTCGATTTCGCTTTCAGGTTGGGGTGTATTTACTTTCACTCGAAATTTCATTCTCTCGGCTTATGGAAGTGTGTTTACTTATAGTCTTTTAATTCTCCAGCTGAAAGAATAATTCTTCATGGTGATCAGAAGCCACATTTCTTTTCAACGTCGTTATTTTCAGTTAGTTCAATCGACTTTCAGAATCTTTCGTATGAGCCATGAAGGAGTTTTGATTTCTGAATTGGTACTGGTGACACACTGTTATAATTGCCGTTCCACAGTAGGAAAAGTCAGTAAATTGCGCTGTTTCCAAGAAAAATATCAAGAGGAATTGCCATTTTTCGTTAAGGAGTTGTGTTTGGAATGGTTGACTAAACCAATATATGTTATGTTTATTAATCTTTAGAAGGTTTTCCCTGCTTTACTTCTGTCCTTAACTGAATTTATCTGCAATATATAGCATATGACACTCCCCACATCGCAAACTTTAAGTTATCATGCACACTATACGAAAATGGGGGCTCTAGCAATAACTGTTTTCAGTTCTTCTACCCCCCCCCCCCCCCATCCTCTCTTTGGTGAAGTTGTGTGTTGGGTTGTTTTACTTCTGAGCGTCACTTTTGGGCAGATAATGAGCTAAAGTTTCAGGTCATAAGAATCCTGAATAATTAGGGAAAACTTGGGAATATGCATGGGGATATATTGGGGATTTTACTCATATAAATTGACTTTGATACCTTGTGTATAATAATTGCAAAATTTAAAATCAATTCCCATATTGGTTTGTAAAATAATTTCAAAATTATTATTTTTTTTAAATATGTACTAGATGTGGAACAGATTTCCACATCTAGTACATACTTTTAATATTGTATTTTTATCACCGATATCCTTATGCTTTCAAAAATAAGTTAAAAATGAATTATAGCACCATTCTACTTAAAATATTTATCATAAATTATTTCTAAGTATTTTATTTAATACACTTGCTGAAAATATGCGGACAACTATATATATTGATTCGCAATTTGCAATATCCACCTTTTTTTCAATTTCTTATGGGTTTTAATAAAGAGGTTTCGATGAGTATTAAATCCTGTTGACTGTATGAACACCATTTTTAAAACGTTCAGTAGATTTTATTTTTTAACAATATATCATATATTTCCATATTATTTAAATACGCTACATGATAATACATTACATTGTAAGAGTAAATAATACATTACATTGTAATAGTAAATAATACATTACATTGTAATAGTAAAACAATACTTAAACAAAATAAATATTAAAAGTTATGTTTATTGAGCTACTGATGAAAAAACGGACAAACCGTAATTATTTACTAGTAAAGAGTAGGGTATGTCCACAAAATAGAATAGCCCATACGACGCTTTTGTGAATAGTCAAGGTCATTACCCGAATGCCCGAATCAGTGCGAATGTTTGCGAATAGGACATAATTCCGTATACGCTATACAGTATTATTATCCAGATGATGATTGCCGATCTAAACTAAATTCATAGGCCGTTGATAGTTTGGGATCGTCTTATAGGATAGATATATGCTAAAACTATAAAACGTTGACGAAAATTTATACCTCGTCTTATCTGAAGGTCGTCTTCTCTGCGGAAATATACGGTACTTCTATTATAATAATCTGCTTGAAACTCCGAAATGCTTTCCTTTAAATATCTATTATTGTTTATTAAAACAAGTCATCAGCATATAAATAAATAATACTTTTTAAGTTTTTATTGAACAAATCATTTATGTATACCGTGAACAATAAAAGGCCTAAAATTGAACCATCCCTATGAACCAATTACCTTTCAACTGTGAAAGTTTTTTGTTTTAGTAATTGTGTATCTGTCTGATAAATAATTCCGAAATGAATCTGCTTATTCCTTGAATACCAAAATTTTCCAATATATTCAATAAATGTTTATGATGTACTGTATCGAAGACTTTTTGTAAATCCAAGAATATTGATACATTTTCTCTCTCTATAATTTATTAATTTATTAATGATTTTTGCAATTTTAAAAATCAGTTCAATTGTAAATTTTTCCTTTTTGATAACCAAATTTTTATTTCTTATGTTGTACCTAAGAAAAAATATTATATACAGCATCATAAATATATTTTCCATTATTTTTAAGATACAAGAAGACTAATTATTAGTTGTTGGTTTAAAAAGTAAAGTCCGTTTTGATGCACCCTTTATAACTACATCTCTAAAAATCTATTAATTTGTATCTCTTATCTGTAGAATTAGTTTATTATAAATATCATTCAAAATATGATGATGTATCGAAGGATATGATATATTGAATCGAACGCTCTCTGTAAATCCAAGAATATTCAAAATGTTTGCTATTTATTCCATAAATAATGTTTTTTGGATTTATTAATAATTTTACGTCGTCAATTGACTTTCTCTGTTTCCTTCTGATATTTCATATATTAACGCCTTTTTTAATTATAAGTTATTTCTATAAAATTTGCTTCTGATTTCTAATCAGAATATTAACCCTTTTCTAACTTTGCAGTTTTTTTATAAACAGCAATTTTTATTGTTGTTTCTGCATTTTAGCCATACTTTATCTCTTCTCTCAATTAAACTTATCAAGATCTGTGTTATCCAGTTTTTTTAAAATTTCTTTTTGGTTCTGCTCTACTCTTCGTAGATACTTTATTAATTCCTAATAATTTAATCTGTAATGTCTTTATAAAATTTATATGGATTTATTTCTTCTATTGAATTGTCTCTATAATTTAATAAATTCCAATTCATTTCGGATATATTTTTGTTTATATTATTATGGTGAAAAAAGCCAATTCTTATCTTTGTGGTTTCTTTCAGTAGAATCAGTTATTAAACATTTCTAAGCTCACGTTATTCGTTTCGAATAGAGGTCATCAAATGTCCAGTAAGCCGTATAGGGCTCACGGGATTCTTATGTCCCGTAGAGAAGGTATAGAACAATAACATATTTTTTTGTTGCCTATGATGTGAAAAGTGATCATTGAGTAAAGCGATTGAACATAAAACAGAAAGCTTCGATAATGGTGTTCTATCAAAACTTTTGATGTGAGTTATTTCTACTGGAAAACTAATGAAGACAAATTGAAAAGAATGTTATATGGGGGGCGCTGAGAGTATAACCATCATCTAGGAGGATTTTGTTTTTTAATAAATCCTTATTTGAACAACAGACGTTACTAGAAACGTTTAGAATATTTTAAAAAATATGACAGAACCTCAAATTCCTAAATATGCTACTTACATCTAATACGTATAGATAATTGTGAGTGATTGGGGCTGGCAGGGGATCATGCTAATTCTAACTCTGATAAATAAATGATAGAGCTCTGAAATTTTGTATGTAGGAGTAAACGCGGTCGTAAATTTTGAGAAAATTCCTACATTTGATTTTCGACGTTTCCTTGAAGGTAAAACGGAGGTCACGTAGAACTCAAACGTTGATATACGATTGCTAGAAACGTGAAAATTGGTGTCTGGAGGTGTTCTTGAAATAAGATGCATAACAGTATGGTAGAGAAACAGAACCTGAGAGACATACTACGACATAATCTGAGGTTTATACAGGTTGCAGTCTCCAAAGTGACTGTTGAGCCTGCAACCTGTATAAACCTCACCTGTGACTCCGCTAATCCTAATTTTATCCTTGAGGAGAGAGGCATATGAATGGATTTAGAAATATTCTATCTATCTGTGGGATGAAAAATCTTGTCCACTGGTAGAAGAGACCATATCCTCAGCACACCATTAAATCTTAACCATTTGAGCAGGAGAACCATATCCTCATTACGTTATCAGATCTTGGCCATTTGTGTAGGTGTATCATATCTTCAGCATGAGCAGAAGGTCCCTAATGAGATCTGCAGTCGTTTTTGCAATAAGAAAGGGAGAGTGAAGAGAGGATCACTTATTTCCTGCCATTGAAAGGGTTTACAGTAAAACGAACGCTGTGCTCTGGGAGCTAGTTTAGGAGAAAGACTTTACGAAGAAGTCTTATGACTCAGCACTCATGGAGTGTGGGACTAAAGTGTTGTAGCGGAGGCAGTGGACTAAGGCTGTACCCAATTCCAGTAGTTCTCTTTGAAGTGTAAAGTGTTGTAGGTATTGAACATATATATCATAGAGATACCCACTGCCTTGATTCCAATTTTATATGAACATTAAAGGACTGCTGAAATAAGGTCCAGCAAAGGCATTCTTCTGCAGACAGATACTCGCTAATAAATAAGAGAGATCTTCACATGATTAATACCCGATTTCTTTTACTGTAGTGTTATAAATTTAACTGATGGAAACTAAGCGTGAGATGAGAAATAGTATTTAACAATTATAATTGTAAAATAATGTAATTTATTATAAAAGTATGAATGAAAACATTTATATAAACTACACTCAAAACATAAAATAAGGCTTTTTACACCATTTGATAAATGGCACAATTTTATTTTGAACAAACCTTCAATCTATTGAGAATAACCTTACCAATTCCTACACAACTAAATATAACTATGTATGAGATGATGAATTCTTTCTACAGAAAAGTTGAGACCAGATCTGCTTGTTTAACTACATATAACATCTCAGCCTCATCTTAAAGTGCCTTAAGCTTCCTTCTTTTTCTTACCTGTCCATTAACAGAATCAGCACTAATAAATTTATTTAATCTCCCGCGAACACACCAAATAATAACGTTTCTTTTTTATTCTATTCCATATAGACTAAAACAAATTACGTTTTCCTCTCCACTCTAATTTCTCTCTATTGCAACAACTTATTCCTTTTTTTAAGTTCGTTCCAAATAGTTGGTGACGTAATTCTCACACTGTAGTTCACGCGAGCATCAAGACAACACATAATATCACGTCTCATTACAGGAAGTTTATCTGTCGTAACAATAGGCACGAACTTGAATGTTTACTAAAAATTTTAAAAACATAATTAATTGTAAATAATTAACATGTTTTTAAACCAGCTTATGCTTTTATTTTCTCGTCTGTCTTTCTAACTCTTGTACAGACATTCAATTTCTTTGTTTATACAGATACATTTATGTTTTCGGAATTCGGTGGCACTTTTTTGTACAAATGTGTTAAATGGCCAGGTCAAAAGGACTGGAGGACTCAGAGAAGGTTGGGGTGAGGGGACCCACTGGATAGGTGTAGGGAGACAGATGGTAGACTCCCATCAAGTCCATCCAGTAACACACAGAAATGGCCTTGACGAAAGTCTAGGCGTCCAGTGTTTGCTGGACGCTTTTGCAGTGTGTTCTTTAAGGTGCAAAGGGTGTGGCTCTCCGCTCAATGCGCCACAGTTTAGTGTCCCATCGGACGGACGGTGGCCTTTCCTCACCCATCAGTGTCCCCTACTGTTCGAGGGCAGGGAGTAAGTTTTGCGATGTTTGAAATTACGAAATTTCGAACTAATATCACAAGCGATGTAATTATGTCAAAAATTTGAAAATTTGGGGTTGAAATGAGAATGACATGAAGTTTGCATTGTTGACAATAATTTTGACCTTTAACCCCAGAGGGAGTGGGAAAATGCAATATTTATTTTTGAAAGATTATTGTTCGTTTTTAGAGAAAATAAAAATATCTTAGTTTGGACAGGTATTGATAAACTACTACGATTCACCAAGTATTGAATCACTATTAAGCTGTTTAAGTAACAGGGTGAAGGTGGGTGTAGAGAAAAACACGTTTTGAGCCTTGTGTGATCTGAACCCACGGCCTTCTTATGACATGTTAGATTATCTGGCCACTGAGTTACCTGCCGACAATCAAACGAATTTCGGCGGCTGGTTGCTCAGTAGTCAGAGAACTTAACATGTGATCAAGAGATCGTGTTATTGGGCTGTTTTACCTCTGAGCGTCATTCCTTTGCACACAACGGGCTAAATGGCCAGGCTACAATGACCCTGAAGGCTCAGAGAAGGTTGAGGGAGGGGACCCACTGGAAGTTGTTCGGAGAGATTAGTAGCCTCCCGTTAAGGCTATACATCGTGCTCTTAAAATATGCACAGGGTATGAATCTTCCGCACACGGAGCCATGGTTTTACGTCCCATCCGACGGACGGTGGCCTTTCCAAACCCATTGGTGTCCTCTACTGACTGAGGGAAGGGTGGGGGTTTTGTGGATTTGCACCTAGGGCAAATCCGGGTAGTAGGTCTCGGAAAATATCCGAAATCTCACCTTCAACGTGTCCTTCAAGATTGAATTGAGGTCACATAAAGGTCAAATCTTGAACTATGGTGCTAGAAACGGCAAAAATTGGTTTCTGGAGGTGTTTCGGGTTGTAAATCTCAGAAATCCTAAGAAATTTTGCATCCGAGTGGTCCTTCAAGTTCAAAGGTCCAATTACGTTTACCAGTGCTAGGAAGCTAAAAATTGGTTCCTTCTATTTGAGCTGTAGTTCTCAGAAATGTGAAATTTTGGATGCGCATATACTGGTGATGTGCGACATGAGATTAATAGACGAATAAGGACTGCTGCTAGAACTTTTAAGAATCTATAGAGAGTGTGGAGAAATAGGCGTATACTCCTAAAAACTAAAATTAGACTGTATAATAGTTTGGTTCTTTCTAGGGTAGTTATGGTAGTGAAACGTGGACGCTTTTTGAACAAGATAACGGGAAACTAGTTGCTTTTGATTCTAGATGCTTTAAGGTCTTGGGAATTAGGTGGTTCAACTTTGGAAGTAATGATGAGGTTAGGCAAAGTAGTCGGGAACCTCCTCTGGGCATTATATTGTGCAGAGGGTGACTCCGATGGTTTGGCTATGTTGCACGTATGGATAAGATTAGCGAATAGTGTTATGAACAGTGTGCCTAAAGGATTCAGAAATAGGGGGAGACCTAAAGATGCGGTGGGCACACAATGCCAAATAGAACCTGGTTGGACTTGGACGCAGTGACCAGATGCAGCAGATGCAGCTAAGGACAGATATGCTTGGAGAACTAAATTCCGCAGTCAGGTTGGATCTCCGTAGCCCATTGGTGCTTGAGAATGATAATGACGACGATGATGATGATGGTGGGTCCTTCGAGGTCAGATATGCTTGCAGAACTAAATTGCACAGTCTGGTTGAACCTCCGTAGCTCATGACTCCTTGAGGATGATGGTGATGATGATGATGATGCATTTCAAGGTCAGATATAGATCTAACAGGGTTAGAGGACTAAAATTGGTGCTTGGGGGTAATTTGAATTGTAGATCTGAGATATTATGCAAAAATTTGGATGCAATGGGTCCTTCGAAGGTCAAAGGTCAAATTTCGGTATTCCAGTGCTGCAGAGCTATAAATTGGTGAATAGGGCTATTTCAGGCAGGATAACTCGAAAATGAGAGGAATTTACTGATACGGTGTCGAATTCAAGGTCAAATAGAGGTCGGATTTACATGCTACAAATCAAGAGGTGCCAAAGACACTGATTGATTTTAGAGTAATGTACATATACAGAATATGTTAGTTTCAGTATACATTAACAAGGTGCAAAAATGCAAGCTCAACCACGTTACAATGCAAAATTCATTAATTATTTTGTTAAAAATATAAATGATAACAATTAATAAATAAAAAGCAAAAAGGAATGAATGAAATGCTAGTAGTATCTTATTTAATTCAGTTCAATCTTTAGTAGCATTTAAATTTAACACTTTGTTTTTAGTGCATCATAGTTTCAAACTATTCAATTGTTAACACACATTAGTTTCATAGGTTTTTGAACGTTTCCAAAAAATTCTCATGTCTCATATTAATATTTACTATTTCGTTGTAATTATTAAAAAATGCAAATATATAATTATTGCATTTTGTTTTTAACCTCTAACAAATTAAGAAAATTCGATTTTATATTAATTTAAAATATATTTTCCGAGGACGAACTTTCCTACTTAGGCCATACACACCAGAAGATCCCCGGAAATAGAGATAAAACCAGTATTGGAAAACATTATTGTAACGTAACGAAATGATTTTTGAATAACGTTATGAATAACATTAACAGAATTTCAAAATATTTATACCGATAACACGGAACAAATAACGGAAAAAATAATTTCGTTATTTCGTTATTTTTCACTGTTTTTGTGTTGATTAATTTCAGGTTTTTCTTTTATAAGATATGGTTAAAAAAACTTGTGTGAAAGAGACATGTGAATGTGTAATTTACTTTTATGATCAACGTACAAAGATTTTCAGTGACTCTGCTCAATGACACATTTCAAAAGAATTTGCGAAGCAGTTGTTTGTCACCTTCTTCGCAACCGGGTCTTAGAGAAAAGTGCTTTGTGATATCCAGATAAGAGCTGCAGTTCAAAAGAATAAATGAGTCTCCATCCAGGCAGAAGGAAAACAGGGCAATATTCCAAGTATATTACAATTCTCTTTGATCCGTTTAGACATTTAGAAAAGGAGCTATGTACTTGGGGCAATTCGGGTATAGGAGAGGGAATTGGCGGAATGGACAATAGTCGAAACTTTCGATTTTTATCTTTCCATTAATCCTTTTACCCCCCCCCCCCCCTTCCGAAACATTCCCATTGTGTACGTTTACAAATTCGTTAATAATCACCTCACCTTGTACATATGTTGAGAAAATTGTACAAGGTAATTTTAAAGCTTCAATCTAGCAGTGACTATGAGTATCTCGTACTTCTCTGTGGCTCCTTTAAGAACAGACTGCATAAAGTGAAATAAGTAATGATTTCAATTTCTATATTTATATTTACTCGTTAGATTATTTTTAAGCTATTTGAAATCTATTTCAGACAACTCATTTAATTATTTTTGCAACAGTAATTCAAATGCACAGCATATCCCTTCTACAGGAAAGCATCTATAAAACATTTTCACTGTCATCAAACGACA
This sequence comes from Ryuthela nishihirai, assembly GCA_038380435.1. NCBI lineage: Eukaryota > Metazoa > Arthropoda > Arachnida > Araneae > Heptathelidae > Ryuthela > Ryuthela nishihirai. The sequence continues at coordinate 35,815,525 of JAWZYU010000006.1, forward strand.
CAACAAATGATTTGATGGAAATCTATATCGATGAAATTCAAAAATTAGAGGGGAAAGAAAATAAAATTTCAATTTTATAAAATGAATTTGAGAGAGAGCAAAAATATTTCTACAAAAGAAAATATTTTCACTCCCCGGAAAAATCCAAGCAAAGCATTATAATGACTTGCAAGAATTCTTCTAGCTGAACCTGCAACTCAAGTACCTGTAGAGAGTTTTTTTTATGCTTAAATGGATTCTCTCGAACAAAATAAATAATTTGGATACAGATTATTAGATGCCATTTTGCTTATAACGATGAATAAAAGAAAATACATTTTTGCATTATGATCGTCATATTTTGAATGAATTCCGTTTTCTTTTATATTCGTCGACTATGCGTTTTGATATTTCTGAAGGGAATTTCAATTTTTCTTAAAATTTCCTCGAGTAATTTTAGCAAATTATTTTGAAAATACAATCTGTGCACAAAAATCGTTAGATTACTAAGAATTACGAACGCATACTTATGGTCGCATACTTATGCTATGCGGCATTTCGGCTTGAGTTGCAAGACGTTTTGCAGGCTTTTATCATACTAAATAAATGCAAGCGTCACGCAGAATTTTATTTTGACACATTTCGTTGAATGTATATGTTAAGCATTATTTTAAGTGTTTTTATATTTCTTTTTGTACAAAAAACTTGACCACCACTTGATTTCTTTCAATGATAATGCTCTTATCAGAATTTCAGTTGAACACTTCCACGATTTCTTACCTTGACAATATAAATTAAGAACACTTTAAACATTTACATCTCATACGTTAATTTCACATTATCACCAATTATGGTTAATTGAAAAAAAAAACGTTCAAACTTTATGCTATGTGGATCGTGGTGTTTCTGTATATCCAGTAATCAATGATCAAACTCTTACCACACTTCTGTAAACAGTCATTATATAAAATAGAAATGTTTAGCATGAAGCTCTAAACTATTTGTAGGCCACTTAATGATACATCATTTTTATAGTTTTGATATTCATTTCTTAAAAATGTTCTTTGGTTTGATTTATTATTCAATTCGTTGTAAAGCTAAAATCTAATAGATTTAAAACAAATTGAAAACAATATTTTTTTCTTACTTACATCAACATAAACATCAACGTCTAACGCAGTTCTGAGAGGCTTCCAATATTACTGGGCAACACACAAAAAGGCTTTGAAATGAAAATAGCCAATCTTTACTAATTTCGAGGTGCTGAAAACGAAAATGATGATAAAATTTGTCATTTCGCTCTTGTTTGTGATAGACAGAGATGATCATGTATAAACGACTCAGCCCGCATTGAGTGCATAGCTAACCGTTTTGCAACGCTTCATTTTCAACTCCAAATTCCAAGATATTGCATTGTATTGCATCTGACCGACATAAACGGAACCCCCGGAGGAATTTACTCATTGTCTGATGCAATGTAGTTGAGTCTTGACATCGCGGGTTTACGATCGCGGACAAAAGATGATGCAATCGTTAGTTGTAAGCGACGTCTCAGTAGTATAGTCCCACTCCACAGACCCCACTAGTGGTTTTCCCCTTATGACGTCACTTCCGGTAACGCCTCCTATGACGTCACTGCACACGCCCCCTTATTAATGTTCATAATTAAATAAAAAACCTTCCTACTTCCCCTTTTTTTAACTCCTGGCGCCATCTGATGACTATGAGGAGTACTATTTTCGGAAAAACCCTTATTTTAACTCTAATTTCCCAATTTTTCAGCCAACCCGTCATTAAAGACCCCTGTTGACCCACCTATAATTTAAGCCCTCCTTCTCGAATAGTCCCGATTTTTCTTTATTTCAGACCTCCTGGTTGACTCCCTATATTTTAAGCCCCCCTTAATCTCCGAATAGTCCCTTACCAACTAAACTTCGGGTGGCAACGATCGGCTGATGCAAGCCTCAGAATAATTGCATGGGTGGCAACCTCACGCAGAAAGGAATGATGCAAGTCTCTAAAAAATTGCAAAACTTTCGATAGCAGTCACTCACAGAAAATCAACTCCCAAAGGTGTATTACCCATTTTTACTCCTTATTAATTAAACACTCATTAAAACCCCTCCCCTTTATTAAACCCCCTTATCAAAAGTTCCCTCTATTAAAACTTCACCAAACTCCTTTGGTTGGGTAAAAATGCAATAAAAGGAGAAAAATATGATTTAAAAATAGATTATTCGCAATTATGAATTGATATTGAGATGTAATATGATCTGTAGGGGTGACATATAAGACCCGCTTTAGAACATGCAACAGACGTTCGGTACCTCACCCCGGACCACATTTTATTGACGGATCACTTCTCAGCAGTGAAAAAATTTTCGAAATCTCTAATCTTTAATCTGTGTCAACAATCGCGTGGTACGAATTGACCTTCCTTCAAATCATACGACGGGGTCGCTTATTGATGGGTGCAATCGGACTTTCATCAACTCGCGGGATGTGCATTTCGCAACAAGCGGGTTATGTACGATACAACTGCTGCTATCTGCACCGCAATATTTTCATGTGCTACTGATAAACGATTTCCTTCATTAAAAATAGAAATTTGGTAAATAATTCCACTGCATTCATTAAGAAAACAAACTGATTTCGTGCTAAAACATCCTCTTTCATACCAGATTTCAGCTTACTTGAAAAATTAGTGTTAAAAATTTATGTGAACCAGTAACTTGACAGATGGAATCACTCAATCGCCATAAGAATATACCATTATGGCGCAGTGTCGGGAAAGCAAAGAAAGAAGTAAACTTCAAAAGGAAGTGGAAAAATGGGAAAGAAAAAAGAGTCGAGTGTAGAGAATGGAGGCGAGGAGAGTCAAATGGAGAACAAGAATTATTCACTCACTAATCTTCCAGAACTGATGAGAAGAAACACGCGACATTATTCAAAAGATTCGTAAGGATGAGAACTAAAAAGTACGAGAACTAAGGTCAAGGTATGCAAATTCATTCAAAGTGACAAGCAGGGTGTGATTCTGCATATTTCAATGAGTTCCTTTGGTAGCCGTTAGGAAGGTGGGAAGTAGGAGATTAGCATACTGAGAAAAATAACATATCGTTGGAATATGGGAGGTTCGTTTCCAAAGAGAATGAATGTTTTCATTTTACACCTTCGGTGCCCTCAAAAAGTTACATATCTACGGTCTATTATTATTTTGTACCACGGAAAACCAGTTGATCGGCCAATTAAAATCAAGAGTTGATGTATATATTAATGTTTCGTTGAATTATTTATTGGAATGAATGCAGGAAATACAAAACATGAATATTGATGAAACAGTGCAAAAACAAAATTTTTCAAAGAGTTACATTTAATACACACAATTCTTGTTAGTTTTTTTTTGCTCTGCTTTACACATAGGACACATGGCCGTCTTGTGCTTACTTGGACTGTCAAATGATCTCCTACCCTGAGCATGCTATTAGAAGCTTCTCTGCACCAACCGGGAAAAGCACGGGATATTTTGCTACCAATGAACTAGGAATTAACTCTTTTACCATTACCACTGGGACTACTTTCCACATATATAAATCCTGTATTAACTGTGAATGAGCCTGTAATAAATTGAACGCCTTAACAACTATATATATTTAAAAGAAATATATATCTAAATTCGTAAAAATGAACAACATTTCTGTCAATGTTTTTGGACACGAGAAAGAGGTCTTCCCACCCTACATCACAACATTCATATTTAAAGCGCACGCAAATCTCCTACTGTTACCAGATGATGAAAAGCAGCATTATTGTTCCATTAAAAATTGATAAGAATCTATGAAATTCAAAGTTCCAGGGGAGAATGCTGTTTTCCATATTATTGGAAACACAATTAATCTTCTTATTTTTTGATCATTCCTTGTATAATAAGATGGCTGTCCTTTAGGTTATGAAATATAACTGGAACATTATTAGGGAGCTTGAAAATTGGGATGACACGTATTATGAGCGCCTCCTCGGAGAAGTGCTAAAACTATGATGTCAGATACTATGAAATTGATTCCTGTCATGTTTACACAGCTCCTGCCTTCATACCTGAAGATGACAAATACAGTTGATAAACTACAATGTACAGTTTTGGGAGGTATATGAGGGGGAATTTCTGTGAATCGTTTTAGCACGCAAGCAACAAGAATTTAGAATGAAAGACCGATTGCAAGTTTGTTTAAACTAACTCTTCAGATGCACGTTTCTCCATAGATTCGTAAAACTCTCATTATGTATTCTTTGCTTTCTCTCACACATCTCCAAGATAATTAAAGTTCAAACACTAATACATCTTCCCTATGTGTATCTTTCTAATAAACCATACGACCAAAGTAGATAAATCGCAAGCATCATCTGCGTCAGATCTGATTCCATATATTTGCTTACGACGAAAATCTCACAATAGCCTGAAATGGACAGTACGTTACCTACGACACAGCATGTGACTAGGTCGTTTAATCAAATTACATTCATAAACGAAAATTAGAAAAGCAACGAAATGGTTGGTATTTTCAATGAGAATCTCAAAAATGTCTGGTTCCACCTGCTTCTGGAGGCATCAAAAGGAAAAAGTAGTAGACAATAGCATACTTGAATATACAATCAGCTCTCTGACCAGTTCTGCACGGCAAACCTTCCCGTTCCCGGACCTCCAAAAGAATTTTTCATCGATTCAAGCGATAAGGAGGGAGGTGAACCAACGTCGGGTTCTCCGTAGTCTTCGATGTCTAATGATGATCTATAAGAGTGCCACTGTGGGTCATCTGCACCACACATTCTCACCGAAGAAGAAATGAACGATCATATTAACGATCTAGAGCTATCCAAGACCAAAGAACAGTTACTTGGATCAAGACTTAAACAATAGAATCTTTTCAAGGAAAATTTCTGAGTGACTTCGTTTCGAACTCGTCATGAGCAGTTTGCACTTTACTTAAGAAAGGAAGATGACCTTGTGTTCTGCTCCGATGTAGATGGCCTGATGAATGCCCTCGGAATCAAATATGACACTCAAGAATGGCGACACTTCAGAGACTCCTCGAAATTGAGTCTCAAGTTGGTGTTGCTGCATAATGGAAATCGACTTCCATTCATTCCGGTCGGACAAGCTGTCTACATGAAAGAAATCTACGATAACCTAAAACAGCTGTTGAACTATCTTCAATACAGCAAGTATGGCTGGTATCTCTGTTGTGACTTGAAGGTAGTGGCTCTGTTGATGGGTCTGCAACTGGGATATATATGAAGTACTGCTGTTTCTTATGTGAATGGGACAGCCGAGCAATGACTATGCACTACTGGAACAGAAACTGGCCACAGAGTAAATCTCTGAAGGTCGGAGAGAAGAATGTGGAACACCCAGCACTGGCAGAAATGCACAAAATCCTGTTATCGTCCCTACACATTAAACTCGGAGTGATGAAAAACTTCGTAAAAGGAATGGACCGAACTGCATCAGCTTTCAAGTACTTGGCTCACAAATTCCCTCGACAAAGCGAAGTAAATATTAAAGAGGGAACCGTGACCTGTTCAGAGACCAGATATTTGACAACCTGCTTCAGGGTGACGAGAAACAGGCTTTGGACCCGTTTCATCTAGTGTTAACTGAATTCCTCGGGAATGTCAGGGAAGACACCTACAAGAAACTGGTTAAGGACATGTTGTCTCTGTATCAGAAACTTGGCTGCAATATGCCCTTAAAGATGCGCTCGCTAGAGATGATCCTGAGTAGCTGCACAAGCGACGGGCAAAGCGACGTTGGAAGTAGAAGTGTAGTTTTACCGATACATGCCATATGTAAGTATTACTATATTATATAAGAAACTATTGCGGATTTCTCGGAAATCGTGGAAAATTTTGCATTTTCATTGTCATATTCGTCTTCAGCACCTCGAAATCTATAGGAAATGGCTACTTTTATCTCAGAGGCACAACGTTTATTAAAATTTGTTGCCCAGTGTATTCAACTTCGTTAATAATTACTTAAGAGAAACAGAATTGCAAGAAAATTTTAAGAAAAAAAAATAAGAGATACAATGTCATTTTTAACGCCGAAGCACTAGTTTAATAATATTTACTTTTTTATGATAGGTGATATCAAGTTGTCAAATACTTAATTATAATTAACGTTCTTTTCATGTATTGCATGGGGCGGGGGTCTCTCAGTCGGTAGCGCGCCAGGCTCGTAATCTGTAGTTCCCAGGTTCGAGTCCCAGATGGGTCAGCGTTAATCTGTAGTTCCCAGGTTCGAGTCCCAGATGGGTCAGCGCAAAATTTCCAACCAATCCCAACCCATGTATTGCATATTATTTTTGAAGAATTAGGATTTTGCGTGAATACCTTCGATGTTAGAATAAACACATGGATGATGTTGACGCATGGTTAGTAGCTGCACTTTCGCAAGAAGGTGTCGGGAATGGCTCAGTCGGTAGCGCGCCTGACTCGTAATCTGCATTTCCTCGGGACTCGAACCGAGGTCAGCATTGAGCATTAAGCATTGAGCATTGCGCATTTGAGTCAGCAGCAGCATCTGGGTCAGCATTGAGATTTATCTCTGCAAAACTCCCCGTGCTACACACGTTCCTAGGGGACACCAATGGGGTTGGAAAACCGCCGTCCGTCGGATGGGACGTTAAGCCGTGGCTCTGTGTGCGGATGAGTCATATCCTGAGCACGTTAAAGAACACGCTGGATGGCATTGACGGGAGGCTACCATCTGTCTCCCAACAGCTGTTACGGTGAATCACCTCCCCTTCGTGTCACGTGACACAAAGGTTACCAGATCACTAGTTTCTAAAAAAATCGTTGCCAGATATTTTTTCTGAATTCTGTAATCAACCATAGTGTTCGGATACTTTTTTGAGCGACTGTACCCAAAAAAAACTGAAAGCTCAATTATAAATTTCCGTAAAAATTATCCTACTGTACGTTAGTGTTGAGTAGATCTTGTGTAAATGGTATTTGAAGAGTTTTAAATACTGAAGAATTTCTGTATGATTTGAATATTTTTGCTTAAAATGTTTTTTAGATAAAGTAAAACTTGAATACATTTAATTCTGTTTTTACACGGTAGATAGGTTCCCGAAATAAATAGTGCGAAAAAAAGCATGTTAAAAAATACTGTGTATTAATTTGTGAGGCTCATAACTGCACTAAAACACGTTCTACGAAATAGGAAGACGGGAAAGCAATCAGCAGCTTCTGTACAGTGACCCATAATGCAGGATATAAAATTGGTATCTGTTTTTGTGACCACAATTTGTGGTATCCTTGTTCAAACATTGGTTTCAGCTATTCATTTGTGGATAATTCAATAAATTGTTCCTGTATTAGTATGGATTCATCTGAGTTTGTGGGTCTACTTGCAAAAGGGTCCAACACCCAATAGGGGATAACCAAGTGAAGAATGTCTTCAAATCTTTGGCTGAGGTCAGAATGAAAAGCCGTTAAGTGTTGACAATAAGCAAGCAAATCTTCATCTCGTTTTTGCAATTTTGAAAGATTTGGCAACTGAGAGCATTCTCCTCTCCCCAAGTTTTGTTTGTATAGAAAAGGTTTTGCAGCAAACGCAGATATTACACTTTTAGTTTTGATCAAATTCAATTGATCACCTTGTAGCTTCAAATTAGTTTCGTTAAATTTGGCAAATAAATCAGTCATATAAGCTATGTCATTTTTTGAATTAATTAAATTGAGCCGCAAATCATTGTCATTACTTACCAGGAATTCCAACACTGAATCAAAGAGTGCATGAAATCGATACAAACATGCACTTTTAGATAACCAACGAACTTCAGTGTTAAGTAGTAAACGATTATAATCTTCATCATTTTCCAAACAAAGTGGAGCAAATAATCTCTCATTTAAGGCATTCCTTTTGATTTTATTAACTGCTCTAATGACATAATCTAGTGAGCCATGGAAGCGTTCACTAAGATTTTTGGCGACTAAATCTTAGTGAACGCTTGTTGTCGATGAATGACACAATGTATAGATAATACATTCGGTATAGCTTGTTTTAAGTATGCGAGAAAGCCTCGGTGTCGTCCTACCATTGCCGGAGCACCGTCAGTAGCAACGGAGATAAGCTTTACATCAAGGTATAGCTCAAGGATATAGCTTTTACATCGAAAAATCTTTTTAATTCATTAAATATTGTTTCACCTTTCGTATGTGTTTCCAAACATTTGGCAAATAACAATTCTTGGGAAATTATTTCTTCTTTTACAAATCTCACATAAGCTAAAAGTAAAGCTTCGTTTCCTGGCAAAGTTGACTCGTCAAGCTGTATAGAGAATTCAGATGTTTTTAAGTACTCACATAAAGAATTTTCTACGCACTGAGCCATTTCGTCAATCCTTCTTTGTACTGTATTATTACTCAGTGGAATTCTTATAACATCGGAAGCTGGTTTATGCAGCACGGTGCGTATTTTATTTTGAAAATAGAATGTCGACAAAGTGACGCTCGCATCAGTTAATTATTTAAGATATAAGGATAAAATTTTAAGTAAGTGTCACATATTGTATAGGAACGCATTTTTTACTAATTTAATTATTTATTTTTCATGAAAAATAAATAATTCAATTATTATCAAATAAATTAATCAATAACAAAATAAAATATTGATAAATATTATATAATAAAACTATTTAATAAATTAACTTTAACAAAAGTATAACTTTGCTTAAATAAATTTAATATACAAGGAGATATCAATTGTATTAAAAAATACTTACGTAACTTACGCTATCTTCGTTACAGTACGAAAAAATTATACAGTTTTTTGTTCAAAACTAGGAAAATTTGTTGCATGCACTTCACATCACGCACAAAACAGAACTAAATTGTTGATTAGATGCACGACTCTTTTATAGTGCCATATTTTAGACAAGTTATTGCATGTAGCGGCGAGATACCGTTCCAATTTAAACCTGCATAGATATATAGATAGACGGCCGCGGTCGGCCCTACTCCAACCGTGCGATGGTTGTCATTACTTGTATTTTATATACCTATCTATACTTATATTTTACTCAGGACTTAAAAATCGCTACCAATTTATTTATTGCTATTTATTTTAACTTTCATAATAATGAAAATGGGTCACAATTATTTTACTTTATATTAAACCTTTCGCGGACCCCCGACGTTGTCCACGCACCCCCAAATTAATTTTAATTTGCCACAAACCCCCTCAGCGGTCACAAGGAACCCTAGGGGTCCGTAGGAACCACTTTGGAAATCATTGGACTAGATCTTTGTATAATTCTTGAAAAGTCGTCGTACATGAGTTCAGTTCACGTTCTAACTGCTTAGCTCGTTCGACAATGGGATCATGTGTAAGAAAATGACTTTCCAATTTACTAGCCATTTGAAGTCCTTCATTAATTAAACCTGCAGGTGAGTGGAACCCCTTCATCACCATCACTTTTTTCTTTTCATCAGGAGTGTCAAGGACAACTTCTATTATTTCATTTTCGCTAAGAGCTTTGTCAACCAGAAATTGATCAATATCTGGAAAACGATAACTCATCGAATCCTTCTCGACCAACTGCATTTGCTGAATTGATGATATTAGAATATTCAGTCGTATTTGGGGGTACAGAATATTTGCTCTTTGCACATTTTGACTACATAGATTTCCAGCATTCGTTTAAAGTTGATGTTTTAATTTTGATAACATCAATCCAGCATGTCTGATAAAATGTAAAATAGAAAATTTCTTCAACACATCAATAAATGTTAGTGATTCATCCTTATCTAGTTTATCCAAAATGTATTGGAATGTTCTTCTTATGTAGTAAGTTTTAAATGTGGCAATTATACTCTGGTTTAGTGGTTGTATTAAGGATGTCGCATTAGGCGGCATCTTTTCAAAATTGCATATTTGGGTGTTCCAAAACTGGATGGCCAGGCGAATTGTCTATAATCAATAGAACTTTAAATTCTAGGTTTTTTTTCGTTCAAATAGCGTTCAACTTCTAAAACAAACATTTGTGGAACCATTCGTTAAAAATGTCTTTTGTAGCCCAGGCTCTTTTGTTTGTCATCCAATGCACTGGTATTTTATTCAAATCTACAACTTTCGTTGACCATGGTCTTAGGGATCGATTGATGAGCAGCGGTTTTTATATACGATCTCCTGAAGCGTTGCTGCAAAATAGAAAGGTCATACGATCCTTAGCTGCTTTAAAGCCACCAAGAGCTTTTTGTGATTTTGCTATGTAGGTTCTACTCGACTTTTCCAAAAAATGACTGTTTAATGTGCATTCCAAACTTAATCAGGAGTATATCCACCATCTTCAATGATTTGGGCCAATTTTGGACAAAATGGTTTAGCAGCTGGCTCATCTGCAGATGCAACTTCTGCAAGCCAACCTATACTAGCAGAAAATTCATAATCTTTGTTTAACTGAGCTGATGTGGTTGGTTCCATTTCGTGTATTTTCTTACATGTTCGTCATGATATCTGTTTAATGGTATTTCCGTCTAGAGGTGTTCTTTCTTGCGTATTATCTTCTATCCACATTGCTAGTACCTTTTCCATCTTCACTTTCACAATATCTTTCGTGTACGATGAACACGAAGTGCTCAATTTTGTTCCAGAAAGCACAGATTTTCTAATAACATCTTCATTTTTCTTGTTGGTTCTTACGGTAGCTTCGTTAAAATCAAAATATTTACCTATGGATGTTGAACCTTCTCCAGTTGCAAGGCGATCTAAAATTTGGGTCTTATTATCCAAAGAGATAGCTTTCCTATTCTGCTTTTATATAGTTAAATTATCCGACATCGTGGTAAGGCTTACGAAAAAAATTTGTATTCTAGTTAATAAATCAGACGATAATAAGTTGTAAATTGCCTATCAGTAAAATTTAATAAATTTATATTACTCACAGAAAACTTCAAAAAACAAAACAAATATTTTTTTCTATTTCTTTTATTAAACATCTAAACACTTCTAACTTTAAACACGAAATGAGAGACCAAGACTAACGTATCTATTAAAGATAAAATTTGAGGGGAATTCCCGGAACTCAATGTTGCCACTTTATTCCGAATGAAGTAGGTTTTGCACAATTTTTCCTCAAAACAGAATAAAATAGAGAACTTCTTGTGTAGTTATGTTGGTGAAGATTTTGTTTTGGGGAATTTAGTGCAAACAATGTCTACCTGTACTATGCATTTTCAAAGTTAAAATTATTTCGAAAAATGTGACCATAAAAGTGGCATCTTTGCTATAAATGTGAATTCTAGGAATTTTTTTCTTGAATAGGAATATTTTTTTCAGAATTAAATTCGAATGGAAATTTTTAAAAAGTCATAATTTGATCCATGTTAGATCGAAATAAATCGTACAAAAAGAGAATTGGAATTTTTTCTAAACCGTGTTAAATCAAGATCTTGTAAAAGAAAAATCCGTGTAAAAACAGGATTGGGTGTATATTACGTTTATTAAATTCAAAGCTTATGCATGAATTTTTAATGCATATGTAGTAGATAGAATCTTTATTGCTTTGTTCAATCATAGTAAAAATGTCGTAGAATAAATTATATATTGAATAAAGAATAATGGTTGTTGGAAAAAAATAATGGTACTTTCAGCTTTCGTAACCTCTTGACAATTGTGTGTTGTTTTTTACTTCTTAAACAATGAAAACGACGACATTAATTTTTAAATTGATTATCACTAACTCCTAAGAAATGAAAATTAACTAAAGTACTTAAAGGTGAATCAGTGACTTATTCGAACTTTAGTGGGGCAGGGGTGTTTCAATAGGTAGCGGGCCAGGCTCGTAATCTGTAGTTCCCAGGTTCGATTCGTAGCTGGGTCAGCGTTGAGATTTATCTCCGCAAAATTCCTCGCCCTGCCCAGATCAGTAGGGTCACCGATGGGCTTGGTAAATGCCGCCATCCGTTGGGTGGGACGTTAAACCATGGATCCGTGTGCGGGAGAGCCATAACCTGTGCACGTTAAAGAACACGCTCGATGGCCTTGACGGGGGACTACCAGTTGGATCCCCTCTCGCAACGTTCTCTGAGTCTTCGGGGTCCTTGTGACCTGGCCATTTAGCCCATGGTGTGCAAAAAAGTGCCGCTCAGAGGTAAAACAACCCAATCCAATCCGAACCTTAGTTCATTTTAATGCTTAAGTAATTGCGTCGTTCTACATAAATGTTTCAAAAAAGTACCTCATATTTTTACGAAATTTCACTAATAATATTTGACAATACTGTGTAGGGGTTTCGAAATAAAGAAACTGATATTAAATAAAAGTATTTAATAGAGGAAACAATTTTTTATAAGAAGTACGACAACATGAATAATTAATAAAAAATTGGAATAACTATTCTTACGACTAATTACTGATTATAATATAGTAACAAATTCTAAGAGAATAAAGCATTCGAATGTCCATAATTTGGCATTCAAATCACCCAGTTTTAAGTGTCGAAAAATCTTAATTGGTTTCCACATTATAAAACAGATTTTGCTAAAAATTTATTCGTAATCATTTTATAAATCATTATAAGAGTCTGTTTTATAATGTCCGAGTTTTATAATGTGGAGCTTATAATTTTTCGTAACGCCACTAGAAATCGTAACTAAAATGAAAGTCATTACTGTTTTTGCTGTTGACATCTTTTTACCGCTATTAACGAGAATTAATAACACTAGAGTCACATACACGTGAACATTGGGCCCACTGGTCGCAATACCAAATCAGAAATAAATCATCCTGTTTGCCAAAAGGAAGATGATAATATATTACACAAAATCCAAACATAGCACATACGAGAGAGGACATTGATCTTACTTTTGGTAAATAACCACCTATTTAAAGTTTTTTTCTTTTCTACAACGAAAAACAACACTTATTATCCGTAATTGGATTAAGAATAATATCAGTAATGCGAAAGAAATTAAACATTGAAGAAACAACTGATAAATTGATGAAATTTGAACACACAGTATTTAGAATAATATAAGCCAGATACATGATACTAAAATAAGCAAAAAAATTGTTCTCAATCTTCGAAGTACCAAAGGTTCTGTGAATCTCAGCTGTCGATTCCAGGACAATTAAACAAAGGTTTCCAATCAAGGTGCAAAAATAATCTTTTAACAAAAAAAAATATAGTTTTTCAGTGGAATGAAAGGACAATACATATTTGGTATTTTTGACGCTATTCAATATATGTCTAAGCTCATCTAAGTAAAATTGTTTTCTGGTTCAGAAAATTTCTGCATTCAGAATATAAATTTTAATCTCACAAGACCCTGGTGAGCATCGGTATGTCCACGTCTAGAATGGACAATCAGGTGCTGGCTAATCGTCAGGATCAGGTCTCTGGACGTTGACGACTTCTCAGCAGAATAGAAAAGAATAAGTGACCAGGGAAAAACCAGATCAATTGGTAGCACTGAGGTGTTATTACTCGGCATTCGGTAAGGGGGTAAAGGGCAGAGGTGCTCAGTTGGTAGCGCACCAGATTCGTAATCTTCAGTTACCTGGTTCGAGACCCAGCTTTGAGATTTATCTCCGCAAAAATCCCGCCCTGCTCACCGTCAGTAGTGGAGAGCGATGGTCCTGGGAAGGCCGCCGTCCGTCAGATGGACTTTTAGCTGTGGAACGTGTGTGGGAGAGCCATACACTGTACACGTTAAAAATCACGCTGGATGGTGTTGACGGGACACTACCATCTGGCTCTCAATAGCTGTCCAGTGGGTCTCTTCCCTTCAATCTTCTCTGAACCCTCGGGGTCCTTGTTCCCTGGCCATTTAGCTCATTGTGTGCAAAAAAGAAGTGCCGCTCAGAGGAAACCAACCCAACCCTAATCTTCGGTTTCTTTCGCGAAGAAAATATCTCTTTCGAAAGATAAAAAAGCTTTCACCACGAGAAAGTGGCATCGGACTCCTGATGTTAAGTCTGGCCATCTGTGTGCGTTATCAGAGGGAATTTCGCCATAGACGGTTTTTAAAAGCATGTCTTTTGTCATTAACAGCAAAATATTTTTTGTTCAAGTAACAATTTGGTTGAAAGTGAAAAGAGATCAAGTTTCACTTCACAACCACTTGCAACGAAGTATTGCTTTTACAATAATTATAATTTCTCAGAATCTTGCTGCTTCTTTTGTTACCCAGGCTGAAAGAAGTGGAAAAGCACATATTCTTGCAAACAGTCCCGGTGGTATTATTATACGAATTTCGGTGTAACAATGTATGACAAAAAGATTTCTACGCTTCTCGTTTTCCTTAAGATCAAGAAATGGGAATAATGACGGTGATGCAACATGACATGATGATAGGTTGCGTTCTGCGCATGCGGATACAGAATTTAGCAACAACCTATTGCTTTCCTTTTCATACTGAGATACCAGACAAGAAACACAAGATCGGAAATAAAAGAAAATTGCTAAGCGAAAAGAATCTTCAAAGCTTTCGAATTTGGACGATATTTATTAAAGGGCGCAAAATAACATTTATCTGTTTTACTGGTTGAGAATTCTTTGAAGTAAACTCATTGTGAACTTGTGTATACGAATGATTTCTAAACCTTAAAGTGAATGTTATTAAAAAAGATTGTGGATTTGGTGAAAGAAATAATGATATTTTAGGAAAACCCAATAGAAATCTAAAACGTGGGATTCCACAGCATCTGAATCGCAACATTGGGACGAATTTTCTTTACAGTAAAAAAATAATTAGAAAGTTTCTTTCTTTTTGGAAGCGGACTAGACTAACATAGTCAAGTTATTTCTAAAGCAATACGAAATCGTTTTCTAACCACCGAACAATCTCTTCATAGCAATCCCGTGTATGTTTTTACCTAAAGCTGTCACGAAGCTAAAAATGAAGTGGATTCATCGAATAATTATACTCTGAGAAATTCAAGAAATGAGGATTTTTAAAAAAGATCAATCCCAGTAAGGATTGGGTACTTTTGTAAGCTTCGTTTCGCGACGCAATCTCTGTGAGATGAAATTGAATTGAAATCTGAATTATATGTGAGTTCAAGTTTCAATTATCGTTGAATAGAATTTCCAATAAATTGCACAATGTCGAACTCAGTTAAGAACAGATTGATGGAAATAGAAAATTCTGAGCACACATGTTTTTAACGAATCTTAAAAATATTCTCTTCTAAACGCTTTGCTTTTATGATGATGCAGACTTCGAGAAATATTTTATTTCTATAATCTAGATTCCCTTGTTGCGGTAAAGGAAAATATTTTCTATTCCGAAATATAAGGAGAAAAATAGTTTACAGAGCACAAAAAGTGAGCAAAACACTGATAAGAATTGTAACTGTAAGTTCAGTGTTTAAAAAGGGAATTTAAGAAAGTACAAAGATTGAGCAGATGTCAGTTATTAGGATTAAAAATGTAAGTTTAATGTTTAAACAGGAGTAATAATGAAAATAATGATTAATTAAATTCAGGAAAATTTGGCAAGTATATAACTTGAATATCCTATAAAGTGATAATTATGATAGGAAACGTTTTCATATTAATGTTATTAGTTTTCCATAATTTTTCCTAGGTTTCCTTTCAGTAATATGGCTGTAGAAAAACCGCAAATATTTGTATTGGGTTAGTTGCTACACTTTGACTAAGCAATCTTTAATAATAATAACTAATTGAATATTTGATGCTTCAATATACAATGAAGAAAGATTTGACATCCGTTAGAGGGCCAAACGAAGGAATTAAACGTTCCTTAGACATTAATGTAATAGATATAACTTCAGACAATAACGAGGAACATTCATTTCGCTGCAGTTGTCAGGAAAAAAATATTCCGCTACCCACTTTCTCCAGTTCCATGCAAATTGCATTAAACTGTAACACGGTCGATAAATTCAAATTCGATTTTGATCTGCTATTAAAGATACTACTTCTCATAGGCCTGAATATTAAGTATTGTAAGCAGCGTAAAAACGTTTCTTTTTCTACCAGAATTATACTAATGGTAGTTAAATTTGCGATACACTTGATATTTTTTCACTTAGTAACGGTACTAATTTTCAGTGGTGTCCAACGTTCATATTCATTTATATCCTCAATGAAAATTGCTGTCATGAATGTCGCTCGCACTTTTATAACCATGACATTATAGTACAGTATATATTTCAGACGAGAGCAGATACAAAATATTTCGGACTGTATCTCATGTAAGTGGACAAATGTCAGGTTTTTCCGAAATCACCGCTTCTTTGGAAGTTGGATTAAGCTTTGTATTTTTATCAGTGTTTCCATTCCTGTAATGTTTTCTTTGTCAGCTCTAATGACGGAAGAAGATGAAGGCATGCAATATATGCAAAACTTTTTTTTCAAAACAAAATATGGGAGGAGATTTTTTCATGACGCTTTAATACTTTGTCTATTCATATTGGAATACAGTGTATTTTTTTATTTGATCCCCAATTTTGTGTCTTTAATTTTTTTGCATTCGTTCCCGAAATCTACTTCAAGATTAGAATGTTACCTTGAAGAAGAATTTAATGACAAATATAAATATGAAGAAAGCTATTGAAATACGAAATGGTTACAACCAGATTTTGAGTATTATTCAAATGATGGAAAAGGCATTTTCTTTTCCCATATTTCTTATTATATCTCTAGACTTTCTGTTGATGTTCATCGTTTTTGGTCACGTACTATATACTCCGAGCTTTCTTAATTCTAAATTCTGGACCTTTCAGTTATCTTTCGCAATACTCAGCACCGCTGGGTCCTTATTTGCCATCTCGATATCTGCAGCAGCGATACAGGAAAAGGATAAAGAAATCAAAAACACTCTGCGTCAGTTGTCTGAAAATGCGATCATTTGTCCCGCAGGCGATATAGCTATCCCATTCCTTCTAAAATCCTTAGAACAAGAACCTCCCATTTCGCTTTCAGGTTGGGGTGTATTTATTTTCACTAGAAATTTCATTCTCTCTGCTTATGGAAGTGTGTTTACTTATAGTCTTTTAATTCTCCAGCTGAAAGAATAATTACTTATGGTAATCAGAAAGCCACATTTCTTTTCAAAGTCCTTATTTCAGTTGGTTCAATCGACTTTCAGACTCTGTCGTGTGAGCCATGAAGGAGTTTTTATTTCTGTACTGGTACCTCTGACGCACAGTTATAATTGCCCTTCCACAATAGGAAAAGTCAGTAAATGGCACAGTTTTTCACGAAGAATATCAAGAGGAATTGCCATTTTTCGTTAAGGAGCTGTATGTGGAATGGTTGACTAAACCAATATATTTTATATATATTAATAATTTCTAGAAGTTTTCTCTGCTTTACTCGTGGCCTTAACTGAATTTTTCTACAATATGTAACATATTACACTCCCTACGTTGCAAGATTTATGTTGTCGTGCACAGTATACGAAATTTGGTGGTTCTAGCTTTTACTGCTTAGAGATCTCCCCCTCCCCCCTTTGGTGAATTTTGGGTTGTTTTACTTCTGAGCGTCACTTTTGTGTAGACAAAGAGCTAAATTTTCAGGTCATTAAGATCCTGAGTACTTTTGGAAAATTGGTGATATATGTGTGAGGATATATTGGGGATTTTATTCATATAAATTAAATTTGTTGCCTAGTGTACAATAATTGCATAATTTAAAATCGATTCGCATAATGGTTTGTAAAATAATACACAGATTTCAATATCTAATACACATTATTAATTTTGTATTTTTATCGCCGATATCCTCATGTTTTCAAAAAGAATAAGTTACAACAGTATTCCACTTAAAATATTGTTGTGAATTTTAAAATGGAGAAGCACTGAGCGTTAGTATTAATAATACATTTTAAAACCAATCACAATAAAATGCAAATTGTTACCAAAAAATATGGATGAAGTATCTTATAAACAAATTAACTACTATCATACATAAATCATTAACCTTTTGGTACAGATTATAAAATATCAGCTCTGTCTGTTCTACTAAATACTACCTCTTCACTTTGTTTACCATGTCACTTGAATACCTTCAGACGTAAACAAACTCTCGTCCTGTGCTAGTTCACTAAACTTTTATTACTAACAACAGAAAACAAACACCCGCGCACACACTAAAGAATATACCAATTATTTTCACTTAACGCGCATTGAATCACATCATCTGAACGTCCTTCCAGATCTCACAACTTTAACACACTGCAGTGTTATCTTTTTCATTCTTCCGAATCGTTCTAAATTCCAATTCGTTGGCTAATTAAATCTCTCGTAGAAGCACACACGAGGGTTTAAGTCACGTTAGGTCATGAAGTCACTGTTGCTCGTTCATCTGTCGTAACACATTTATCATAAATTATTTCCAATTATTTCATTTGATATTCTTGTTGAACATGCGGACAACCATATGTTGATTCGCAATTTGCAATATCGTCCATTTTTGGTAATTTATCTTATGGTTTTTAATAAAGAAGTTCGAGGAATATTAAATCCTGCTGCCTGTATATTCACGATTTTGTTTTTTCTCAGTTAAGTAGATTTTAATATTTAATTATATAATTATATTATAATAATCTGCTTGAAACTCTGAAATGCTGTCTTTTAAATATCTGTTATTTTTTACTAAAACAAGTCATCAGTATATAAATAAATAATACTTTTTAAGTTTGTATTGAACAAATCATTTATGTATACCATGAACAATAAAAGATCTAAAATTATTATTATTACCCAATGATGCGATTATCTTTCTATCGTAACTAGTTTTTATTTTAGTAATTCTGTATCTGTCTGATAAATAATTCCGAATCCAATCTACTTATTCCTTGAACATCAAAATTTTTCAATATATTAAATAAATGTTTATGATGCATTGTATCGAAGGCTTTCTGTAAATCCAAGAATATTGTTACATTTTTTCTCTCTATCATTTAATGATTTATCAATGTTATTTACAATTTTTAGAAATCAGTTAAATTTTAATTTTTTCCTTTTTCATAACCAAATTTTTATTCCTTATATTTTACCTAAGTAAAAAATTATATACAGCATTATAAATATATTTTTCCATTATTTTTAAGATATAAGAAGACTAGTTATTAGTAGTTGGTTTAATTAGTAAAGTCGTTTTGATGCATTATTCATAAATAGATCTTAAAAATATCATTTTGTATCTCTTAACTGTAGAATTAATGTATTATAAATGTTATTGTAAATGTTTTCTATTTATTTCACAAATAATGTTTTTGGATTGATTAATAATTTTTACATCGCCAACTGACATTTTCTGTTTCCTTTTAATATTACATATATTAACGCCTTTTTTCATTATAAGTTATTTCTATAAAATTTGTTTCTGATTTCTAATCAGAATATTAAATCTTTTGTAACCTTTGCAGTTTTTTTTTATAAACATCATTTTTTATTCTTGTTTCTGCATTTTAGCAGTACTTTATCTCTTTTCTCTGTAAACATTATCAAGATCAATGTTATCCAGTATTTTAATGATTTCTTTTTGGTTCTACTCTACTCTTCGCAGATACTTTACTATTTTCTAAAATTTAATCCTAAATGACTCATATCGAACTTTATATCGATTTATTTCTTCAATTGAATTGCTCTATAATTTTCTAAATTCCAATTAATTTCAGAGATATCTTTTTTTATATTATCATGGTCAAAAAAGCCAATTCTTACCTTTCTTGTTCCATTTAGTAGAATCAGTTCACGTTATTCCTTTTGAATAGAGGTCCTCAATGTCCAGTATCCCATACTATAGGCTCACGGGATTCTTATGTTCCGTAAAAAGGTATAGAACAACAAATTATTTTATTTGCTGCCTACAAGGTGAAAATGGTTATTGAGTAAAACGATTGCACATAGAACAGAAAGCTTTGAATACTGGTGTTCTAACAAAACTTTTGATGTGAGTTATTTCTACAAAAAAACTAATGAAGACATCTCGAAAAGAATATTATATGGGGGGCGCTGAGGGTATAACCACCATCTGGGAGAAATGTGTTTCTTAATAAATCCTTATTTGAACAACATACGTTAAAAGAAACGTTCAGAATATTTTAAAAATTATTCCAGAATCCCTAAATTCCTAATATGCTACTGATATCTAATATGTATAGGTAATTGTGAGTGAATGGGGCTGGCAGGTGATCATGTTAATTCTAACTGTGAAAAAGAAATGTAGAACTCTGAAATTTTGTATGTAGGTGTAAACGCGATTGTAAATCTCGGGAAAAATCCTACATTTGATTTTCGACGTGTCGTTGAAGGTAAAACGGAGGTCACGTAGAACTCAAACGTTGATATATGATTGCTAGAAACGTGAAAATTGGTATCTGGGCGTGTCCCTGAAATAAGATGCATAACAATGTGG
The DNA here is from genome assembly GCA_038380435.1 of Ryuthela nishihirai. Classification (NCBI taxonomy): domain Eukaryota; kingdom Metazoa; phylum Arthropoda; class Arachnida; order Araneae; family Heptathelidae; genus Ryuthela; species Ryuthela nishihirai. The sequence goes on from JAWZYU010000006.1 coordinate 35,835,900, forward strand.
TAGAGAAACAGAATCTGAGAAACATTCAACGCCATAATAAGAGGTGTACACAGTTTGCAGTCTCAAAAGTGACTGTTGAGACTGCAAGCTGCATAAACCTCACCTGTGACTCCGCAAATCCTAGTTTTATCCTTGAGGAGAGAGGCATATGAATGTACTTAGAAATCTTCTGTCTTTCAGTGGGATGAAAAATCTTGTTCACTGGTAGAGGTGACCATATCCTGAACACATCATGAAATCTTAACCATTTGCGCTGGAGAACCATATCGTCATCACGTTATCAGATCTTGGCAATTTGTGTAAGAGTATCATATCTTCAGCATGACCAGAAGGGGCCCTAATGAGATCTGCAGTCGTTTTTGCAATGAGAAAGGGAGAGTGAAGTGAGGATCACTTCTCTTGTACCATTGAAAGGATCTGCAGTAAACCGAATGCTGTGCTCTAGGAGCTGGCTTAAGAGAGAGACTTTGCGAAGAAGTCTTATGAGTCAGCACTGATAGAGTGTGGGACTAAAGTGTTGTAGCGGAGGCAGTGGATAAGGCTGTACCCAATTCCAGTAGTTCTGTTTGTAGTGCAAAGTGTTGTAGGAATTAAATATTATATATCATAGAGATACCTACTGCCTTGATTCGAATTTTATATGAGTATTAAAGGACTGCTGAAATAAGGTCCAACAAAGGCATTCTTCTGCAGACAGATACTCACTAATAACTAATAAAGATCTTCACATAATTAATACCCGATTTCTTTTCCACCAGTGTTATGAATTTAACTGATGGAAACTGAGATGAGATCAGAAAGAGTATTTAACATATATAATCGTGAAATAATGTAATTTATTATAAAAGTATGAATGAAAACCTTTATATAAACTACACTCAAAACATAATATAAGGCTTTTTACATCATTTAATAAATGACACAATCATATTTTGAACAAACCTGCAATCTATCGAGAATAGCCTTACCAATTCCTAAAGAACTAAATATAACTATGTATCAAATGATGAATTCTTCCTACAGAGATTTTGAGATCAGATTTACTTGTTCAACTACATATAACATCATCAGCCATATCTTAAAGTGTCTTAAGCATCCTTCTTTTTCTTACCTGTCCGTTAACAGAATCAACACTAATGAATTTATTTAATCTCCCGCGAATACACCAAATAAAAACGTTTCACTTTTATACTATTCCGTATAGACTAAAACAAATTACGTTTTCCTCTCCACCCTAATTACTCTCTATTGCAACAACTTATTCTTTATTTTTTAAGTTCGTCCGAAGCAGTTGGTGACGTAATTCTCACGCTGTACTTCACACGAGCATCAAGACGAAACATCACATTACGATTCATTGCAGCACGTTTATCTATCGTAACAATAGGCACGAATTGGAATGTTGGAATGTTTACTACAAATTTTAGAAACATGATTAAACGAAAATAATTAACATGAATTTAAACCAGCTAATGCTTTTATTTTCTCGTCTGTCTTTCTAACTCTTGTGCAGACATTCAATTTCTTCATTTATATAGACAAATTTATTTTTTCGGGATTGGGTTGTTTTACCTCTAAGTTCAAACATTGCGATAAATGGCCAGGTCACAAGGACTGGAGGGCTCAGAGAAGTTTGGAGGGAAGGGACCGACTGCACAGCTATATAGAGGCAGATGGCAGACTCTCGTGCAGGCCAGTAACACATTGGTTGGCCGTATCGAGGGTTTAGGCTTCCAGTGAGTCACTGGATGCTATTGTGTGTGTTCTTTGACGTGCATATGGTGTGGCTCTCCGCTCAAGGGGCCATAGCTTAGTGTTCCATCCGATGGACGGTGGCCTTTCCTAACGCATCGGTGTCCGCTCCTGAAGAGGGCAGGAAGGGGAGTTTTGCGGGTATAATGTTTTTTTTGTTTCTTCTTTTGAGATTGATAGTTGTTGATGAAATACTATAATTCGCACTTTCTGAATCCCCCAATAGCCATGATTGCTCCTTCCAACGGGGGAAAATGTTGGTAATTACGAAATTTCGAACTAATACGACAAGGGATGTAATTACTTCAGAAATTTGAAATTTTCGGTCTGAAATGTGAATGTCATGAAGTTTGCATTGATGGCAATAATTTTCAAACCCCAGAGGAGTGGGAAAATGCAATATGTTTTTTAAGATAATTATTGTTTTTTAGAGAAAAATTAAAAGGTCATCTTGATTTGGATAGGTATTGATAAACTATTATGATTCACTAAGCACTGAATCACGATCAATCTGTTTAAGTAACAGGGTGAAGATGGATGTAGAAGAAAACATGTTTTGAACCTTGTGGGATCTGAACCCACAGCTTCCTGATAACATGTTATATTCTCTGGCCTTTGAGCTACCTGCCGACGATCAAACGGATTTCGGCGGCCGGTTACTCAGTGGTCAGAGAAACTAACATATCATCAGGAGATCGCGTTGTTGGACTGTTTTATCTCTGAGGTTCACTCTTTTGCACAAAACGGGCTAAATGGCCAGGCCACAAGAACCCTGAAAGTTCAGAGAAGGTTGAGGGAGGGGACTCACTGGAAGTTGTTGGGAGACATATCGTAGACTTCCGTCAAGGCCATCCGGCGTGCTCTTTAACATGCACAGGGTATGAATCTTCCGCACAGGGGGCTATGGTTTTACATCCCACCCGACGGACTGCGGCCTTTCCAAGCCCATCGGTGTCCCCTCCTGACGGAGGCAGGGTGTGGGCTTTGTGGACATAATTATCTCAGTGCTGGCCCTGGAGGTACTCAAACCTGAGAACTGCAGATTGCGAACCTGACTCGCTACCGACTGAGCCACCCCTCGCTCTTAGGATGACATGGGTTCAGATCCCACCCAGATTAAGACAATTTTTCCTCTTCTCGCGTTCTCTACACACACGTCATCCTCTTACTTAAACAGCTTAATAGCGATTAAATACTTAGTAAATCAACGATGAGCTGTGGATTCATTTATCTGAATACAAGGTACTAGTGATCATACCAGAGGTGATGGAGTTTCTGATTTGCTCACAAAAATTATCAGTGAATAGGCTCTTAGCTGGTCGCATGCACATGCCTGTGATGGCTGTTAAGAATAGAGTCCCCAAATGCACTCAAAAGACAGAAATTGGCCAGATTGAATATAGTATAACATCAGCAGTAGAAAAAAGATTGATCAGCGGCCGGCAGCTCAGTAATCAGAGCACCTGATTTCTTCTCATCAGGAGGTCGAATATTCAGATCCTACCCAGCTCAAGAGAGCTTTTCTTCTACAACCATTTCAAACCCTGTAATTTAGACAGCTCTTCTTCTATACCCATCTTCATCTGATATCTTAGGAAGCTTTTCTACTATACCCATCTTCATCTTGTAATTTGAACAGCTCTTTCTCTACACCCATCTTAATCCTATTAGTTAGACAGTACTCCTCTATACCCATCTTCATCCTGTTACTTAGATAGTTCTTGCTTTATATCCACTTCATCCTATTAATTAGACAGCACTTCATCTATACCCACCTTCATCTATTACTTAGGCAGCTTTTCCACTACACCCACCTTCATCCTGTTACTTAGATAGTTCTTGCTTTATATCCTCTTCATCCTATTAGTTAGACAGCACTTCCTATACACCCATCTTCATCATATTACTTAGGTAGCTCTTCCTCTACCCCCATCTTCATTCTGTGTTTTGATAGCAATTACGTACTTAGAAAATCAACGATGAGCTGTGGATTCATTCGTCATTATAATATGATTCGCAATTTGCGAATCTGCGAAAAGTTTCAATTGCGTCTTCTGACATTGAAAAGTAGGAAAAATGTAAACAAAGATTGCAAATGATTTATTTCGGTTAGAAATTTGATATTTTAGTGGTAGAATGTGATGATCAAAGGGTTTGTAGTGGCAGCAACAATTTGTCCCTTTACCCCCAAGAGAAGGGGAAACGCCACTTTTTGTTTTTGGAGAGTAATGAAAAATCCTTGAGTACAATAGGTACAAATTAATATTATATTCGTAGTTTTCAAATCCTCCAAACCTCCTTAATTTAAATCGTTAGAGGGCGAGAAACGTAAAAAAATATAAAATTTGAAGTAATATTGTAAACCATGTATTTATGCTAAAAATTAGAATTTCTGGCGATAAAATGTATTGATGAAGAATGGTTACCCAGATAACTAATAGAAATATGACTGATATCTATGTATTTTAATTAAATTAAAATTATATAGATTTCTCTCGACAACTTTTCATTTTTAAAAGTGAGCACTTAATTTTAAAATTCTCAATAATATTTTAATATAGTAATAATAAATAAATAAATAATTTTATTTTCTATTCATGATAGGTTTGCTCTTTAAGCGTAAGGGATGGGAAAACGTAATTTTTTCACTTAAAATGAAAATGAGAAATTCTTGTGGCATTGTATAGGGCTTATAGTACAGTACTATGGACATTTTCCAATTCGCGTAGTATAATTAGTACAAATTACAACTACTAAAGGATGTAGAATGTAGGCGTAAATTCGGTGTTCACAGGGACGAGGAGAAAGGATTCGTTTCGGAAAAAAGGTATGATATCTTGTTTAAGAATAATGTCTCATTTAAACACGGCAGCTCAATGAAAAGCAGTGATAAAAGCAATAAAAGATTTATTAGGAAAATTTTGGAAGGCAAAGGAGACAAATCCGTAGGAAAACAAGCGCTAACGAAGCTTGGAAATAATAGCACTTTTGGATTCCGAATAAAGAAGAATTGCAAAATTAAAGATAAAGCCCGACCAATGGCATTTAATTATGCAGGAAGTAAGAGATTGACATGTGCCAGGTAGACCGAAAAGGGGAATCCTCGATGCATCATCGTCATCGATACCGGGCATCCAGCCGGCAAACCTGCAAATGCTACAAACGGTCGGAGTTGGGCCTATCCATCAGCACTCCGTCGTTAAGGAAGTTCTGGGGGGCTTTGGTAATTAGGCTAGGGGTTGCAATGGAAAGGGGTCAGTGGGCAACTCAAAGGGGGTAAAAATGAGAAGGGATGGAATTCACCCGACTCTCATGTGGGGAAATGTTCTGTTTGGACAGTCAAGGTCACCCGATCGGCGAACGTTGAAAGAAGTGAACTGAAATTAATAATTTCTGAGTGATGGAGACATTTTGTGCACTAGTAAATTAACTAACTGTCTTCGAGTGAGGACAATGCCTAGCTCGGTATTACGGACATTAGAGTGACAAAAGATATGAGTTTTATAAGTATACTGATAAAGCTCTTTGAGGAAGAGACGTGTCATGTCCTTCAATAAAATGCGACAATAAATAAAATCAATAAAATAATCAATAAAATGAGACAATAAATGATAATAAATAGAGATCTGTTATCATTTATTTTCGCATTTTATTGTAATTTTCCTATTGTAAATATTTTCATATATTAAATGTATTCTAGGAAGTGCTATTGTGGGGATGTGACTCATAGATGTTGTTTTCGGGTCGAGGTGGCTCTCTTCATGGGTTGACATATCTGGGAAGCCTTTTATGTCCTTTTTACAACTGGACTGAGGCGTGATTCTCAATGAGGGAGAGGAGCAGAGCAGTAAGGAAAGAACAGTCTTGAGCGTAGCTGTCAAGCAGCAAGGACGTTTGGACATGCGTCAAAGGACGCCGCTCTTAGTCAAACGAAACCCTTAAGGATAGGGTTCGATTCTATGTGAAAATCAGTCTTGAGCGTAGCTGTCAAAGAGGAAGGACGTTTGAACACTCGACAAGGGACGCCGCTCTTACTCAAACAAAAAGCTGTAAGCAAAGGGTTCAGTTCTATGTGAGAATCACGATTCTTGGTAAATCAAATACAGTTCTGTGCGAACCACAGTGTAGGCAAAGGTTAGATATCCTTTCGCCGAGTTTGAGGTCTGTAAAGCGACTATTTGCAAAGTGCGGTTGTCCACCTGATTGCATAATTGTTGGCAGCAGCAAAGCAGCAAAGGCCTATGGAGTCGAATGCATCCCCAGCACGTGAGTGTATATAATGTGAATAAACTGTGTTGTCCGTATACAACTCTGGTGCGTTTAATTGTTGGACATATTTCTATACATCACTTGGTGCAGCAAATCTGAGGCATACGTCGGTACGTGTGTAAGAATCCGCGAATCTGTGATTTCTCTGAAATAAGGGTGCAAGTAATCAAGGGACTAATTCATCGTACTCCAGCGGCCACGGCATTTGTCCCAGCCCATCACATTTGGCTCAGGTCACGACAACAGCACATACAGTCGCTCAAAAAAATATACCAACATTATGATTGATTACAGAATTCAGAAAAAATATCTGGCAACGATTTTTTTAGAATTAGTGATCAGACAACCTTCGTGTACAGTACATGGAGGTTACAAGATCACTAATATCTTAAGAAATTGTTGCCAGATATTTTCTCTGAATTCTCTAATCAACCATAGTGTTCGTATATTTTTTGAGCAACTGTACAAGAGAAGGCATGGATCTTACTTTTGTTAAATGACCATCATTTTAATGGTTTCTATTTTTTCTTCAACGAGAAACATCACTTATTATCCGTAATTGGTTTACAAGAAAAATCTCAGTAATGCAGGACAAATTAAACTCTGAAGAAACAACTGATAAATGGATAAAAAATTGAACGCACACTATTTAGAATTGTATAAGTCAGATGCATAATCCTAAAATATAGCAAATAATTTCTTCTCAATCATCAAAGTACCAAAGTTTTATAAATGTGGGGTGTCGATTACAGAACAATGAAACAAAGTTTTCAAATCAAGATGGAAAAATTAACTTTTAGGAAAAAAAAATTTTTGTCAGTGGAATGAAAAGATAATGCACATTTCACATTTTCCACACTATTGAATATATGTCTAAGATCATCTAAGTAAATTTGTTTTGTGGTGCAGAAAATTTTTGTGTTTAGAATACAAATATTAATCTCACAAGACTCTCGTGGGCATCGGTATGTCCACCCCTAGAATAAACAATCAGGTGTGGGCAAATCGTCAGCATCAAATCTCTGGACATTGACTACTCCTCAGCCGGATAGAAAAGAATAATAAGTGACTAGAGAAAAACCAGATGAATTGGTAACACTGAGGTGAAATTCCTCAACTTCGGTAAGGGGCGGCGGTGCTCAGTCGTTAGGTCAGCCAGGTTTGTAATCTGCAGTTCCCAGGTTCGAGTCCCAACAGGTTAGAGAATTATCTCTAACCTGTTGAACCAACAGGTTAGACAACAGGTTAGGTGTCTAACCAACAGGTTAGACAACAGGTTAGGTGTCTAACCAACAGGTAGAGATTTATCTCCGCAAAACTCACCGCCCTGCTCACCGTCAGTAGCGGAGACCGATGGTTCTGAAAATGTCGCCGTCCGTCGGATGGACGTCAAGCAGTGTTTCCGTGTGTGTGAGAGCCATACACTGTGCACGTTAAAGAACACGCTGGATGGCCTTGACAGGAGGCTACTGTCTGTCTCTCAACAGCTGAACAGTAGGTTCCATTCCTTTAATCTTTTCTGAGCCCTCATGGTTCTTGTGACCTGGCCATTTAGGTCACTGTGTGGAAAAAAAAGATGCCGCTCAGAGGTAAACAACCCATACCTCATCTACGGTTTGTTTTAAAAAGAGAATATTTCTTTAGAAAGATAAAAAAGCTTTCACCACGAGAAAGTGACGTCGGGATTAATATGTTAAGCCTGCAGTCTGTGTGAGTTATCACTGGCAATTTCGCCATAGTCGGTCTTTAAAAGCATCCCTTTTATGTTAATAGCAAAATATTTTTTGCTGTTCTACTAACACTTTGGTTGCTAGTGAAAAGAGATCAAGTATTGCAACGAAGTATTGCTTTTACAATAATTATAATTTCTCAGAATCTTGCTGCTGCTTTTGTTACGAGGCTGAGAAAAAGGGAAAAAGATATCACATCCATTATGCACATATTCTCCTGCAAACAACCCGGTTGTATTATTATACGAATTTAACAGTGTATGTCAAAAACATTTCACTTGTCTTTGTTCTTGAGATAAAAAAATCGGCACAATGACGATGATGCAACATGGCATGATGATAGGCTACGTTCTGCGCATGCGCATACACAATTTAGCAAGAAGCTGTTTCTCTCCTCTTCATACTCAAATACCAGACAAGAAACACAAGATTGGAAGTAAAGGAAATTGCTAGTGGGACAGAATCATGAAATCTTTCGAATTTCGACAATATTTATTAAAGTGCATAAAGTAATATTTATCTGTTTTACTGGATGAGAATTGTTTGAAGTAAACTCATTGTGAACTTGTATGTACGACTGATTTCTAAACCTTAAACTGAATGTTACTAAAAAGATTGTGGATTTGGTGAAACAAGGAATGATATTTTAGGAAAACCAAATAGAAATCTAAAATGTGGGATTCCACAACATCTGATTCGCAACATTGGGACGAATTTTCTTTACAGTAAAAGAAATAATTAGAAAGTTTCTTTCTTTCTGGGAGCGGACTACACTAACTTAGTCAAGTTATTTCTAAAGCAGTGTGAAATCTTTATCATAACCACCGAACAATCTCTTCAGAGCAATCCCGTGTTTGTTTTTACCTAAAGCTGTCACGAAACTAAAAATAAAATGGATTCATCGAATAAATCTACTCTGAGAAATTCAAGAAATGAGGATTATTAAGAAGTTCTATCTCAGTAAGCATTTTGTACTTTTGTAAGCATCGTTCGTGACATAATCTCGCAGAGATGAAATTTAATTGAAATCTGAATTATATGAGAGTTCAAGTTTCAGTTTCGTTGAATAGAATTTCCAACAATTTGTACAATGTGAAACTCAGTTAAGAACAGATTGATGGAACTAGAAAATTCTCAGCACACACGTTTTTCAATGAACCTTAAAAATATCCTATTTTGAGCGCTTAGCTTTTATGATGATGCAGATATCGAGAAATTTTAAATTTTTATAATCTAGCTTCTCTTGTTGCGATAAATGCAAATATTTTCTATTCCGAAATATAAGGAGAATAACAGTTTAAAGAAGACAAAAAGTGAGCAAAATACTGATCAGAATTGTAAACTGTAAGTTCGGTGTTTAAACAAGGAATTTAAGAGTTTAAAAAGTGAAGAAAATCCTTTTATTAGAATTCTAACTGTAAGTTCAGTGTTTAAACAGGGTATTTAAGAAAGTACAAAGATTGAGCAAAAGTCAGTTTTTAGGATTAAAAATGTAAGTTTAATGTTTAAACAGGAGTAATAATAATAATAATGATTATTTAAATACATGAAAATTTAGCAAGTAAATAACTTGAATATCCTATTTAGTGATAATTATCATAGGAAACGTTTTCATGTTAACGTTATTAGATTTCCACATTTTTTTTCAGGGTTCCTTTCAGTAATATGGCCGTAGAAAAACCGCAAATATTTGTATTGGGTTAGTTGCTACAGTTTGACAAAGCAATCTTTAATAATAATAACTAATTGAATATTTGATGCTTCAATATACAATGAAGAAAGATTTGACATCCGTTAGAGGGCCAAACGAAGGAATTAAACGTTCCTTAGACATTAATGTAATAGATATAACTTCAGAGAATAACGAGGAACATTTATTTAGCGACAGTTGGGAGGAAAAAAATATTCCGTTACCCATTTACTCTAGTTCGATGCAAATTGTATTAAACTGTAACACGGTCGATAAATTCAAAACCGATTTTGATCTGTTATTAAAGATACTACTTCTCATAGGCCTGGATATTAAGTATTGTAAGCAGCGTAAAAACGTTTCTTATTCAACCAGAATTATACTAATGGTAGTCAAACTTGCGATGCAGTTGATATTTTTTCACTTAGTAACGGCATTAATTTTCTGTTGTGTCCAACATTCATATTCATCTAGATCCTCAATGAAAATTGCTGTCATGTCTGTCATTGGCACTTTTATAACTATGACATTATGGTACAGTATGTATTTCAGACGAGAGCAGATACAAAATATTTTGGACTGTATCTCATGTAAGTGGACAAATGAGAGGTTTTTCCGCAATCGCCGCTTCTTTGGAAGTTGGATTAAGCTTTCTATTTTTATCAGTGTTTCCATTCTTTTAACAATTTCCTTGTCAGCTCTAATGTTGGAAGAGGATGAAGTCATGCAATATACGCAAAACTATTTTTTCAAAACAAAATATGGGAGAAATTTTTTGCATCAAGCTTTAATATTTTGTCTATTCTTATTGGAATACAATGTATTTATTTTTTTGATCCCCAATTTTGTGTCTTTAATGTATGTTTTCCTTTGCATTCGTTCCCGAAATCTACTTCAAGATTACAATGTTACCTTGAAGAAGAATTTAATGACAAATATAGATATGAAGAAGGCTATTGAAATACGAAATGGTTACAACCAGATTTTGAGTATTATTCAAATGATGGAAAAGGCATTTTCTTTTCCTATATTTCTTATTATATCTCTAGACTTTCTGTTGATGTTCATCGTTTTTGGTCACGTACTATATACTCCGAGCATTCTTACTTCTAAATTCATGATCTTTCAGTTATCTTTCTCAATACTCAGCACCGCTGGGTCCTTATTTGCCATCTCGATATCTGCAGCAGCGATACAGGAAAAGGATAAAAAAATGAAAAACACTCTGCGTCAATTATCTGAAAATGCGGTCATTTTTCCCGCAGGCGATATATCTATCCCATTCCTTCTAAAATCCTTAGAACAAAAACCTCCCATTTCGCTTTCAGGTTGGGGTGTATTTATTTTCACTAGAAATTTCATTCTCTCTGCTTATGGAAGTGTGTTTACTTATAGTCTTTTAATTCTCCAGCTGAAAGAATAATTACTTATGGTAATCAAAAAGCCAAATTTCTTTTCAATGTCCTTATTTCTGTTGGTTCAATCGACTTTCTGACCCTGTTGTGTGAGCCATGAACGAGTTTTGCTATCTGTACTGGTACCTGTGACGCACAGTTATAATTGCCCTTCCACAATAGGAAAAGTCAGTAAATGTCGCTGTGTTTGACGAAGAATATCAGCTGTAATTGCCATTTTTGGTTAAGGAGCTGTATGTGGAATGGTTGAATAAACCAATATATTTTATATATATTAATAATTTCTAGAAGTTTTCTCTGCTTTACTCGTGGCCTTAACTGAATTTTTCTACAATATGTAATATATTACACTCCCCACGTCGCAAGATTTATGTTGTCGTGCACACTGTACGAAATTTGGTGGTTTTAGCTATTACTGTTTAGAGTTCTTCCCTTCCCCCCTTTGTTGAGTTTGTGGGTGGGGTTGTTTCTTCTGAGCGTTACTTTTGTGTAGACAAAGAGCTAAATTTTCGGGTCATTAAGATCCTGAGTACTTTTGGAAAATTGGTGATATATGTGTGAGGATATATTGGGGATTTTATTCATATAAATGAAGTTTGTTGCCTAGTGTACAATAATTGCATAATTTAAAATCGATTCTCATATTGGTTTGTAAAATAATACAAAGATTTCAATATCTAATACATATTTTTAATTTTGTACTTTTATCCCCGATATCCTCATGTTTTGAAAAAGAATAAGTTATAACAGCATTCTACGTAAAATATTTATCATAAATTATTTCTAAATATTTCATTTGATATTCTTGCTGAATATGCGGAAACTATATGTTGATTCGCAATTTGCAATATCGTCCATTTTTGGTAATTTTTCTTATGGTTTTTAATAAAGAAGTTCGAGGAAAGTTAAATCCTGCTGACTGTATAATCACCATTTTTTTGTCAGTTAAATAGATATTATTATTTAACTATATAATTATATTATAATAATCTGCTTGAAACTCTGAAATGCTATCTTTTAAATATCTGTTATTTTTTATTAAAACAAGTCATCAGTATATAAATAAATAATACTTTTTAAGTTTGTATTGAACAAATCATTTATGTATACCATGAACAATAAAAGGCCTAAAATTATTATTATTACTCAATGATGCAATTACCTTTCTAATGTAACTAGTTTTTATTTTAGTAATTTTGTATCTGTCTGATAAATAATTCCGAATCCAATCTACCTATTCCTTGAACATCAAAATTTTCCAGTATATTCAATAAATGTTTATGATGCATTGTATCGAAGGCTTTCTGTAAATCCAAGAATATTGTTACATTTTTTCTTACTATAATTTAATTACTTATCAATGATATTTACAATTTTTAGAAATCAGTTAAAATGTAATTTTTTCCTTTTCGATAACCAAATTTTTATTCCTTATATTGTACCTAAGTAAAAAATTATATACAGCATTATAAATATATTTTTCCATTATTTTTAAGATATAAGAAGACTAGTTATTAGTAGTTGATTTAATTATTAAAGTCCGTTTTGATGCATTATTCATAAATAGATCTTAAATAAATCATTTTGTATCTCTTAACTGCAGAATTAGTGTATTATAAATGTTATTGTAAATGTTTGCTATTTTTTCCACAAATAATGTTTTTGGATTTATTAATAATTTTTACGTCGCCAACTGACTTTTTCTGTTTCCTTTTAATATTACATATATTAACGCCTTTTACTCATTATAAGTTATTTCTATAAAATTTGCTTTTGATTTCTAATCAGAATATAAAATCTTTTGTAACTTTTGCAGTTTTTTTTATAAACATCATTTTTTATTCTTGTTTCTGCATTTTAGCCGTACTTTATCTCTTTTCTCTGTAAACCTTATCAAGATCAATGTTATCCAGTTTTTTAATGATTTCTTTTGGGTTCTGCTCTACACCTCGTATATATTTTATTATTTTCTAAAATTTATTCTTAAATGACTTACATCGAACTTTATATCGATTTATTTCTTCCATTGAATTGCCTCTATAATTTTCTAAATTCCAATTTATTTCAGAGATATCTTTTTTTATATTATCATGGTCAAAAAGCCAATTTCATGGTCAAAAAGCCAATTTCATGGTCAAAAAGCCAATTTCATGGTCAAAAAGCCAATCGGTTATTAAACATTTTTTTAAGCTCACGTTATTCCTTTCGAATAGAGGTCCTCAATGTCCATTATACCATATTGTAGTTCTCACTCGATTCTTATGTTCCGTAAAAAGGTATAGAACAATAAAATATTGTTACGACAGAAGAATCTGGCAACCGAAAGCAAAGTTTCAGCCAACGAATAAGAACTTTGGGAGAATTTGGAGAAGAAGAGTGGAGCGTTAACGGTTGTATTGTAACGGTCGTTGTATTGTAACGGTCGTTGTGTTGTAACGGTCGGAGAGTTCGAAAATGGACGGTGAGCTGTTCTGAGACAGTGCGCGTAAGTATCAAGAAGTAACTTGATGTGTTGTGTATACGCGGAAGGATAAAAGTGGGATCTTTTATCGTTAAGTATCAAGAAGTAACTTGATGTGTTGTGTATACGCGGAAGGATAAAAGTGGGATCTTTTATCGTTAAGTATCAAGAAGTAACTTGATGTGTTGTGTATACGCGGAAGTATAAAAGTGGGAACTTTTATGGCTAACTTCGAATGTCTACACGGACTGTCTTTTTGTTCGGCTAGTGTGTGAAAAGTTATTAGCACAGGACGAGAATTGGTTTACGAGTGAAGATCTTCGGGTGACCTGGTAAATCAAGTAAAAGGTAGTATTTTAGTAAAATACACAGAGCTGATATTGTGTGCTCTACGCAGGAAGATTGATGACTTGTGCATGTTAATAGTTGATTTGTTAATAAGATACTTCATCCATATTTCTTTTGTAACAATTTGCCTTGTATTGAATTTGGTTTTGAAATATAGCTTTTAATACTCACGCTCAGTGGCTATCCATTTTGTGATCCGCAACATTTGGTGTCAGAAGTGGGATTAATTTAATTGAATGCCTTTCACTAGAAGTATGGATGAATTGGTAAAGTTGTTGAATGACATTAAAAGTCAAAATAATGACTTGAAAGCCGATATTAAAGGTGATATAGCTGCCCAAAGCGATAAAATAGGTGACCTTGCTAGACGAAGTGATAGCTTGAAAGTTGATATAGCTGCCCTAAGCGATAAAATAGGTGACTTGAAAGCCGAAATGGCCGCACAAAATAATGAGTTGAGAACGGAGATAGTTTCTCAAAAAGATGATTTGAAAGCCGATATGGCCGCCCAAAGCGATAAAATAGGTGACTTGAAAGCCGAAATGGCCGCCCAAAGCGATAAAATAGGTGACTTGAAAGCCGAAATGGCCGCACAAAATAATGAGTTGAGAACGGAGATAATTTCTCAAAAAGATGATTTGAAAGCCGAAATAGCCGCACAAAATAACGAGATGAGAGCTGAAGTGGCTTCTCAAATTGATAAGATTATTGATCAGTTCAAGGATAGTAAAACCGAACTCAATAGACAATGCAATAGTTTAAATGTTGAATTTGTCAGTGAAAAAGATGATCTTGATAGTGTTAAATTAGATTGTAAACATGGAAAAGAAAAAGAGAAAGGCAACGCATATAAAAATGTGGATCTGCTACTGAAAATCAAGAATCGTAGAGATAGCGCAGATAATGCCTTTGACCACGCAACTACTGGTGATGCATGGCAGAATGTCTATGTCGCTGGTGACATGTCTAGGAACTGTGAAGAACAATCACACAGATCAGAGAGCTGTGAGACTATACAGTACGCTTTGCACTTCAAAATACCTAGGTATACAAGTGTGGCACGATCTGAAGAGAGATCCACACGAAAGGTATTCTATTCCTCGCCGTCAGCAAAATGCGTCATGGACAATTATCGCAAAGGCAGAGTAACGAGTGGTAATGAGGGGGAACGAAACAGAGTTTACGTTTCGCAGAGTGGTCCGAGTAAAGAAGAGGTGTCCATTCATCATAGATACAAAGTGCCCTTCGTCGTTACCGGGGAAGTCGGAGAGATTTTTCCGAAGCATATAGCCACACTTGAATCGTTTATAGAAAGTGGGGATTTAAGGAAGAGGAATTCCGAAGAATGGCTTAGAAGCATAACAGGTGATGCTAGTAAAAGAGCTTCAGGCAGAGACGGTACTTCAAAGACTAACTTTCTGGATGAAACTAAGCCTCAGAGTTACGATCAGAGAGAAGTGAATCCCTCAGATAATTTCAACGTAGCCACGCTGAATTTCTTTTCTGAACAGTCAATGTGCAGATTTGGACATTATAACCATTTAGATTATAAGGATATAGAAAAGTTTTATCACGACTACAAGAGCTCTAAAGTGGACAATATCATGTTACAAAACTCGTCGCTGATCTCCAGAATGAACAATTTGGCAATCATAACTGATGTTTCCCTAGCTAATTACAATGAGAGCTCCAAGAAAGTGAATTCCGAAGAAACAGCAACTATGACCTCCTCGGGTCATGTGTTTTGCTGGAGACCCGAGTGGCGCCATCGGATGGTAGATAAATACGGTACAGGAGGTGTCGGCGACAAAGTGAGTCTTGTCTTGGCTCCTGCACTTGCTGCTTTAGGTCTCAAGGTCCCTATGATCTCCGGTCGTGCTCTCCAATTGACGGGAGATACTCTGTACAAATTGGAATCCATCCCTGGCTTCACAGTCGACTGCACTAAAGATAAAATCGAGCAGATGATGGAAGACGTCGGATGCTGCATCGTAGGACAGACAGAGGAGCTGGTGCCAACAGATAAGGAGATTTACCGCTGCAAGGATCTGATGGCTACCATAGATAGCGTTCCTCTAATGATATGCTCAATTGTGTCCAAAAAGCTGGCTGAAGGAGTGTGTGCTTTGGTTTATGATGTTGAATTCGGAAAAGGAGCTATTGATCTCATCAGTACAGAAGATGTTGCTGTTGATTTAGTTAAGAAAGTGGTTGCAGCATCACAAGCTCGTGGAATGGAGAGTTTGAGTTGTTCAGCTGTTATCAGCAACATGGATTCACCTCTTGAAAACTCTGTTGACAACTCTCTGGAAGTGATGGAAGCTGTTCAGTGTTTCCTTGGTAACGGATCCTTGGAACTGCAAGAGCTCGTCGAAGAGTTAGGAGAACTTCTGCGTTTTGTGAACATTGCGGATAATAGGGTAGATGAAGCATCACGTGTCCGTAAGGTTCTGCATAACGGCAATGCTTTGAACAAGTTTCGTAACATGTTAATAGAACAAGGAGTACCTGAAGATGTTGCAAGCTGGCTATGTGAAGGTAAAACAGAAAAAATATTGCTAGCAGCCCGACACATCACTGATTTCACTTATACAGGAGAAACAGGTAAGGTTGTCGGATTAGAAGCTGCAGTTCTAGCAAGAGTATGGAAGGAGGAGATGGACCGAAGAGCTAAAAAGAATTATGGAGCTGATATTATATTTGTGAAGCACCTTGGGGATCAAATGGAATCAGGTGAAATATGGCTGAAGGTTCATCACGACAGTTCTGAATTAAGGGAAAGTCAACTGACAAAAAGGTCAGACTGGAGGATGAAACTTCTCCCTAGATTTTATGTCACTAATGACTTTCATTCCTTGTTACTGTTGATAGAATTAAAAATCCAAAGAAGAAAACTTTCGACAAAGAAGAAAATTTTTACAGGTTTTGCACGAAAACTCTTAGTCGATTCTTCTCCCTGCAGAGACATAAACGTGTTCACAAGGGCTATAGGCCTTACACGTATTATGTTTGTGGACGAGGCTTCAGTCAGAAAAGAAATCTACGTCATAATGAGATTCGCTTTCATTTTGACACAGACGTGGTATATCGCATTCGTCGACGTCCAGCTACAAAGTGCAAGGTGGTTCACGTTAATCGTTTGGCTCCGTTTCATCGAAGAACTGAAGAAGCTTTGGAATCCAGAATTGTTCGGGACGAACAAGACCTAGGAAGGGGGCAGTGTTACGACAGAAGAATCTGGCAACCGAAAGCAAAGTTTCAGCCAACGAATAAGAACTTTGGGAGAATTTGGAGAAGAAGAGTGGAGCGTTAACGGTTGTATTGTAACGGTCGTTGTATTGTAACGGTCGTTGTGTTGTAACGGTCGGAGAGTTCGAAAATGGACGGTGAGCTGTTCTGAGACAGTGCGCGTAAGTATCAAGAAGTAACTTGATGTGTTGTGTATACGCGGAAGGATAAAAGTGGGATCTTTTATCGTTAAGTATCAAGAAGTAACTTGATGTGTTGTGTATACGCGGAAGGATAAAAGTGGGATCTTTTATCGTTAAGTATCAAGAAGTAACTTGATGTGTTGTGTATACGCGGAAGTATAAAAGTGGGAACTTTTATGGCTAACTTCGAATGTCTACACGGACTGTCTTTTTGTTCGGCTAGTGTGTGAAAAGTTATTAGCACAGGACGAGAATTGGTTTACGAGTGAAGATCTTCGGGTGACCTGGTAAATCAAGTAAAAGGTAGTATTTTAGTAAAATACACAGAGCTGATATTGTGTGCTCTACGCAGGAAGATTGATGACTTGTGCATGTTAATAGTTGATTTGTTAATAAGATACTTCATCCATATTTCTTTTGTAACAATTTGCCTTGTATTGAATTTGGTTTTGAAATATAGCTTTTAATACTCACGCTCAGTGGCTATCCATTTTGTGATCCGCAACAATATTTTATTTGTTGCCTATAATGTGAAAGTGGTTATTGAGTAAAACGATTGCACATAGAACAGAAAGCTTCGAATACTGGTGTTCTAACGAAAGGTTTGATGTGAGTTATTTCTACAAGATAACTAATGAAGATATCTTGAAAAGAATGTTATATGGGGGGGCGTTGAGAGTATAACCATCATCTAGGAGGAATTTTTTTAGGAGGAGCTATATAGAGACAGATGGCAGACTCTCGTCAAGGCCAGTAACACACTGGTTGGCCGTGACGAGAGTCTAGCATTCCACTGAGTCACTGGATGCTATTGCTTGTGTTCTTTGACGTGCATATGGTGTGGTTCTCGCTCAAGGGGCCACAGCTTAATGTTCCATCCGATGGGCGGTGGCCTTTCCTAACGCATCGGTGTCCGCTCCTGAGGAGGGCAGGAGGTGAGTTTTGGGGGTATAATGTTTTTTTTTTTGTTTTTCTTTTGAGATTGATAGTTGTTGATGAAATACTATAATTCGCACTTTCTGAATACCCCAATAGCCATGATTGTGCCCTCCAACGGGGAAAATGTTGAAATTACGAAATTTCGAACTAATATCACAAGCGATATAATTACGTCGGAAATTTGAAATTTTGGGTCTGAAATGGGAATGTCATGAAGTTTGCATTGATGGCAATAATTTTCAAACCCGAGAGGAGTGGGAAAATGCAATATGTTTTTTTAAGATAATTATTGTTTTTTTAGAGAAAAATTAAAAGTTCTTCTTGATTTGGATAGGTATTGTTAAACTATTATGATTCACTAAGCATCAATCTGTTTAAGTAACAGGGTGAAGATGGATGTAGAGGAAAACATGTTTCGAGCCTTGTGGGATCTGAACCCACAGCCTCCTGATGACATGTTAGATTCACTGGCCTTTGAGCTACCTGCCGACGATCAAACGGATTTCGGCGGCCGGTTACTCAGTGGTCAGAGAACCTAACATGTCATCAGGAGATCGCGTTGTTGGACCGTTTTAAGTCTGAGCTTCACTCTTCTGCACACAACGGGCTAAATTGCCAGGCCACAAGGACCCTGAATGTTCAGAGAAGGTTGAGGGAGGGGACTCACTGAAAGTTGTTGGGAGGCATATAGTAGCCTTTCGTCAAGGCCATTCAGCGTGCTCTTTAACATGCAAAGAGTATAACTGTCCACCCGATGGACTGCGGCCTTTCCAAGCCCAACGGTGTCTCCTCCTGACGGAGGGCAGGGTGGAGGGTTTTGTGGACATAATTATCTCAGTGCTGGCCCTGGAGGTACTCAAACCTGAGAACTGCAGATTACGTACCTGCTCGCTACGGACTGAGCCACCCCTCGCTTTTAGGATGTCATGGGTTCAGATCCCACCCAGATTAAGACAATTTTTCCTCTTCTCCCGTTCTCTACACACATCGTTATTCTCTTACTTAAACAGCTTAATAGTGATTAAATACTTAGGAAATCAATGATGAACTGTGGATTCATTTATCTGAATACAAGGTAATAGTGATCATACCAGAGGTGATGCAGTTTCTGATTTTCTCACAAACATTATCAGTGAATAGGCTCTTAGCTGGTCGCATGCACATGCCTGGGATGGCTGTTAAGAATAGAGTCCCCAAATGCACTCAAAAGACAGCAATTGGCCAGATGGAATGTAGCATAATATCAGCAGTAGAAAAAAGATTGATCAGCGGCCGGCAGCTCAGTGATCGTATTATTTAGGCTGCTTTTCCACAACCCCCATCTTCATCCTGTTACTTAGATAGTTCTTGCTTTAACTCCACTTCATCCTATTAGTTAGACAGCATTTCTTGTACACCCATCTTCATCATATTACTTAGGTAGCTCTTCCTCTACCCCCATCTTCATTCTGTGTCTTGATAGGAATTAAATACTTAGAAAATAAGTGATGAGCTGTGAATTAATTTGTCATAAATTACGATTCACAATTTGCTAATCTTCGAAAAGTTTCAATTGCATCTACTGACATTGAAAAGTAGGAAAAATGTAAACGAAGATTGCAAATGATCTATTTCGGTTAGAAATTTGATATTTTAGGGGTAGAATGTGATGATCAAAGGGTTTATAGTTGCAGCAACAATTTGTCCCTTTATCCCCAAGAGGAGGGGAAACGCAACTTTTTGTTTTTGGAGAGTAATGAAAAATCCTTGAGTTCAATAGGTACAAACTAAATATGAAATTCGCAGTTTTCAAATCCTCCAAAACTCCTTAATTTACATCGTTAGAGAGCGATAAAAGTAAAAAAATCTAAAACTTGAAGTAATATTGTAAACAATGTATTTATGCTAAAAATTAGAATTTCTGGTAATAAAATATAGTGATGAAGAATGCTTAGCCAGATAAATAATGGAAATATAACTGATATCTATGTGTTTTAATTAAATAAAAATTATATACATTTCTATCGGCAGCTTTTCGTTTTTAAAAATGAGCACTTAATTTTAAAATTCTCAATCATATTTTAATATAGTAATAATAAATAAATAAATAATTTTATTTTCTATTCATGATAGGTTTGCTTTTTAAGCGTAGGGGATGGGAAACGTACTTTTTTCACTGAAAATGAAAAATGAGAAATTCTTTTGGCATTTTATAGAGCTTATAATACAGTACTATGAACATTTTCCAATTCGCATAGTATAATTAATACAAATTACTACTGCTAAAGGATGTAGAATTCACAAAATGAAAACTTCTTTTTCTTTCAAAACGAGCCCTCTATAGTCCAGAATTTGAGGTCTCGCCTTCCTCATAGATCTTCCCAAAGGTGTTATATGATTTTTCTAGTTTTTAATTCACTTTATCTTTAGTTGAGATTTAATTTATGACAGCATAAATCAGTCTACGCATTGTGAGGAACAAGATATCGGAAGGCACCTCGCCCCAGAGATTAGAGATGTCTATAAACTGCGTCTTAAGGGGGGTGTCGTCGCCGAGTGGACTACCGTGGGTAGGAATATAAATCGGTACGCTCTTTACCTCTCTTGTCAGGATGAGGAATACTGCCGGTGGCATTAATATGACGCTACACTTACGTGATAAATATATATAATAAAATAAAAATAAATACCCCCTCAAGCAACTGCTTGCCACAGAGGTCTGACAGGAGCCTGTTAGCTCATATGCCGAAGTAGGTCTGAGAGGATGGCAGGCCCTCAGCAGAAAAACGACACAAACAGCCATGCCTTACCAGGGGCTCGAACCCAGGTCCCTTATATATACAAAGGCTTTACAAGGACCTATAGAACAAGACTAAAACTTAGCCTGAGTTGACAGTCAGACTTCCTGCCTAACCTCCAAAACCTCTTTCTTCTCCAACGATCAGCGAGATTATTCTCCTCTCCACTCCATCACGTGACAAGAATCAGGGTGTCAGGGTCACGTCCAGAGTCTCGAATACCCGGTGGCCCCTCAGCTGACAGTCGATTCCTAGAACTGCTGGCCAGCCAAGCCCTGGACTTATTTGCTGAAAGCCGGTTTTATTATTCGATTCGAAATAGGAATGCTTCGCCTGTGTTGTCGTTTGGGGAGAGGATGGAGCAATGCCATTCCGAACAGCTCTCATCCCTATTGGCTGCTAGTGTGACTCTTACACATCCCTTACCCCTCAAAAACTGAGACAACCACTTGACCCAATTTTGACTATTCATGTCTTAAAAAACAAAACGAGTCGTCTTAGTCATTCCAAAGTGCTGAACAGATTAATTCATCTTGGATCTACACAAATATATACAGGAAGTAAAAAACTCTGATGAAGGTTAGTCACTGTTCCATCTAGTCTTTATTGATTGTCGCAGAGTCTGTTTATGTTACAGCACATAAAGTTTGTGATCATTGTCCACCGCGAAAGTTTGTCAATCAGTTCGCGAAACTCTCCCAAGTTTATTCATTGCACCGTTAATCACTGTACAGACACATGCACACACACATTGTTTGAAGGTCCCGTACTGGTCAATGTCCAGAAAGTGTCAAACCTTCATCACTGATCTGACTACAATTAGAGAGTCAACTGTACTGGATGTATGAGAAGTAGATGAAAGGCATGGCTAATTCGCCTGTTCATCTATCCCAGTCACAATCATCACCCTGAGCCATATGTATGTGTCAGCCCCCCCCACCCTTCGCATACCCCATACTAGTCAGCCAAAGCGGATTCATGCAGACGTGAAAAAGCATCTGCATTCCAGTGAGCCGATCACTTTTTATAATGGATCTGCTCATTCATTATATTGAGCTAACGCTAAAGTCCATCGCTGCAGTTTGCTACTAGATGAGAATCGTCGTCGTCGTCGTCGTCGTCGTCGTCGTCGTCATCATCATCATCATCATCATCATCATCATCATCATCATCATCATCATCATCATCATCATCATCATCATCATCATCATCATCATCATCATCAAGCAGCCATGGGCTACGGAGGTCCAACCAGACAGTGCAGTTTATTTCTCCAAATATATCTGTCCTGAGCTACATCAGCTGCATCCTGCCACTGCACAGTAATTCTAACAAGGTCCTCTTTGACAATGTCTGCCCACCGCATCCTAGGTCTCCCCCATTTTCTGAGGCCTTTAGGCACACTGTTCATACTCCTATTCGCCAATTTATAATTATCCGTACGGGCAACATGACCAAACCAGCGGCGTCTCTCTCTGCACAATATGCTGCTTAAAGAAGGTTGCAGACTCCTTTGCCTAACCTCATCATTAGTTACAAAGCTAAACCACCTAATACCCAAGATACTGCGTAAGCATCTAGAATCAAAAGCATCTAGTTTCCTGTTATCTTGTTTACACAGCGTCCACGTTTCACTACCATAACTAACCCTAGAAAGAACCAAACTATTACACAGTCTAATTTTAGTCTTTAGGTGTATACGCCTATTTCTACACAATCTCCATAGATTCTTAAAACTCCCCGCAGCAATCCCTATTCGTCTGTTAATCTCATGCCGCACATCACCAGTATCTGTTACATAGCTCCCAAGGTAAATAAACTGTGACACCTGCTCAAGACTACAACCATTCAGATGAAGTGAATCACAGCCTAACTGACCAATTTTCATCACTTTAGTTTTCTCTCTGTTTATAACCAAACCTACTCTAGTACCAGTTTCATCAACAGCTCGAATGAAAGAGTTCATCTCATCAACATCATTTGCCAAAAGGACTTAATCATCAGCATAATCTAAATCAGAAATTTTCGTATCTCCACCCCATTTAAGGCCAAAATCTTTCCGTTGAAATAAATTTCGCATAACATAATCAATAACCAAACTAAAGAGAAAAGGAGACAAAATGCACCCTTATCGAACACCAGAAGTAATGCTAAACCTATTGCTACAAGACTTACCAACTCTCACAAACGACTAAGTGTTATTATAGAGATATTTCATTATGTTAACTAACTTGTCTAGTATACCATACGCTCTCACAATCAAACACAAATTATGACGATTAACAGAGTCAAAAGCCTATTTGAAATCAACAAAGTTAACATATTTGATATCAACAAAGTTAACAAGCAAAGATTTCTGAAACTCTAAACATTTCTCAAGAATCTGCCTAAGTGAAAATATCTGATCTCCACATCCCCTACCACTTCTTAATCCAAATTGCTCATCACGCAATTGACTATCAACCAGATTCTTAATTCTATTAAGCAGAATCATGTAAAAAACTTTTCCTGGAACAGAGAGTAAGTAGGCTGATACCCCTATAGTTATCACAAGAATTGCGATCATCTTTTTTAAAAATGGGGATAATAATAGCTCTGGTAAAATCCTTAGGAACCACGCCTTTATCATAAAAGATATTCAAATTTTCAGTCATCCAAGTGATAACCGAAACAGTCCCAGCTCTAAGCATTTCCGTAGTACTTTCATCTACCCCTGGGAATTATGAAGTTTAAGTTTAGAAATAGCCAAAATAACTTAAAATTGTGTTATAGGGACAATATTAAATTCAATGATGCATCGATCATCGCTACGAACAATGGGAGTAGAACTAACCAAAATTGTTTAGAACATCACTAAAATGTTTAGCCCACCTTGCCATGACAGAATCCTCACCTTCTATAAGCTTACCTTATTTATCCGTCAATCCCTGTATGCCTGTCCGTTTCCTACCACACAAAACATTAATTATGTGATACAGCTCTCTGCTGTTGTGCTCTCTAACTGCTTTCTCGGCTTTGTCAGCCAAGCCATCTAGCTAAAGATTCTTATCAGCAGCTAACTGATCCTTTACACGTTTATCAAGCTCTCTGTAGTCCTTTCTATTAGGACAAGTAGGGTACTGATTAAGGACATTCCTGCAGTTCCTTCTTTCTGAAATAAGCTCAAGTGCCTTATCACTCAAATAATTCTGATTCCTCTGCTCCTTTTTTTCCTAAAAGTGTACTGTTAGTTTCCAAAAAAATAAACCTGTTTACAATGGTCCCATTCTTCCTCAACTTCAGTAGTAAGCAAACCATGACTGTCATAAAGACTAAGTAACCTATCATGGAAAGCTTAAGCTATAATAGGGTCTTTCTGAGCTTCAGTATTAAAGGTAAATTTTTTAACCTTAGCACAACACTTTTTAAGTTTAAGTTGCAAGACAATTTTAACAAGTTAATGGTCAGATCCAATTTCAGCTCTCCTATATGCCCTGGTATTCCTAACAGAACTAGCCCATTTGCTGTTAATTAATATATAATCAATCATATTCTTATGCAGCCCACCAGGTGAAACCTATGTGTACTTATGTATGTCGCGATGTTTGTAATAAGTGGCTGCTGCCGTTATATAACTTAGCGGGTTGTGATCTGAAAAAATTATCGACCCCATGACCCATACAACCAGGTCGCAACTTTTCTAGAGCCCACACCACTGCGTAAGCTTCGGGCTCAATAGTAGCCCATCGCATTGTGTTTCAGTCAGTTTTTTTGGAGGCAAAAACAATGGGGCTTTCGTACTCCTGAACATCCTGTTTTGAGAGACATGCTCCGACCGCATTAGTTGATGCGTCAGTATGCAACATGAATGCCTGCTTAAAGTCTGGAGTTGAACATTTGGTCGCACTGCATAGCCCCTTCTTCAATACCTCAAATGCCCTCCTGCTTCATCATTCCATTGCAATTGAATCGGTGCTCCCTTTCGGCTCATATCCCTGAGAGGTTTTGCAATATCAGCATAATGGGCTAAGTAGTGTCGGTGATAATTAAAAAGCTCCAGTACGCTTTTTAACTCTTTCTTCGTGCGAGGTGTTGTCATTTCTTTGATCACCTTCCGTTTTTCCGAATTAGGAGGATGTTTGCCAGAACGCACAATATGGCCTAAATATGTGATTTTCCACCTTGTCTAGGTTCACTTATCCAAATTAATTGCAAACGAGCTAAAATCTTCTATTCCTGTTAGCACTGATAGCCCTGATCCCTCCATCAAGCAACCGAACCCTGTACCCAAACATGATCTTTCAAAATCTGTGCAGGGCCGCTCCACCGAGAATATAGTATAGTAGGAAGAATCAGGCACTAATACAATAACCTGAACCAGCTCTGCCTTGTCTGCTGCCAGCTCCATACGCACTTTCAGCTCCTGGAGATATTGCGCCGCTGGCCTAGCCAACGCAGCTAGCACATACACTTCACCAGACAACGTGTCTTTCAGTACAGCAAGGATCCCTTAGGCGAACGTCCGTAAAGCAATTGAAATAGCGACACGCCGTAGTTCCGTTTGGCACCTTCCGGTAGGCCCAGAGCCAATAGGGCAAATATTTTTCCCATTTTCTCGGATGCTCTCTAACGACATGATGCATCATTCCCTTCATAGTTCTATGCCAACGTTCGATTAATACATTCGCTTCAGCCGCTGCATCCTTTCCAAGCGGTAATACTACCGGTTGCTCTGCTCCTTCTCCTCTCTCGTCCCCAACTACGCACCCTCTGACGTCATTCCTCACTGTGCGCTCACTGTGTCACTGTACGACGGCTGCTGAGCTCTGCCGCGCTAGAGAGTTTCGGAGCGGTTTCCATAGCAAACAAGCTATTAGGCACAGCTGTCTTACCACACAGTGTCCTGACGTCACCTTGGGCTTTATATTCTGGCTCGTCTCCCCGCGAGAAATAGCTACCCGTTCTACGCTCACAATCGGAGTTTGAACTTTTACTACTTCGCAGGCCGGCAAACGCATTCCAGGAGGAAATCTATAGTTAGATTCTCAACTGTTGCAGCGATTAATTTGACTTCGGGATACGCTGAATCAAATGAAGCGTCTCCCAGAATGCAGACAGGTATATTAATTAAATCGGCTGTTACCGAATCCCCGAAAGCCGCTCGCAGAAACTTCGACCTGACGGTTTCAA
Organism: Ryuthela nishihirai; assembly: GCA_038380435.1. Lineage (NCBI taxonomy): Eukaryota > Metazoa > Arthropoda > Arachnida > Araneae > Heptathelidae > Ryuthela > Ryuthela nishihirai. The sequence goes on from JAWZYU010000006.1 coordinate 35,861,881, forward strand.
GAATCTCTCTGAAACAAGTTCTCGCTTCACCACACTCTGCTCCATCCCTGAGTCCAGAATAGCTGTACAAGTTCTGCCACCACAACTCAATTCCACCTTCTCTAACTCATTCAAGTGAACCTTGCGCTGTTCCTTTGGGACACCAACAGGCACTCTTTCCATTGCTCGCGGTGAAACCTCTGCACAGAGAGCTTTGTCCTCATTAGAACTATCTTCGCTGCGCAGTACAACTACCGCTCTTGCGTTAACAGTGGACCTCTTTTTTTAAATTTTGCAGCTTAGGACAGTCCCTCTTCAAATTATTGTTGGAACCACAAACACAACAACTGGGTGTATTGCTTGTGCTCGTTGTAGCTGAAGGTTTTACCTGTCGCATTGGGGCTTTGCGATCATCCGTGAACTCTCTTTTGTGAGCTCGAATATACATAACAGGTAGAGTCTTCTTTTCAGTATATGGACCCCTGTTATTTAGCTCTATACTCGCTAAACGGTGTATGATACACTCCACCAGTTAACGGGGTCTGTGCCAATCTGCTCTTTCTTGCAAAGCGACATATTCTCTGGTGCTAGATAATCTGGCGCCTCGGATTTGAGTTTATCGCAAACTAAAATATCAACGAGGGATTCAAATGTGATAACCTTACGAATTTCCAAGTATCGGCACCACATTTCACGAATCCTCTCTGAAAATGTGTCCCAAGTTTCTCTGAAGGTCGGCCAAGCAATGGACGCAAGATGGAAGTCCACTACGTCAAATCATCTAACACTTTTGTTGGCGCTGTCAGATTCACATGAATGGGACCCAGGTGAACCATTTATGTTAGAAAATTCAACCTGCCGCCTACGTACTCTCGCAATCTCGAGTTCGTATTGCATTTGGAGCTTTGTTAGCTAAAATTCCCTCACTTCCTTTCATTTTAAGCATAGACAATTCATGAGCTGCGCGAGCTTGCTCACTGGAGCATTCAGTTATTTCACTCACTGGCGAACATCCGCTTTCGCTATTCCCTATTAAACTCGCCCCACTATCCTCCATGTTATGTTCTTTTGTTTCAGTGTCGTACATATCTAACATACTCTTCGCGTTTCCGTGAGTGTTATACGGCATAGCACGAGGCAACAAACAATAACTGAAACAAGCTTAGAAACTAAATCTCACCACACCGAAGTCACATTCATAGATCAACTCCACTGGAAAAGGGATGTCTTGCATCACTTCTTCCTCTAGCACACTACAAAATAATTTTTCAAAGTCATCACGTACCACTCCTTTCAATACCATTGTGCTAACACCAGTTTTAAATTGCGTCTTTCTGGGGGTGTCGTTGCCGAGTGAACTACCGTGACTAAGAGTATAAATCGGTACGCTATTTACCTCCCTTGTCAGGATGAGGAATACTGCCGGTGGCATTAATAATTAACTACACTTACGTGATTAATATATATATTAACATATATACAAAGACCTCACAAGGACCTACAGAGCAAGGCTAAAACTAAAGCTGGCTATACACGATCGGTCTTGGAGCCAAGCCTGGCCCGTGCAGGGCCCTTGATTGACAGCTGTCTCGTCAAGCGCGCCCTAAACTTGTCCATACACGGTCACTTTTCAGCCATCGGTCCAAGGCGATCCAAAACACGGATATCAGTCTACTGAAGGCTTTCTTTTGAGCAATAGTTCAGTTTCTCATGCGTTCATATGGCTTTTGTTTATATTTCTTCGCTGATAATTTTTGTGCAAAATGAAGAACCAAAGCGGAAAAAAATTAGTGTAGTTTTTTTATATAGCATTGTTAAGTGAGCTAAAAGAGAATTCCCCAGATGATTACAGGAGTTATATATCCACAGATATTATCCGATAATGGAATCATTGAAAATCGTCGTTTCTATTCAAAATTGAAGAGGCTGCTAAATTTGCTAAATAGCAGTAAAAATAGATGGTATGAATTTCTTTTCCATTGTAGATGATAGCTTTGCCCTAGATGAACATTTTATTAAACCTTTTCGGTTGAAAGAAACATCTAAAGTAGACGAAGAAGCATATAAAAAGAAATATTCAGTTACAGGCTATCACGTGGAAGAACTGTTATAAAAATGCATTTAGCATAATACCTAATAGATTCTGAATGTTGCATACTTCAATTAATTTAAATCCTAAAAAAATAGATTCTTTACTCATGGCCTTCTGCATATTGCATAATTATTTAAGAAGAAACTGTAGGTTGACCTATTTCACCTGGAAATTTATTAGATTGATTTGACACAGAAACCAGTAATGTAAGCATTGGGACTGGAGAAAGGATGAGCCCATCAACGCTTCAGAGATGGGTAATTATCGAAATGTTGCTAACAAGGGTAGAAAATGTCGACAGGGATATGTGGAATATTTCAATAAGCTCGGAAAAGTACCATGGCAAGACCGAATGGTGTTGCAAAAAATTTTTAACAGTCGTTGTTGCTAAAATATCAATAATACACTGATATATCAAAATATTTTCAGACCGGTGATTCTCTATGCTTCACCCATATGGGTGAATACTATACCCACCAATATTCGTAAAATTCAGGTCTTACAGAACAAGATTTTCAGAACTGCGGTCGATGCCCCCTGGTTTGTCACTAACAGACAACTCCATAAAGACCTGGGCATCGACCATGTATACAGGGTGTCTCAAAAATATAAGTACAAACTTTTAGGGGAGGTAGATAACATCTAAAGGAATGAGATTGCATAGGAACCCATAACCGGAAACGTCATGGGAAAGTGGTAGCAGAGGTACAAGATCTGAAATGACACAAGACAGTGATTAATGGGAAAACATTTATTGGACATAATTATTACAAATGGCGTACTAGATGATGCATTTCATAATGTTACAGCAGATGCTCGAAGTTTCCACCATGAGACGCGATGCATGCGTGACACCGACGGAGCATTGATTGCCGGACACGGTCGAACACACCTGGAGTTTCTTTGATAGTAGCAGCAGCGCAGACGAGCCTTGCCACGAGATCCATGTCAGACTCCACAGGCGATTGATACACGGTAACTTTGAGCCCCCCCCCACAGAAAGAAATCAACGCTCGTTAAATCAGGTGAGCGTGGGGGCCAGGCAACTGGTCCAGCACGCCCAGTCCATCATTTCCCAAAAGACATGTCAAATGCGCACGAACACACCTTCCATAATGGGGAGGCGCCCCATCATGTTGAAACCACATGTTGCGTCTCACATTTGCTGGAACATGGGCAAGTAAGCCTGGTAGAACCTGTTCCAGAAAGATCAGATACTTCACGGAGGTCATGAGGGATGGTAAAAGGTATGTCCCGACTAAGCATTCGCAGACCAAACCTGCCCACACATTTACTGCGAAACGATGTTGTGCCGAATGGGTGCGCACACCGTGGGGGTTCTCGTGAGCCCACAAATGCGCATTGTGCTGATTGAATACGCCATTCCGAGTGAAACTGGCCTCATCAGTAAACAAAACATAAGCTGGGAAATTCATATCTTGGGCACTTTCTTGGAGACACTACTGCGCAAAACGCACACGTGCAGGATGATCTACAGGGAGAAGTAACTGAAACCTTTGGAGATGAAAGAGGTGTAAGGATTCGCCGTGCAAAATGCGCTGTACACTGCAACGAGACACTCCTAAGGCAGAGGCAACGGCACGTGTGCTGGTACTAGGATTAGTCTCCACGGCATCCAACACATTTTCTTCCATGGCGGGAGTACGCGTCGATCGTGGCCTGCCCTCACTTCTCTTACCTCTTAATGACCCATAATCGCACAAATTTTGATGCGCACGCGCAAACAAAAGGTGACCCGGTACATGTCTGTATGGGAAACGTTCTTGGTACTTTCGTTGAGCGGCTCGTCTGTTGCCCTCAGATATTCCATACACTAAGTCAGGGGTGGGCAATTGTTTTCGTATCTACACTGTGCATGCGTATTGACGTGGCCGTCCTAGTGGAAAATACGAGACGAATCTTTGGTTGCGCACGGGAAGGAAATCTTGGTTCAAGGCAGATTTTTCTGACTGTCTTGGCGGGCCACAAAAAACTCTTAGTGGGCCGAATGCAGCCTGCGGGCCGCTATTTGCCCACCCCTGCACTAAGTGCATGTCTGCCAGCTCCCTGTTCGAATACCTTTGCATGCTCTTCGTAAGCCAAATACCGCTCGAATGAGGAAATCCGAAATTTATCCCTCTAGCGCACTGATGAACAGCGCCGCCTATTGACTCACGGTGACGTTTCCGATAATGGGTTCCTATGCAATTCTCATTCCTTTAGATGTTATCTACCTCCCCTAAAAGTTTATACCGATATTTTTGAGACACCCTCTATATATATATATACACATATAAATGTGAGCAACAATCCCAATGATATTATTTCTTCTCTGGTTCTTTACGATCATACTGTTTTGAACAAGTACAAGAGGCCTAAAACGGTGGCGTTCTCTGAGGAGACCTATCAGTTTTAGGTTTCTTATACAATTTTACTGCTATTTTTAGCTTTTCTTATGTTTGCCTTAGGGGCCCATCTAAGGATAGTTAAATTATATATTTTGTTCTTACTCATGCGAAATAGGCATATCTTTCTGATGGAGATGTTAGGGGTAAAATTATTACCCGGTACATCGAATGTGATTATACGATCTACGATCAAAATATTAGAATCAGAATCAAAACATTACATCAGGTTAAGTGCTGCCGATGACTGAATCGATGTAAGAATGGTAATTCTCGTGTTTACTGTTTGCGATTCCTAGATAGGGCTAAAAAATTGTAACAGGAAATATCCCTCTGCTCTTCATTTTAGACAGGAAGTATTAGTTAGGGCTAATTTTCATCGTTGAACGTTACACTTCGTTCAACGACTCTTTGAATTTCGTTAAAGTTCATTTTTATTGCATAGATTATCAGGCAAAAGGGTATAATGTAGATTAAATTATTGTAAAAACAACTTTGCACTTCCCTGTTTTTTTTTCCTTAATTTTAGCTAGGGACATAAGTGACTCTTACTCTTCAGTTATTTGCCTTTAACTGACAAATATTTTTACAAATTTGTAAGTTCCACAATCTGCCACTCCCGTGTATTTCAAGTGTATTATTCTGTGCATTAGTTAGTTGGTTGCCCTCATAGTATTTTTCTGTTCCCTATATTGTTTCCCCCAAAATTTTACACATTAATACCTCTTTCTTGCACTGAGTACACACATTACAATTTCCTACACTGTAAAATGCATAGTTGCCATAACTTATGTTAGCCTCTTCCACAGTTGCCATCCATGTCTAAGGAATTATATTAATAAACTTTCCAGCATAGGCCACTAAGTCAAAATAACTACTTCTTCCTCCCTATCTTCTAACCTCCATACTGATTTTCAAAAATTCTTTCCGGAATACGAAACTCTATCAGATTCAGATAAATCAGATGTTTGTTATTCGATAACGCACCAAGCATTTTTAGCATTCAAAGCCAGCGGAAATAAGTGGAATGACTCACTTTTTTCGCCCTACCCCAAAACCTCCACCATCTGTTGACGCTAACACCACAATATTAGAAAATAGCGCCATTGATGAATCAATTGATATTTAAGATAATTTGTCAAATTTTCCCCTTTCCCCTTCTTCACTTAAAATTGACACTGAATTTAACTTAGAAGGGCGTTGAATTCCGACTGCTGAAAACCAGACTGATTTTATCTCTCCAAAGCGAAAAGTCTCCAAAAGAGCGCGAACCTCTCCTGGTCTCACTTCACCTAATTTAGATAATTCTTGCCTTGTACAAACTTCAAATCGCTATTGGATCCTAGGCTCAAAACTCGATTCTGCTGCTACAAACTCTCCTGATTTATATGATTCTCAGATCCCAAGCTTAAACCCTTCAAATAGAAATAAAACGACACGCATTCCACCAATCATTATTCAAAATACGAATAATAGATCTCACGCTAAATTCACGGCTATTGCAAACACCCATTTCTCCTCTAAATACACGATACAATAAGAGTAAATCCAAATTCTATCGAGGACTACAGAAATTTCAGGAAATTTTTAGAGTAATCTAATGTTGGATTTCACACTATTACCCTAGATAACAATAAAATCTTAAAAGTTGTTATTGGAAATTTTGCAGTTAATGCCAACTTAGCTGAACTGCGTGATGAACGTGACCACTACGATTTACCAATTCTTAAATTAGTTCACTTCTCAAGAGGCCCCTCCAAAACCCCTCTACCTCTCTTTTTTCTCGAAGTGGAGAAAACTGAACGAGGCAAGGAAATGAGCTGGTGATTGAATGCACCAGGAAAGACCGTTTATCTCCCCCAAATGCGCTAACTATGGGACTCCACACCGCAAACTTTAGAGGATGCCCCGAAATTCGACTTTACTAATTCTACCACATTCAGTCCAAATTCTCACCACTTCCCTATTACATCTACTAAATCCTCACATACTCGCTCCTCTTCTACCACACACACATCTGCTACAACCTCCACCCTCCCCTCATTCCAAAACCTCAGACATACGCAAATGCAGTTTCAAATCCGATTCCCTCCCAACAAAATCCTCCTCCCCCCGTAATTCAAATCATGGAGAGAGAATGCTCCCTTCCTTTTGAAGCCATATTTTTTTTAATCTTTTTTTCAAACCATCTTTTTGAAACCACCTTTTCTAAACCTTTTTTTGGTCTGTAAATAGTAGATAGGTAGTCACTGGAAGGAGAGCTATGCACCAACCCCTTGTGATGATGCATATAACCTGGCCAGGTCTAGCACCTAATGTCCGACCCCGACTTCTCGTGGTGCAGACCGTTAGTACCTTTCAAAAGAGGTACTTTCTTGTAGAAGTGAACGGAAGAAGAGGATTGCCAGATTAGTGAGGCCTACTGATCTGGACAACTATGGCCACTTTTTTTTCTACTCTGCTGAGGAGTGGTCAACCACACAGGGTCCTGGTGCTGACCGTATAAACTTACTGAACTGATATAAGACTCTGAGCTTCATTATGGATCCTGAATTTGCTGCACTGGTGGGCTTCTGTGGAGGGAATATTTTCCGCTGTGTTTTCTGTTTGTTTGTGGGTTGACAGCCCCAAGTGAATAGATTCACAGGATATGTTTATCAGCTGGTGAATAATCCTGAGCAGAGGTCATCGCAGGCACCTGAACTCTTTGCTTCTATTGGCATCGTCAAATTCTACATTAGAGGAAGTCTTTCAGTGTAGATGGCATCAGCCTTTAACGGTGGGGGAACGGGTCTTTAACCCTTGTCTGCGATTAGGGGGCTGTTTGGTATTGTCGGCATTCCCTCTCTCAATAAACATAGTTTCTTTAAACATCCTACTAACCATTTTCTATCCATAGGTAGTTAGAATGTGAGGACTCTGCACAGAGTTTATTCTCTTGATGTCCTCATACAAGATTTCCACTGTTATAATTTAGATATTCTCGGCTTGCAAGAGATCAGATGGACAGATGAAGGTTAGTAGTAGCATTTATTTCTACTCATAATCCATACATATATATACATATCACAAATTTTCGTACGTGTAACAATAACAATGGTGGAAACACAAATACACAAAACCAACAAAAATAAAACAAGAAAAATAAAAACCGCACACATAATTTTAATCATTACATGCCGAAACCAAGGGGTTAAATTGCCCGTCCGAGTTCCGTTTGAGTTAAATAAAAAAATCCCCCCCTCAAGCAGCTGCTAGCCAGAGAGGTCTGACAGGAGCCTGTCAGTTTATATGCCAAAGTAAAAGATCTGAGAGGATGGCAGGACCTCAGCAGAAAAACGACACATGCATCCATTCCTTACCCGGGAGTAGTGTCAAAGGCCGCCTGGCGCACCCGGAAGTAGCCCCACGGTCCACTGCACACGGTGGCGTCGGTAATGACGTCACCGCTGGCGTCGGGGGCTTAATTTTTCAGGGGGGATGCCTCCCCCCCTAGGGAGGGCTTAAATTTCTTGTGTCCCCAAAAAAGGCACCCTGGGGAGAGCCTAATTTTTGGCTTCCCACGCTGGTGTCTGGGGAGGGCTTGTTTTAACGACCGGAAATGCCAACCCCCTAAGGTATTCTCCCTCACACGTGTGTGCTGGCGTCGGGGAGAGGAAGTGTCGACCCCCACACGTGTGTGCTGACGTCAGGATGGTCTCTGATGGGGAGGGCTTAAATTTCTTGTGTTCCCCCTAGGGAGGGCTTAATTTTTGGCTTCCCACGCTGGTGTCTGGGGAGGGGGTCGACCGGAAGTGTCGACCCCCACACGTGTGTGCTGGCGTCGGGGAGAGGAAGTGTTGGACCCCACACTTGTGTGCTGGCGTCGGGATGGGCGTTGATGGGGAGGGCTTAATTATTTTGTCGACCGGAAGTGTTGGAGACGGAGAGGACTTAAATGTCATGTGTCCCTAAAAAGGCCCCCTGGGGAGGGCTTAATATTTGGCTTCCACGTGCGTGGCGGTCTAGGGCTTAACGCCCATGCAGGAGGGGAGCGGGGTTACCTCCCCCACACGTATACTTTTCCTGGCGGCGGGATGACTTTCTCCCACACCTGGGATTCTGATTTTTTTTCTTGTGATGTCACCCCCCATTTCATACCCCCACACTATTCAGCATTTGGCTTGCGGCTGCGGCAGTATGGTGACCGCCCACGCAGGCGGGATGTTTAAAAACGGACGCCACGGACGGGAGGTCACGTGAGCATGGGTGACGGGCTTGACTCCCGCATTTCCGGTTACACAGATTCTTTCTCGTATGAAGAGAAACTTTCTGATTTAAATCGCACCCTATGCGAGCGCGATAATATGTTGAAAAGTCTGGAACCTAAATAGTTCTATGCCGTCCGTGGAGAGAGCCGTATCCCCAGGACAACAGCGAATGTCTTGAGCCTGCCGACGCACCAAGCGGCACGGCGTCATAGTGCACCGATAGCGAAGCATGTCGTCATTGACCTGTGCGCCTGAATTACATAATTTATCGATCAAAATACTATCATTTTAAAATTACGTTTGAGTATAATTTACCGTACGTTTTAAAATATGCTCACGATGTTTGTCATAGAGGTGTGATTCATTTTACGTTCAATACATAATTTATCAGTCGTTTTAAATACAGTCATGATATAAAGGGGTGAATAAATTTTACGTGTAAGTGAAATATATTCACGCGTACGTTATATGTCCACGTATTATAACTTAGGTTCTATACACGAATAAAAATAAGAAAATGTTTAACAAAAACACTTTTTGAGGTGGACAGATCTGTATACAGAAACACAATTCGGAATTAATTTTGCTCTATCTGTAGACAATTATAAAGCAGTTTTTGATTCTGCTTAAAGCAGAGGATATGACCCTTCCGGAAGAAGATCTGTACATGATAAAATGTGTTCACATGACTCATAAAACAGTGCATGGTTCAACTTTTGGGGGTTAACTTATTCGACGCATCTGTTGGAATCGACTTCCAAAGTATAACCTTAAAAGCATTGAGTTAGGCTCTTTACCACCTTTGATTCATAACATATGGAATCCATTTTATTAAGGTTTACTACGAAAGCTTTTAGTAATTGCAAATGAATAGAACAGTAAATGACATATTATCAAAACTTTTTAAATAATAGTCACTGAATAAGATAATGTTTAACAAAAAACTTTTCGAGTTCGCGAGATCCGCATACAGAAATATCTGAAAAACATCAGACGGGGAAAAAATTCTAATAATCCAGCCAACTTCTAAATTATTCTAGTACTTTAATGCGAAAAAGTCCCCTGGTCAACCAGTACTTCTTGAATATTCTGTCCAGCAGAAACACATTTAACTCTTACCAAAACTGAGGCCGTAATGTACCTTCACAATGGGAATGCTCTGTTTTTCGAAAACTCTTATACAAAAGTTTAGACAGCAAGATGCTGCATCGCAATACAACACTCCAGGGGTTAAAGGATCTTTCTAAAAACCCACGTAAGTTTTATGGAACGCTTTTTCTGCAACACACTACCCCAGGGCTAAAAAATCAAACACAACGTGTTTTTCTAGGATGCTCCATCGATATGTGGACAAACCCTATACAAAGGTTATATTCACTTGACTGATTTAAATCAAAACTTTGGTGCACTACCCCAGGGATCAAAAAATCAAACCCACCCCCAGCATGGTTTTCTAGGGTGCGCCGTCGATATGAGGACAAACCATCTTCCATATTCTTAGTGCGAACTGAAAAAAGCAGTCAAAGTCCATATTAAGATATTCACTGTCTGATGATTTAAATACACACACTATATTCACTCTCTGATGATTAAAATGAAAGGGTTAAGATTTTACGGCTTGAGGTCTTGCACTCTGACCATGCTTTCAGTTTAAAACATTGGTATAATTGTCTATGCGTTTCAAGTTGCCACAGGACGCGTGATTTTTACGAGTCATCGTATGAAAGCAGCAATAGTCGACCACGTGCCACGGGCACGCGGTCGGGCAACCGATATGGAGACAGACGGTGGCCTTGAAAGTCGCAGCTCCGTCGGGCCCCTGGCAGGGGAGGATTTGAAAAACTCGAGTCCTGAATGTTTCACCTAGAATGGCTTTTCTCTCTAGATAACCCGTTATTTTCTAAGACATAACAAATATTCTGATATCACTTATTTAAATTCAGAAACTATTCTCCATCTTTATCACTGTTCATTTTAATATTACTCTCTGTCGACCTACCACCTATTTTACTATATTTGTTTATATATATACTATATTATACTATATACTATATTTGTTTATATGTACTGGGGTGCCAAACAACTTGAACGTAAAAGGAAACTGTCTTTGGTACGTTTGAAACTTTCGCATGCACACTTGTAGTGAGAATTGTGACCCCCACTGCTCTAAAAAAAGTTTTCACGAACTTTCTTTGGGTATTATACTGACAAAGTGAAACCGTATGGACTGCGCTATAGGTAAAGAATGTTTTACTGCGAACACTAATCTCTTTCATATCGGGAGTAAAATTACACACGCAAACGAGTTAGTGGGTTATACACTTGTAAGAAATATTTTGTTCATGAAGAAAATTTAAGATTCTTATTTCCTGTGAAAGTTTATTTCTCTTGTAGGAACGTATAAAAGTAACCGTCTTTTGGAAGTTTACACCATAATTGCTTAATGCTATCACATTTGTACCCACCAAGACGTGAAAAAATTTCGCAGCGTAAAAGTCGTGTATCACATTTTGAGATTCCCTTAAAACTCCTCTGGTCATTTACATGCATATTTTCCGTGTAATTCCGGTGCCTGGGAAATTAGCCATCACTTTCTACCTATAGTTTTTGTCAGACGTCTTTGTCTCGCTAATTCGTATAGGGTTAGGTAAACATTTCAACACCGCTAAGAAAGAAATCACAATGACAAACAAAAATCAGATACACTATTTATTTAGTAACTATTAGTACATATACAGAGGTGTGTACCACCGCGCGCAGCAGAAAAGTTCCATACAGACAGGAATGATATCTGGACGATGTACATGTTGCTATGTCCGTTGAATCAGTTGATGCCCATTTCGCAGAAGCCGTGAGAAACATTCATTTAAGCAATATCACTAAACTTTTTGTGGAAGAGGTTCAACTTCTTCCACAAAAACGTTTAGCGATATCGGTGAATGTTTCTTACGTCTTCTGGGAAATAGTCTCCAACTGTTATAGCAAGGTGCCAATGGCGAAGCTGACTTTACCCCTAATACAGTTCTTTGTGCATCCTGACACATTCTTAACTGAACGGTGCAGAGCCATAGTGGATAGTTAAATTCATTCACTTTCCTTCGCTGAAACCTTTGCTTGGTCCCTCAAGACCTTTAGATGAGTTTGTAGGATGTGGAGGTAGCGTCTCATTTTGTCGGGTTCTGACGAGTTCGTTACAGATAAGATTTCATGGTCTAGCCATTGCGAAGATGTTACGGCGGGGCCTTCACATTGATGGCTTTTAAGTCGTTCTACAAGTCCGATGACGTCCTTGTTACACTGTAATCAAACGACACGAAATCCCTTTCCTTTAGGGTATTTCTTGAAACCTTTCCAAATAGGATCGCTCTTTCATCCTGACATGTTCAACGAGTCGCTTACTGACAGCAAATGATACAGGCCCACAGTGGTACTTATGATTTAAATCCAAACCTTCAACCATTCAGTGTGAACTATATCTCGACCAATGAATGGCTTCTGCAATTCAGTGTGAACTATATCTCGACCAATGAAAGGCTTCTGCAAGATTCTCGTAACCTATTTACCCCTCCAACAACACTTCCTTTTTTTTATAGAGCCTTAACGATCCGGTGGGAAATTTTCTAGTTGTCGAGTTAATATGACTCTCATGTGTGTAAATTGGATTTTGGGGAGTCTCTTCATTGCAAAGGCGCATGTGATGACGAGTTCTATTTTTATTGTGTTGGTTTTGAGAACATGTCTTTAGAAAAGAATTGGTTATATTCGAAATGTATCAATCTACCCATTAACACATCTAAGCTTAAATAAATAACAGAATAACGTGTCATCACGTGATGTAACAACAGTTGACATGGAGACTAAAAGTTTTACAACAGATAAATCTAATGTGTATAGCGTCTAGCCTCGTTTTCTTACATATCTCAAAATAAGAGGTAAAGCAACCTGAAGTATGAGAGGAGCTTCTGGATTAAATCTGATACTAAGCGCATTACTCAACTGATTTAAATCCACAATAATGTTATTCAAGACTTCCTGTATAGTATGAGAAATTAATAAGCAACTACTGCCTGCCATTTCCATTACTGGGACATGAATAAGAAAAGACCTAGAACTCTGGAAGTTGCTTTCTACAGAAGAAGCTAACAATTTAAAACGAGACGATTTCTTCCATACCCATCACTCATATCAAATCTAAAACAATATTACTCTAATATCGTACAGTTTTCAGATAGTCATTCTTTTACATTTCTCGATTCAGTTAAGTAGAACAATGAAACAGCATTGCGGGAAAAATATTTTATTCATACACTAAGAAATTACAATGATGACCAATCAGATATAGAACAGAAATTAGTAACACAATTAGCATTTATTTAGCACATATTCAGAGGCACGTACCAGCTCGTCGTACACTTCGTTTAGTAATATAGGAAAGTGTAACATGTAGGTATAATTATCTTCAACTCCGGCCTCTTCCACAAAACGTTTAGTGATATCGCTTAAATGAATGCTTCTCACGGCTTCTCCGAAATGGCCATCAACTGATTCAACGGACATAGCAACACACGAATGGTTTACAAAAAACGAATGGTTTTCAACGGACAAAACAACACACGAATAGCAACCAAAGGTTTCTGAAATTCTAAACATTTCTGAAGAATCTGCCTAAGTGAAAATATCTGATCCACACATCCCTACCACTTCTGAATCCACATTGCTCATCACGCAATTGACTGTCAACCATATTCTTAATTCTATTAAGCACAATCATGGAAAGAACTTTACCTGGAACAGATAGTAGGCTGATACTTCTATAGTTATCACAAGAACTGCGATCACCTTTTTTGAAAATAGGGATAACAATAGCTCTGGTAAAATCCTTAGGAACCATGCCTTTATCATAAAAGATATTCAAAATTTCAGTCATCCAAGTGGTAACCGAAACATTCCCAGCTCTAAGCATTTCCGTAGTAATTTCATCTACCCCTGGGGATTTATGAAGTTTAAGTTTAGAAACAGCCAAAATAACTTCAGATTGTGTTATAGGGCCAACATTAAAGCCACCAATGCATCTATCATCATTGCAAACAATGGGAGTAGAACTAACTACATTGTTTAGAACATCACTGAAATGCTCAGCCCACCTAGTCATGACAGAATCCTCCCCTTCTATAACCTTACCTTGTTTATCCTTCAATCCTTGTATGCCTGTCCGTTTTCTACCACACAAAACATTAACTATCTGGTACAGCTCTCTGCTGTTGTGCTGTCTAACTGCTTCCTCGGCTTTGTCAGCCAAACCATCAAGCCAAAGATTCTTATCAGCTGCTAACTGATCCTTTGCAAGTTTATTAAGGTCTCTGTAATGCTTTCTATTAGGACTAGTAGAGTATTGATTAAGGGCATTCCTGCAGTTCTTTCTTTCGGAAATAAGCTCAAGTGCCTTATCACTCAGATAATTTTGCCTCTTCTGCTCCTTTTTTCCTAAAAGAGTATTGTTAGTATCCAAAAAAGCCTGTTTAAAATGATCCCATTCTTCCTCAACTTCAGTAGTAAGCAAACCATGACTGTCATAATCACTAAGTAACCTATCATGGTAAGCTTTGGCTATAACTGGATCTTTCAGAGCTTCAGTATTAAAAGTAATTTTTTTAACCCTAGCACAACACTTTTTAAGTTTAAGTTGCAACACACTTTTAACAATGTAATGGTCAGATGCAATTTCAGCTCCCCTATATTCCCTGGTATTCCTAACAGAACTAGCCCATTTGCTGTTAATTAATATGTAATCAATCATATTCTTATGCAGCCCATCAGGTGAAACCCATGTGTACTTATGTATGTCGCGGTGTTTGTAATAAGTGTTAGTTATTCTGAATCCATTGAGTTTACTTACCTGTAGGAGACGTTGCCCATTGCCATTGCAGCTACCAATCCCAAAAGGGCCTATTACTCCTCCCCAAAGGTCAGAGTCAGTACCAACTTTGCCATTGAAGTCACCAAGAACAACGGTAATATCTCCTTTCTTGACAAAATTCAAAATATCCTGAAGTTGTTCATAAAATCTATCCTTCTCATCCTCGTCGGCATCCTCAGTGGGGGCATAACAGCAGATAACATTCAAGTCTTTAACGCTTGTCCGAAATTTTGCTGTAAGAAACCTTTCATTAATGCACTCATATCCTAGAAGAGCATCGCTAGCGTGTCTGCTGAGAAGCAGACCCACGCCTTGGTGATGCTTATTGTCGTCCCTGCCTGAAAAGAGAAATTTAAGATTATTTTTAAGAATCTGACCTTTATCTGTCCATCTGGTCTCTTGCAAGCCGAGAATATCTAAATTATAACGGTGGAATTCTTGTGTGAGGACATCAAGAGAAAAAGCTCTGTGCAGAGTCCTCACATTCCAACTCCCTATGGAGAGAAAATGGTTAGTGGGATGTTTAAAGAAACTATGTTTATTGAGAGAAGGAATGCCGACAATATCAAACAGCCCCCTAATCGCAGACATGGGGCAAAGACCCGTTCCCCCACTACTAAAGGCTGAAGCCATCTACACTGGAAGACTTCCTCCAATATAGAATTTGACGATGCCAATAGAAGCAAAGAGTTCAGGTGCCTGCGATGACTTCTGCTCAGGATTATCCACCAGCTGATAAACATATCCTGTGAATCTATTCACTTGGGGCTGTCAACCCACAAACAAACAGAACACACAGCGGAAGATTTTCCCTCCACAGAAGCCCACCAGTGCAGCAAAATCAGGATCCATAATCAAGCTCAGAGCCATATATCTGTCCAGTCCAGTAGGTTGATATCGTCAGCACCAGGACCCTGTGTGGTTGACCACTCCTCAGCAGGGTAGAAAAAAAAGAAAAGTAGCCATAGTTGTCCAGATCAGTAGGCCACACTAATCTGGCAGCCCTCCCCTTCCGTTCACTTCCACAAGAGAGTATCTCTTTTGAAAGTTACTAACGGTCCGCACCACGAGAAGGCGGGGTCGGACATTAGGTGCTAGGCCTGACCGGTTCTATGCATCATCACAGGGGATTGGTGCATAGCTCTCCTTCCTACTACCATTACAGGCTTCATTTACATACCTAGCTACCATTTACAGACCAATTATATATTGAACGTAAAATGACATGACATCGTATTGATCGTAAAATGACATGTCTCTATGACAAACATGGTGATCATATTTTAAAACGTACGGTAAATTATACTCAAACGTAATTTTAAAATGATAGTATTTTGATCGATAAATTATGTAATTCAGGCGCACAGGTCAATGACGACATGCTTCGCTAATGGTGCACTTTGACGCAGCGCCGCTTGGTGCGTCGGCAGGCTCAAGACATACGCTGTTGTCCTGGGGATGCGGCTCTCTCCACGGACGGCATAGAACTATTTAGGTTCCAGACTTTTCAACATATTATTGCGCTCGCATAGAGTGCGATTTAAATCAGAAATTTTCTCTTCATACGAGAAAGAATCTGTGTAACCGGAAATGCGGGAGTCAAGCCCGTCACCCACGCTCACGTGACCTCCCGTCCGTGGCGTCCGTTTTTTAACATCCCCCTGCGTGGGCGGTCACCATACTGCCGCAGGTGCAAGCCATATGCTGAATAGCGTGGGGGTAAGAAATGGGGAGTGATATTACAAGAAAAAACAGAATCCCAGGTGTGGGAGGAAGTCATCCCGCCTCCAGGAACAGTATACGTGTGGGGGAAGTAACTCCGCTCCCTTCCTGCGTGGGCATTATGCCCTAGACCGCCACGCATGTGGAAGCCAAATATTAAGCCCTCCCCAGGGGACCTTTTTAGGGACACACGACATTTAAGCCCTCTCCGTCTCCAACACTTCCGGTCGACAAGAAATTAAGCCCTCCCCATCAACGCCCATCCCGACGCCAGCACACACGTGTGGGGTCCGACACTTCCTCTCCCCGACGCCAGCACACACGTGTGGGGGTCGACACTTCCGGTTGACCCTCTCCCCAGACACCAGCGTGGGAAGCCAAAAATTAAGCCCTCCCCAGGGGGCCTTTTTCGGGGACACAAGAAATTTAAGCCCTCCCCATCAAAGACCATCCCGACGTCAGCACACACGTGTGGGGGTTGACACTTCCTGTCCGCGACGCCAGCACACATGTGTGGGGGAGAACACCTGAGAGGGGTCGGCACTTCCGGTCGTTAAAATAAGCCCTCCCCAGACACCAGCGTGGGAAGCTAAAAATTAGGCCCTCCCCAAGGGGCCTTTTTTGGGGACACAAGAAATTTAAGCCCTCCCTAGGGGGGAGGCATTCCCCCTCAAAAATTAAGCCCCCGACACCAGCGGTGACGTCACTACCGACGCCACCGTGTGCAGTGGACCGTGGAGCTACATCCGGGTGCCCCAGGCGGCCTTTGACACTACTTCCGGGGATCGAACCTTAACCGGAAACGATAATTTGATCCGTAGACAAGCGCTCTAACCATTCGGCCATGGGACGGCTGCCAACATTATATTAAAACTCTAGGCAACCAATAATGGGAATAACAATAAATTCTTAATATAAATTGATACATCAATAATAAAGAAATGATATTCATGAATTTTAAATAAAAGATTTAAACGATTGACCTTAAAGTAGGATTCATAACAATAATATATGGGTACACAATTTCTTTTTGAAGACAGTCAAATTGTTTTCATTTCTCATAACCAGTGGGAAAGAATTGTAATATTTTGGTGCCAAATAAGCGAAGTGCCTCTGGAGAATATTCTTCTTTGCCAATCGTATATCAAACATTACTCCTTTCACTCGTAAATTGCACTCATAGCGTTTACTCTCTACTCATTGCTTATTTTGATGTGAAAACAATAGAATTTTGTATATATAAATATTTCTGATATGATGAAAATGAAAAACGTAGATGGGTCTAAAATAGAAAAATTAACATTGAACACTAACTTACATATTTTTTATGCTCCATAAATAAATTATATAAATTAATATCATAATCACCTCCCCAACTACATAAACCCTGATGTATATTAGAGTAAACCCTGGCATAATATATTATCGTTAAAAATTTCTTATTTGCTATTTTTTGAATACGATAAAATTTAAACGATATGTACCTTAACCACTTTGTTATCTTATTTACATGAGTCCTCCATTTTAAAGAAAAATCCATTTCAACCCCCAAATAATTGTAATTATGTACTCTTTCTAATTTAGGGCATATACAATTGGGATAAAGAAGGCAATTAACATCGTGATATTTAATTTCTGTTAAGGTATCCGTTTTAAGCAATTCAAAATAAAGAAATTTACTTTTATTAATATTCAAATTTAATTTATTCAAAAATAGCCACTTTTGTATTTTTAAAAGACATTTTCTACATTTGTTTCCATCTCTAAAATAGTATCTGCTGTGTAAACTACTGCAATATCATCGGCATAACATATTAATGATCCTCTTAAATGTAATTAGCATAAGTCATTAATTTAAATAAGGAACAAGATGGAACCCAATACATAGCCTTGAGATACACCTTTTTTAATTTCCCTAAACGAACTCATTTCCATATTAACTTTTATCGCCTGACTTTTTGCTAATGGTAGCTTTTAAACCAATTAAAAATATGTTCTTTTATACGGCTGGCAAAGAGTTTTTTTAACCGTATTTCCTGATCCACCGTATCAAAAGCCTTTTTCAGATCCACAAACAGTGTCAACGTTTTTTTCCCCGCATCAATACTTTTGCAAATACCTTCCGTTAGTTTCAGAGTACACTATTTGGTGGTTTTACCCTACCTAAAACCAAAAAAAAATCTTAAATTTCTCTTTTAGGGGAGGGAAGATAATAAGCTTCACCAAGGCGTGGGTCTGCTTCTCAGCTAACACGCTAGTGATGCTCTTCTAGGATATGAATCATTAATGAAAGGTTTCTCACAGAAAAATTTTAGACAAGCATTAAAGTCTAGAATGTTATCTGCTGTCATGTACCAAATTGAGGATGCCGATGAGGATGAGAAGGATAGGTTTTATGGATAAAATATTTTGAATTCTGTGAAGAAAGGAGATATTACCCTTGTTCTAAGTGACTTCAGTGCCAAAGTTGGTACTGACCTGACCTTTGAGGAGGGTTGATAGGACCTTTTGGTATTGTTTTCTGAAATGGCAATGGGTATCGTTTCCTACAGGTAAGTAAACTCAATGGTTTCAGAATAACTAGCACATATTGCAAACACCGCGAAACACATAAATACACATGGGTTTCATCTGATGGGATGCATAAGAATATGATTGATTATATATTAATTAACATCAAATGGGCTAGTTCTGTTAGGAATACCAGGTCATATAGGGGAGCTGAAATTGGATCTGACCATTACCTTGTTAAACGTGTCTTGCAACTTAAACTTAAAAAGTGTTGTGCTTAGGTTAATAATTTTATCTTTAATACTGAAGCTCTAAAAGACCTAGTTATAGCTAAAGCTTACCATGATAGGTTACTTAGTCATTATGACAGTCATGGTTTGCTTACTACTAAAGTTGAGGGAGAATGGGACCATTTTAAACAGGCGTTTTTGGAAACTAACAGTACTCTTTTAGGGAAAAAGGAGCAGAGGAAGCAGAATTATTTGAGTGATAAGGCACTTGAGCCTATTTCAGAAACAAAGAACTGCAGGAATGTCCTTAATCAATACCCTACTACTCCTAATAGAAAGCATTACAGAGAGCTTAGTAAGCGTGTAAAGGATCAGTTAGCTGCTGATAACAATCTTTGGCTTGATGGCTTGGCTGACAAAGCCGAAGAAGCAGTTAGATATCACAACAGCAGAGAGGCGTACCAGATAGCTAATGTTTTGTGTGGTAGAAAACGGACAGGTATACAGGGATTGAAGGATAAATAAGGTAAGGTTACAGAAGGTGGGGATTCTGTCATGGCTAGGTGGGCTGAACATTTCAGTGATGAACTAAACATTGTGGTTAGTTCTGCTCCCATTGTTCGTAATGATGATAGATGCATTACTGGCTCTAATATTGTCCCTATAACACAATTTTAAGTTATTTTGGCTATTTCTAAACTTAAACGTCATAATTCCCAGGGGTAGATGAAATTACTACGGAAATGCTTAGAGCTGGGAATGTTTATTTTATCATTTGGATGACTGAAATTTTGAATATCTTTTATGATAAAGGCATGATCCCTAAGGATTTTATGAGAGCTATTATTATCCCTATTTTCAAAAAAGGTCATCGCAGTTCTTGTGATAACTATAGGGGTATCAGCCTACTCTCTGACCTAGGGAAAGTTCTTTGCATGATTGTGCATAATAGAATTAAGAATCTGATTGACAGGCAATTGCGTGATGAGCAATGTGGTTTCAGAAGTGGTAGGGGATGTGGAGATCAGATATTTTCACTTTGGCAGATTCTTGAGAAATGTTTAGAGTTTCAGAAACCTTTGGTTGCTAGTTTTGTTGATTTCAAAAAGGCTTTTGACTCTGTTGATCGTCATAATTTGTGGTTGATTGTGAGATCATATAGTATACGAGACAAGTTAGTTAACATAATGAAAGCTCTTTATAATAACACTGAGTCGTGTGTGAGAGTTGGTAAGTCTTGTAGCAATTGGTTTAGCATTACTTCTGGTGTTCGACAAGGGTGAATTTTGTCTCCTTTTCTCTTTAGTGTGGTTATTGGTTATGTTATGCGAAATTTACTTCAAGGGAAATATTTTGACTTTAAATGTGTTGAAGATACGAAAATTTCTGATTTAGATTATTCTGATGACATTGGCAAATGATTTATCCAATAATATTGGCAAATGACATTGGCAAATGATATATGCCAAATCCAATATGATTTGGCAAATGATGTTGATGAGATGAACTCTTTCATTCGAGCTGTTGATGAAACTGTTACTAGAGTAGGTTTGGTTATAAACAGAGAGAAAACTATAATGATGAAATTTGGTCAGGCAGGCTGTGATTCAGTTAATCTGAATGGTTGCAATCTTGAACATGAATCTCTTTCGTTGCGATCTTATGCAACCACGGCAATTCCCGGTTCCGCTTGTACAGCACTACCTGGTTATGAAGAGCCGTGCTTATCTGGAGCCGGGGGCAAGGGATACGCCCTATAGGCGCACCTCAACCCCAGCCTCACATGGCAGCAGTCTTATAAAAGGAAAGCTGACCACCGGAAGAAACCTTACTTTAATCTATTCCCCGGTTAGCCATGAACAAGGATATATAATCCAAGTTCGATCGGCGTCCGGGGTGGCAATCTTGAACATGTGTCACAGTTTAATTTCCTTTGGAACTATGTAACAAACAGTGGTGATGTGCGGCATGAGATTAACAGACGGATAGGGATTGCTGCCGGTACTTTTAAGAATCTATGGAGAGTGTGGAGAAATAGGCGTATACATCTAAAGACTAAAATTAGACTGTATAATAGTTTGGTTCTTTCTAGGGTTAGTTATGGTAGTGAAACCTGGACACTTTGTAAACAAGATAGCAGGAAACTAGATGCTTTTGATTCCAGATGCTTACGCAGTATGTTGGACATTAGGTGGTTCAACTTTGTAACTAATGATGAGGCGAGGCAAAGGAGTCGGCAACTTGCTTTAAGTAGCATATTGTGCAGAAAGCGACTCCGTTGGTTTGGCCATGTTGGCCGTATGGATAATTATAGATTTGCGAATATGGTTATGAACAGTGTGCCTAAAGGCCTCAGAAAGAAGGGGAGACCTAGGATGCCGTGGGCACACTATGTCAAACAGGACCATGTTAAATTGGTGTGCAGTGTCCAGATGCAGCAGATGTAGCTCCGGACAGATATGATTGGAGAACTAGATTGCACGGTCTGGTTGGACCTCCGTAGCCTATGACTCCTTGAGGATGATGATGATGATGAAACTTTTAACAACCATTTTTTCTGTAGTAATGGCTGATACCACACTGCGTGAAATTAACTTAGTTTCATTTAATGCCAACAGGCTAAAACAGGATTTTTTGGAATTTCAGCATTTTTTAGAGGAACATTGCATTGATATTGCATTAATAGGGAAATCGCAGCTCAGACCAAGGAAAAACCACCAACGTCGCAAATTTTAGCTGCTGCAGATCGGATCGCCTCCAAAAAAGGTGGGAGGGACTGCTATATATATATATAAAAAAACTCTATTCAACACTCACGTATTCCTACAAATTGTCTATCTTCGCTTGAGGCAACCAAAATTGTTCTCACGCATACTTCGATAGGTCATTGCATCTTGTGGGTGCCTACAAACACCCTCAGGCTTCCTTCATAGAAAATGACTTCAATTTTTTCTTTTCTGATAACACACCTTGTATTTTAGCTGGAGACTTAAATTCTAAGCACTCCTTGTGGGACAGTAGATCAAGCAATCCTGCTGGCAAACTTCTCTTAAATTATTCTACCAATAAAGGTATCATCGTGGATACACCAGCGGCACCAACGTATTACCCTCATAATACCTCCCTTAGACCTGAAATTTTTAATATTGTACTTTTCTCTAAATTCATCGCTTCCTATGATATTCGAGTTGTAACTGCCCTCTCCTCAGACCATCACCTAATTATCGTGAAATTTAACCTTGACATGCAAATTTTCCCTCATTTAATTAGTCGAATAAACTGGGATAAATTCAAATATCTACTTAATCTTAACATTACATGTCATCCTACCATTAACTCAACATCTGTCATAGAGCTCATTTTATCTACCTTAACCTATAATGTCGCAAATGTTGTCTCACAGTCATCATCCAAAATTATTCCTGATTTCAATTATAATAAATTAACTCCAGCACTTCAATTACTAGTCACATCTAAAAATAAAACCCGAAAACTTTGGCAAACCTGCTGCAATCCATCTGATGAAACCACATTTAATAAACTTAGGGATCAATTACGAAAAGAGCTCTCTTCTTTCAGGACCCAAAATTGGACCAAAAAAGTTGCCACCCTAAATATCCAGGATGGATCGATCTGGAAAATGATCCGATCACTTAAAGGCAACTCAAAGGTCACCAGTCCACTTCACAGTGAGGGCGGGTTGGTTTATACCGACTGCAACAAAGCTCGTCTTCGCTGACACAATGGAGGCGCAGTTTCAGCCAAACGAACAAAACACCAATGAAACCTTTATCTGGCGGGTGAAGAGGGGCCTTGGTCAATTTTTTAAAACCCTCCACTCTGATACTATTCATTGGATTTCCTATAATGAACTTTTATCTGAAATTCAGCATCTTAAATCAAATAAAGCCCCAGGTTTTGAATGTATTAAAAATTTTATTATTAAAAATCTACCATACAAGGCGTTTGTTCTTTTGTTAAATTCCTTTAATAAATGTCTATTTTTTCCGTATTTCCCAGATATCTGGAAGAATGCAGTCGTTACGATGCTTTCCAAGCCGGGCAATAGCTTACTATTCCCAGATAATTATCGACTCATTAGTCTCCTGTCCAGTTTGGGAAACCTTTTCGAGAGACTCATTCTTACAGAATTAATGATCCCTTAATAGTCTCAAAATTATTCCCGATGTTCAGTTTGGCTTCCGTCGCCAACATTCAACCACACATCAAATCCTGAGGGTGGTTGAGGAAACCGCAACCGCTTGTCATAAAAAAGAACACACGATTGCAGTCTGTATAGACATAGCGAAAGATTTTGACAAGGTTTGTACTGACAGACTTCATTCAGTTTAAATTCCCTCTGGTACTTATCTGTCTTATTAGAAGTTATTGTTCTTCTAGAACTTTCCAAAACAAAATTAAACATGATGTTTCTTCTGTAAGACAAGTCTCCTCTGGAGTGCCGCAAGGCTCGATTCTGGGTCTGACCTTGTTTAATATTTATGTTTCTGACACTCCAAGAGTAGATAGAGTTTTCTGTGCAACGTATGCTGATGACACTGCCTTCCTGTCACCCTCTATTTCAATCAAACATGCGCATCATAGAATGCAAAAAATGCTGGACTCCTTCGAGGACTGGTGCACCTCGTGGTGAGTACAAATAAATACAGACAAATGTATGGCAGTCATTACATCTCATAAGAGAAACCCTCACCTCGATAACTTTTATTTGTTCGATAAACAGATTGAGTGGAGTGATACTGTAACTTATCTTGACATCACGATTCATAAAAATTTAATTTCGACTCCCCATGTTAATAAGGTCGTTCTAAAGGCCAGAGATATCAACATTAAACTTCTGCCACTCCTTGGTAGAAAATCACGACTTTCCCCGCCATACTCAAAATTCTTTTATTTACACTAATTATTTGACCAATCTTACTATATGCAGCATCCATCTGGGGCACCTGTTCCCCTAGTTGCATTAGACTTCAAAAATTTGAAAATATTATCCTACGATCAGCTGTAGCAGCTCTCTGGTTTGTACGCAACTCTATCATCAAACGTGATTTGCAATTTTGTTTCCAGAGAAACTTCCAGATATCTCTGAAACCATCCGGAATATGGCTCAAAAATTCTACAAATATGCTCCATTTGAGGTCACACACCATGGGAGAATGAAAACCACGTTTTCCTTCTCCACCATTTAGTAAAATGGATTTCACTTTGAATTGACAGAAATGTCTTGGAAGTGCGCCAAAGTAGTTTTTTTTCCCCCATTGTTTACCTTCGTTCAATGAGGTATGGGACTCCACACGATACTCAATATTGTCCTAAACGATCTGTCGATCTGTCAGTCGGTAGGCGCCAGCCTCTAATCTACAATTCCCAGGTTCGTGCCCTAACTGGGCCTGCGTTGCAATTCGTCGGATGTTACGTTAAGCCATGACGCGGTGTGCGGGAGAGCCATACTCTGTGCACGTTAAACAACACGTTGGATGGTCTTGACGAAAGGCTACCCTCTGTCTCCCAACAGCTGTTCCAGTGGGTCTCTTTGGGGTCCTTGTAACCTTACCATTCAGCCCGTTGTATGCAAAAAATTGCAGTTCAAGTAAAATCCGTGATTTAGTGCTTGTTTGGCTAATTCGACCACTATTTCGTTATTTGTAATGTCGATATGTGCTGCAGTTCCAAAGTAAACAATGCGATTTTGATTAACTTTGTTTCGGCTTTCTATTTTTTGAAGATTTCGGTTTGAAATAAATAATCAAAATTCTTTAAGGTTGTTTCGAGAGGGCTACTAAAAACTTATTGACTGTCAGAGAATATGGGTATCTTCGTCAGCTTATAAATTTTGCAAAAAATTTCATTTTCTAAAACTGCTATCAGTTATATATCCATAATAATGAGAGTATAATTCAGCTGTAATGGTTTCTATAGGGACTTTAAGGGAACTTTTTTTTGCCACGTCTTGTAGTAGATGAATCCCTGTGTGACCTGTGCTTCGTATTACCAAGAGCAATTTCCTTTGCTCTTTGTAATACACGAAACTTAAAACAATATAGGGCAAAGCAGGAAATGTGCGAATTAAGTTATCATTTAGTGTATTTTACTACCTCTGAGTGTAATTTTTTTCACACAATTTTCAAAATGACCAGGTCACAAAGACCCCGAAGGCTCAAAGAAGGTTAAGCACTCGCTGGTCAGTTTTTGTGTTGTTTTACCTCTGAGCGGCACTTTTCTGCATACAATAAGCAAAATGATTACGTCGCAAGGACCTCGAAGGCTCAGAGAAGGTTATGGGGGGGACCCACTGGAACAGCTGTTGGAAGACAGGTGATAACCCCCAGTCAAGGCCATCCAGCGTGTTCTTTAAGGTGGACAGGTATGGCTCTTCCGCATACGGCTTAACGTTCCATCCGACGAACGGCAACCTTTCCAAGTCCATTGGTGTCCCCTACTGACCATGGGCAGGGCTGGGAAGCTTGCGGAGGTAAATCTCAACGCTGACCCAGATGGGACTTGGAACTTGGGAATTGCAGATTATGAGCCTGGCATGCTACCCTATGAGCCACCCCGCACCCGACAGCTTTTGGAAAAAAGATGATAACCTGAGGTCAAGGCCATCCAGTGTGCTATTAATATTCACAATGTATGGCTCTCCGGTACACAGAGACATGGCTTAATATCATATCTGAGGGACGACGGCTTTTTCTAGCCCAGCTGTTTCCCTACTGATCGAGGGCAGGTTGAAGAGTTTTGCGGAGATAACTCTCAATGTTGACCCAGGCGGGATTCAAACCTGATGCGCTATCGACTGAGCGTTCATTCTCCCTGTAGTAGTCCCGTAGACATTGTATTTATGAAATAGTTACCTGTAAAACTTCTTGGTTTTGTCGTGAGGGGATTTCGAACCCACCTTTCACAGTAACATGCCAAACGTGCTGACTACTACACCTTCAGCAGCTAACCTTTTTCCTCATCTCGTGTGACACATAAAATTCCCGACATATTTTTTGATTCGACGTGGTGCCATCTATGTCGGGAAGCTGTCAACCAAGTTGTCTCATATGCTGGAATTGAATATTTTGTCACTCATGTTCATGGTATTAAATTAATAATTCAGTAGTAAAGTGTTACAGATGTCCTGAAGACATGGAACGCATGGTATGCATTGATTTAAAGCCATCAGTTTCAGTGAAAAAATATTAAATTCCATCATATAAGGCAACTTGGTTGTCAGCTCCGTACATTTATGTTGCTACGAACGAATCAAATAATATACGAGTAAGTTTATATCTCACATTAGCTGGGAAAAAAGGTTGACTGCTGATGGTATAGTTTATTAACAAGACTGGGATGTAACTGCGAAGCATGGGGTCGATTCCCCCTTACTGTGAAGTTAAATTTTTCCAGCTAGATACACTAAGATTTTCATAAAATATATTTTTAAGCCTTGAAGTAGACAGATTTATTGCAATTGGTGATGTTTTGAAAAAAAAAGATTTTTTAACATTCCAATTAATGTCAATTTATGAAGTAATAATTTATCAAGAGAAACATTTCTCTTAGAACAGTGGTTAAGCTCACAATCCCTCCCCCGCTAATTTTCTTTAAAGATATCGCCATTAGTTTTCTTACTTAAATAATGTTAGGGGAAAGCTTAGGAAATTCAGTACTGGAAGAAAAAGGGAAACTATTCCATGTTATCTCAATAGAAAATCGCATTCAGAGTTTAACAAACTTTTCAATATCATTTTCAATAAAAAAAAGTCTAAAGATAACTTAAACATCTCGATCAAATCTAGGTAAATCTCGATTTTAAACAACATTTGTTCAGAAAAATAATTATTAGCTTTGGAATATTTAACAGATTACAAAAAAGATTTTAATATTAAATTAAAACATGCTAAGAGATCAGCTGGCTCTAATAGTGTACGGGTATAATTTATTATGATCTCTGAACTCTTTACCAGTTTTAATTAAGTTTTGGGGTCAATTATGTGTAGCCTGTTAAATAATTTAGAGCTCGTAATTCTTTGAACACTGCACAAAAGATTTAGATATATTTGATTGAAATCTTTAATTTTTTGGTTAACAATCATGTTGAAGAATTTATTGAGATCGAAATGTGATATTTCTGTTGATATAGCATGGAACTTTTCAATTTTTTTCTCCAGTACTTGTATGTTTTCTTCTTTCTAAAATGATATTTATTATAGAAAATTTGGAAATAAAAACATAAAAAAGTAGAAAGTTCATTTTTTTTTCTTTGTGGATTGAGAACTTTTTTAAAAAAATATGTGCAGTTTCAATGAAAGTTGTGAAATTTTTTCTAAGAAAAGAAATGACGATTTGTCAAAATTTTTGTCAAAAAGCTGTTTGTCGCAATTCAAAATTATTACGAAGCAAACAACTTTGGACAACATCTGACTGAAATCACACCTCATACATCAGGATATATATATAATAATGAAAATACTTTTAGTTGTGTAAATTAATGCACTTAAATTTCATTTCACTGCAAAATATATTGCAGTTACCATTTCTTAAAGATGTAATTTCGAGAAGTTTATTTAAACTGAGGTATCTAGTATCTTAGATATATAGAGGGAGCTAGCTATACAGTCTTTTCACGTTCATTATCATTAGAAATTCTGCAATAAAATTAATCAACATATAAAGAAGGCAACAGCAGAAGCTGGACTAACTTCTTATAATGCATGCTGCGTTAACAGTACAAAAAGTAAATAAAATAAATTTTAAGAATGAAAACTGATAATTAATTATTTTTTATTTTTTTAAGAGACGAAGGTACTCCCCTAGACAAAGGACATAGATCACCAAAAGCTTAATTAATTAACAGACAACAATGATAATCGATTAACAGAGAATAATTAATTTATAGACACAATGATAACAAATTAATAGACAATAATGATGATTAGTTAACAGAAAATAATATTAATTAACAGACAATAATGAGAGTAATAGATAACGATAATTGAATAATAGAGAATAAAACAGATTAATTAAGAGACAATAATAATGATTAATTAACAGAAAATAATGATGATAAAACAATAGAAATTAATGATAATAAGGTAATAGATAATAACGATAATTATTTAACAGATAATACTGATAATTAATTAACAGGCAATAATGATAATTAATAAATAGACATTAAAGATAATTAAATAAGATAGAATGATGATAATTGATTAAGAGACAATAATGATAATAAATTAATAGGGAATAATGATGGTTACGTAACAGACAATAATGACAAAAAATTATTAAACAATAATGATAAGAAATTAATGGAAAATAATGATGATTAATTAACAGATAAGAATGATAATTAAATAACACATCAATTAATCAGATAATAGCGATGATCAATATAAGAGGTTGACAATTCACATGAAGCATCACAAGTAGACAATATATGTATAACGTAGAAGAGTAGCTATTCAGATCAAAACCACATATTTTTTGAAATCGTTTCATATAGTTATGACTTTAAGGAAGAATTAAATTTTCCCATCCTAGGATTGGAACCAAAATGTCTTTATTCTTATCGTTTTAAAGACATTATTATAAACTTGATTAATAAAATTTCTCAGTAACGGAGAGTTCTCATATGTATGTACTAAATATCGTACCGTTAAATCTTTTTCAAATTTCTTTTTTAAGTTACAGTCTATTGCAAAGTTTAAAATAATCATGATAATTTGATAAAAATTTAAAAATTTAAAATTATTTCTGACGAAAAATACTAGAAATAACTCATAAAAGCTGAATATTCTAGATTATCGTCATTATAAACTCTACCAGCTGTTTAGTAAGAACAGAGGATATCTAAAAGGACAAAGGTTAAATTGTGTTTTATGTTTAATTACTAAAAAGTGGTTAAAACTGAATTAAAATCAAATAAATAATTTATTTACATTGTTTATTTTTTATTTGACAATTGAAAGAAAATTTAGAAATTTGAAGTATGACTGAGCCCGATACTGAAGTCGTTTGTCAAATTTGAAGCACAAACTCATCTCTTGTATAGCAACATAATAACTTTGTTCCCAATTCTTACTCCTATCTAGTCTCAAAAAATGGGGGGAGAGCCTTTCTTTAAACGGTAAGAGCCAAAACTACCAAATTCTGTATGCTGCATATCCTTATCATAACAGAACCAACGTAAGGGTTCAGACCGCCAGCCTTTCTTTCTCACCTATATAAAAAAGGCGTGTTAAATTTATCTCAAGAGTTAGGACGTCCAAATTCGTATGCAACTTCTTGTTATTATCGTTTACAGCAACGTAAGGATTCGCTCTCCTATGCTTTCCTCCTGCTCACTAACGAAAGAAAAGCTTACAAAAGCGAAAAAGAAGTTCTTCCATGGATTCCCAATGATATTAAACTTCTGCATATTACATCCATTCTGAAGAAATTAAAAAAAAAAAATCTGCTGGTACTTGATAAGCGAAATGTTAGGAACCGGCGCCACTAAATTCGGTATGAGACTCTTTTTCTGTCAGAAATTAGATCAATTCAAGCATGAATCTGAAAAATAAATAGGGGGAGGACAAGTGACGCAATCGATAAAAATCAAAAAGTCGGGGGGGGGGGGAGACTGGATTTCCATAGCGATGTAACTTTTATTCCTTCTTTAAGAGTTATTTTTTAAATTTCTTCTGAAACGGAAGTAACATGCAGAAGTTTAATAACATTTGGCTTCCATTACTTTTATTGGCATTGCCTATCTCAGATCCGGTCCAGGAGCAATATAACAGGTTTTCTTCCCAAACTTCTATCTCCCCCCCCCCCTCCATCCAAATGAAAAATATTCAGAAAAATTATTTATTTTAAACAATAAGAGCGAGGAAATTCGCAGAAAACTGGCCAGTCACTAGTTTTTACCACATCTCTGAACAAACACAATTTCATTGTTTTAATTTTTTATATACATAAAAAAACATATTCGGTGAAATTAACTACACTGAATTCAAGGATGGAACTTATATTCCTTCCCCTAAAAATATTTCGCTTTTTTACTTTTCTTTTTTTTGGTTTACTATAAGAAAAATTGCAAGAAAATTAAATTTTTCCTAGCGTAGAAAGATTTATCTTCTGGCTTAGAAGATAGATAATTCTTCTGGACTAACTATGACAACCAGATTTGGTTTACAGCTTCACTTTATAAAAATAAATAATTATCTCCTCAAGCTGTTACTTGCCACACAGTTTAATACGTCATAATAAGAGATCTTTGAGGATGGCGGGACTGTGATCAGCAGCCTAGCGTACTAACCATTCGGCCACGAGACGGCTACAGCTTCATTTTATCGCAACTTATCAGCATAAGGTTTAGTTCCCTCAAACTTTCCCATGAAAATGAGGAGGAACCTAAACAGGAAGAGTTAGGGAAGCAAACTTAGTATACAGAATATAATAGCTTAAAGCGTACAGCGTGGGGAGCGTCATCTACTGCATGTTAATGAAAGTTTGATATAATTGTATTAAGGAGAAGAGAAACATCGAAGAAATCTGCCGGTATTTGATAAACATAAAATAAAATATTTTCTTCATCCAGAGTCTGATCTGATTAGAGGATGACAAGGAATGGACCCTTTCAAAATGATAGAAAAGATGATAGAGGTAAAAGATTATTAAACTTTTGAATATTTTACGCATTCTTCAAGAATTTACACGAAACCATGACGGGGAAAAACGTTATACTGCAATGAAAATCTTCCAACCCCCCCATTTATTTTTCTTAGATCGGGTCTAAATCTATCTAACGCAAATGGAAACTGATGCTGATGTTTTCGCCATTAAGAGTGCTAAATTTGTTTACTATCTGAATGGGATCAGCCTTTCCCACTGAGGAGGGGAGATTGCAGCTGAGAGTAATTCGTACTAGTAGAGAATCAAAATATTTTCATTGCTCAAATGACAGAAAAAGAATCAGAAAATCGATTGAACTGATGGAAATAACGATGCTCCAACACAATGTGGCATCTAATTACTGTGAGCCATTATTATTTCAGTTTTAGATTCCACAGACTATAGGTAATCACACTTCCACAAGCAGAGAGAATGAATTCTCTAGTGAAAACAAAAACACCCCAATCTGAAAGCGAAATGGGAGGTTTTTGTTCTAAGGATTTTAGAAGGAATGAGATAGCTATATCGCCTGCAGAAAAAATGACCGCATTTTCAGACAATTGAAGCAGAGTGTTTTTGATATCTTTATCCTTTTCCTCTATCACTGCTGCAGATATTGATATGGCAAAAAAGAACCCAGCGATGCTGAGTATTGACAAAGATAACTGAAAGACCAAGAAATTAGAAGTAACAGTGCTCAGAGTATAGAGTGCATGGCCGAAAATGACGAACATCAGCAGAACGTCTAGAGATATAATAAGAAATATAGGATAAGAAAATGCCTTTTCCCTCATTTGAATAATACTCAAAATCTGATTGTAACCATTTCGTATTTCAACAGCCTTCTCCATATCTGTAGCTGTCATTAAATACTTCTTCAAGGTAACATTATAACCTTGAAGTAGATTTCGGAAACGACTGCAAAGGAAAACGTATATTAAAGTCACAAAATTGGGAATCAAAAAGATAAATACACTGTATTCTAATAAGAATAGACACAATATTAAAGCTTTATGTTGAAATCTACTCCCATATTCTGTTTTGAAAAAAAAAAGTTTTTGCAAAAATTGCATGACTTTATCTTCTTCCAACGTTAGAGTTGATGAAGAAGCCATTACAGGGATGGCGACACTATAAAAATGCAAAGCTTAATCCAACTTTCAAAGAAATGGCGATTACATGAAAAACTGTTATTTTCCCAATTAGATGAGAAACAGTCGAAAACATTTTGTATCTGCTCTCGTTTGAAATATATACTGTACCTTAATATCATGGATAGAACACAGTAGAATATAGATGTGGCTGAAATCTCCATAACAGATCCAGAAAAATATGAATGCTGGACACAATTGAAAATTAGAACAGCTACTAGATGAAAAAATATTTAATGTATCGCAGATTTTGCTATCATCATCGTCATAATTTTAGTAGAATAAGAAAGTGTTTTATGCTGTTTAAAATGCTTTATATCCAGTCCTACAAAAAGTAAAATATTAATAACAAATCAAAATCTGTTTTTAATTTATCAGTAATGTATGGGTTCAACGAAAATTGCACGGAACTGGAGTTCTTTCGTGGAATAAGCTTCCCTGTAAATTACAATTCAGTATTTTTTTAACTTATTTCTATTATATTAACACCTAAAGAAGGTTTAATTACTTTTCTTAACTTTGAAATGAAAACGAAACCTTTCCGAAATGTGGATTTATGCAGCAAGTATTAATATATATGTCATTAAAAGAATCAATGGGCCAAATTATTTCAAATATGACAAAAGAAATATATGCTGTTTTTCTACAACCATATTAAATACAAGAAACCTAAAACACAATATATGGAAAAATACATAGAAAAAGAAATGAAAAATTTCTTATAGGAATTATCAGCATACATCATTCTCAGAGTATTTCAATTTTTAAAAATTATTTATTCATTTTTTTTCTGTATTAAAATAACGAATATTATCACACTGAACTTACATTTGTAATTCTTAGGACGAGATTTTTCTACCTGATTATATTGTTTTGATTGTTATATTTATTACAATTGGAATCAGAATTATTTGCCTTTTTTGGCAAGTGGAAAACTTGATTACAGACAAAAAGAATTTCATTCAATATATGTAGCGTCACAAACGCAACGACTTTAAATATTTCCTCATAAGATAATCCTAAATATTTGCATAAAGAGAATATTTCTGCGAAAAATATTTTAATACAGGCATGTAAATCCAATGCTCTCTATCATCAACCAGAATTTGTTTTATAACTGAGTTTTATATTGTAAAATTTGTTTGAAATTCAAGTTAATCAAAATTTTGAAATCATATACAATACAAATTCAATACAGTTATTCAATACTCAATCACATAGAATACATTTCCAATTGTCAGCAATTCCTTCACGAAAAGATGGTTACGCAAAGTAAAATATCCTTAATGAAACTGATGTTCTTGAAAATTCCCATTTCGTTAAATTTTTAGATCAGAACTTTTCAAAGATGCGACTTCATTTTTTGCTTTACATAAAAAAAATAGGGTTGGTTTCAGGTGATTAGGAAACGATTTCGCCTGGAATAACTTGGAATAACTTGACTGAAATAACTTGACCTGGAACAACTTGACTAAGCTGGACTGCCAAATATATAATAGATATATAATTATTATCTGAAATTTCTTTTACTGAAAAAGATTATTGTAACTGTAGAATATCATATGTTGTGGATTTTCAGATTTGCCATTTCTACTAGGTTTTTGAAGATTATCATTCATTATTACACCTAATCAACAAGCGTTTAGAAGCATTCAATTTCGAAATCATTCCACTGCACATTTAACTCTGTTTACTTCAAACAATTCTTATCCAACATAGTAGAAATTCATCAGTTTTAAGCATTTCAATAAATATAGCTCAAATTCAAAAATATTGAAAATTCAGTTCACCAATTTCCGTCATTTTTGAACTTTTGCTTCGTGGCAAGCGTCTCCTTATTCGACAAAAAATCGAAGCTCTCTGCCACTTTCTGTAAACGCATGCGAAAAACTCAACAGACTGTCACGTGATATTGCATCATCCTCGTTATGCGTACGTGGTGATCTTAAACACAATGAAAAGCGGGCAAATGTTTTCAATACACACCAATACTGCAGCGCAAAAAAATACAATCAGGAGTGTTTGCAGGATATTACGTGCTTAATGGGTAGGGTGCGATTTTTCTCTTGTATCTTCCTCTCAACAAAAGTAAGAGCTTCCAAGAAGATATTATTGTGAAAGCATCAATGTGTTGCAGGAAGTTATTGCGGATGCATCTGCGTGTTGCGAAGTTATTGAAAGCATTGGAGTGAAACTTTTGTCATTTTCATCTGCTTTACAAAAGCAGCTGAAAGATTCTGAGAAATAATAATTATTTCAAAAGAGCTGTATCGAAAGAGATTACTGAGCGAAACTTGGCTATCAATAAAAGAGTCAGTTGAACAAAAGATTTTTTTTTTCTTAATGACGAAAGATGTCCTGTTAATGATGATCTAGACCAGGGGTTCTCAACGTAGGGTACGCGGTAAAATTTTTTGGTATACGCCTTGAGAGCTCACAGGTCGCTAGATCTAGTAACAAAGTCGCTAAGTTGGCATTATTATACTATAACTATAGTTTTTATCTATGTATATAAGGAACAAGCCAGTTACATACACATTTTCCGGGGAGTACATGAAGCATAAAAGTCTGAGAACTATTGATCTAAGCTAAAATTTCTTGTATTGAACCACAGAATCTTCCAGAGCAAGCACTCAAGTCCGTGTTCTGGTAGCAGCCCATAAGTTAATATCATAAGAGATATTCAATTCTGGGAGAGTACGGAATGGGAGGGCTATCCCTCAGTGTTGCTCATTGATCTGGTGTGGTATACCACTTTCTATTATTTTCTTTGTTCTCAGTGTCTAATGGCTTTCAGCGTGATTTTTGATTCTGAACTTACTGACTGGGCTTCTTTTGAGGGAAACCTACCACTGTGTTTTCTGTTTCTTTTGCCGATTGCCAGCCCAGAGTGGACAGATGCATAGGATACCTTATTTCTGCTGATAGATAATCCTGATCAAAGGTCATCGCGTCAATCAGTCAGAACGTAGGAACAAGCTTGGCCTGACTTCGCATTGGCAAAAATTTTACAGCAAGCACAAAATTCGAGAAAAAAAAGCAAATTGCAAAAGTAAACCCAATCTTCAATGAACCATTGTACTATATTTATTGAAGTGCTTCTGAAGAATTTCTGCTACGTTTGGTAAGAATTGTTTGAAGTAAACAGAGTGTTAACTTGTGAAGTGGAATAATTTCTGAAACTAAACAGAATATATCGGGGAGGGGGGAGTCAGTCGGTAGCGCTCCAGGCTCGTAATCTGCAATTCCCAAATTCGAGTCCCATTTGGGCCAGCATAGAGATTTATCTCTGCAAAACTCCCCGAGAGGACATAGATGGGCTTGCAAAGGCCGCTGTCCGTCGGATGGGACATTAAGCCGTGGCCCCTATGTACGAGAGCCATACCCTGTACATGTTAAAGAACACGCTGAATGGCCTTGACGGGAGTCTACCATATGGATCCTAACAGCTGTCAAGTGGACCCCCTGCCCTCAACCTTCTCTGAGCCCTTGGGTCCTTGTTACCTGGCCATTAAGCTTTTTGTGTGTAAAAAAATGGCACTCAGAGGTAAAACAATCCAACTCTAGTGTAGTGATAATCTACATTAGAGTGATATGTGTCTAGCAGATCAGCTTCTTTATTGATTCTGGCTATCGGAAATATTTCCATGTAAAGGTGGTGTCTGTAATCCCATGAGCATCGACAGGTTGAGTGTATTTTGTCTGAGCGGACAGCCTTGAGTAAATGGGGGGAAGAAAGGAGGGATATTAATTATGCATAAAAATGAAAGTGGTGCAATTTGTTTTAAATTTAAGTTAAAGCTATTTTTTTTTAAATCAATTAAAATAAATTATTCATTGATAAGGATTTTATAAAAAAATCATTGAGAATATTTTAAAAATAATTTCCATATTTTTAAAAATTTATAACTACTAGTTGAGTTTTTAGAAATTTTAATATGACAAAAACTGCTATATTTTACAAAAGTAGGTCTTCTGTTACTGCAGTGTCCAGGCCTATTGTAACGAGGTGGCCTTGACACGGCGTCACGGCTGAACGTTCCATCCAAAGGATGACGGCCTTTCCAAGTCCATCGGTGTCACCTAGTGACCGAGGAAAAGGTAGGGAGGTTTGCGGAGATAAATTTCAATACTGGTCCAGCTGGGACATGTATCTGGGAACTATAGATTACGAGCCTGGGACGTTATCGAATGGCCCCTCGCCATTCTATCGGATAATTAACATGAGATAGTGTTCATCTTGTACTGTTGTCACACCTGGATGACTTTACACTAATCTATGGCTGAGTCTGGTACTCTTCATCTAATGCCTACTGGTCCAATGCCGTTTCGTTCAATGTCGAGTGTTCCAATGCCAAATCGTCTAACGTAGACGATTGGTCTAAAGGGACGATTCGTCTAATGGGACAACTCGTCCAAAGCTGATTCGTCCAAAGAGACAATTCGCCCAAAGCTCGCTCGTTCAAAAGTGCAATAGCCAATGATTCGTCCAATGACTGTGAGGAATTATTCTTTCAGCTGGAGAATTAAAGACTACAGGTAAGCACACTTCCACAAACAGAGAGAATGAAAATTCTAGTGAAAAAAAAAACACCCCAACTTGAAGCGAAGTAGAAAGTTCTTCTTCTAACGATTTTAGAAGAAACGGGACAGCTGTATCCCTTGTAGAAGAAATGACTGCATTTTCCGGTATTTGGTGGAGAGTGGTTTCTATTTCCATATCCTTTTCTTGTATTGAGAAGCAGAAACAGATGGCAAAAAATGACAAAGTGGCGTTGAGTGTTGAAAAAGACAAATGCAAGAGAATGAATATAGCAGTGTTAGGGCTCAAAGCATAGAGTATGCGACCTAAAGTGATGAACATCAATAGAACGTCTAAAGTTATAACAAGAAATATCGAAGAAGAAAATACCTTTTACATCATGCGAATAACACTCATTTTCTCTTTGTAACCATTTTGTATTTCAATAGCCTTCGACCAATGAGATAAAATATATAGAGTGAGCAACCGCTGTGTTACAGCGTCCCCAGTCTGAAGCTAAAGTAAGCTCGTTAATGCTCACCCTTTACATGGCCGCCAACATGTTAAGTATAGGCAATCACTTAACAAGCGCCTTTTCATAGTATTATGTTTACATGCCTTAATAAACAAACGGATTTCTAATTTCATTAAATTGTAGTATCGAACAAAATATTTGCTGTCAAAAATGTCTGGAAATAACGCGATCTTTTAACTGATATTTTTTTATATTAAATACAATATTTTTATAGGCTATTAAAGGTTCAACTAACATGATTGATTGGATTTTATCCTAAGAACGAAAACTTAATTTAATTTAAAAAAAAGAAAATATTTAACTACTTAGGCTTAGTGCACCTTCTACTGTGGCATATAAACTGACAGGCTCCTGTCAAACCTCTGCCGCAAGCAGCTGCATTGAGGGAGTATTTATTTATTTACAATAGGCAGCCATGTAAAGGGTGGGCAAGACGTAGTTCGAATTGTTTCAACTTTTGGAACCGGTTCCGCACTTGTTTACTTAACCGTTGCCTTCGACATATCTATAGTTGCCACTAAATAATTCTTCAAGGTAACATTAGAACCTTGAAGTTGATTTCGGAAAAGAATGAGAGGCGGTGGTGGCTCAGTCGGTAGCGCGGCAGGCTCGTAATCTGTAGTTCCCAGGTTGAAGTCCCAGCTCGGTTAGCGTTGAGATTTATATTCGCAAAATTCCCCGCCCTGCCCCCGGTCAGTAGGGGACTCCTATGGACTTGGTAAAGGTCGTCGTCCGTCGGATGGGACGTAAAGCCGTGGTCCCGTGTACGTGAGAGCCATACCCTGTGCACGTTAAAGAACACACTGGATGGCCTTGACGGGAGGTTACCATCTGTCTCCCAACAGCTGTTCCAGTGGGTCCCTCCCCCAACCTTCTCTGAGCCTTCGGGGTCCATGTGACCTGGCCACTTAGCCCAGGGTGTGCAAAAAAGTGCCGCTCAGAGGTAAAACAACTGAACCCAACGGAAAAGAATGCAAGGAAAACTATATATTAATGAGACAAAACTGGGTATCAAAAAATTAAATACACTCTATTCTAACAGGATAGGAACATTATTAAAGTTTTATGTGGAAATCTTTTATCATATTCTGTTTTGAAAAAGTATGCTTTCATATACTGCATGACTTCATTTCATTTTAATGTTAAAACTGATAGAGAAGCCATTATGGGGATGGCGATACTGACATAAATACATAGCTTAATTACACAATATTACATTAATTACATAAATACAGAACTAAAATATGGACGATTACAGAAAAAAATATCTATTTGTCCACTTTGATGACAAACAGTCCAAATATTTTGCATCTTCTCTTGTCTGAAATATATACTGCCCCATAATGTTATGGAAAGTATGCAGTTCATGACACAGATGACAAAATTTTTTATAACGGATCCAGATAAACACGAATGCTTGACACAACTGAAAATTAATACTGTTATTAAGGGCAAAAGTAGCAAGTGTACGGCAAATTTCACTACTGTCACCAGAATTCTGATAGGTATTGAAATATTTTTATGCTGCTTAGACCATTAATTCCCAAAGGTAGAAATCATAATATTTTTAAGGTAGCACTTTTATTATAAACAAAAATAAATGTAAATAGCTAGTTGTGATAAAAAACAGCAACAATTTGTGACCACAGAAGACACAGAAAAATGTTGCGTGTACACAACTTTGGGGATTATGAGAACATGAATACTTAAAGTTAAAACACATGGAATTGTCTGAAGCAGCCTGCATGAATATCAACTTGACACTTTTTACACATATATATTGTATTGCTTTTACAATGTCTATATCTTCTTGCTTTTTTCTCCTGTTCAACTATAACATAGTCAGTATTGTCAAACCGTACTTCGGTGGTTAATGAGATCTTGGATGGACGCACATAGTTGGGTTTTGGAGAAATAATGTTCAGTCCACTAGACCCTGCTATCTCCTTATTTTCTTGACTATTACTGTCTTTTATTTTCATAAGAGTAGCAGTTACATAATATTTGAATTCTATCTGTGTCATATTCTGCTTATTTCCTATATTATAGATATTTCACGCATTCACAATTACGCTATCTATCATATTTATAGAAAGCGGCAACCACAATTTCTTTCCCCTTACACGAATTCTGTAGTTTGCATTACCGTATCATGGAGATCAACTCCACCCATGTGCTGATTGTATTCAGCAACAACTTTTGGCTGAGCAACAGCAATCTTCTGTTCCTTTCTATTTTATCTTTTAGCAGATACCAGTGGTTCGATACTGCAGTTTTTTGTAGCGACAGTCACGACAGAATTGTCATTCCATCTTATGATCAATACTTCGTGTTCCTTATCAAAAGAAAAATCATATGAACCTCTTTCTTTTTTCTTGATACACTTTACTGTTTCCAAAATATTATTGCTTGTACGATTCTCACGAATTGTATCCGTGGCATAAAAACCTTTATTTTTCAGTACACATAATAACTTATGCAAGGAGAAAAAGTTATAAAAAAATACACGATGCTTAGATGGATGCTGCACAATGGACAAAAGATCCAGTATAACCCTTTCTCCTACACCTAAGTCGTTCTCTTCGGTATTCGCAATCTTTCCGCCATATGGTATAAATTTATATAAATATCGATTGGAACTACATAGATACCACAGTCAATTTGGAAAATTTATGATTTAGATCTAATTGATCATTATCTGATAAGGGTATATTTTGTTTGATGGAATCAAATCTATTCCTACTCATGCAATTTCTTACTAGTGGTATACCTTTGTCCTCATCCTTCGATCAATATATTTTTGTAGCTGGTAAGATATGGTAATCGGTAAAAATCAATATACCACAAAAGCGCTTCAGACTTGCCTTGCTTAATTCAACAGAATGTCGATTATGATCATTTGCATATTTTTTTGAATAACCGACAATATTTTCCCAGACATCCTCACTAAAATATAAAAAAATAACGTATGGAGACTTGCCACTAATTTTGCTTTCAATTTCCTCTATCATAATATGTTCTTGTTTTTGTGCTAAACTTTCGTAAATCGGATATTTCTTTTTTTCCACTTCGGAATAGCTTTCTTTGCTTTTGTTTTGACAGTTGTTCTAGGGGAAGTTTTTTAGTTTCTTGGAACTTGATGCTGTAGGTCGCTCTTCTTCGACATCTTGACCTTCATCTGGTAAATTTGCATGGACCTCGTAGGTTCCAACTATGTCTGACAAAACATTTTCACTCTCTCATCTCACATATATCATCACTAATATCTTCCTCATCTATAAGTCCGTCAACCGTTGGTAGTATGTACGCCGCATCAATATTTTCAGCTTGTTGCAAATCGTCATCCTCTTCTAATATAGAAATTAGGTCTGCAGTTGACAAAGGTCTATTTTTTTCCCACCACTGGCCACCACTAGTATTTAGAAAGAAATATCCTAAGATAGCAAATAACGACTTATTATTGAATGCATTTACATCATAATAAATACTTACTTGAACTATATATTTTTAGCTGTACTGCTGAATATACACTTCAATAATTATCTAATATCAATTATTGTTATATTAACAAGACGAAAAGCTTAGTTCAACTTCACAATCGCTGAATACTGACATCACTCATATCAGAACTAAAATCGCAAGAATAGACTCGTTCACAATGAGTCATCAAACATGTGACAGACAATGGGCACATGTTGTGCAATCCCAAAGTTTCGTAAACGCAACATTAAATAAAAATAAAATAAATACCCCCTCATACACTAAATGTAATACTGTGCAAAAAATAAAAAAATACTTTCTAATTATATCAAACGTTGTCTTGAATGAAATATTTGTGAAGCTATTTTCATAAAATCTTAGGGCATTTAGTATTTCTACATATCTTTTTTAGATCCGTCAAACTGCAAAAGATTAGATAGGCTATTTAGGTATAGTTTTAAGATGAATAGTAATTAAGCTTTTATTTTATATTGATAAATATTTATGCTTGGACATAAAACATTTTGCTCTTTATAACATACATTGGCTTAAAATTAGATTAGTAGTACAAATATATATATTTTTATTATTATTTGAAGAATGTTTCGTTTATGCAACGTTGGGGATTAATGGATTAGAATAGTTAATATCCAGACCTACAAAAAGCAATATTTTTCATAACAAATCGAAATCTGCGTTTAATTCATCAATCTTGCTATGAGTTAAACCAATTTGTGCGGAATTTCGAGTGACTGGGTTGAGGAATTTTTTTTTTTGCTGTAACCACAACGAAATGAACCTATCTCAGTATTTCTTGAAGCTATTTCTGTGTATTAACTCGGAAGGAACGCTCAATTCCTTTCTTTAACTTTCTAATGGAAATCAAATATTTATTCATTTTGGATTAAAGCAACAAGCATTTATATATTTATTTTTATTAAGAACTATTTTGCGAGACTGTTTAATCCAGTGTAAATATCAGCGGTTTTTATATAGTTATTTTACTGTAAGGAATCCATGAAAAATAGGGAAAACATTGTAACAAACATATTAGATCATTTCATATCGTAATTATCATCATGTAAAATATTAAACACTTTCATACTAAATTTTATATTACTTTAATATTAAATTTCCCTCTACTTAAACAACAGTATCATCAGAAGAAAATCTGTGTTTGAACACTGAACTTACAATTCTCACAACAAGCTCTTTTTTTCACTCTTTTTATTCGTTAAATTGTTATACTATTCCTTATATTTTGGAATCGAAATTATTTTCCTTTTCCAGTAACAAGGAAAACTCTATTATAAAAATAAAGCACGTCATTAACTATACATAAATAGAAGTATAAGACAAAGGTTAAGAATTTCTGCTTAAGTGATTTTAAAATGATTTTTTTAAAAATGTATGTGCTTAATAAAAATCCTACTAATCATTTTCTCTCTGCAGGAACGTGGAACGTGAGGACATTACATAAAGATTATTCTCTTGATGTCCTCATGCAGGAATTCCAGCGCTATAACCTAGATATTCTAGGCTTGCAAGAGACCAGATGGACAGGTAAAGGTGAGATACTTAAAAATAACTTTAAATTTCTCTTTACAGGGAGGGAGGATGGAAAGCATCACCAAGGCGTGGGTCTGCTGCTCAGGAGACATGCTAGTGATGCTCTTCTAGGATATGAGTGCATTAATGAAAGGTTTCTTACAGCAAAATTTCAGACAAGCATTAAAGACTTGAATGTTATCTGCTGCTATGCCCCCACTGAGGATTCTGATGAGGATGAGAAGGATAGGTTTTACAGACAACTTCAGGATATTTTGAATTCTGTCAAGAAAGGAGATATTACCCTTGTTCTTGGTGACTTCAATGCCAAAGTTGGTACCGACTCTGACCTTTGGGGAGGAGTAATAGGCCCTTTTGGTATTGGTAGCTGCAATGGCAATGGGCAACGTCTCCTACAGGTAAGTAAACTAAATGGTTTCAGAATAACTAACACTTATTATAAACACCGCGACATACATAAATACACATGGGTTTCACCTGATGGGCTGCATAAGAATATGATTGATTATATATTAATTAACAGCAAATGGGCTAGTTCTGTTAGAAATACCAGGGCATATAGGGGAGCTGAAATTGGATCTGGCCATTACCTTGTTAAAAGTGTCTTGCAACTTAAACGTAAAAAGTGTTGTGCTAGGGTTAAAAAATTTACCTTTAATACTGAAGCTCTGAAAGACCCAGTTATAGCTAAAGCTTACCATGATAGGTTACTTAGTCATTATGACAGTCATGGTTTGCTTAATACTGAAGTTGAGGAAGAATGGGGCCATTTTATACAGGCTTTTTTGGAAACTAACAGTACTCTTTTAGGGAAAAAGGAGCAGAGGAGGCAGAATTATTTAAGTGATAAGGCACTTGAGCTTATTTCAGAAAGAAGGAACTGCAGGAATGTCCTTAATCAGTACCCTACTAGTCCTAATAGAAAGCATTACAAAGAACTTAATAAACATGTAAAGGATCAGTTAGCTACTGATAAGAATCTTTGGCTTGATGGCCTTGCTGACAAAGCTGAGGAAGCAGTTAGACAGCACAACAGCAGAGAGCTGTACCAGATAGTTAATGTTTTGTGTGGTAGAAAACGAACAGGTATACAGGGATTGAAGGATAAACAAGGCAAGGTTATAGAAGGTGAGGATTCTGTCATGGCTAGGTGGGCTGAGCATTTCAGTGATGTTCTAAACAATGTGGTTAGTTCTACTCCCATTGTTTGCAATGATGATAGATGCATTGTTGGCTTTAATGTTGGCCCTATAACACAATCTGAAGTTAGTTTGGCTATTTCTAAACTTAAACTTCATAAATCTCCAGGGGTGGATGAAATTACTACGGAAATGCTTAGAGCTGGGAATGTTTCAGTTACCATTTGGATGACTGAAATTTTGAATAACTTTTATGATAAAGGCATGGTTCGTAAAGATTTTACCAGAGCTATTATTATCCCTATTTTCAAAAAAGGTGATCGCAGTTCTTGTGATAACTATAGGGGTATCAGCCTACTCTTCGTTCCAGGTAAAGTTCTTTCCATGATTGTGCTTAATAGAATTAAGAATCTGGTTGACAGGCAATTGCGTGATGAGCAATGTGGATTCAGAAGTGGTAGGGGATGTGTAGATCAGATATTTTTACTTAGGCAGATTCTTGAGAAATGTTTAGAGTTTCAGAAACCTTTGGTTGCTAGCTTTGTTGATTTCAAAAAGGCTTTCGACTCTATTGATCGTCATAATTTGTGGTTGATTGTGAAATCATATGGTATACCAGACAAGTTAGTTAACATAATGAAAGCTCTCTATAATAACACTGAGTCGTGTGTGAGAGTTGGTAAGTCTTGTAGCAATTGGTTTAGCATTACTTCTGGTGTTCGACAAGGGTGCATTTTGTCTCCTTTTCTCTTTAGTTTGGTTGTTGATTAGGTTATGCGAAATTCACTTCAAGGGAAAGCTTTTGGCCTTAAATGGGCTGGAGATACGAAAATTTCTGATTTAGATTATGCTGATGATTTAGCCCTTTTGGCAAATGATGTTGATGAGATGAACTCTTTCATTCGAGCTGTTGATGAGACTGGTAGTAGAATAGGTTTGGTTATAAAC
Source organism: Ryuthela nishihirai (assembly GCA_038380435.1). Lineage (NCBI taxonomy): Eukaryota > Metazoa > Arthropoda > Arachnida > Araneae > Heptathelidae > Ryuthela > Ryuthela nishihirai. The sequence continues at coordinate 35,906,001 of JAWZYU010000006.1, forward strand.
AGAGAGAAAACTAAAGTGATGAAAATTGGCCAGGCAGGTTGTGATTCAGTTAATCTGAATGGTTGCAATCTTGAGCAGGTGTCACAGTTTAATTACCTTGGGAGCTGCGTAACTGATACTGGTGATGTGCGGCATGAGATTAACAGACGAATAGGTATTGCTGCCGGGACCTTTAACAATCTATGGAGATTGTGGAGAAATAGGCGTATACACCTAAAGACTAAAATTAGACTGTATAGTAGTTTGGTTCTTTCTAGGGTTAGTTATGGTAGTGAAACTTCGACGCTGTGTAAGCAAGATAACAGGAAACTAGATGCTTTTGATTCTAGATGCTTACGCAGTATCTTGGGTATTAGGTGGTTTAACTTTGTAACTAATGATGAGGTTAGGCAAAGGAGTCTGCAACCTCCTTTAAGCAGCATATTGTGCAGAGAGAGACTCCGCTGGTTTGGCCATGTTGCCCGTATGGATAATTATAGATTGGCGAATAGGGTTATGAACAGTGTGCCTAGAGGCCTCAGAAGGAGGGGGAGACCTAGGATCCGGTGGGCAGACAATGTCAAACAGGACCTTGTTAGAATTGGTGTACAGTGGCCGGATGCAGCAGATGTAGCTCAGGACAGATATGCTTGGAGAATTAAACTGCGCGGTCTGGTTGGACCTCCGTAGCCCATGGCTGCTTGAGGATGATGATGATGATGATGTGCTTAAGATATCCAAATTCACACACGTGATTAATCCAACACTTTAGTTCCAGAAGTCTCTTTTTTAACTTAGTTTTATATCATAAAATTTGTTGAAAATTCAATCCAGTGAAACGAAATCTTGAAATCACATACAATTCAAATTTCGATTGAATTTCATCTCTCCGTAATTATGTCACGAAACGATACTTAGAAAAGTATAAAATCCTTACTGGAATTGATGCTCTTGAAAAAAAAACAGCATTTCTTCAGTTTTCACAGCGAAATTCTTCGAAGAGCCTACTTCGTGTTCCGCTTCGTAATCTCTTTGTGTAAAAACCAACACTTTGTTAATATCAGTAAATCATCGAAGTGCTTCGAAAACGTATTAGATAGCTTTCTTTCTTTACAGATATTAGTACTACCTGGAAAGAGTTTGGCTATGTTGGACTTGTCTGTTTCCGAAAGAAACTTTCTAAGGCAACACATTTTAATAAATTAATGCCTCCGAGATAAAAGTAGCCATTTCTTAAAGATTTCAAGGTGCTGAACACGAATATGAGAATGAAAATGCAAAATTGTCTACGATTTGTGAGAAATCTGCAATAGTTTCCTATATAATAGAGTAATACGTACATATTACATGTATCAGTAAAACTCCGCTTCTACTTCCGACGTCGCTTTTCCTGTCGCTTGTACAGCTGCTCAAGATCATCTTTGGAGAGAATCCAACAGTATTCAGCCAACACTGAAGTGGACCAGTCTCCCTGGTATCGCTTCTCCATCGTGGCAATATTCTCCATCGTTGTCCTGGTGAAAATGTTCACTGTGCTCATCACTAACCATGCCGCAATTGCCGGGGAAGAAAGCTAAATGGGAATGGAGAAAGTGGATCTTTAAGGACATATTGCAGCCAAGTTTTAGATACAGAGACAACATGTCCTTTACTAATTCTTGTTGTCCCAAGCCTTTTTCTCTTCACCCTGAAGCAGATTGTCGAACATCTGGTCTCTGAACAGCTCGTGAATCTGAGGACCCACAAAAATTCCCTCTTTAATTTTCGCTTCACTGAGTCAAGGAAATTTGCCAGCTAAGTACTTGAAAGCTGATGCAGTCCGGTCCATGATTTTTACGAAGCTTTCATCACACCGAATTTGATGTGTAGGGAGGGAAGCAGGATTTTGTGCGTTTCTGCGAGTGCTGGGTGTTCCACATTCTTCTCTCTGACCTTCAGAGATTTCCTCTGAGGCCAGTTTCTCTTCACGTAGTTCAAAGTCTTTGCTCGACTGTCCCATTCACATAAGAAACAGCAACACTTCGTATGTATCCCAGCTGCAGACCCATCAACAGAGCCATTTCCTTTAAGTCACAACAGAGATGCCAGCCATACGCTGTATTCAAGACAGTTCAACAGCTCTTTAAGGTAGTCGTAGGCTTCTTTCACGTAGACAACGTGTCCAAGGGAATGGATGGACGTCGATTTCCATTAAACAGCAACACCACCTTGTTGAGACTCAATTTCAAGTAGTCTATGAATAGTCACCATTCTTGAGGGTCATGTTTGATTCCGAGGGCATTCATCAGGCCATCTACATCGGAGCAGAACACAAGGTCATCTTCCTTTCTGAAGTAAGGCGCAAACTGCTCATGACGAGTTAGAAACGAAGTCACTCGAACGTTTTCCTTGAGAAGATTCCATTGTTTAAGTCTTGATCCTAGTAACTCTGCTTTGGCCTTGGAAATCTCCAGATCGCGAACAAGATCGTTCATTTCTCCTTTGGTGAGAATGTGTGACGCAGATGATGCACCGTGGTAGACGTATGGATCATCATTAAACACCGAAGGCTGCGGAGAACCCGACGTTGGTTCACCTCCCTCCTCATCGTCTGAATCGATGGAAAATTCTTTTCGAGGTTCGGGAACGAGAAGGCCTTCGCCGTGCGGAACTGGTTGAAGAGCAGATTATATATTCGGCTACGCTATTGTCCACTTCTTTTCCTTGTGATGCCTCCAGAAACAGGTGGAACCATGCAGAAGGAGCAGTCATTTACATGATTGCTTGGCTCTCTCCAAACCATAGAAACAGCAAACGGCATTGCAACTTTTCACCTTTCAACCATTTCAGAAGATTTCTTGCACACGTACTGCAGCATACGTGGGGGACCAAGGACTTGGCCTGGTCCCCGTTCTTGATCTCCAAAATAAAACTCATATGCTGCTTTCACTATTGGAGTGATGGCCCTTTTCCGGCTTGCAAACGTCACTTCGTCGCAAAAGTAACAAAATGTATCTGCAGTATTAACACAGTTACGAGGCATCACTACTGCCAGATTAAAGCTGCGAGAATCACTTGTTTTGTACTTATGACCCAGGGGTAACTGAGAGTCGCTAAAAAGACTTGCTCACCCTATAAGACGTCGCTTAGAACGAACGATTGCATCATCTTTTATCCGCGATCGTAAGGCCGCGATGTAATGACTCAACTAGATTGCATCAGACAATGATCCAATTCCTCCGGGGGTTGTGTATGGCTGGCTGATGCAATACAATGCAATATGTTGCAATCTGGAGGTTAAAATAAATCGTAGTGAAGTGGTTACCTATGAACTCAATGCGGACTGAGTCGTTTATACATGACCATCTCTGTCTCTCCTAAACAAGAGTCAATCGACAAATTTTATTGTCATTCTCGTGATCAGCATCTCGAAATTAGTAGAGTTTGGTTATTTTCATTTGAAAGCCTTTTTGTGTTTTGTCAGTGTTATTACTACAAATTTCTTTTACTGAAAAGAAAAACTCTCCTAACGTTGGGAATCATATCTTGTGGAAACTCAAATTTCCGATTTCAACAGAGATTTCATTAAATACCATTCATTATTCTATGTAAGAAGTGAAAGATTCCCTACGTTATCTGAATGATTCCGATTAGATAGATAGGAATCATTCAGTTTAAGTTTAATATCTAATCGGAATCATTCAGTTTAAGTTTAATCCACTAAACTAGTGTGAATTTGGTGACATACAGTGTGAATGAGCACATTCTGAATTTGTGTAGTGGATCTACTACACAAAATTCACACTATGTTCATTTGAAACAATTCTTATCTTACAAAGCAGATATTCATTTTTTTTAAACTCATTCAATCAACCAATCAATCAATTTATTTCATCATCATATATAATTTATAACATAAAAAATATGAGTGAACACAAAAACCACATGTTTTGTTTGGGTCACTAAAAGAAATTAATACAAAAATCAATAATATAACTCTCTGATACATATCTTCTAAATTCGAAAGCAATTGCGTTTCAATTCACTTAACAAGTTCATCTTTTTTTATCGGCCTTGGTTTTCTTACCAAGCATCTACCTATGTGAAGAAAATCTATTTACATTTAGTAAGTTCTGTAAGCGCATGCGCAGAAAGCTGCAGATGGTCAGAAGACGTTGCATCATCTTCATTGTGCGCATGTACTGATCTGAAGTAAAAAGGCATTACATGGAAACCGGGATTTGCAACCGGGATTGTTTACAAGAAAATATGTACTTAATGGGTGGGGTGTGTTTTTTTCCCATTTAATCAACCTCTTTACAAAAGTAACAGCTACATTCCATGAAAATGCTGTGGCGAAAGCAACCACTGTATTATAAACGTTACTGAAAGCATATTGGCACAACTTGGTCATTTTCATTATCAAGAAAATCATCAGGTGAACAAAAATACTGGTTGATACGTCATACACGATTTTCTGGTCAATTATGAACTGGGGAGGGGAAGTAGAAGATAAATGGGGTTACTGACTCACAGGAGGCTAATGTTAATCCTATGGGAGAATTCCAATCCAGAAAAATCGAGCGAGGCTAATGTTAATTCTATGGGAGAATTCCAATCCAGAAAAATCAATGGAGGCTAATGTTAATCCTATGGGAGAATTCCAATCCAGGAAAATCGAAGGAGCCTAATGTTAATCCAATGGTAGAATTCCAATCCAGAAAAATCGAAGGAGGCTAATGTTAATATTATGAGACATTTCTAATCAAGAGCATCGAAGATGGTTACTCTTAGTCGTATATGGGGGGATTTCTAAAAGAGAATCTAGGAGGCTAATGTATACTCAATAGGAGTATTTCTCATCCAGAGGGGCCAATATTATTTTTACAGAAAATTTTGCTATTCCAGTTGTTTCACTGGGATGTATATAAATTATTTTGAAGTCATTTCACACGTATTTATAATTATCATTTGTCCTATTTAAGTAAATATGCAAGATTTTAGGTTGAGAGTTAACACGAAATTCGATAAAACATTACTGGTCCTAATATTCTTGTCATTTTGCTGAGCTTGGGGAGAAGCAATGCGAATTCAGGTCTCCTTCCTTAGTATCAAAAGGATTGGGTCGGAAAATGATTTGTCTCTTTCGACACGTGATTATTAACTGTTTCACTTCTCATCCACTAGCTGAAGACTCTGAAAATGAAGAGAGGTCGATTGCATGGAATATTTTCATCATAGAAAATAAAGCTTGCAATGTTGGTAACTGTTTTTTTTGCCTTATCATGTAAAAACGACATATAATCTTTACATTCAACAGGTTTATCGCGTACGAACTCTTTTTTAAGTTGAGGTAAAATGCAGATTTTATAATTAATCAAATTATATTTATGCAGTACTACATGTGTAATACAGATTTCAAGAAAGACACTCAACACATTGACTGACACTGAGACGATTTTTACAGGACAAAAAAGTCTTTTTTAAAGAAATATCCTTTTACGTGCTACAGGTTTCTCCAAAACAATAAGCTTTATTCTTGAGAAAGTGAAGATAGATCTCCCCAGTTCCGAACAACAGTGAGATTTGCACAGCATTTGTTTTTGTGATAAAAGTCAGTGGGAAAAATGTTTTTTCTCCCGTTTTCCGCAAAAACAAAACCCTGGATTTGCAACGACAGGAGATCTGCTGAAAAAGGTTTGCTCTAAGAATTTCAAGCAGCTTTATAACGTCCATAGGCCAAAGTATCACTTCCATTAGCAAGTATAAATCTTTTATTATCATAAGGGCACAGTCCTGCTTTGGTTGAAGACACAGTGTAAATGCGATGCGATAACTCTCGATTTTCGCAGCACTGACTCGCGACATAAATTTGTTTAGCAGACAATTTTCGTAATCTGCATAGCATATTTTATTTTTAATGATTTTCTTTGGCACACCTTTAGCAGCTTTCTTTTCACCAGCTTTACTCCGAAGACTATACAACTTGGAGCGTAAACCAACAAAACATTCTCCTGGTACACCGAGGAGTTCATCTTTAAATTTTCCCAGTGCTTTTTTATTTCGTGTATCATTCAAAAAATGGTCTACTTGGTAACGGAAGTATCGAAAAGCTCGGCATGATCTTTCATATCTTCATATACATCTTCTGTTTGTATCTCGTAGCACAAGGAGTCAGTATCAGTGAACAATAATTTTGCTCTATTTTCATAATGGAAGTTATACATCAGAGTTTTGCTGATGTCAAGTATCGAGAATCCTGCATAAATAGACCTGTTAAGCTTCAGTTTCTTATGTTTTGACTGCGTACAGGCCAGATCATTATCAAATACTTGGAAGGTATGAAATACAGGTGATGCGATTAATTTCTGTAGTCTCTTCTTATCTTGGGTTAATTCAATTTTCACACGGTTTCTCAAATTCCCCATTGTTTTCCCAAATACTACATTGTTCCTCAATTTGAAGAAGTGTTTTTCAAAATCATTTCTCGCATCTGTTCTTTGGCAGGTATTAAATTCGATGTATGGTTTTAGCCAAGGCGACTGTTAAAAATTCTAAAATGCGTTGGATATGTTTCAGCTGCATGTCTAGAGCTAAATACTGCTTTAGGTTTCGATAATGCACTATATAGTCTTCTTCGCATATACATTAGGAACAGGTTTCGCTGATTTGTCTGAAACAGCTAATCCTAGATGGGAAATCACTTCACAAGAGTAAGGCGAGAGCAATTGTGCATCAATCTGAAATTTCTCTGCAGTTAATGAGTAGTCATTATGCATATCGTGAAGCGGAGTAGGAGAGTCTAAATCAACCTATAATATGTAACCGGTTTCAGAATCATCAGTCACTGTGGTAACGTCAAACATTTTCCAGTTTTTCTCTGTCAATCCAGTGAAAGTCGCTTACTGAGAGATGCTGAGACAGAGTCCAACCGTATAAATTATTAGCGTCTAAATATATGATGTATTTAGAGGGCAGAAGTGGATTGTATGTGTCTAGGTATCTATTATTCGCTTTGCTATACTGATTGTAAATTACGGAAATGCCACCAGGAATACCTTTCTCCAGAAACAAATACCTCGTAGGATCGGTGAGCAAGTCCATTTCTACATTCGTCATCTTCAAACACGCTTGCCATGCTAATCCAAAAGCGGTATAGACATGGCAAGGATCGAGTTTATAATAATCAACGCATAACTTTCTGAAATGCTGAAACACATCAGTTAGTAGAAGCACGTCACTCTTGATACACAAGTCATGGTACTCTCCTAGATTTTTCACTTTAAAATCATTCCACACTTTCAAAGTATGATTGTAATCTTCTTCTTCTAACCTCTCTTCTGTATGCTGGTTATAAAAAACTTCACGTGGTGGTAATTTTGTATCCTCAAACTTCTCACAGTTGTCGATATAATTATACGGATAAACATCTTTTCCCATGAGGAGAGGCGCCAGTTCAGGTTCAACATGTTCATTCAGAATTTGGAACTCATTTGCAGGTAAATTACTCACCAGTTTCTCTAGTGATGTGTTTAGAAACTGAAAAGAATCTAAAAAATGTATGTTGCCTAGAAAGAAAGCTATGTATTTTTCCATATTGTTAGGAATGCAGTTAATTTTTCGATTCTCTATCTTCCCAATACTCTGGATTATTAAATGGCTATCATAACCTCTTAGGTTATGAATGGTGAGTGGAATCCTCTTTCCAGGTTTGAAATCCCAATTACACGCGTTATGCGTGGCTCCTCGAAACTTTCCCGTAAAATGATCCTCCAACTTCTCACAGCTGTCGATATAATCATACGGATACACAGTTTTTCTCGGAAAAATTTTTACGGACTCTAAAATTTAAAAAAAATTTTTTTTTTCGGAAACGCCAAAGGTAAGCATCGCCATTTTGTGGTAAAGAAGTGACATAGAAATGTTTTTTTTGAAATTTAGATTATTATATTTATTAATCAGTACGTCTTTTAAAAGTCTCAGACACTACTAACGATATTTGTTCACATTCTTGAAATACTTAACAAATAACTATAACATTATATTACATTTATTAGATTACAGAAAAGAGCAACCAACATAAATATTTTGTTGAGAATTACCTCAACAGCTGTTACGGTGCCTTTCGTCATGTTTACAAGAGATGACCTTGAGGATCGGTGCCTACGAAAAGAGGTGAATGTAAGTTGAAATGTTTCGTTGAGACAGCGTGGCGGTGTGGTCCCTTGCTACTTTTGTCGTCGCATGTACAAATGGTAGTGTTCTGGATTGTTATTTATTAGGACTCAGTGTAAGCTTTACAGCGTGAGTCCCGTATACCTTTCAACTGTGAGAGAGTCTGACTTTGCGGATTAGCTATTAGCTTGCAGTTAATTTTTTAATCATTATAATTTTACAGTCCTTTAAATGTTATTGTGGTTTTGTTTCATAAAATGTAGGTGTTAAAATAAATTTAAATGTAAACTCTTTTTGTGGTGAGGGGGAGAAATTTTAATATGTGTACAGTGTTTAACAAATTTTTTTTCTGATTTACCATGTATCTTAATGTTAATATATGGAATACAGATAATTCAGGTTTGATATTTCTATACTGTCTGATTACGGAAAAAAGTATTTCGCACGCAGTCGTTTCGACATATGCTTGGCGATGTGGTATATGTTTGTCTTAAATAGTTTGTATAAAAATACACAATTGAAAATCACAGTGTTAATTGCAGCAAGTGACTAGGGAAATTTCGATAGTGTTCATAATGGATATTTTCGAAATAATTAGCTTTAAGAATTACTGCTTAGTGCAAATGTTCTGATATTGCGCCATAAGGTTAAAAAACTATAAAATATATATTAATATAATGTATATGGGAAAAAAGTTAGAATAGATACTAACAAATATTATTTTTTTCTAAAAAAACTTTAGTTTTTATTACACGAAAAAATAGTATTACTCTTATATATATATATAAGGGAACACTTCAGTCAAATAGAAACATATTAACTTCTTTTCCATTATACCTTAGGAAAAAATACTGTTTCGTTATTATGTTGGTTGGTAAGCGTAAATATTTAACAGAACTCTTTATCAATGGGGAACTGAAGGAAGCCATAAGTTTCGCAAGTGTCATTTGAATGTAATTGAAAAAAATTGTTAACCGTTATTAATTATGATTTGTTCGGTCGTTTTTATTAGATCATTTAATTTTTCATGCCTAATAAATTTTTAATGAAAAATGATTATTATAAATGCAGATTCAATTACTTTCAGCCTTATTAATTTTGATTATTTTTCGGAGGAGTGGGGATTCGCGATGAATTTATAGATTGGCGTTATCGAATCTATATCTGTGCCCCCTCTTACCATCCCACCAATATATGACGATTATTATTAAATTTTATTCTGATGTAGCGATTAAATGTTCTATGAAAGTTTGAGTGTATCGGTATTTGATTAACACTTAATTTTATTTTAGAGTGACTTTGAGCAATATTATATAAGGAAGTGAAGGTGCGAATATTGTCATTTGTGTTCGTGCAGCTGTCCAGTGCGTTTGTATGCTGATTCTGCAGACGATGTTTGAGTGTAAAGATTGCGGAATGGTCTACGCTCATTCTGCAAGCTTCGACCGTCATAAGAAATATCATAACAAAGGAGCGCTTTTCCATTGTGCGGCTTGTACAGCTATATTTGCAAGAAAGGATAACTTTGAGCGATATCTTAGCTCTCATAAGAGTAGTTTCTCCTTTGAATGCGAAGTGTGTGGGACAACCTTTAGTAGAAAAGATAATTATAAGCTGCATATCTGACGTTCACACATATTAATAAGAAGAGGAAACGTTCTACAGATGATGGATGTCTGCAAAATAAAAAGAAGAGGAATGAGCATGATGAAAAAGAAGACGACCCGTGCCGTTTCGCTGACATTCTATCAATGCGGATATTGGTGGCTAATGAGGAGACATGACATGATTTGATTGGTTTCCTCGATGATTCGTGGAATGAACTGCAGACCTTTCTACAAGAAGAATTGCACTTGAAGTAAACAATCAAGTGGTACTTAGTGGTGAGAGTGCATTTCGTCCGAAAAGCCAGCCCCTCTACCGATGAATATAGTACTCCTTTCTTTAGGAGTAACTGCATCACAAGTCTTCCAGATTCAGATTTAAAGAACGACCATCGACTGGCCTATGAAAAAGATAAGGCTTCCTGTGAAGAATATGAAGATTCCCAGAGTGGCTGGGTTTTAGATGAAATTCTTTTTCCTGAAGTGAAAATTGGAAAATATGCACCTCTAGGAGGCTCTAACTATATCCCTGTACTACGAGAGCTACAAACAAAGCATGCAATTGTTAATGTGCGCAACAACGACGAGAAATGTTTCCTTTGGTCACTACTTGCTGCTTTACATCCGGTTGAAAAGAATGCTGATTGTTTGACTAATTATCAACATATGGAAAGCGAACTGGACGTCTCAAGCCTTGTTTATCCTGTGACTGTAACGCAAATTCCAAAGTTTGAGCAGATGTATGGGATATCTATCAATGTATCTGGATACGAGAAAGAAGTATTCTCTCTTTACATTACATCAGTGAAAGCTAAACGACATATTAATCTCATGCTCTTATCAGTTGGAGAAAAGAGACATTACTGCTACATTAAGAATATGAGGAGACTTCTAAGTTCCCTTATCAGCCATAAATGTATGAGCTTTTACTGCGATTATTGTTTACAACGTTTTTCGAAGAAATCTATTTTAAAAGAGCATATGACCTACTGTGAAGAACACGACCCTCAAAAAATACAGCTGTCAAGTGAAGAAGAGAAGCGTCTGAAGTTTACGAATTTCAAATTTTAGCTCCCTGTACCTCCTGTAATCTATGCTGATTTCGAATCATTTTTAGTAAAAGTAGATACATGCCTCCCTAACCCAACTGCCTCTCACACTACAATTACGGCTCAACATGAAGCACGTGGATTTCCTATGTGGTTGTGGTCCCTGATGGACATAGTTAGATACCACCCACGATTTATAGGGGTCCGAATAATATAGAGGAGTTTTTGAAGTGCCCTCTAGAGGAAGAAGAAATTATTCCAAAGTTGATGAAGCAGAATATTGCTATGTGCCTGTCTGACGAAGAGCAAAACTTATACGAAAATGCTTTAAGTTGCCATATATGCATGAATCCCTTGGGGAGAAATCGAGTAAGAGATCATGATCATTTTACGGGAAAGTTTCTAGGAGCCACACATAACGCGTGTAATTTGAATTTTAAACCTGGAAAGGAGATTCCACTCGCCATTCATAACCTAAGAGGTTATGATAGGCATTTAATAATCCAGAGTATTGAGAAGATAGAGAATCGAAAAATTAACTGCATTCCTAACAATATGGAAAAATACATAGCTTTCTTTCTAGGCAACATACATTTTTTAGATTCTTTTCAGTTTCTAAACACATCACTAGAGAAACTGGTGAGTAATTTACCTGCAAATGAGTTCCAAATTCTGAATGAACATGTTGAACCTGAACTGGCGCCTATCCTCATGGGAAAAGATGTTTATCCGTATAATTATATCGATAACTGTGAGAAGTTTGAGGATACAAAATTACCACCACCTGAAGTTTTTTATAACCAGCCACCTGAAGTTTTTTATAACCAGCATACAGAAGAGAGGTTAGAAGAAGAAGATTACAATCATGCTTTGAAAGTGTGGAATGATTTTAAAGTGAAAAATCTAGGAGAGTACCATGACTTGTGTATCAAGTGTGACGTGCTTCTACTAACTGATGTGTTTCAGCATTTCAGAAAGTTATGCGTTGATTATTATAAACTCGATCCTTGCCATGTCTATACCGCTCCTGGATTAGCATGGCAAGCGTGTTTGAAGATGACGAATGTAGAAATGGACTTGCTCACCGATCATACGATGTATTTGTTTCTGGAGAAAGGTATTCCTGGTGCCATTTCCGTAATTTACAATCGGTATAGCAAAGCGAACAATAAATACCTAGACACATACAATCCACTTCTGCCCTCTAAATACATCAAATATTTAGACGCTAATAATTTATACGGTTGGACTCTGTCTCAGCATCTCCCAGTAAGCGACTTTCACTGGATTGACAGAGAAAAACTGGAAAATGTTTGACGTTACCACGGTGACTGATGATTCTGAAACCGGTTACATATTACAGGTTGATTTAGACTCTCCTACTCCGCTTCACGATATACATAATGACTACCCATTTACTGCAGAGAAATTTCAGATTGATGCACAATTGCTCTCGCCTTACTCTTGTGAACTGATTTCCCATCTAAGATTAGCTGTTTCAGACATATCAGCGAAACCTGTTCCTAATGTATATGCGAAGAAGAATATATAGTGCATTATCGAAACCTAAAGCAGTATTTAGATCTAGGCATGTAGCTGAAACATATCCTTCGCATTTTAGAATTTAAACAGTCGCCTTGGCTAAAACCATACATCGAATTTAATACCTGCCGAAGAAGAGAGGCGAGAAATGATTTTGAAAAATATTTCTTCAAATTGATGAACAATGTAGTATTTGGGAAAACATTGGAGAATTTGTGAAACCGTGTGAAAATTGAATTAACCCAAGATAAGAAGAGACTCCGGAAATTAATCGCATCACCTGCATTTCATGCCTTCCAAGTATTTGATAGTGACCTGGACTGTATGTAGTCAAAACATAAGAAACTGAAGCTTAACAGGCCTATTTACGCAGGATTCTCGATACATGACATCAGCAAAACTCTGATGAATAACTTTCCATTATGAATTTATAGTGCGTAAGTATGGAAATAGAGCAAAATTATTGTTCACTGATACTGACTCCTTTTGCTACGAGATACAAACAAAAGATGTATATGAAGATATGAAAGATCATGCCGACCTTTTCGATACTTCGGATTGCCCAGAAGACCATTTTTTGTATGATACACGAAATAAGAAATCACTGGGAAAATTTAAAGATGAACTCCTTGATTTAAAAATAAAAACGTTATGTTTATTATAATTTCCTACCGGATATTTATTTCGCATGGGTTCAGTCTAGCTTAATATATGGAATTTGTTGTTGGGGAGGAGAATATAAATCAATTTTATTGTCTTTAATTTATGTACAAAATAAAATAGTTCGTAATCTTAATTATAATTATTTTGCTGGGAACACAATATTATACAACAAACGCAATATATTGCCAGTAAGGAAATTATATATATACATTTCAACTATCGTTTTGTATGAAAATCAAGATTTAATTCCGATTAAAAATCCTAATTTTAACTCCAGAGTTTTGGGTTTACAATTTTATATAGAAAAAACGAAAAAAGGAAAATTTTCCATAAAACTTTTAATTTATTGTACCTAAATTTTTTAATTCACTAGAGTATACAATAAGAAACGAAAAATGTTTTACTACTTTTAAGAATTGTTTGCGTGCTTATTTGTCAAAGTTAGACAACATTGAATGTATGTTTACTGTGATTAAATAATATTTGATAGCATTTACATAGGAACTGATATTTGGTAAGACTACATACCCACACCATCTGTGATAGTTAATACTTTCTTATTTTTTACTTACTTTATTTTCTTTAATGAAAATGAATTAACTTTTTTTTTATAACCTGGAAGAGCTCGTAGCTCCTTGGTTGTTCACATATACTTATTGATGGTTTTACTTAGTTTTATTCTTTTATTGTTTCTCTGTTCTTTGTAAAGTGTTGTATTGATAATATATTGGACAAAGTGTAAATTGTGTGTTTATTGTCCTCGTGTATTTATGTTATAATAAATTTGAATTTGAATTTGAAATTTGAAGCCGAAGTCGCTGACAAATCTATTACTTCAATTTATTGCTTCTTAACTGTGAACGTAAGACTTACAACAACGTTTAAATCTGATGCTGTTGCCGGATCACCCACATTCACAAAGGAATTATTATTTTGAAATTTAAGACCCGTGTGGGAAATTTGGGACTTTTCGGTCGACTACCACGGGGACCACAGTGTAGGAAGATCTGTCAGAAATATAAATATCGATAGCATTCGACGAAACCACTGGTTATGAGAGCGGCACTGAAATCAGCAACGACCTGGGTAGCGCCAGGCAATTCTTTGCGTTGAATCTATACTAATTGGTGGAAATGTCGGGTGAGGGTGGGAGACCTAACATTTACTGCAAAGTAAATTCAAAACACTAACTTTTACTGCAGCGAAAATCATAATATATAGATTAAAAGTGAGGCCTGGACAGCGCCAGGTGCCGTTCATCTAAAGAAAAATAAGTCTTGTTTTATTCAATAATCAATAATATATTCAAGTTCTATTCTTTGAACGAAACGCTGCTTTTCCAATAGTAATAACATCTCGGAATGAAGCAACTGCATTTGTATAGAGGCTGATTAAACGTAAAACTACACCCACCCATTAAACACATATTCTCTTGGAGTCTCGATTGTACCATTTTCTGTACTTCATCTTTGTGATATACGAGAAGCGTTCGTTTTCTTACCATTGTGCTTAAAATGAACGCATGCGCACAATGACTGATGACGATGCAATATCACGTGACGATCTTTTTTTCTTCTAGCGCATACACTTACAAAACTTAGTAAAAATATCATAATAAATAAAATTGTTAAACGATCGGAACACTAAATTGCTTTCAGTTCGAACTATATGCGTTCAAGTGCTTAAAATTAATGAATTTATACTCGTTGGTTGAGAATCATTTTAAGTTGAAAGAGTGTGACTTGTGCAATGGAATGATTTATAAACTTAATCTGAAGGTTAGGAAAACGGTGGCGAATTATATGGAATAATGAATGATATAAAAACACAGTTGAAGTGGAATAATTTGATATTTATAAACATATGATTCCTAGAGTTCAACGAATTTTTATTTTCAGCAGAAGAAAATTTAGTTAATAATTAGAAAACGTCTTCTATTTGAAATTCTACGAGTTCACCTTCTTTAGCAATTTTCAAGTGGTAATAAATCGTTTCCTATGTACGTGAAGAAACCAATGTAAGAAATTATTTACTGAAAATTTTCAAGAGTGGTCGACGTTCAAAAACATGAAACCCAGCACGGACTTTTTACGTTGCATAAACATTGTTTGTCGGAGCTCAGTAAGAACTGTGACTTTGAATGGCCATTGTTTAGAGAACAGTTAAGAGACAGCTGAAGTTCACGGTAAATCTGAATTTAATGAGACCTAAGGTTTCGTTTTTTTAATTTGAATTTTTAATAGACTTTTACTATAGAAATATCAGTTTATACAGACTCTGGATGAAGAAAGTATGGTGTTAGATTAATTATATTCACATGCATCCTTTTAATAGAGATCTTTATAAATCTGATAGGTGGGAATTTATAAAAAGTCGCATTCGTGATGTCACCTAAACTTAATGAAGTTTTTCTTATGTAACAAATGGAGAATAATTTCGAATGCAAAATATAAGAATATAGAAATTAAAGGCTATAAAAGGTGAATCGGTCGGTCTGTAAATGGTAGCTAGGTAGTCACTGGAAGGAGAGCTATGCACCAATCCCCTGTGATGATGCATAGAACCGGCCAGGCCTAGCAAATAATGTCCGACCCCGCCTTCTCGTGGTGCAGACCGTTAGTACCTTTCAAAAGAGATACACTCTTGTGGAAGTGAACGAAAGGGGAGGGCTGTCAGATTAGTGTGGCCTACTGATCTGGACAACTATGGCTACTTTTCTTTTTTTTCTACCCTGCTGAGGAGTGGTCAACCACACAGGGTCTTGGTGCTGACCATATAAACCCACTGGACTGGACAGATATATGGCTCTGAGCTTGATTATGGATCCTGATTTTGCTGCACTGGTAGGCTTCTGTGGAGGGAAAATCTTCCGCTGTGTTTTCTGTTTGTTTGTGGGTTGACAGCCCCAAGTGAATAGATTCACAGGATATGTTTATCAGCTGGTGGATAATCCTGAGCAGAGGTCATCGCAGGCACCTGAACTCTTTGCTTCTATTGGCATCGTCAAATTATACATTGGAGGAAGTCTTCCAGTGTAGATGGCTTCAGCCTTTAGTGGTGGGGGGAACGGGTCTTTGCCCCATGTCTGCGATTAGGGGGCTCTTTGATATTGTCGGCATTCCCTCTATCAATAAACATAGTTTCTTTAAACATCCTACTAACCATTTTCTCTCCATAGGTAGTTGGAATGTGAGGACTCTGCACAGAGCTTTTTCTATTGATGTCCTCACACAAGAATTCCACCATTATAATTTAGATATTCTCGGCTTGCAAGAGACCAGATGGACAGATAAAGGTCAGATTCTTAAAAATAATCTTAAATTTCTCTTTTCAGGGAGGGACGACAATAAGCATCACCAAGGCATGGGTCTGCTTCTCAGCAGACACGCTAGTGATGCTCTTCTAGGATATGAGTGCATTAATGAAAGGTTTCTTACAGCAAAATTTCAGACAAGCGTTAAAGACCTGAATGTTATCTGCTGTTATGCCCCCACTGAGGATGCCGATGAGGATGAGAAGGATAGGTTTTATGAACAACTTCAGGATATTTTGAATTCTGTCAAGAAAGGAGATATTACCCTTGTTCTTGGTGACTTCAATGCCAAAGTTGGTACTGACTCTGACCTTTGGGGAGGGGTGATTTGCCCTTTTGGTATTGGTAGCTGCAATGGCAATGAGCAACGTCTCCTACAGGTAGGTAAACTCAATGGTTTCAGAATAACTAACACATATTACAAACACCGTGACATACATAAGTACACATGGGTTTCACCTGATGGGCTGCATAGGAATATGATTGATTATATATTAATTAACAGCAAATGGGCTAGTTCGGTTAGAAATACCAGGGCACATAGGGGAGCTGAAATTGGATCTGACAATTACCTAGTTAAAAGTGTCTTGCAACTTAAACTTAAAAAGTGTTGTGCTAGGGTTAAAAAATTTGCTTTTAATACTGAAGCTCTGAAAGACCCAGTTATAGCCAAAGCTTACCATGATAGGTTACTTAGTCATTATGACAGTCATGTTATGCTTACCACTGAAGTTGAGGAAGAATGGGATCATTTTAAACAGGCTTTTTTGGAAACTAACAGTACTCTTTTAGAAAAAAAGGAGCAGAAGAGGCAGAATTATCTGAGTGATAAGGCACTTGAGCTTATTTCGGAAAGAAAGAACTGCAGGAATGTCCTTAATCAATACCCTACTAGTCCTAATAGAAAGCATTACAGAGAACTAAATAAACGTGTAAAAGATCAGTTAGCTGCTGATGAGAATGTTTGGCTTGATGGTTTGGCTGACAAAGCCGAGGAAGCAGTTAGACAGCACAACAGCAGAGAGCTGTTCCAGATAGTTAATGTTTTGTGTGGTAGAAAACGGACAGGTATACAGGGATTGAAGGATAAACAAGGTAAGGTTATAGAAGGTGAGGATTCTGTCATGGCTAGGTGGGCTGAGCATTTCAGTGATGTTCTGAACAATGCGGTTAGTTCTATTCCCATTGTTTGCAATGATGATAGATGCATTGGTGGCTTTAATGTTGGCCCTATAACACAATCCGAAGTTATTTTGGCTGTTTCTAAACTTAAACTTCATAAGTCCCCAGGATTAGATGAAATTACTACAGAAGTCCCTATTTTCAAAACAGTTGATCGCAGTTCTTGTGATAACTATAGGGGTATCAGCCTACTCTCTGTTCCAGGTAAAGTTCTTTCCATGATTGTGCTTAATAGAATTAAGAATCTGGTTGACAGTCAATTGCGTGATGAGCAATGTGAATTCAGAAGTGGTAGGGGATGTGTGGATCAAATATTTTCACTTAGGCAGATTCTTGAGAAATGTTTAGAGTTTCAGAAACCTTTGGTTGCTAGCTTTTGTTGATTTCAAAAAGACTTTCGACTCTATTGATCGTCATAATTTGTGGTTGATTGTGAAATCATATGGTATACCAGACAAGTTAGTTAACATAATGAAAGCTCTCTATAATAACACTGAGTCGTGTGTGAGAGATGGTAAGGCTTGTAGCAATTGGTTTAGCATTACTTCTGGTTTTCGACAAGGGTGCATTTTGTCTCCTTTTCTCTTTAGCTTGGTTATTGATTATGTTATGCGAAATTTACTTCAAGGGAAAGATTTTGGCCTTAAATGGGCTGGAGATAGGAAAATTTCTGATTTAGATTATGCTGATGATTTAGCCCTTTTGCCAAATGATGTTGATGAGATGAACTCTTTCATTCGAGCTGTTGATGAGACTGGTAGTAGAGTAGGTTTCGTTATAAACAGAGAGAAAATTAAGTGATGAAAATTGGTCAGGCAGGATGTGATTCAGTTAATCTGAATGGTAGCAGTCTTGAGCAGGTGTCACAGTTTAATTATCTTGGGAGCTATGTAACAGATAATGGTGATGTGCGGCATGAGATTAACAGACGAATAGGGATTGCTGCCGGGACTTTTAAGAATCTATGGAGAGTGTGGAGAAATAGGCGTATACACCTAAAGACTAAAATTAGACTGTATAATAGTTTGGTTCTTTCTAGGGTTAATTATGGTAATGAAACTTGGACACTTTGTAAACAAGATAACAGGAATCTAGATGCTTTTGATTCCAGATGCTTACGCAGTATCTTGGGCATTAGGTGGTTCAACTTTGTAACTAATGATGAGGTTAGGCGAAGGAGTTTGCAACCTCCTTTAAGCAGCATATTGTGCAGAGAGAGACTCCGTTGGTTTGGCCATGTTGCCCGTATGAATAATTATAGATTGGCGAATAGGGTTATGAACAGTGTGCCTAAAGGCCTCAGAAAGAAGGGGAGACCTAGGATGCGGAGGGCAGACAATGTCTAACAGGACCTTGTTAGAATTGGTGTGCAGTGGCCAGATGCAGTAGGTGTTGCTCAGGATAGACTTGCTTGGAGAACTAAATTGCACGGGCTGGTTGGACCTCCGTAGCCCATGGCTGCTTGATGATGATGATGATTATGATGATGATGATGAAAAGGTGAATAAAAAAGTCATTTCATCAGTATTGAAAATATAACTTCAGTGTTCAAGAATGGAATTGCATATGATAAATACATACTATTTAAGTAAAAAAAATACCGAATAATGTAATTTAAGATAGAAGTGGGTTTATTATGATCTGTGCTGATAGTTCCAATATACATTGCGGTTAATTTTGTTGTTTCGAATTCTCCATTCCATCTTATGGCTTTTTAATTTCAGTAATATGTGTGCTGTAGAAAAATTTTACATTTCCGTTCTGAATTAGTTGAAACCGTTTAAGAAAGTAATCATTAATAAGTAATTTAAAGATACTTGTTGTGTTAATTCAGAATGAAGAAATCTTTCGAATCAATTAGAAAGTTCATGAAAGCAATTAAATGTTCTTTGGGCGTTAATGTAATAGAAATAGCTTCAGAAAATACTGAGGAAAGTTGATTTAGTTGGAGTTCAAAAGAAAGAAATATTCCTGGACCCAGACAGACGTGTTCCGTGCAAATTCCATTAAATTCTAGTGCAGCTAAGGAATCAAAAAATGATTTCGATTCGTTATTAAAGACATTACTTTTTGTAGGTCTGGATATTAAATATTTTAAGAAACATAAAACGCTGTTTTGGTTTACCCGAATAATGCTGATGGTAGCGAAATGTGTCACGCAGTTGATATATTTTCACGTATTAACGGCACCAATTTTCAACTGTGTCCAGCGTTCACATTCTTCTAAATCCTTTATGAAGTTACTGCCATGACTGCTGTCGGCTCTTTTCTTTCCATACTCTTATGGTACCGTATATATTTCAGAAGGGAACACGTAAAAAATATTTTGTACTGTTTGACGTCAAAGTGGAAAAATGACAATTTTTACAGTAATTGCTTATTCTTTGGAAGGTGGATTAAGATTAGCATTTGTATCAGTATCGTCATCGATGTAATGGCTTCTTCGTCAGCTAACTATTGAAGAATATGAAATCATGGAATATTTAAAAAGCATTTATTCCGAAACAGAATATGTAAATAGAATTCCACTGAAATCTCTAATATTGTTTGTATTTTTGTTGGAATGCAGTGTATGTATTTTATTGATCCCAAATTTTGTGTCTTTAATATATATTTTTCTTTGCATTCGCCTCCGAAATTTACTTCAAAGTTATAATGTTACCTTGAAGAAGTATTTAATGGCAAATATAGATATGAAGAAGCTGTTGAAATACGAAATTGTTACAACGAGATTTTGAGTATTATTCGTATAATGGAAGAGGTATTTTCTTATCCTATATTTCTTATTATAACTTTAGACGTTCTGTTGATGTGAATTTTTTTAGGCCACTCACTCTATACTATGAATTAAATTTCTCCATTGTTCATGTACAGGTAACCCCCGATTACGTTCTGGATATGGTCGCGATAAGAGATATTTCGCGATCAACGGGGGATTTAAAAAAAATCATTTTAAAATTCGAAAAAACACTTTATTAATAAAATAAATATTATTAATAACAAAAAATGTCATGCATAACATAATTCATAATTCATTCATTTTGTTGCGCGTTGCAAAAAGGAATCTAGATTCCCTTGTTTGGCCTCTCTAGGTTTATTAGGCAAAATTTGCCGATAACTGTTCAAATAATCCGGTACAATACTCACTCGCTCGTAATCTTCGTCGTTTTCTTCTAACAACTCCATGTATTA
Source organism: Ryuthela nishihirai (assembly GCA_038380435.1). Taxonomy (NCBI): domain Eukaryota; kingdom Metazoa; phylum Arthropoda; class Arachnida; order Araneae; family Heptathelidae; genus Ryuthela; species Ryuthela nishihirai. The sequence goes on from JAWZYU010000006.1 coordinate 35,926,679, forward strand.
ATTGTGAAGAGAAAGGGGCTTTTCAATGATTTTGACACTTAACTTTCGCAAGGGAACAAACCGAGACGTCATTTTCTTGGGACATAATATTGCAGTCCATTTCCTGCAGCTCTTCATTAGTTAAGGGTTCGCCGTGTGATTTTAACAAAGTCTGAATATCATATACATCAACACCTTCGATGCCTCCAGAAGTGGCTATAAGACTAATCTCTTCGATGATATTTTGAATATCATTTTCATAATTGATGTGATCTTCAACAATTTCTCTGAGCTACCTTTTCCAAACACCCTTCATACACGACTGGGTGACTTCATTCCACGCTTCGTCGATGTCTGTGATAGCTTTCATAATATTAAATTGTTTCCACCAAACGCGCATGGCATCTCTACCACCGCCATCAGTCTCTTGAATGAGTTGGCGCATCGTTTTTCTTAAATAATAGATTTTGAATGTTGCTATTGCGCCTTGATCCATAGGCTGTAAGATAGAAGTGGTATTCGGAGGTAAGAATACCACTTCAACGGGAAAATCAGTGCACAGAGTCTCCAGTTCCACAGGATGTCCCGGCGATTGTCCAACACCAAAAGAGCTCGAGGTTCAAATCCAATATCCTCGCAATATTTTTTTATTGATGGGCAGAAACAAGTTTTAAACCAGTCCATAAATAAATTTTGTGTCATCCAAGCATTAGAGTTTCTTCGCCAAAAACTGGTAAATTGTTTTTAGAATAACCGTTCATGGCACGAGGAGTTTCTGAATGATAAATCAACAATGGTTTCAATTTTAATTCTCCGGATGCATTTCCGCCGAGAAGAAGAGTTAGACGATCCTTGTCTGCTTTAAATCCAGAAGCAGTCTTCTTCTCTATGGAAATAAACGTACGTGTTGGCATTCGTTTCCAATAGAGTCCCATGTCATCTATATTAAAAATTAAATTTGGTGGAAAATTTCCCCTTTCCACAATTTCACGGAACTCCATTGGATATTTTTCAGCTGATTCTACGTTTTCACTAGCCGATTCGACAATCATTTTAAGGTTATGCAAGTTTGATCGTTTTCAAAACCGATCAAACCAACCTTTGCTTGCTTTAAAAACTTCTTCTCCTCCATGTTGAGATTTTAAATGATCCCAAAGATTGAGAGATTTTTTCATTATGATTTGGGTACTCACAGGCATGTGGTGTTGATTTAGGTCCTCTATCCATTTGCTTAATAAATTTTCCATTTCTGTCATCAAAAAACTTCTGGTTCCTGAAACTTTCGTCGCTGTAATTGGAGTAACATTTTCGCCAGCCTTTTTAATTTTGTCTTTTTGTTGCACAGTTGATCGCACTGTAGACTCAGGCAATTTGAAATCCCTTCCTGCAACTGTAAATTTACCACCACTTTCTATCCTTTCTATAATTTTTAGTTTCTTTTCTAAAGTAACTCCATTGCGAATTTTCTTAACCGATTTTTCACATTGTCTTTTTGACATTTTAAAAATGACGAAGGGATAAAAAGATATGTAGTCAATTTAATTAGCGTGCGTTTGACACTGCAGCTAAGATTCCACTGAAGGATAGACCCAAATGATAAACTGGCTCAACCGTACCAGGCACCGGCGCACGGCTTTCTTTTGTCTCGCCCACGCTCGTAACTTTACGTTTGTTTTTTGGTAGTACGCACAAAAAACGTAGTCAGTGAAGAACACAATAAATTAGGAGAAAAAAAATATATTAATAATAATCAAAAATGAAATAATAAATTTGACTAATGTTCAAGGAACTACAAAACTTTTCATGTTCATAATTCAACGAAAAAAATGCGAGTAATGGTAGAAATTAAATAAAAATGAAACTGAAATTATTTTCTATGAAATGTTTGAAGAATCCAGTAAAAATAAAGCGAAAGCACACTAAACATTTTATAAATAAAGCTAATCTGCTTTGAAAGTACTTAAAAAAACTGAAAGCTCAATTACAAATTTCCGTAAAAATTATCCTACTCTACGTTAGTGTTGAGTAGATCTTGTGTAAATGGTATTTGAATAGTTTAAAATACTGAAGAATATATGATTCATATTTGTTACTTAAAGTTTATGATTTGAATATTTTTTACTTAAAGTGTTATTTAGATATAAGCAAAAGTTGAATACACCTAATTCTGTTTTTACACGGTAGATAGGTTCCCGAAAAAAACAGGGCGAAAAAAAGCATGTTAAAAAAATTCAGTTCATGTGAAAAATTAGAAGATTGTTTCCAGACGTGGAAACCCAGTACAAATATTAAGTTGTTTTCAAACAAATCATATCAAAATCTTTAATTAAATCTTTATGTGATTTTTATTCATTTAAACACATTTTTTATTTTATAAACTTTAAAAGATAGCTATATGTACATGTAGTAGTAAATTATCTTTCATAAAGGAAATAATATGTCACTAATTCAAGAATATAAAAGTGCAAAAAGATATGACTTGCATATAATATTAACTAGATTTTATTCGTTGTCACTTTCAGACAATAGACGCATTTGTTTGCGTAAGACTGGAATTAAATCACTTTCATCGCTTGAAACATTTTGGGCGTCTGTTCATACTCCAATGGTAAATTGCTCTCTGTGGCATGGGGAACCAAATTATCACATCTTTCCAGTGATTCTGAAGTTTGATTAGTTTTGACAACGAACTCTGTAATCAGTCTTTGAGATCCTGCTTTGCCTAGAACAGTGATTCCCAAACTTACTATGCTCGTGGACACCTTCTTATAGGAAAAACCTGACCATGAACTCCCAAGTGAAATAACTCTATATAACTGTATAATAGAAAAATAACAAAATTTAACTTTGATGTCTTGAATGGTAAATGGTGACGTAAAAATAAAATGTAAATAAAACATTTTGATATTTAAAGTATTATTTATTAGCATTATAACTTTTGTTTTAAAATACAAAAACACATTTTTTTTTTTTTTCAATGAGATGGGTGAACCTGATGCGATGATATGAAATTATCTATGTTCGGCTCTATGTTTGTGAGTAACATTCGTAAGTCTCCACGAGCACTAATTTCCAGTCGGTTTCATTTTTTCGTGATGAGGCTCATAACTGCACTAAAACGCGTTCTACAAAATAGGAAGACGGGAAAGCAATCAACAACTTCTGTACACTGACCCATAATGCAGGATATAAAATTGGTATCTGTTTTTGTAACCACAATTTGTGGTATCCTGGTTCAAACATTGGTTTCAGCTACTCATTTGTGGATAATTCAATAAATTGTTCCTGTATTAATATGGATTAATCTGAGTTTGTGGGTCTACTTGCAAAAGGGTCCAACACCCAATAGGGGATAACCAAGTGAAGAATGTCTTCAAATCTTTGGTTCAGGTCAGAATGAAAAGCCGTTAAGTGTTGACAATAAGCAAGCAAATCTTCATCTCGTTTTTGCAATTTTGAAAGATTTGGCAACTGAGAGCATTCTCCTCTCCCCAAGTTTTGTTTGTATAGAAAAGGTTTTGCAGCAAACGCAGATATTATACTTTTAGTTTTGATCAAATTCAATTGATCACCTTGTAGCTTCAAATTGGTTTCGTTAAATTTGGCAAATAAGTCAGTCATATAAGCTATGTCATTTTTTGAATTAATTAAATTGAGCCGCAAATCATTGTCATTACTTACCAGGAATTCCAACACTGAATCAAAGAGTGCATAAAATCGATACAAACATGCACTTTTAGATAACCAACGAACGTCAGTGTTAAGTAGTAAACGATTATAATCTTCATCATTTTCCAAACAAAGTTGAGCAAATAATCTCTCATTTAAGGCATTTCTTTTGATTTTATTAACTGCTGTAATGACATAATCTAGTGAGCCATGCAAGCGTTCACTAAGATTTTTGGCGACTAAAAGTTGTCGATGAATGACACAATGTATAGATAATACATTCGGTATAGCTTGTTTTAAATATGCGAGAATGCTTCGGTGTCGTCCTTCCATTGCCGGAGCATCGTCAGTAGCAACGTAGAGGATATTACTCAAGGGTATAGCTTTTACATCGAAAAATCTTTTTAATTCATTAAATATTGTTTCATCTTTCGTATCAGTTTCCAAACATTTGGCAAATAACAATTCTTGGGAAATTATTTCTTCTTTTACAAATCTCACATAAGCTAAAAGTAAAGCTTCGTTTCCTCGTAGAGTTGACTCGTCAAGCTTTAGAGAGAATTCAGATGTTTTTAAGTACTCACATAAAGAATTTTCTACGCACTGAGCCATTTCGTCAATCCTTCTTTGTACTGTATTATTACTCAGTGGAATTCTTATAATATCGGAAGCTGGTTTATGCAGCACGGTGCGTATTTTATTTTGAAAATAGAATGTCACAAAATAACGGTCGCATCAATTAATTATTTAAGATATAAGGATAAAATTTGTAGTAAGTGTCACATATTGTATAGGTACGCATTTTTTTACTAATTTAATTATTTATTTTTCTTGAAAAATAAATAATTCAATTATTATCAAATAAATTAATAAATAACAAAATAAAATATTGATAAATATTATATAATAAAACTATTTAATAAATTAAATTTAACAAAAGTATAACTTTGCTTAAATAGATTTAATATACAAGGAGATATCAATTGTATTAAAAAATACTTACGTAACGTACGCTATCTTCGTAACAATACGAAAAAATTATACAGTTTTTTTTTCAAAACTAGGAAAATTTGTTGCATGCACTTCACATCACGCACAAAACAGAACTAAATTGTTGATTAGATGCACGACTCTTTTATAGTGCCATATTTTAGACAAGTTATTGCATGTAGCGGCGAGATACCGTTCCTGTTTAAACCTGCATAGATATATAGATAGACGGCCGCGGTCGGCCCTACTTCCATCGTACGATGCTTGTCATTACTTGCATTTTATGTACCTATCTATACTTATATTTTACTCAGGACGTAAATATCGCTACCAATTTATTTATTGCTATTTATTTTAACTTTCATAATGATGAAAATGGGTCACAATTATTTTACTTTATATTAAACCTTTCGCGGACCCCGAAGTTGTCCACTCACCCCCAAATGAATTTTTTAATTTCCCACAAACCCCCTCAGCGGTCACAAGGACCCCTAAGGGTCCGTAGGAACCACTTTGGAAATCATTGGACTACATCTTTGTATAATTCTTGAAAGCTCGTCGTACATGAGTTCAGTTCACGTTCTGACTGTTTAGCTCGTTCGACAATGGGATCATGTGTAAGAAAATGACTTTCCAATTTACTAGCCATTTGAAGTCCTTCATTAATTAAACCTGCAGGTGAGTGGAACCTCTTCATCACCATCACTTTTTTATTTTTCATCAGGAGTGTCAAGGACAACTTCTATTATTTCATTTTCGCTAAGAGCTTTGTCAACTAGAAATTCATCAATATCTGGAAAACGATAAATCATCGAATCCTTCTACATCAACTGCATGTGCTAAAGTGATGATATTAGAATATTCAGTCGTATTTGGGGGTGCAGAAATTTGCTTTTTACACATTCTGGCTACATAGCTTTCCAGCATGCGTTTAAAGTTGATGTTTTAGTTTTGATAACATCAATCAAGCATGTCTGATACAATGTAAAATAGAAAAAGAGAAAAGATAAAACACAACTTTTAGTGTTTTATCCCTATCTAGTTTTTCCAAAATGTATTGGAATGTTCATCTTACGTAGTAAGTTTTAAATGTCGGAATTTTGTATTAAGGTTGTATTAAGGATGTCGAATTAGGCGGCAGAAAACAAAATTGCACATTTGGGTGTTCCAAAAGAGGATGGCCAGGCGCATTGTCTATAATCAATAGAACTTTAAATTCGAGATTTTTTTCCTTCAAAAAGCGTTTAACTTCTGGAACAAAATATTTATGGAACCATTCACTAAAAATTTCTTTTTTAACCCAGACTTTTTTGTTTGCCATCCAATACATTGGCAATTTATTCAAATCTGTACCTTTCATTGACCGTGGTCTTAGAGATAGATTGATGAGCAGTGTTTTAACATTCGATCAGCTGAAGCGTTGCTGCAAAGTAAAAAGGTCATACGATCCTTAGCTGCTTTAGAGCCACCAACAGCTTTTTGTGATGTTGTTACGTAGGCTCTACTCGGCATGTTTTTCCAAAAAAGACCAGTTTCATCTGCATTCCAAACTTGATTAGGAGTGTATCCACCAACTTCATGATTTCAGCAAATTTTAGTCAAAATTCTTTAGCAGCCGGCTCATCTGAAGATGCAACTTCTGCAAGCCAACCTATACTTGCAGAAAATTCATAATTTTGTTTAACTGAGCTGATGTGGTTGGTTCCATTTCGTGTATCTGCTTATATGTTCGTAATGCCATATGTTTAATGGTATTTCCGTCTAGAGGTATTCATCTTTGCGTATTATCTTCTATCCACATTGCTAGTACCTTTTCCATCTTCACTTTCACAATATCATTCGTGTACGATGACCACTTAGCGCTGAATTTTGTTCCAGAAAGCACAGATTTTCTATAGCATCTTCATTTTTCTGATGGTTCTTACGGTAGCTTCGTTCAAACCAAAATATTTACCTATGGATGTTTTACCGTCTCTAGTTTCAAGACGATCTAAAATTTGGTTCTTATTATCCAAAGAGATAGCTTTCCTCTTCTGCTATTATATAGTTGAATTATCCGACATCGTGATGAGGTATTCGAAAAAATTTAAATTGTATTTAATAAATCAGATGATGAAAAATTGTAAATTACCTATTAGCAAAATTTAATAAATTTATATTACGCACACAAAATTTCAAGAAAAAAAAGAAATATTTTTTCGATTTCTTTTATTAAACATCTAAACACTTCTAACTTTAAACACGAAATTTGAGACAAAGACTAAAGTATTTATTCAAAATAAAAATTGAGAGGAATTCACGGAACTCAATGTTGCACACTTTATTCCAAATGAAGTAGGTTTTGGATAATTTTTCCCTAAAATAGAGAATAAAACAGAGAAAACGTGTTGTGTAGTTTTTATATTGGGAGTTTTAGCGCACAAAATGTTTGTCTGTAGTACATTTTCAAAGTTAAAACTACTTCGAAAAATGTGACCATAAAAGCGGCATCTTTGCTATAAATGTGAATTGTAAGATTTTTTTCTTGAAAAGGAATATTTTTTTCAGAATTAAATTCAATGAAATTTTTAAAACGACACAGTTTGAATCGTGTTAAATCAAAATAAATCGTGTAAAAGAGAATTGGAAGTTTTTTGCAAAGCCTGTTAAATCAAGATCTTGTAAAAGAAAAATCCGTGTAAAAACAGGATTGGGTGTATATTACTTTTATTAAATTCAAAAGCTTATAAATGAATTTTTAATGCATATGTAGTAGACAGAAGTTTATTGCTTTGTTCAATCATAGTAAAAATGTCGTAGAATAAATTGTATGTTGAATAAAGAATAATGGTTGTTGGAAAAAAATAACGGTAATTTTCAGCTTTCGTAACCTCTTGGCAATTGCGTTTTTTTTTTGCTTATTAAACGATGAAAACGACGACATTAATTTTTAAATTGCATTATCACTAACGCCTAAGAAATCAAAATTAACTAAAGTACTTAAAGGTGAATCAGTGAATTATTCGAAGTTTAGTGGGGCAGGGGTGGTTCAGTCGGTAGCGGGCCAGGCTCGTAATCTGTAGTTCCCAGGTTCGAGTCCCAGCTGGGTCAGCGTTGAGATTTATCTCCGCAAAATTCCTCGCCCTGCCCAGGTCAGTAGGGGACAGCGATAGCCTTGGTAAATGCCGCCGTCCGTCGGATGGGACGTTAAACCATGGCTCCGTGTGCGGGAGACCATACCCTGTGCACGTTAAAGAACACGCTGGATGGCCTTGACGGGAGACTACCAGGTAGTTCCCCTCTCCCAACCTTCTCTGAGTCTTCGGGGTCCTTGTGACCTGGCCATTTAGCCCATGGTGTGCAAAAAAGTGCCGCTCAGAGGTAAAACATCCCAATCCCATCCGAAACTTAGTTCATTTAAATGCTTAAGTATTTGCGTCGTTCTACATAAATGTTTCAAAAACGTACCTCATATTTTTACGAAATTTCACTAATAATATTTGACAATACTGTGTAGGGGTTTCGAAATAAAGAAACTGATGTTAAATAAACGTATTTAATAGATGAAAAAAATTTTTATAAGAGGTACGACAACATGAATAATTAATAAAAAATTGGAATAACTATGCTTACGATTAATTACTGATTATAATATAGTAACAAATTTTAAGAGAATAAAGCATTCGAATGTCCATAATTTGACATTCAAATGTACCAGTTTTAAGTGTCGAAACATCTTAGTTGGTTTGCACATTATAAAACAGATTTTACTAAACAATTATTAGTAATCATTTTATAAATCATTATAAGAGTCTGTTTTATAATGTCCGAGTTTTATAATGTGGAGCTTATAATTTTTCGCAACGCCACTAGAAATCGTAACTAAAATGAAAGTCATTACTGTTTTTGCTGTAGACATCTTTTTACGGCTATTAACGAGAATTAGTAACACTAGAGTCACATACAGGTGAAAATTGGTCCCACTGCTCGCAATACGAAAGCAGAAATAAATCATCCTGTTTGCCAAAAGGAAGATAATAATATATTACACAAAATCCAAACATTGCACATACGAGAAAGGACATTGATCTTACTTTTGGTAAATGACCACCTGTTTAAAGTTTTTTTTTTCTTTTCTACAACGAAAAACAACACTTATTATCCGTAATTGGATTAAGAATAATTTCAGTAATGCGGAACAAATTAAACATTGAAGAAACAACTGATAAATTGATAAAAAATTGAACACACAGTATTTAGAATAATAAAAGCCAAATACATGATACTAAAATATGCAAGAAATTTGTTCTCAATCTTCAAAGTACCAAAGGTTCTATCAGTCTGAGCTGTCGATTCCAGGACAATGAAACAAAGGTTTCAAATCAAGGTGGAAAAATAAACTTTTAGCAAAAACATATAGCTTTTCAGTGGAATGAAAGGACAATACATATTTGGCATTTTTCACGCTATGCAATATATGTCTAAGATCATCTAAGTAAAATTGTTTTCTGGTGCAGAAAATTTCTGCGTTCAGAATATAAATTTTAATCTCATAAGACCCTGGCGAGCATCGGTATGTCCACTCCTAGAATGAACAATCAGGTACGGGCTAATCGTCAGCATCAAGTCTCTGGACGTTGACGACTCCTCAGCAGAATAGAAAAGAATAATAAGTGACCAGAGAAAAACCAGATCAATTGGTAGCTCTGAGGTGGAATTACTCGGCACTTGGTAAGGGGCGGGGGTGCTCAGTTGGCAGCGTACCAGATTCGTAATCTGCAGTTACCTGGTTCGAGACCCAGCTTTGTGATATATCTCCGCAAAGCTCCCCGCCCTGCTCACCGTCAGTAGTGGAGAGCGATGGACCTGGGAAGGCCGCCGTCCGTCAGATAGACGTTTAGCCGTGGAACGTGTGTGGGAGAGCCATACACAATGAACGTTAAAAACACGCTGGATGGTCTTGATGGAACACTACTATCTTTCTCTCAACAGCTGTCCAGTAGTTCTCATCCCTTCATTTTTCTCTGAACCCTCGGGTTCCTTGTGCCCTGGCCATTTAGTTCATTGTGTGCAAAAAAGAAGTGCCGCTCAGAGGTAAACAACCCAACCCTAATCTCCGGTTTCTTTTACGAAGAGAATATCTTTTTCGAAAGATAAAAAAAGCTTTCACCAAGAGAAAGTGGCGTCGAACTCCTGATGTTAAATATTGCAATCTCTGTGCGTTATCAGAGGAAATTTCGCCATAGACGGTTTTTAAAAGCATGTCTTTTGTCATTAATAGCAACATATCTTTTGTTCAACTAACAATTTGGTTACAAGTGAAAAGAGATCAAGTTTCACTTCACAACTACTTGCAACGAAGCATTGCTTTTACAATAATTATAATTTCTCAGAATCTTGCTGCTTCTTTTGTTACCCAGGCTGAAAGAAGTGGAAAACACACCACACCCATTAAGCACATATTCCTGCAAACAGTCCCGGTTGTATTATTATACGAATTTCGGTGTATGACAAAAAGATTTCTACGCTTCTCTTTTTCCTAAAGATCAAGAAATGGAGATAATGACGATGATGCAACATGACATGATGATAGGTTGCATTCTGCGCATGCGCATTCAGAATTTAGCAACAACCTATTACTTTCCTTTCCATACTGAGATACCAGACAAGAAACGCAAGGTCGGAAATAAAAGGAAATTGCTAAGCGAAAAGAATCTTCAAAGCTTTCGAATTTGGACGATATTTATTAAAGTCAATAAAGAAATATTTATCTGTTTTACTGGATGATAATTATTTGAAGTAAACTCAGTGTAAACTTGTGTTTACGAATAATTCCTGAACCTCAAACAGAATGTTAACATAAAACGATTGTGGATTTTGTGAAACAAAGAATAATATTTTAGGAAAACTCAATAGAAACGGAAAATGTGGGATTCCACAGCATCTGATTCCCAACATTAGGAGAAATTTTCTCTACAGTAAAAGAAGTAATTTGAAAGTTTCTTTCTTTCTGTCAAGCGGACTAAACAAACTTAGTCAATTTATTTCTAAAACGATGAGAAATCGTTTTCTAACCATCGAACAATCTCTTCATACCAATCCCGTGTATGTTTTACCTAAAGCTGTCACAAAACTAAAAATGAAGTGCATTCATTGAATGATCCTACTCTGAGAAATTCAAGAAATGAGAATTTTTAAGAAGATCAATCCCAGTAAGGATTTTGTACCTTTGTAAGCAAGTTTCATGACACAATCACTGAGATATGAAATTGAATTGAAATCTGAATTATATGTGCGTTCAAGTTTCAATATCGTTGAATAGAATTTCCAACAAATTGCACAATGTCAAACTCAGTTAAGAACAGATTGATGGAACTAGAAAATGCTCAGCATACACGGATTTAATGAATCTTAAAAATATTCCGTTGAACGCATTGCCTTTATAATGATGCAGATATCAAGATATATTTCATTTTTGTAATCTAGATTTTCTTGTTGCGGTAAAGGAAAATATTTTCTATTCTGAAATATAAGGAGAATACTAGTTTAAAGAGCACAAAAAGTGAGCAAATTCTTGGTAAGAATTGTAACTGTAAGTTCAGTGTTTAAACAGGAAATTTAAAAGAGTTCAAAGAGTGAGTAAAAGCCTTTTATAAGAATTGTAACTGTAAGTTTAATGATCAAACAGGGAATTTAAGAGTTCAAAGAATGAGCAAAATTCGGTCATAACAGCTGTAACTCTATGTTCAGTGTTTAAACAAGAAATTCAAAAGACTACAAAGAGTGAGCAAAAACCTGCGGTAAGAATTGTAACTGTAATTCAGTAGTAAAGAATCACAGAATGTGTCGTGTAGACATGGAACACATGAAATAATAATCTGAAAAAATACCAGTTTTTTTCACTTTATTACTTCATGACTTGTAACTGTAAGTTTAGTGCTTAAAAAGGGAATTTAAATGTACAAAGACTGAGCAAGAGCCTATTATAAGAACTGTAACTGTAAGTTTAGTAGCAGGGAACTTAAAAAAGTACAAAGATTTAGCAAAAAATAAGATCAGCAAAAGTTTGAGTATTGCATTAAAGTTGTAAATGTAAGTTCAATGTTTAAACAGGGAAATTCTTGTGATAATAATGATTATTTAAATACAGGAAAATTTAGCAAGTAAATATCTTTACTATCCTATATAGTGATAATTACGATAGGAAACCTTTTCTTGTTAATGTTATTACTTTTCCATATTTTTTCCTCAGGTTTCTTTTCAGTAATATGGCTGTAGAAAAACCGAAGATATTTGTACTGGCTTAGTTGCTACAGTTTGATTTTAATTTCATCAATCGTTAATAATAATAACTAATTGAATATTTGATGCTTCAATATACAATGAAGAAAGATTTGACATCAGTTAGAGGGCCAAACGAAGGAATTAAATGTTCCTTAGACATTAATGTAATAGATATAACTTCAGACAATAACGAGGAACATTCATTTAGCGATAGTTGGCAGGAAAAAAATATTCCGTTACCCATTTACTCTAGTTCGATGCAAATTGCATTAAACTGTAACACGGTCGATAAATTCAAAACCGATTTTGATCTGCTATTAAAGATACTATTTCTCATAGGCCTAGATATTAAGTATTGTAAGCAGCGTAAAAACGTTTCTTTTTCTACCAGAATTATACTAATGGTAATTAAATTTGCGATACACTTGATATTTTTTCACTTAATAACGGTACTAATTTTCAGTTGTTTCCAATATTCATATTCATCCAGATCCTCAACGAAAATTGCTGTCATGTCTGTCGTTGTCAGTTTTATAACCATGACATTATGGTACAGTATATATTTCAGACGAGAGCAGATACAAAATATTTTGGACTGTATCTCATGTAAGTGGACAAATGACAATTATTTCCGCAATCGCCGTTTCTTTGGAAGTTGAATTACGCTTTTTATTTTTATCAGTGTTTCCATCCCTGTAATGCTTTCTTTGTCAGCTCTAACGTTGGAAGAAGATGAAGTCATGCAATATGTGCAAAACTTTTTTTTCCAAACAAAATATTGGAGAAATTTTTCGCATAATGCTTTAATATTTTGTCTATTCTTATTGGAATACAATGCATTCATTTTTTTGATCCCCAATTTCGTGTCTGTAATATATGTTTTCCTTTGCATTCGTTTCCGAAATCTACTTCAAGATTACAATGTTACCTTGAAGAAGTATTTAATGACAACTATAGATATGAAGAAGGCTATTGAAATACGAAATGGTTACCACCAGATTTTGAGTATTATTCAAATGATGGAACAGACATTTTCTTATCCTATATTTCTTATTATATCTCTAGACCTTCTGCTGATGTTCGTCATTTTCGGCCATGCACTCTATACTCTGAGCACTGTTACTTCTAATTTCTTGGTCTTTCAGTTATCTTTGTCAATACTCAGCATCGCTGGGTTCTTTTTTGCCATATCAATATCTGCAGCAGTGATAGAGGAAAAGGGTAAAGAAATCAAAAACACTCTGTGTCAATTGTCTGAAAATGCGGTCATTTTTTCTGCAGGCGATATAGCTATCCCATTCCTTCTAAAATCCTTAGAACAAGAACCCTCGATTTCGCTTTCAGGTTGGGGTGTATTTACTTTCACTCGAAATTTCATTCTCTCGGCTTATGGAAGTGTGCTGACTTATAGTCTTTTAATTCTCCAGCTGAAAGAATAATTCTTCATGGTGATCAGAAACCACATTTCTTTTCAACGTCTTTATTTTCAGTTAGTTCAATCGACTTTCAGAATCTTTCGTATGAGCCATGAAGGAGTTTTGATTTCTGAATTGGTACTGGTGACACACTGTTATAATTGCCGTTCCACAGTAGGAAAAGTCAGTAAATTGCGCTGTTTCCAAGAAAAATATCAAGAGGAATTGCCATTTTTCGTTAAGGAGTTGTGTTTGGAATGGTTGACTAAACCAATATATGTTATATTTATTAATCTTTAGAAGGTTTTCCCTGCTTTACTTCTGTCCTTAACTGAATTTATCTACAATATATAGCATATTACACTCCCCACATCGCAAACTTTAAGTTGTCATGCACAATATACGAAAATTGGGGGTTCTAGCAATAACTGTTTTCAGTTCTTCTACCTCCCCCCCCCCTATCCTCTCTTTGGTGAAGTTGTGTGTTGGGTTGTTTTACTTCTGAGCGTCACTTTTGGGCAGATAATGAGCTAGATTTTCAGGTCATAAGAATCCTGAGTAATTAGGGAAAATTTGGGAATATGCATGGGTATATATTGGGGATTTTACTCATATAAATTGAATTTGATACCTTGTGTATAATAATTGCAAAATTTAAAATCAATTCGCATATTGGTTTGTAAAATAATTTTCAAAATTATTTTTTTTTAAATATGTACTAGATGTGGAACAGATTTCCACATCTAGTACATACTTTTAATTTTGTATTTTTATCACTGATATCCTTATGCTTTCAAAAATAAGTTAAAAATGAATTATAGCACCATTCTATTTAAAATATTTATCATAAATTATTGCTAAGTATTTTATTTAATATACTTGCTGAAAATATGCGGACAACTATATATATTGATTCGCAGTTTGCAATATCCACTTTTTTTAAATTTCCTTATGGGTTTTAATAAAGAGGTTTCGATCAGTATTAAATCCTGTTGACTGTATGAACACCATTTTTAAAAGGTTCAGTAGATTTTATTTTTTAACTATATATCATATATTTCCGCAGATAAGATGATAGTTGAATAATAAAAAAAGGCCCACAAAATCCGGGACGTCTTATAGGACAGATAGAAAAAAAAATTAGATTGAAATTTATATAAATTGAAACCATTATAAAATAAAACAAATCACTCACCAATGTATTTAAAATCCTGCAAAATCCTCATATTCATCATCTAAGGCAAATAGCTCCGCAAGTACATCCTCACTTTCGTTGTTGAGAAGCTCGTCATATGGGTCCCATTCTGTACCTAGCGAGTCGATTTCCGCTCTTCGTCATCAGTATCCCATAACAAATCGTCCTCAGTGCCATCCATAGCATTAGAAATCCCACACTTTTGAAGGAATGTATTTAAAATCCTGCAACATCCTCACCTTCATCATCTAAGGCAAATAGCTCCTCAAGTACATCCTCACTTTCGTTGTTGAGAAGCTCGTCATATGGGTCCCATTCTGTACCTAGCGAGTCGATTTCCGCTTCGTCATCAGTATCCCATAACAAATCATCCTCAGTGCCATCCATAGCATTAGAAATCCCTCACTTTTTGAAGGAATGTATTTAAAATCCTGCAACATCCTCACCTTCATCATCTAAGGAAAATAGCTCCTCTAGTACATCCTCACTTTCGTTGTTGAGAAGCTCGTCATATGGGTCCCGTTCTGTACCTAGCGAGTCGATTACCGCTTCGTCATCAGTATCCCATAACAAATCGTCCTCAGTGCCATCCATAGCATTAGAAATCGCACACTTTTTGAAGGAATGTATTTAAAATCCTGCAACATCGTCACATTCGTCATCTAAGGCAAATAGCTCCTCAAGTACATCCTCACTTTCGTTGTTGAGAAGCTCGTCATATGGGTCTCATTCTGTACCTAGCGAGTCGATTTCCGCTTCGTCATCAGTATCCCATAGCAAATCGTCCTCAGTGCCATCCATAGCATTAGAAATCCCTCACTTTTTGAAGGAATGTATTTAAAATCCTGCAACATCCTCACTTTCATCATCTAAGGCAAATAGCTCCTCAAGTACACCCTCACTTTCGTTATTGAGAAGCTCGACATATGGGTCCCATTCTGTACCTAGCGAGTCGATTTCCGCTTCGTCATCAGTATCCCATAACAAATCGTCCTCAGTGCCATCCATAGCATTAGAAATCCCACACTTTTTGAAGGAATGTATTTAAGATTCTGCAACATCCTCACCTTCATCATCTAAGGCAAATAGCTCCTCAAGTACACCCTCACTTTCGTTGTTGAGAAGCTCGTCATATGGGTCCCATTCTGTACCTAGCGAGTCGATTTCCGCTTCGTCATCAGCATCCCATAACAAATCGTCCTCAGTGCCATCCATAGCATTAGAAATCCCACACTTTTTGAAGGAGTGTTTTAAAATCCTGCAACATCGTCACATTCGTCATCTAAGGCAAATAGTTCCACAAGTACATCCTCACTTTCGTTGTTGAGAAGCTCGTCATATGGGTCCCATTCTGTACCTAGCGAGTCGATTTCCGCTTCGTCATCAGTATCCCATAACAAATCGTACTCAGTGCCATCCATAGCATTAGAAATCAAACACCTTTTGAAGAAATGTATTTAACATCCTGCATCATCCTCACATTCGTCATCTAAGGCAAATAGCTCCTCAAGTACATCCTCACTTTCGTTGTTGAGAAGCTCGTCATATGGGTCCCATTCTGTACGTAGCGAGTCGATTTCCGCTTCGTCATCAGTATCCCATAACAAATCGTCCTCAGTGCCATCCATAGCATTAGAAATCCCACACTTTTTGAAGGAATGTATTTAAAATCCTGCAACATCCTCACATTCGTCATCTAAGGCAAATAGTTCCTCAAGTACATCCTCACTTTCGTTGTTGAGAAGGTCGTCATATGGGTCCCATTCTGTACCTAGCGAGTCGATTTCCGCTTCGTCATCAGTATCCCATAACAAATCGTCCTCAGTGCCATCCATAGCATTAGAAATCAAACACTTTTTGAAGAAATGTATTTAACATCCTGCAACATCCTCACATTCGTCATCTAAGGCAAATAGCTCCTCAAGTACATCCTCCCTTTCGTTGTTGAGAAGCTCGTCATATGGGTCTCATTCTGTACCTAGCGAGTCGATTTCTGCTTCGTCATCAATATCCCATAACAAATCGTCCTCAGTGCCATCCATAGCATTAGAAATCTCTCACTTTTTGAAGGAGTGTATTTAAAATCCTGCAACATCGTCACATTCGTCATCTAAGGCAAATAGTTCCACAAGTACATCCTCACTTTCGTTGTTGAGAAGCTCGTCATATGGGTCCCATTCTGTACCTAGCGAGTCGATTTCCGCTTCGTCATCAGTATCCCATAACAAATCGTACTCAGTGCCATCCATAGCATTAGAAATCCCACACTTTTTGAAGGAATGTATTTAACATCCTGCAACATCCTCACATTCGTCATCTAAGGCAAATAGCTCCTCAAGTACATCCTCACTTTCGTTGTTGAGAAACTCGTCACATGGGTCTCATTCTGTACCTAGCGAGTCGATTTCCGCTTCGTCATCAGTATCCCATAACAAATCGTCCTCAATGCCATCCATAGCATTAGAAATCCCACACTTTTTGAAGGAGTGTTTTAAAATCCTGCAACATCGTCACATTCGTCATCTAAGGCAAATAGTTCCACAAGTACATCCTCACTTTCGTTGTTGAGAAGCTCGTCATATGGGTCCCATTCTGTACCTAGCGAGTCGACTTCCGCTTCGTCATCAGTATCCCATAACAAATCGTCCTCAGTGCCGTCCATAGCATTAGAAATCAAACACCTTTTGAAGAAATGTATTTAACATCCTGCATCATCCTCACATTCGTCATCTAAGGCAAATAGCTCCTCAAGTACATCCTCACTTTCGTTGTTGAGAAGCTCGTCATATGGGTCTCATTCTGTACCTAGCGATTCGATTTCCGCTTCGTCATCAGTATCCCATAACAAATCGTCCTCAGTGCCATCCATAGCATTAGAAATCCCTCACTTTTTGAAGAAATGTATTTAACATCCTGCAACATCCTCACATTCGTCATCTAAGGCAAATAGCTCCTCAAGTACATCCTCCCTTTCGTTGTTGAGAAGCTCGTCATAAGGGTCTCATTCTGTACCTAGCGAGTCGATTTCTGCTTCGTCATCAGTATCCCATAACAAATCGTCCTCAGTGCCATCCATAGCATTAGAAATCCCTCACTTTTTGAAGAAATGTATTTAACATCCTGCAACATCCTCACATTCGTCATCTAAGGCAAATAGCTCCTCAAGTACATCCTCCCTTTCGTTGTTGAGAAGCTCGTCATAAGGGTCTCATTCTGTACCTAGCGAGTCGATTTCTGCTTCGTCATCAGTATCCCATAACAAATCGTCCTCAGTGCCATCCATAGCATTAGAAATCTCTCACTTTTTGAAGGAGTGTATTTAAAATCCTGCAACATCCTCACGTTCGTCATCTAAGGCAAATAGCTCCTCAAGTACATCCTCACTTTGGTTGTTGAGAAGCTCGTCACATAGGTCCCATTCTGTACCTAGCGAGTCAATTTCCGCTTCGTCATCAGTATCCCATAACAAATCGTCCTCAGTGCCATCCATAGCATTAGAAATCCCACACTTTTTGAAGGAATGTATTTAACATCCTGCAACATCCTCACATTCGTCATCTAAGGCAAATAGCTCCTCAAGTACATCCTCACTTTCGTTGTTGAGAAACTCTTCACATGGGTCTCATTCTGTACCTAGCGAGTCGATTTCCGCTTCGTCATCAGTATCCCATAACAAATCGTCCTCAGTGCCATCCATAGCATTAGAAATCCCACACTTTTTGAAGGAGTGTTTTAAAATCCTGCAACATCGTCACATTCGTCATCTAAGGCAAATAGTTCCACAAGTACATCCTCACTTTCGTTGTTGAGAAGCTCGTCATATGGGTCCCATTCTGTACCTAGCGAGTCGATTTCCGCTTCGTCATCAGTATCCCATAACAAATCGTCCTCAGTGCCGTCCATAGCATTAGAAATCAAACACCTTTTGAAGAAA
Organism: Ryuthela nishihirai; assembly: GCA_038380435.1. Lineage (NCBI taxonomy): Eukaryota > Metazoa > Arthropoda > Arachnida > Araneae > Heptathelidae > Ryuthela > Ryuthela nishihirai. The sequence continues at coordinate 35,945,124 of JAWZYU010000006.1, forward strand.
TGTATTTAACATCCTGCATCATCCTCACATTCGTCATCTAAGGCAAATAGCTCCTCAAGTACATCCTCACTTTCGTTGTTGAGAAGCTCGTCATATGGGTCTCATTCTGTACCTAGCGAGTCGATTTCCGCTTCGTCATCAGTATCCCATAACAAATCGTCCTCAGTGCCATCCATAGCATTAGAAATCCCACACTTTTTGAAGGAATGTATTTAACATCCTGCAACATCCTCACATTCGTCATCTAAGGCAAATAGCTCCTCAAGTACATCCTCACTTTCGTTGTTGAGAAGCTCGTCATATGGGTCTCATTCTGTACCTAGCGAGTCGATTTCTGCTTCGTCATCAGTATCCCATAACAAATCGTCCTCAGTGCCATCCATAGCATTAGAAATCCCTCACTTTTTGAAGGAATGTATTTAAAATCCTGCAACATCCTCACCTTCATCATCTAAGGCAAATAGCTCCTCAAGTACACCCTCACTTTCGTTGTTGAGAAGCTCGTCATATGGGTCCCATTCTGTACGTAGCGAGTCGATTTCCGCTTCGTCATCAGTATCCCATAACAAATCGTCCTCAGTGCCGTCCATAGCATTAGAAATCAAACACCTTTTGAAGAAATGTATTTAACATCCTGCATCATCCTCACATTCGTCATCTAAGGCAAATAGCTCCTCAAGTACATCCTCACTTTCGTTGTTGAGAAGCTCGTCATATGGGTCTCATTCTGTACCTAGCGAGTCGATTTCCGCTTCGTCATCAGTATCCCATAACAAATCGTCCTCAGTGCCATCCATAGCATTAGAAATCCCACACTTTTTGAAGGAATGTATTTAACATCCTGCAACATCCTCACATTCGTCATCTAAGGCAAATAGCTCCTCAAGTACATCCTCACTTTCGTTGTTGAGAAGCTCGTCATATGGGTCTCATTCTGTACCTAGCGAGTCAATTTCCGCTTCGTCATCAGTATCCCATAACAAATCGTCCTCAGTGCCATCCATAGCATTAGAAATCCCTCACTTTTTGAAGGAATGTATTTAAAATCCTGCAACATCCTCACCTTCATCATCTAAGGCAAATAGCTCCTCAAGTACACCCTCACTTTCGTTGTTGAGAAGCTCGTCATATGGGTCCCATTCTGTACGTAGCGAGTCGATTTCCGCTTCGTCATCAGTATCCCATAACAAATCGTCCTCAGTGCCATCCATAGCATTAGAAATTCACACTTTTTGAAAGAATGTATTTAAAATCCTGCAACATCCTCACATTCGTCATCTAAGGCAAATAGTTCCTCAAATACATCCTCACTTTCGTTGTTGAGAAGCTCGTCATATGGGTCCCATTCTGTACCTAGCGAGTCGATTTCCGCTTCGTCATCAGTATCCCATAACAAATCGTCCTCAGTGCCATCCATAGCATTAGAAATCAAACACTTTTTGAAGAAATGTATTTAACATCCTGCAACATCCTCACATTCGTCATCTAAGGCAAATAGCTCCTCAAGTACATCCTCACTTTCGTTGTTGAGAAGCTCGTCATATGGGTCTCATTCTGTACCTAGCGAGTCGATTTCTGCTTCGTCATCAGTATCCCATAACAAATCGTCCTCAGTGCCATCCATAGCACTAGAAATCTCTCACTTTTTGAAGGAGTGTATTTAAAATCCTGGAACATCCTCACCTTCGTCATTTAAGGCAAATAGCTCCTCATGTACACCCTCACTTTCGTTGTTGAGAAGCTCGTCATATGGGTCACATTCTGTACTTAGCGAGTCAATTTCCACTTCGTCATCAGTATCCCATAACAAATCGTCCTCAGTGTCATCCATAGCATTAGAAATCCCACACTTTTTGAAGAAATGTATTTAACATCCTGCAACATCCTCACATTCGTCATCTAAGGCAAATAGCTCCTCAAGTACATCCTCCCTTTCGTTGTTGAGAAGGTCGTCATATGGGTCTCATTCTGTACCTAGCGAGTCGATTTCTGCTTCATCATCAGTATCCCATAACAAATCGTCCTCAGTGCCATCCATAGCATTAGAAATCTCTCACTTTTTGAAGGAGTGTATTTAAAATCCTGGAACATCCTCACCTTCGTCATTTAAGGCAAATAGCTCAAGTACACCCTCACTTTCGTTGTTGAGAAGCTCGTCATATGGGTAACATTCTGTACTTAGCGAGTCGATTTCCACTTCGTCATCAGTATCCCATAACAAATCGTCCTCAGTGTCATCCATAGCATTAGAAATCCCACACTTTTTGAAGGAATGTATTTAAAATCTTGCAACATTTTTACCTTCGTCATCTAAGGCAAATAGCTCCTCAAGTACACCCTCACTTTCGTGGTTGAGAAGCTCGTCATATGGGTCCCATTCTGTACCTAGCGAGTCGATTTCCGCTTCGTCATCAGTATCCCATAACAAATCGTCCTCAGTGCCATCCATAACATTAGAAATCAAACACCTTTTGAAGAAATGTATTTAACATCCTGCATCATCCTCACATTCGTCATCTAAGGCAAATAGCTCCTCAAGTACATCCTCACTTTCGTTGTTGAGAAGCTCGTCATATGGGTCTCATTCTGTACCTAGCGAGTCGATTTCCGCTTCGTCATCAGTATCCCATAACAAATCGTCCTCAGTGCCATCCATAGCATTAGAAATCCCACACTTTTTGAAGGAATGTATTTAAAATCCTGCAACATCCTCACATTCGTCATCTAAGGCAAATAGCTCCTCACGTACATCCTCACTTTCGTTGTTGAGAAGCTCGTCATATGCATCTCATTCTGTATCTAGCGAGTCGATTTTCGCTTCGTCATCAGTATCCCATAACAAATCGTCCTCAGTGCCATCCATAGCATTAGAAATCTCTCACTTTTTGAAGGAGTGTATTTAAAATCCTGGAACATCCTCACCTTCGTCATCTAAGGCAAATAGCTCCTCAAGTACACCCTCACTTTCGTTGTTGAGAAGCTCGTCATATGTATCTCATTCTGTACCTAGCGAGTCGATTTCCGCTTCGTCATCAGTATCCCATAACAAATCGTCCTCAGTGCCATCCATAGCATTAGAAATCAAACACTTTTTGAAGAAATGTATTTAACATCCTGCAACATCCTCACATTCGTCATCTAAGGAAAATAGCTCCTCAAGTACATCCTCACTTTCGTTGTTGAGAAGCTCGTCATATGGGTCTCATTCTGTACCTAGCGAGTCGATTTCCGCTTCGTCATCAGTATCCCATAACAAATCGTCCTCAGTGCCATCCATAGCATTAGAAATCTCTCACTTTTTGAAGGAGTGTATTTAAAATCCTGGAACATCCTCACCTTCGTCATCTAAGGCAAATAGCTCCTCAAGTACACCCTCACTTTCGTTGTTGAGAAGCTCGTCATATGGGTCACATTCTGTACCTAGCGAGTCGATTTCCGCTTCGTCATCAGTATCCCATAACAAATCGTCCTCAGTGCCATCCATAGCATTAGAAATCCCACATTTTTTGAAGGAATGTATTTAAAATCCTGCAACATCCTCAGTTTCATCATCTAAGGCAAATAGCTCCTGAAGTACACCCTCACTTTCGTTGTTGAGAAGCTCGTCATATGGGTCCCATTCTGTACCTAGCGAGTTGATTTCCGCTTCGTCATCAGTATCCCATAACAAATCGTCCTCAGTGCCATCCATAGCATTAGAAATCCCACACTTTTTGAAGGAATGTATTTAAAATGCTGCAACGTCCTCACATTCGTCATCTAAGGCAAATAGTTCCTCAAGTACATCCTCACTTTCGTTGTTGAGACGCTCGTTATATTGGTCCCATTCTGTACCTAGCGAGTCGATTTCCGCTTCGTCTTCAGTATCCCATAACAAATCGTCCTCAGTGCCATCCATAGCATTAGAAATCCCACACTTTTTGAAGGAATGTATTTAACATCCTGCAACATCCTCACATTCGTCATCTAAGGCAAATAGCTCCTCAAGTACATCCTCACTCTCGTTGTTGAGAAGCTCGTCACATGGGTCTCATTCTGTACCTAGCGAGTCGATTTCCGCTTCGTCATCAGTATCCCATAACAAATCGTCCTCAGTGCCATCCATAGCATTAGAAATCCCTCAATTTTTGGAAGGAATGTATTTAAAATCCTGCAACATCCTCACCTTCATCATCTAAGGCAAATAGCTCCTCAAGCACACCCTCACTTTCGTTGTTGAGAAGCTCGTGATATGTATCTCATTCTGTACCTAGCGAGTCGATTTCTGCTTCGTCATCAGTATCCCATAACAAATCGTCCTCAGTGCCATCCATAGCATTAGAAATCTCTCACTTTTTGAAGAAGTGTATTTAAAATCCTGGAACATCCTCACCTTCGTCATCTAAGGCAAATAGCTCCTCAAGTACACCCTCACTTTCGTTGTTGAGAAGCTCGTCATATGGGTCACATTCTGTACCTAGCGAGTCGATTTCTGCTTCGTCATCAGTATCCCATAAGAAATCGTCCTCAGTGCCATCCATAGCATTAGAAATCCCACACTTTTTGAAGGAATGTATTTAAAATCCTGGAACATCCTCACCTTCGTCATCTAAGGCAAATAGCTCCTCAAGTACATCCTCACTTTCGTTGTTGAGAAGATCGTCATATGGGTCTCATTCTGTACCTAGCGAGTCGATTTCCGCTTCGTCATCAGTATCCCATAACAAATCGTCCTCAGTGCCATCCATAGCATTAGAAATCCCTCACTTTTTGAAGGAGTGTATTTAAAATCCTGCAACATCCTCACATTCGTCATCTAAGGCAAATAGCTCCTCAAGTACATCCTCACTTTCGTTGTTGAGAAGCTCGTCATGTGGGTCCCATTCTGTACCTAGCGAGTCGATTTCCGCTTCGTCATCAGTATCCCATAACAAATCGTCCTCAGTGCCATCCATAGCATTAGAAATCCCACATTTTTTGAAGGATTTTATCACTGTTTCGACTTTCATTTTTTCCCATGATTTGATCACGAAATCACACAACAGATCAAGTGACGCAGCCCGCATAGCTCCACCTTTCGTATACGACTTTTCGCCACTCATCATCCAGTTATTCCATTGTTCACGCATGTGACCTTTGAATGGTTTATTCACAGAGACGTCTAAATGTTGTAGCATCGAAGTTACACCACCCGGTATAACAGCAATCTTAGTATTGTTCCGTGCTAAGCGATTTTTAGTGTTCTCTGTTACGTGACTCCGAAACATATCCCACACCAACAAACTGTGTTGATTTCGTAGAGCATCTGGTCGCCTCTTCCACACATTTTCCATCCACAATTTTACGCCATTCTCGTCCATCCATCCCTTTTCATAAAAATGTACGAAAATGCCTGGAAGGAATTTTATTTTAGGAGTAGTTTTCCTCTTGAAAATGACCATGGGTTTTAACTTTGTTCCATCTGACATGCATGTTAATACTACTGTAAACCTGGTCTTTTCATGGCCTGTACTTCTTACTTTAACAGTTTTTACGCCTTTTTTTTCCACAGTTCTCTTGTTTATCAAGTCGAAGTTAATCGGTGTTTCATCCATATTTCCAATATTAGATAATGGAAAGTTGTATTTCCGCCTCATACCAATAACAAACTTTTGAAAACTCTTGACTTTATGGTCAAGATCTTGTGGTAATTTCTGCGCAATTTTTGTTTTCTCTCGTATTATCAGAATTTTTGTTCATGAAACGATTGCACCAACCTACTGTTGCTTTAAATTCTTTGCCTTGTTCTGGATTGGCCCATGCCCACTTCAATGCATAAGCCCTAATCATATTTCTTGTAACAACATAACAATTCTGCCTCTGTTCTTGTACCCATTCTGCAACATTATTTTCTTAATCTGGCCAGCAAGCTATTCCTCTCCTCATAGAACATGTTTTCATTGGCATTTTTTTTTAACAGCATCTTCATTCTTTCCCAATCTCTTACCATGTTCTCTGTTATATCTGCAGCACAGCTGTTCGATTCTTTAGCCTGTTTTATGACTTTTAACTTGAAGCTTGCTTCATATTTCCTTCTTTTCGTTGGTTTCATGATTAGGCCCACACTTTACAAATTTTACGCTGATTACACTTATAGTACAAATTGTTTGAACACACGACACAACCTATAACGAAACTTGTTAGAGGTACATGTGAGTTCGTGATTTGGCACGTGCTTCTATAGGCAAAAACGTAACAATGCTAAAGGAGGGTTTTCCTTTATGCGTGTAACCACCGACTGCGACTGAACTTGAAAATTACTACAACTTATTGAAAAATATATCATATTATTTAAATACGCTATATGATAATACATTACATTGTAATAGTAAATAATACATTACATTGTAATAGTAAAACAATACTTAAACAAAATAAATATTAAAAGTTATGTTTATTGAGCTACTGATGAAAAAACGGACAAACCGTAATTATTTACTAGTAAAGAGTAGGGTATGTCCACAAAATAGAATAGCCCATACGACGCTTTTGTGAATAGTCAAGGTCATTACCCGAATGCCCGAATCAGTGCGAATGTTTGCGAATAGGACATAATTCCGTATACGCTATACAGTATTATTATCCAGATGATGATCGCCGATCTAAACTAAATTCATAGGCCGTTGATAGTTTGGGACCGTCTTATAGGATAGATATATGCTAAAACTATAAAACTTTGACGAAAATTTATACCTCGTCTTATCTGAAGGTCGTCTTCTCTGCGGAAATATACGGTAATTATATTATAATAATCTGCTTGAAAACTCCGAAATGCTTTCCTTTAAATATCTATTATTGTTTATTAAAACAAGTCATCAGCATATAAATAAATAATACATTTTAAGTTTGTATTGAACAAATCATTTATATATACCGTGAACAATAAAAGGCCTAAAATTGAACCATCCCTATGTGAAACATAGGGATGGTTCAATTTTAGGTTTTTTTCACATCCCTTTCAACTGTGAAAGTTTTTTGTTTTGGTAATTGTGTATCTGTCTGATAAATAATTCCGAAATGAATCTGCTTATTCCTTGAATACCAAAATTTTCCAATATATTCAATAAATGTTTCTGATGTACTGTATCGAAGACTTTCTGTAAATCCAAGAATATTGATACATTTTCTCTCTCTGCCGAGTGGTTAGCGCGCTTGGCTACTGATCTAAGGGACCTGGGTTCGAGCCCCGGATAAGGCATGGTTGTATGTGTTGTTTTTCTGCTGAGGTCCTGCCATCCTCTCAGATCTTCTACTTTGGCATATAAACTGACAGGCTCCTGTCAGACCTCTGTGGCAAGCAGCTGCTTGAGGGGGTATTTATTTTATTTATTTTATTTATAATTTATTAATTTATTAATGTTTTTTGCAATTTTAAAAATCAGTTCAATTGTAATTTTTTCCTTTTTGATAACCAAATTTTTATTTCTTATGTTGTACCTAAGTAAAAAAATTATATACAGCATCATAAATATATTTTCCATCATTTTTAAGATACAAGAAGACTAATTATTAGTTGTTGGTTTAAAAAGTAAAGTCCGTTTTGATGTACCCTTTATAACTAGATCTTTAAAAAATCTATCAATTTGTATCTCTTATCTGTAGAATTAGTGTATTATAAATATCATTCAAAATATGATGATGTATCGAAGGATATGATGTATTGCATCGAACGCTCTCTGTAAATCCAAGAATATTCAAAATGTTTGCTATTTATTCCACAAATAATGTTTTTTGGATTTATTAATAATTTTACGTCGTCAATTGACTTTCTCTGTTTCCTTCTGATATTTCATATATTAACGCCTTTTTTAATTATAAGTTATTTCTATAAAATTTGCTGCTGATTTCTAATCAGAATATTAACCCTTTTCTAACTTTCTTTTTATAAACAGCAATTTTTATTGTTGTTTCTGCATTTTAGCCATACTTTATCTCTTCTCTCAATTAAACTTATCAAGATCTGTGTTATCCAGTTTTTTTAAAGATTTCTTTTTGGTTCTGCTCTACTCTTCGTAGATACTTTATTAATTCCTAATAATTTAATCTGTAATGTCTTTATAAAATTTATATGGATTTATTTCTTCTATTGAATTGTCTCTATAATTTAATAAATTCCAATTCATTTCGGATATATTTTTGTTTATATTATTATGGTGAAAAAGCCAATTCTTATCTTTGTGGTTTCTTTCAGTAGAATCAGCTATTAAACATTTCTAAGCTCACGTTATTCGTTTCGAATAGAGGTCATCAAATGTCCAGTAAGCCGTATAGGGCTCACGGGATTCTTATGTCCCATAGAGAAGGTATAGAACAATAACATATGTTTTTGTTGCCTATGATGTGAAAAGTGATAATTGAGTAAAGCGATTGAACATAAAACAGAAAGCTTCGATAATGGTGTTCTAACAAAACTTTTGATGTGAGTTATTTCTACTGGAAAACTAATGAAGACAAATTGAAAAGAATGTTATATGGGGGGCGCTGAGAGTATAACCATCATCTAGGAGGATTTTGTTTTTTAATAAATCTTTATTTGAACAACAGACGTTACTAGAAACGTTTAGAATATTTTAAAAAATATGACAGAACCTCAAATTCCTAAATATGCTACTTACATCTAATATGTATAGATAATTGTGAGTGATTGGGGCTGGCAGGGGATCATGCTAATTCTAACTCTGATAAATAAATGATAGAGCTCTGAAATTTTATATGTAGGAGTAAACGCGGTCGTAAATTTTGAGAAAATTCCTACATTTGATTTTCGACGTTTCCTTGAAGGTAAAACGGAGGTCACGTAGAACTCAAACGTTCATATACGATTGCTAGAAACGTGAAAATTGGTGTCTGGAGGTGTTCTTGAAATAAGATGCATAACAATGTGGTAGAGAAACAGAACCTGAGAGACATACTACGCCATAATCTGAGGTTTATACAGGTTGCAGTCTCAAAGGTGACTGTTGAGCCTGCAACTTGTATAAACCTCACCTGTGACTCCGCTAATCCTAATTTTATCCTTGAGGAGAGAGGCATATGAATGGATTTAGAAATATTCTGTCTATCTGTGGGATGAAAAATCTTGTCCACTGGTAGAAGAGACCATATCCTCAGCACACCATGAAATCTTAACCATTTGAGCAGGAGAACCATATCCTCATTACGTTATCAGATCTTGGCCATTTGTGTAAGAGTATCATATCTTCAGCATGACCAGAAGGGTCCCTAATGAGATCTGCAGTCGTTTTTGCAATAAGAAAGGGAGAGTGAAGAGAGGATCACTTATTTCCTGCCATTGAAAGGGTCTACAGTAAAACGAACGCTGTGCTCTGGGAGCTAGTTTAGGAGAAAGACTTTACGAAAAAGTCTTATGACAGCACTCATGGAGTGTGGGACTCAAATGTTGTAGCGGAGGCAGTGGACTAAGGCTGTACCCAATTCCAGTAGTTCTCTTTGTAGTGTAAAGTGTTGTAGGTATTAAATACACCTATCCCTCGCTTTACACGGTACTCAGTTCACACAATTTTGGCTTTGCACGGTCAAACAATGCAACCAGTTTCGATTTACACGGTACTGACTGAGACGTACATAGAAAGGAAATCTCAGTCATTACCGTGTAAATCGAAACTGGTTGCATTTTTTGACCGTGCAAAGCCAAAATTGTGTGAACTGAGTGCCGTGTAAATCGAGGTATAGGTGTATTATATATCATAGAGATACTCACAGCCTTGATTCCAATTTTATATGAACATTAAAGGACTGCTGAAATAAGGTCCAGCAAAGGCATTCTTCTGCAGACAGATACTCGCTAATAAATAAGAGATATCTTCACATGATTAATACCCGATTTCTTTTACAATAGTGTTATAAATTTAACTGATGGAAACTAAGCGTGAGATGAGAAATAGTATTTAACAATTATAATTGTAAAATAATGTAATTTATTATAAATGTATGAATGAAAACATTTATATAAACTACACTCAAAACATAAAATAAGGCTTTTTACATCATTTAATAAATGGCACAATTATATTTTGAACAAACCTGCAATCTATCGAGAATAACCTTACCAATTCCTACACAACTAAATATAACTATGTTATGATGATGAATTCTTCCTACAGAAAGGTTGTGACCAGATCTGCTTGTTTAACTACATATAACATTTCAGCCTCATCTTAAAGTGTCTTAAGCTTCCTTCTTTTTCTTACCTGTCCATTAACAGAATCAACACTAATAAATTTATTCAATCTCCTGCGAACACAGCAAATAAAAACGTTTCTCCTGTATACTATTCCGTATAGACTAAAACAAATTACGTTTTCCTCTCCACTCTAATTCCTCTGTATTGCAACAACTTATTCCTTTTTTTAAGTTCGTTCGAAATAGTTGGTGACGTAATTCTCACACTGTAGTTCACGCGAGCATCAAGACAACACATAATATCACGTCTCATTTCAGGACGTTTATCTGTCTTAACAATAGGCACGAACTTGAATGTTTACCAAAAATTTTAAAAACATGATTAATTGTAAATAATTAACATGTTGTTAAACCAGCTTATGCTTTTATTTTCTCGTCTGTCTTTCTAATTCTTGTACAGACATTCAATTTCTTTGTTTATATAGATACATTTATTTTTTCGGAATTCGGTTGCTTTACCTCTAAGTGGCACTTTTTTGTACAAATGTGTTAAATGGTCAGGTCAAAAGGACTGGAGGGCTCAGAGAAGGTTGGGGTGAGGGGACCCACTGGATAGGTGTAGGGAGACAGATGGTACTCTCCCATCAAGGCAATCCAGTAACACACAGAAATGGCCTTGACGAAAGTCTAGGCGTCCAGTGTTTGCTGGACGCTTTTGCAGTGTGTTCTTTAAGGTGCAAAGGGTGTGGCTCTCTGCTCAATGGGCCACAGTTTAGTGTCCCATCGGACGGACGGTGCCCTTTCCTCACCCATCAGTGTCCCCTACTGTCCGAGGGCAGGGAGTAAGTTTTGCGAAGTTTGAAATTACGAAATTTCGAACTAATATCACAAGCGATGTAATTATGTCAAAAATTTGAAATTTTGGGGTTGAAATGGGAATAACATGAAGTTTGCATTGTTGACAATAATTTTGACCTTTAACCCCAGAGGGAGTGTAAAAATGCAATATTTATTTTTGAAAGATTATTGTTCGTTTTTAGAGAAAATAAATAATTCTTTTTGGTTTGGATATGTATTGATAAACTACTACGATTCACCAAGTATTGAATCACTATCAAGCTGTTTAAGTAACAGAGTGAAGGTAGGTGTAGAGAAAAACACGTTTTAGGCCTTGTGGGATCTGAACCCACGGCCTTCTTATGACATGTTAGATTATCTGGCCACTGAGTTACCTGTCGACAATCAAACGAATTTCTGCGGTTGGTTGCTCAGTAGTCAGAGAACTTAACATGTGATCAGAAGATCGCGTTATTGGACTGTTTTACCTCTGAGCTTCATTCCTTTGCACACAACGGTCTAAATGGCCATGCCACAATGACCCTGAAGGCTCAGAGAAGGTTGAGGGAGGGGACCCAATGGAAGTTGTTGGGAGAGACAAGTAGCCTCCCTTCAAGGCCATACATCGTGCTGTTAAAATAGCACAGGGTATGAATCTCCCGCACACGGAGCCATGGTTTTAGGTCCCATCCGACGGAAGGTGGTCTTTCCAAACCCATTGGTATCCCTTATTGACTGAGGGAAGGGTGGGGGTTTTGTGGATTTGCACCTAGGGCAAATCCGGGTAGTAGGTCTCGGAAAATATCCGAAATACTTAGAGGTACATAGGTTACATAGAGGTCAAATCTTGAACTATGGTGCTAGAACCGGCAAAAATTGGTTTCTGGAGGTGTTTCGGGTTGTAAATCTCAGAAATCTTAAGAAATTTTGGATCCGAGTCGTCCTTCAAGTTCAAAGGTCAAATTACGATTTACCAGTGCTAGGAAGCTAAAAATTGGTTCCTTATATTTTGAGATGTAGTTCTCAGAAATGTGAAATTTTGGATGCGCATGTACTGGTGATGTGCGACATGAGATTAATAGACGAATAAGGACTGCTGCTAGAACTTTTAAGAATCTATGGAGAGTGTGGGGAAATAGGCGTATATTCCTAAAAACTAAAATTAGACTGTATAATAGTTTGGTTCTTTCTAGGGTTAGTTATGGTAGTGAAATGTGGACGCTTTTTGAAAAAGATAACGGGAAACTGGTTGCTCTTGATTCTAGATGCTTTAGGGTCTTGGGAATTAGGTGGTTCAACTTTGTAAGTAATGATGAGGTTAGGTAAAGTAGTCGGGAACCTCCTCTGAGCAGTATATTGTGCAGAGGATGACTCCGCTGGTTTGGCTATGCTGCACTTATGGATAAGATTAGCGAATAGTGTTATGAACAGTGTGCCTAAAGGATTCAGAAAGAGGGGGAGACCTATAGATGAGGTTAGCACACAATGCCAAATAGAACCTTGTTGGAATTGGTACGCAGTGACCAGATTTCAGCAGATGCAGCTAAGGACAGATATGCTTGGAGAACTAAATTGCGCAGTCAGGTTGGACCTCCGTAGCCCATTGGTTCTTGAGAATGATAACGACGACGACGACGACGACGACGACGACGACGATGATGATGATGATGATGATGATGATGATGATGATGATGATGATGATGGGTCCTTCGAGGTCAGATATGCTTGCAGAACTAAATTGCACAGTCTGGTTGAACTTCCGTAACTCATGACTTCTTGAGGATGATGGTGATGATGATGATATTGTGTCCTTCAAGGTCAGATATAGATCTAACAGTGTTAGAGGACTAAAAATTGGTGCTTGGGGGTAATTTGAATTGTAGATCTGAGATATTATGCCAAAATATGGATGCAATGGGTCCTTTGAAGGTCAAAGGTCAAATTTCGGTATACCAGTGCTGCAGAGCTATAAATTGGTGAATATAGCTATTTCAGGCAGGATAACTCGAAAATGAGAGGAATTTTCTGATACGGTGTCGCATTCAAGGTCAAATAGAAGTCGGAGTTACATGCTAGAAATCAAGAAGTGCCAAAGACACTAATTGATTTTAGAGTAATGTATATATACAGAATATGTTAGTTTTAGTATGCATTAACAAGGAGCAAAAATGCAAGCTCAACCACGTTACAATGCACGATTCATTAATTATTTTGCTAAAAATATGAATGATAACAATTAATAAATAAAAAACAAAAAGGAATAAATGAAATGCTGGTAGTATCTTATTTAATTCAGTTCAATCTTTAGTAGCATTTAAATTTAATACTTTGTTTTTTCTTTGTACATCATAGTTTCAAACAATTCAATTGTTAACAGACATTCGTTTAATAAGTTTTTGAATGTTTTCAAAAAATTCTCATGTCTCATATTAATATTTACTATTTCGTTGTTGGATTGGGTTGTTTTACCTCTGAGCGGCACTTTTTTGCACACCATGGGCTAAATGGCCAGGTCACATGGACCCCGAAGGCTCAGAGAATGTTGGGGGAGGGGACCCACTGAACAGCTGTTGGGAAACAGATGGTAGCATCTGTTGGGAAACAGCTGTTGGGAAACAGATGGTAGCATCACGTCAAGGCCATTCAGGGTGTTCTTTAACGTGCACAGGGTATGGCTCTCCCGAACACGGGGCCACGGCTTAACGTCCCATCCGACGGACGGCGGCCTTTCTAAGCCCATCGGTGTCCCATACTGACCGTGGGCAGGGCGGGGAATTTTTGCGGAGATAAATCTCAACGCTGACCCAGCTATCACTCGAACCTGGGAACTACAAATTACGAGCCTGGCGCGCTACCGACTGATCCACCCCCGCCCCTCTATTTCGTTGTAATTATTGAAAAAAATGCAAATATATAATTATTGCATTTTGTTTTTAACCTCTAACAAATTAAGAAAATTCGATTTTATATTAATTTAAAATATATTTTCCGAGGACGAACTTTCCTACTTAGGCCATATACACCAGAAGACCACCGGAAATAGAGATAAAACAAGTGTTAAAAAACGTTATTGTAACGTAACGAAATGATTTTGAATAACGTTATGAATAACATTAACAGAATTTCAAAATATTTATACCGATAAACGGAACAAATTACGGAAAAAATAATTTCGTTATTTCGTTATTTTTCAATGTTTTTGTGTTGATTCATTTCAGGTTTTTTTTTTATAAGATAGGGTTAAAAAACTTGTGTGAAACAGACAAATGTGTAATTTACTTTTATGATCAACGTACAAAGATTTTCAGTGACTCTGCTCAATGACACATTTCAAAAGAATTTACAAAGCAGTTGTTTATCACCTTCTTCGCAACCGGCACTTAGAGAAAAGTGCTTTGTGATATCCAGATAAGAGCTGCAGTTCAAAAGAATGGATGAGTCTCCATCCAGGCAGAAGGAAAACAGGGCAATATCCCAAGTATATTACAATTCTCTTTGATCCGTTTAGACATTTAGAAAAGGAGCTATGTTCTTGGGGCACTTCGGGTATAGGAGAGGGAATTGGGGGAAAGGACAATAGTCGAAACTTTGACAATAGTCGAAACTTTCGATTTTGAACTTCCCATTAAACTTTTTACTCCCCCCCCGAAACATTCCCATTGTGTATGTTTGCAAATTCGTTAATAATCACCTCACCTTGTACATATGTTGAGAAAATTGTACAAGGTAATTCTAAAGCTTCAATCTAGCAGTGACTATGAGTATCTTGTACTTCTCTGTGGCTCCTTTAAGAAGAGACTGCATAAAATGAAATAAGTAATGATTTCAATTTCTCTATTTATATTTACTCCTTAGATTATTTTTAAGCTATTCGAAATCTATTTCAGACAACTCATTTAATTATTTTGAAAGAGTAATTCAAATGCACAGCAAATCCGTTCTACAGGAAAGCATCTAAAAAGATTTTTCACTGTCATCAAACGACACAACAGATGATTTGCTGGAAATCTATATCGATGAAATCGAAAAATTAGAGGGGAAAGGAAATAAAATTTCAATTTTATAAAATGAATTTGAGAGAGAGCAAAAAACATTTCTACAAAAGAAAATATTTTCACTGCTGGAAAAATCCAAGCAAGCATTATAATGACTTGAAAGAATTCTTCTAGCTGAACCTGCAACTCAAGTACCTGTAGAGAGTTTTTTCTATGCTTAAATGGATTCTCTCTAACAAAATAAATAATTTGGATACAGATTATTAGATGCCATTTTGCTTATAATGATGAATAAAAGAAAATACATTTATTGCATTATGATCGTCGTATTTTGAATGAATTTCGTTTTCTTTTATATTCGTCGACTATGCGTTTTGATATTTCTGAAGGGAATTTCAATTTTTCTTAAAATTTCCTCGAGTCATTTTAGCAAATTATTTTGAAAATACAATCTGTGCACAAAAATCGTTAGATTACTAAGAATTACGAACGCATACTTATGGTCGCATACTTATGCTCTGCGGCATTTCGGCTTGAGTTGCAAGACGTTTTGCAGGCTTTTATCATACCAAATTAATGTAAGCGTCACGCAGAATTTTATTTTGACACATTTCGTTGAATGTATATGTTAAGCATTATTTTAAGTGTTTCTATATTTCTTTTTGTACAAAAAACCTGACCACCACTTGATTTCTTTCAATGATAATGCTCTTATCAGAATTTCAGTTGAACCTTCCACGATTTCTTACCTTGACAATATAAATTAAGAACACTTTAAACATTTACAACTCATACGTTAATTTCACATTATCACCAATTATGGTTAATTGAAAAAAAAAACGTTCAAACTTTATGCTATGTGGATCTGTATATCCAGTAATCAATGATCAAACTCTTACCACACTTCTGTAAACAGTCATTATATAAAATAGAAATGTTTAGCATGAAGCTCTAAACTATTTGTAGGCCACTTAATGATACATCATTTTTATAGTTTTGATATTCATTTCTTAAAAATGTTCTTTGGTTTGATTTATTATTCAATTCGTTGTAAAGCTAAAATCTAATAGATTTAAAACAAATTGAAAACAATATTTTTTTCTTACTTACATCAACATAAACATCAACGTCTAACGCAGTTCTGAGAGGCTTCCAATATTACTGGGCAACACACAAAAAGGCTTTGAAATGAAAATAGCCAATCTTTAATAATTTCGAGGTGCTGAAAACGAAAATGACGATAAAATATTTCATTTCGCTCTTGTTTGTGATAGACAGAGATGATCATATATAAACGACTCAGCCCGCATTGAGTGCATAGTTAACCGTTTCGTAATGCTCCATTTTAAACTCCAAATTGCAAGATATTGCTTTGTATTACATCTGACCGCCATAAACACAACCCCCCCGGAAGAATTTACTCATTGTCTGATGCAACGTAGTTGAGTCTTGACATCGCGGCTTTACGATCACGGACAAAAGATGATGCAATCGTTAGTAGTAAGTGACGTCTCAGTAGTATAGTCCCACTCCACGGATTCCCATTAGTGCTTTCACCATTATGACGTCACTTCCGGCAACGCCCCCTATGACGTCACTGCACATGCCACCTTATTAATATTCATAATTAATAATTCATAATTAATTAAAAAAACCTTCCCCACACCCCTTTTTAACTCCTGGCGCCATCTGGTGACTCTGAGCAGTGCTGTTTTCGGAAAAACCCACTATTTTAGCTCTAATTTCCCGTTTTTTGACTCCCCCTTTATTAAAAATTTCTCCTCCTTATTAAAAAACCCATTTCTTCCCCCCCCCTTTTTAACCCCTGGCGCCATCTGGTGACTATGACGAGTATTATTTTCGGAAAAACCCCTATTTCAACTCTAATTTCGCAATTTTTCAGCCAACCCGTCATTAAAGACCCCTGGTTGACCCATTTATATTTTAAGCCCTCCTTCTTGAATAGTCCCGATTTTTCTTTATTTCAGACCCCCTGGGTGACCCACCTATATTTTAAGCCCTCCTTCTCGAATAGTCCCGATTTTTCTTTATTTCAGACCCCCTGGTTAATTCCCTATATTTTAAGCACCCCTTAATCTCCGAATAAGTCCCTTACCAACTAAACTTCGGGTGGCAACGATCGGCTGATGCAAGCCTCAGAATAATTGTATGGGTGGCAACCTCACGCAGAAAGGGATGATGCAAGTCTCTAAAAAATTGCAAAATTTTCGATAGCAGTCAGTCACAAAAAATCAATTCCCAAAGTTGTATTACCCATTTTTATTCCTTATTAATTAAACACTCATTAAATCCCCGTCCCCATTATTAACCCCCCTTATCAATACTTCACTCTATTAAAACTTCTCTGATCGTAAATTCCCATCCTTTTTACAAGTCCACTAAACTTAGAAAATCAACTCCCAAAGTTGTATTACCCCTTTTTATTCCTTATTAATTAAACACTCATTGAAACCCCCCCCCTCCCCTTTATTAAACACACTTATCAAAAGTTCACTCTATTAAAACTTCACCAAACTCCTTTGGTTGGGTAAAAATGTCATAAAAGGAGAAAAATCTGATTAAAAATAAATTATTCGTAATTATGGATTGATATTGAGGTGTAATATGGTCTGTAAGGGTGACATATAAGACCCGCTTTAGAACACGCAACAGACGTTTGGTACCTCACCCAGACCACATTTTATTGACGGATCACTCTCAGCAGTGAAAAATTTTTCAACGTCTCTAATCTTTCATCTGTGTCAACAATCGCGCGGTACGAATTGACCTTCCTTCAAATCATACGAAGGGGTCGCTTATTGATGAGTGCAATCGGACTTTCATCAACTCGCGGGATGTGCATTTCGCAACAAGCGGGTTATGTACGATAGAACTGCTGCTATCTGCACCACAATATTTGCATCTGCTACTGATAAACGATTTCCTTCATTAAAAATAGAAACTTGATAAATAATTCCACTGCATTCATTAAGAACACAAACTGATTTCGTGCTAAAACATCTTCTTTCACACCAGATTTCAGCTTACTTGAAAAATTAGTGTTAAAAATTTATGTGAACCAGTAACTTGACAGATGGAATCACTCAATCACCATAAGAATATACTATTACGGCGCAGTGTCGGGAAAGCAAAGAAAGAAGTAAACTTTGAAAGGAAGTGGAAAAATGCGAAAAGAAAAAGAGCCGAGTTTAGAGAATGGAAGCGAGGAGTCACGCAACATTATTCAAAAGATTCGTAAGGATGAAAACTGTAAAAAGTATGAGAACTAAAGTCAAGGTATGCAAATTCATTCAAAGTGACAAAGAGGGTGTGATTCTGCATAGTTCAATGAGTTCCTTTGGTAGCCGCTAGGAAAGTGGGAAGTAGGAGATTAGCAGACTGAGAAAAATAACATATCGTTGGAATATGGGAGGTTCGTTTCCAAAGAGAATGAATGTTTTCATTTTACACCTTCATTGCCCTCAAAAAGTTACATATCTGCGGTCTATTATTATTTTGTACCACGGAAAACCAGTTGATCAGCCAAGAAAAATCAAGAGTTGATGTATATATTAATGTTTCTCTGAATTATTTATTGGAATGAATGCAGGAAATACAAAACATGAATACTGATGAAACAGTGCAGAAACAAAGTTTTCAAAAAGGGTTACATTTAGTACACACAATTCTTGTTAGTTTTTTCTCTCTGCTTTACACATAGGACACATGGCCGTCTTCTGTTTACTTCGACTGTCAAATGATCTCCTACCCTGAGGATGCTATTAGAAGCTTCTTCTGCACCAACCGGGAAAAGCACGGGATATTTTGCTACCAATGAACTAGGAATTAACTCGTTTTCAATAACCACTGGGACTACTTTCCACATATATAAATCCTGTACTAATTGTGAATGAGCCTGTAATAAATTGAACGCCTTAACAACTATATACATTTAAAAGAAAAATATATCTAAATTCGTGAAAATGAACAACATTTCTGTCAATGTTTTTGGACACGAGAAAGAGGTGTTCCCACCCTACATAACATCATTCAGATTTAAAACGCACGCAAATCTCCTACTGTTATCAGATGATGAAAAGCAGCATTATCGTTCCATTAAAAATTGATAACAATCTATGAAATTCAAAGTTCCAGGGGAGAATGCTGTTTTCCATATTATTGGAAACAGAGTTAATCTTCTTATTTTTTGATAATTCCTTGTATAATAAGATGGCTGTCCTTTAGGTTATGAAATACAACTGGAACATTATTAGGGAGCTTGAAAATTGGGATGACATGTATTACGAGCGCCTCCTCGGAGAAGTGCTAATACTATGTATCAGATACTATGAAATTGTTTCCTGTCATGTTTACACAGCTCCTGCCTTCATACCTGAAGATGACAAATATAGTTGATAAACTACAATGTACCGTTTCGGGAGGTATACCAGGGGGAATTTCAGTGAATCGTTTTAGCACGGCAAGCAACAAGCATTTAGAATGAAAGACCGATTGCAAGTTTGTTTAAACTAACTCTTCAGATGCACGTTTCTCCATAGATTCGTAAAACTCTCATCATGTATTCTTTTCTTTCTCTCACACATCTCCAAGATAATTAAAGTTCAAACACTAATACATCTTCCCTATGTGTATCTTTCTAATAAACCATACGACCAAAGTAGATAAATCGCAAGCATCATCTGAATTCATTACGACGAAAATCTGAAAATATCCTGAAATGGACAGTACTTTACCTACGACACAGCATGTGACTAGGTCGTTTAATCAAATTACATGCATAAACGAAAATTAAAAAAACAACGAAATGGTTGGTATTTTCAATGAGATTCACTAAAATGTAAAGAGTGGGGGAATATCTGTAAATACACACACACATTTCAGTGGATAGGTGAATATTTTCACAATTCTTTGGAAGTGGAAGACACAATAACTGTAAAACATAATGTGACGAGAGAGAAAGTATATAAATGCATTGGGATGGTTGTAAAAATCGCTTCAAAACAGCAAATTACAGCGCAAATACTGTACGATAGAAAAAACGACTATTAACAAGCGCCATCTAGTGTGCAAAATAAGTGAACCTAAGGAGTAACTCATAAAAGTCACTCTTTAGTGGAAGGAGTAGTACAGGAAAAATCATAAAATATTAAGGTCCCACGCTAGTAAATCACGGTCCATTGCATACACACGGATGGATGAATATCACAAAATACTTTGCATATAGAAAACATCAGTAAAGAACCACAGAAGTTTGGAAATTTAAAATCTCAAAACTCACTATTTATAAGAAAACAACAATATTTTCAGTATTTCCATGAAACGTTGGGTCTCAGAATCGATCCGGTAGGCCTAACTTTGCATTCTCTGACTTCAACCGACGATAAAACGTAACGTAAGAAACGTAAGCTCTCTCGACGGTTATTCCAAGTGCTCTCTCACGCTCTTTTCAGAGTTCCTGGTCTATTGGTACGTTTCAATAAGCACATAAGTGTGTAAAGGTGGTTAGCTGCAAACATAAGTTTTTCGACAAAGACAGGGTGTTTCAGTACACGAGGAAATCAAACACACACACACATTTTCATGTCTAAGAATCGATTTAATTATTTTTCCTGCATGAGAATATTTCTAGACTAGTGTGGAATTCTTAAAACAAGTGGTACTATGTTAGTGTGAAAGTGGTTCTGGCAAGCACACGTTTTATTTTTGATAATGTATCCTGTTTGGGAATAAATGTATCCTGTTTGGAAAGAACACTCTCTATGGAGCATTACTCCTGTAAGCCAGTACTAATTTCGATTCTGAGGGCCCCATAACGGATAGACAATACTTTGCGTTTCAAACGTACCTAACGTATAAAGCGTCAAGTTTTTCAAAGGTTATTTCACATTTCAAACCACGACAAACAATATTGCAGAAGTGAGATTGAGAAAGAGAAGCGATAGGAAAGCACACTACCTGCATTCTCACATTAAAAGAAAACGTAAGCATTCGAAACAGAGGGTGTCCTGTGCCAGCTTAAAAGGCAACAAGAAGGTTGGTAACAATGGTTTAACCATTCATTTTTTAAGTATTTGAGCGATAATGTTACAATTTCTTAGAACAGCGCTCATTTCTGGTGAAGATGCAAGTCAGCAACATTCACTTCTCATGTAAGCATGTGAATATTACGTTTCAGCTGCAAGTGAATCAGTCACTTCAGAATATTGACACCATTGCGAACTCACTGAAACGCATCTCGTTCTTGTGTCTCTTCATATCTACATACTATTCTTATGAACACAAAAGATAGAACTTTCGAAGGAAGACGATCAGAGCAACAGTTAAAAAAAGTGATTTTCTGAGTTTTGGGCTTTTCACCAACGCCATCTAGTGGCAAATATGTTGACCGTCTGATTCGAGTAAAAATAATATTATTACTTTCAAGCAGTCTGTTTATGAATATGTAGGAGAATGTTTCTCTGATCTTATGCAAAGTATATTCTTATGTGGTGTATGGTATTATTCAATGGATGTCTTTCTAACTGTATGCATATATCCGTGCGATGGACTAAGTTTTTTCTCACATACTTGTTTCGTCTCTGTAATTGTATGTTTGTGCGTGCATATGCTTTCAGGTTTGTGTGTGTTTGTTTCTGTGTGCGGGTGAGTGTGTGCGTGCGTGCGTATGTTTTCATGTTTGTTTCGGTGAATCGGATGTGTGTGTGGGTGTATACGTCTTCATGTCTTTCTCTCTCTCTCTCTCGGTGTGTCTGTATGTGTTAAAAGTGTCTGTATGTGTATATGTTACCGTATGTGTATGTGTGTGTTTGTTCACATGCAAGAATAAACATATTGTCTTACAGACCCTTGATTGCTACAGAAGAAGCTAAAGGTTTAAAACGAGACTAGTGGTTATGCAAAATATTTCATCACAGATCTGAACATGAATACTCATATTTCAGGAGGTGTATGGATTTTTCTTCAACACCTTCGAATATTTTTTTGAGCATGACTGTCTTACGTTACGTTTCCTGTCAGATGTCTCGTAACGAACAAAACGTGTATTTTTTTTCCTAATACAGAAGAGGACATACAACCGAGAATATTTCAAATTCAGAATAACACAACATCCTGATGCGTTAAGAACGAAGCGGAGGGATAATAACATCTGAACCATGACCTGAAACTGTCGAAATCCTTGTTGTTTCGTGCAAGGGGGGTGAAGGATTTAAAACATGTAATAATCTGAAAAGGGAAATCCAGTTGTTTCAATAAAGAGGACCTTTTATGGAACAAGGATTTTTTCAGGAGTATTGCGTTTTATCACCCTTCGCCCCCTTGCACGAAACAACAGGATTTCTATCGTTTCAGGTCATGGTTCAGTTGTTATTA
The DNA here is from genome assembly GCA_038380435.1 of Ryuthela nishihirai. NCBI lineage: Eukaryota > Metazoa > Arthropoda > Arachnida > Araneae > Heptathelidae > Ryuthela > Ryuthela nishihirai. Next base: position 35,967,509 of record JAWZYU010000006.1, read on the forward strand.
TCCCTCCGCTTCGTTCTTAACGCATCAGGATGTTGTGTTATTCTAACTTTGAAATATTATCGGTTGTATGTCCTCTTCTGTATTAGGAAAAAACATACACGTTTTGTTCGTTACGAGACATCTGACAGGAAACGTAACGTAAGACAGTCATGCTCAAAAAAATATTCGAAGGTGTTGAAGAAAAATCCTTACACCTCCTGAAATATGAGTATTCATGTTCAGATCTGTGATGAAATATTTTGCATAACCACTAGTCTCGTTTTAAATCGTTAGCTTCTTCTGTAGCAATCAAGGTTCTGTAAGACAATATGTTTATTCTTGCGTGTGAACAAATACACACATACACATACGGTAACATATACACATACAGACACTTTTAACACATACAAACACACCGAGAGAGAGAGAAAGACATGAAGACGTATACACCCACACACACATCCCATTCACCGAAACAAACATGAAAACATACGCACGCATGCACACACTCACCCGCACACAGAAACAAACACACACAAACCTGAAAGCATATGCACGCACAAACATACAATTACAGAGACGAAACAAGTATGTGAGAAAAAACTTAGTCCATCGCACGGATATATGCATACACTTAGAAAGACATCCATTGAATAATACCATACACCACATAAGAATATACTTTGCATAAGATCAGAGAAACATTCTCCTACATATTCATAAACAGACTGCTTGAAAGTATTAATCCTATTTTTACTCGAATCAGACAGTCAACGTATTTGCCACTAGATGGCGTTGGTGAAAAGCTCAAAGCTCAGAAAATCACTTTTTTTAATTGTTGCACTGATCATCTTCCTTCGAAAGTTCTATCTTTTGTGTTCGTAAGAATAGTATATAGATATGAAGGGACACAAGAAGGAGACACATTTCAGTGAGTTCGCAAGGGTGTCAATATTCTGAAGTGACTGATTCACTTGCAGCTGAAATGTAATATTCACATGCTTGCATGAAAAGTGAATGTTGCTGAAATGTAATATTCACATGCTTACACGAAAAGTGAATGTTGCTGACTTGCATCTTCACCAGAAATGAACGCTCTTGCAAGAAATTGTAACGTTAACGCTCTAATATTTAAAAAATGAATGGTTAAACAATTATTACCAACCTTCTTGTTGCCTTTTAAGCTGGCAGAGGGCGCCCTCTGTTTCGAATGCTTACGTTTTCTTTTAATGTGAGAATGCAGGTAGTGTGCTTTCCTATCGCTTCTCTTTCTCAATCTCACTTCTGCAATATTGTTTGTCGTGGTTTGAAATGTGAAATAACCTTTGAAAGACTTGACGCTTTATACGTTAGGTACGTTTGAAACGCAAAGTATTGTCTATCCGTTATGGGGCCCTCAGAATCAAAATTAGTACTGGCTTACAGGAGTAATGCTCCATAGACAGTGTTCTTTCCAAACAGGATACATAATATTATCAAAAATAAAACGTGTGCTTGCCAGAACCACTTTCACACTAACATAGTACCACTTGTTCTAAGAATTCCACACTAGTCTAGAAATATTCTCATGCAGGAAAAATAATTAAATCGATTCTTAGACATGAAAATGTGTGTGTGTGTTAGATTTCCTCGTGTAGTGAAACATCCTGTCTTTGCCGAAAAACTTGTGTTTGCAGCTAACCACCTTTACACATTTATGTGCTTTTTCAAACGCACCAGGGGTCCAGGAACTCTGAAAAGAGTGTGAGAGAGCGCTTGGAATAACCGTCGAGAGAGCTTACGTTTCTTACGTTACGTTTTATCGGCGGTTGAAGTCAGAGAATGCAAAGTTAGGTCTAGCGGATCGATTCTGGGACCCAACTTTTCATGGAAATACTGAAAATATTGTTGTTTTCCTATAAACAGTGAGTTTTCAGGTTTTAAATTTCCAAACTTCTGTGGTTCTTTACTGATGTTTTCTCTATGCAACGTATTTTGTGATATTCATCCATCCGTGTGTACGCAATGGACCGTGATTTACTAGCGTGGGAACTTAATATTTTATGATTTTTCCTGTACTACTCCTTCCACTAAAGAGTGACTTTTATCAGTTATTCCTTAGGTTCACTTATTTTGCACACTAGATGGCGCTTGTTAATAGTCGTTTTTTCTATCGTACAGTATTTGCGCTGTAATTTGCTGTTTTGAAGCGATTTTTACAACCATCCCACTGCATTTTTATACTTTCTCTCTCGTCACATCATGTTTTACAGTTATTGTGTCTTCCACTTCCAAAGAATTGTGAAAATATTCACCTATCCACTGAAATGTGTGTGTGTATTTACAGATATTCCCCCATCCTATATATTTTAGTGAATCTCATTGAAAATACTAACCAGTTCGTTGTTTTTCTAATTTTCGTTTATGCATGTAATTTGATTAAACGACCTAGTCACATGCTGTGTCGTAGGTAAAGTACTGTCCATTTCAGGCTATTTTGAGATTTTCGTCGTAATGAATTCAGATGATGCTTGCGATTTATCTACTTTGGTCGTATGGTTTATTAGAAAGATACACATAGGGAAGATGTATTAGTGTTTGAACTTTAATTATCTTGGAGATGTGTGAGAGGAAGCAAAGAATACATAATGAGAGTTTTACGAATCTGTAGAGAAACGTGCATCTGCAGAGTTAGCTTAAACAAACTTGCAATCGGTCTTTCATTCTAAATGCTTGTTGCTTGCCGTGCTAAAATGATTCACTGAAATTCCCCCTGGTATACCTCCCGAAACGGTACATTGTAGTTTATCAACTATATTTGTCATCTTCAGGTATGAAGGCAGGAGCTGTGTAAACATGACAGGAATCAATTTCATAGTATCTGATACATAGTTTTAGCACTTTTCCGAGAAGGCGCTCGTAATACATGTCATCCCAATTTTCAAGCTCCCTAATAATGTTCCAGTTATATTTCATAACCTAAAGGACAGCCATCTTATTATACAAGGAATTATCAAAAAATAAGAAGATTAATTGTGTTCCCAATAATATGGAAAACAGCACTTTCCCCTGGAGCTTTGAATTTCATCGATTGTTATCAATTTTTAATGGAACAATAATGCTGCTTTTCATCATCTGATAACAGTAGGAGATTTGCGTGCGCTTTAAATCTGAATGTTGTGATGTAGGGTGGGAAAAACTCTTTCTCGTGTCCAAAAACAATGACAGAAATGTTGTTCATTTTTACGAATTTAGATATGTTTTTCTTTTAAATGTATATAGTTGTTAAGGCGTTCAATTTATTACAGGCTCATCCACAATTAATACAGGATTTATATATGTGGAAAGTAGTCCCAGTGGTAATGGAAAAAGAGTTAATTCCTAGTTCATTGGTAGCAAAATATCCCGTGCTTTTCCCGGTTGGTGCAGAAGAAGCTTCTAATAGCATGCTCAGGGTAGGAGATCATTTGACAGTCGAAGTAAACACAAAACGGCCATGTGTCCTATGTGTAAAGCAGATAAAATAAATAAATAAAAAAATAACAAGAATTGTGTGTACTAAACGTAACTCTTTGAAAAATTTTGTTTTTGCACTGTCTCATCAATATTCATATTTTGTATTTCCTGCATTCATTCCAATAAATAATTCAGCGAAACATTAATATATACATCAACTCTTGATTTTTCTTGGCTGATCAACTGGTTTTCCGTGGTACAAAATAATAATATACCGTAGATATGTAACTATTTGAGGGCACTGAAGGTGTAAAATGAAATCATTCATTCTCTTTGGAAACGAACCTCCCATATTACATTGATATGTTATTTTTCGCAGTCTGCTAATCTCCTATTTCCCACTTTCCTAGCGGCTACCAAAGGAACTCATTGAACTATGCAGAACCACACCCTTCTTGTCACTTTGAATGAATTTGCATACCTTGACCTTAGTTCTCGTACTTTTTACAGTTTTCATCCTTACGAATCTTTTGAATAATGTCGCGTGTTTCTTCTCATCAGTTCTGAAAGACTAGTGAGCGAATAATTCTTGTTCTCCATTTGACTGTCCTCGCTTCCATTCTCTAAACTCGGCTCTTTTTCGTTTCGCATTTTTCCACTTCCTTTCAAAGTTTACTTCTTTCTTTACTTTCCCGACACTGCGCCGTAATGGTATATTCTTATGGTGATTGAGTGATTCCATCTGTCAAGTTACTGGTTCACATAAATTTTTAACACTAGTTTTTCAAGTAAGCTGAAATCTGGTGTGAAAGAAGATGTTTTAGCACGAAATCAGTTTGTGTTCCTAATGAATGCAATGGAATAATTTATCAAGTTTCTATTTTTAATGAAGGAAATCGTTTATCAGTAGCAGATGCAATTATTGTGGTGCAGATAGCAGCAGTTCTATCGTACATATCCCGCTTGTTGCGAAATGTACATCCCGCGAGTTGATGAAAGTCCGATTGCACCCATCGATAAGCGACCCCGTCGTATGATTTGAAGGAAGGTCAATTCGTACCGCGCGATTGTTGACACAGATGGCCGTCTTGTGAAAGATTAGAGACTTCGAAAATTTTTTCACTGCTGAGAGTGATCCGTCAATAAATGTGGTCCGGGGTGAGGTACCAAACGTCTGTTGCCTGTTCTAAAGCGGGTCTTATATGTCACCCTTACAGACCATATTACACCTCAATATCAATCCACAATTACGAATAATTTATTTTTAAATCAGATTTTTCTTCTTTTATTACATTTTTACCCAACCAAAGGTGTTTGGTGAAGTTTGAATAGAGTGAACTTTTGATAAGGGGGTTTAATAAAGGGGAGGGGGATTTAATGAGTGTTTAATTAATAAGGAATATAAATGGGTAATACAACTTTGGGAGTTGATTTTCTAAGTTTAGTGGACTTGTAAAAAGGATGGGAATATACGATCAGAGAAGTTTTAATAGAGTGAACTTTTGATAAGGGGGTTTAATAACAGGGACGGGGTTTTAATGAGTGTTTAATTAATAAGGAATAAAAATGGGTAATACAACTTTGGGAGTTGATTTTTTGTGACTGACTGCTATCGAAAGTTTTGCAATTATTTAGAGACTTGCATCATCCCTTTCTGCGTGAGGTTGCCACCCATGCAATTATTCTGAGGCTTGCATCAGCCGATCGATGCCACCCGAAGTTTAGTTGGTAAGGGAGTTATTCGGAGATTAAGGGGGACTTAAAATATAGGGTGTCAACCAGGGGGTCTGAAATAAAGAAAAATCGGAACTGTTAGAGAAGGAGGGCTTAAAATATCGGTGGGTCAACCAGGGGTCTGAAATAAAGAAAAATCGTTACTATTCGAGGAGGAGGGCTTAAAATATAGGTGGGTCAACCAGGGGTCTTTAATTACGGGTTGGCTGAAAAATTGGGAAATTAGAGTTAAAATAGGGGTTTTTTCCGAAAATAGTACTCCTCATAGTCACCAGATGGCGCCAGGGGTTAAAAAGCGAGGAAAGAAGGTTTTTTGATAAGGGGGGAGAAATTTTCAATAAAGGGGAGTCAAAAAACGGGAAATTACCGCTGAAATAGGGGTTTTTCCCAAAATTGTACTCCTCATAGTCACCAGATGGCGCCAGGGGTTAAAAGGGGGAGTAGGAAGGGTTATTTTTAATAAGTAGGAGAAATTTTTAATAAATAAAAATAAAAAAATAAATAAATACCCCCTCAAGCAGCTGCTTGGCACAGAGGTCTGACAGGAGCCTGTCAGTTTATATGCCAGAGTAGAAGGTCTGTGAGGATGGCAGGACCTCAGCAGAAAAAACGACATGAACATCCATGCCTTAACTCCGGGACTCGAACCCTTGTCCCTTAGATCAGCAGCCAAGTCCGCTAACCACTCGGCCACGGGACGGCAGTGGGGAGTCAAAAATCTGGAAATTAGAGCTAAAATAGGGGTTTTTTTCCGAAAATAGTACTCCTCATAGTCACCAGATGGCGCCAGGGGTTAAAAAGGGGGATAGGAAGTTTTTTAATTAATTCTGAATTATTAATTATGAATATTAATAAGGAGGCGTGGTCAGCGACGTCATATGGGGGCGCGACCAGAAGTGACGTCATAGAGGGGAAAGCACTAGTGGGACTCCGTGGCGTGGGACTATACTACTCGTCTCATACGGTGAGCAAGTCTTTGAGCGACTGCCATTTACCCCTGAATCATAAGTACAATGCAAATGAGACTTGCAGTTTTTATCGAGCAGTAGTGATGCCTCGTAACTTTGTTAATAGTGCAGATACATTTGCAAGGAAGTGACGTTTGCAAGCCAGAAAACAGCCATCACTCCAATAGTGAAATCAGCGTATGAGTTTTATTTTGAATGCAAGATTCGGCAACAGGATAAGGCCTGGGCTCGACACATATGCTGCAGTACATGTGCAACAAATTCTACCAAAGTGGCTGAAAGGTGATAAAGTGTTTATGCCGTTTGCTGTTCCTATGGTTTGGAGAGAGCCAAGCAATTGCGCAAATGACAAATATTTCTGCCTGGTTCCACCTGCTTCTGGAGGCATCACAAAGAAAAAGAAGTGGACAATAGCGTACTTGAATATACAATCTGCTCTCTGACCAGTTCTGCATGGCAAACCTTCCCGTTCCCGGACTCCAAAAGAATTTTTCATCGATTCAAGCGATAAGGAGGATGGTGAACTGGCATCGGGTTCTCCGTAGTCTTCGGTGGCTAATGATTATCTATAAGTCTGCCACGGTGGGTCATCTGCACCACACATTCTCACCGAAGAAGAAATGAACGATCATATTAACGATCTGGAGCTATCCAATGCCAAAGCACAGTTATTTGAATCAAGACTTAAACAATAGAATCTTTTCAAGGATAATGTCTGAGTTACTTTGTTTCGAACTCGTCATGAGCAGTTTGCGCTTTACTTAAGAAAGGAAGATGACCTTGTGTTCTGCTCCGATGTAGATGGCCTGATGAATGCCCTCGGAATCAAACATGACACTCAAGAATGGCGACACTTCGGAGACTCCTCGAAATTGAGTCTCAAGTTGGTGTTGCTGCATAATGGAAATCGACTTCCATCCATTCCGGTCGAACAAGCTGTCTGCATGAAAGAAATCTAGGATAACCTAAAACAGCTGTTAAACTGTCTTAAATACAGCAAGTATGGCTGGTATCTCTGTTGTAACTTGAAGGTAGTGGCTCTGAACAGAAAGTGTCTGCAGAGTAAATCTCTGAAGGTCGGAGAGAAGAATGTGGAACACCCAACACTGGCAGAAATGCACAAAATCCTGTTATCGTCCCTACACATTAAACTCGGAGTGATGAAAACTTCGTAAAAGGAATGGACCGAATCAGCTTTCAAGTACTTGGCTGACAAATTCCCTCGACAAAGCGAAGCAAAAATTAAAGAGGGAACCGTGATCTGTTCAGAGACCAGATGTTTGACAACCTGCTTCAGGGTGACGAGAAAAAGGCTTTGGACCCGTTTCATCTAGTGTTAACTAAATTCCTCGGGAATGTCAGGGAAGACACCTACAAGAAACTGGTTAAGGATATGTTGTTTCTGTATCAGAAACTTCGCTGCAATATGCCCTTAAGGATCTATTTTCTCCATTCACACCTAGATTTCTTCCCTGACAACAGCGACATGGTTAGTGATGAGCACGGTGAACATTTTCAGCAGGACATTGCAACGATGGAGAAACGACCCCAGGGAAACTGGTCCACTTCAATGTTAACTGACTACTGTTGGACGCTCGCTAGAGATGATCCTGTGTAGCTGTACAAGCGATGAGCAAAGCGACGTTGGAAGCAGAAGCGTAGTTTTACCGATACATGTCATATGTAAGTATTACTATATTATATAAGACACTATTGCGGATTTCTCGAAAATCGCAGCCAATATTGCATTTTCATTGTCATATTCGTCTTCAGCACCTTGAAATCTATAGGAAATGGCTACTTTTATCTCAGAGACACGACTTTTATGAAAATTTGTTACCTAGTGTATTCAACTTCGATAATAATTACTTAAGAGAAACAGAATTGCAGGAAAAATTTAAGAAAAAAAAATAAGAGATACAATGTCGCTTTTAAAGCCGAAGCACTAGTTTAATAATATTTACTTTTTTATGATAGCTCAATATGATAGGTCATCAAGTTGTCAAATACTTAATTATAATTAACGTTCTTTTCATGTATTGCATATTATTTTTGAAGAATTAGGATTTTGCGCGAATACTGTCGAGGTTAGAATAAACACATGGATGATGTTGACGCATGGTTAATAGCTGCACTTTCGCAAGAAGGTGTCGGGCGTGGCTCAGTCGGTAGCGCGCCTGACTCGTAATCTGCATTTCCTCGGGACTCGAACCGGGGTCAGCATTGAGCATTAAGCATTGAGTATTGTGCATTTGAGTCAGCAGCAGCATCTGGGTCAGCACTGAGATTTATCTCCGCAAAACTCCCGTGCTGCACCCGTTCCTAGGGGACACGAATGGGCTTGGAAAACCGCCGTACTTCGGATGGGACGTTAAGCCGTGACGCTGTGTGCGGAAGAGTCATATCCTGAGCACGTTAAAGAACACGCTTGATGGCCTTGACGGAAGGCAACCATCTGTCTCCCAACAACTGTTACAGTGAATCCCCTCCAACCTTCTCTGGTCACTCAGGGTCCTTGTGACCTGATCATTTAGCCCATTGTGTGAAAAAGATGCCGCTCAGAGGTAAAATTACCTAACCTAGAAATCAAATCACTTTTGCTAGTGGTAAGCTGGCAGAAAATGTGTCAGAAACACAATTGAATTGATTGAAATCATAAAGATAATAAAAAGCATAACATTTAATTGCTTATGAAATTATTTCCTCAGTTGTGCTATTAACAGACTATAAGTCAACACGCCTCCACAAGTAGATAATATCAACCAATCCAAAACGTTTTCTATCTGCTTTCGTCTAAAATAAATACTGTACCATAATTTCAAAGAAGGAAACAGGTGGCGATATTTGACACAAAACTTTGTGAACCGGACCTTTTCTTTTACTTCAAAATAAGACTTCTCTTACCACTTAAATATCGAGAATTCATCATAGCGCACGATACAAATGAAAACCTCTCCTCTTTACACTAAAGCGTACAGACCAAGAAAAACTTCTTCCTTCACTAATTTTCCGAACTTTTTACTGTATTTCAATTTTTGGTAATTGATTGTGTTAGAACTCATTAATGACGTAATTCAAACTCCGTTTACATCTCGAGTGTCATGTAGTACCACAGTCTCGTTTTCATTGTTGCACTTGTATTTTCCGCTTTAATATTATAGTACATTACAGTAACGTAAAAACAAAACAATACTCATCTTCCTTACAATTAAAAATATTGTTTACGAAACATTTTCTAATACAGGCTGTGCATTGTCTCTTATGGCTTGCTGGTGCTGGTTGTGGTGGGATGGAAGAAGGTTAAATTTACACTATTAAGGGGTCATTTGGGTCAAGTGAATGAGTAATCCAGCGGTTCTCCTCAATGATCGTCCTCAATGTCTCCCGTCCCCAACTATTCAAAGAACAACAAATGTATCAAATAGAAAGAAGACAGGAACTTTTTGATCAGGAATAACGTCAATAACTGAAAAAAATTAATATTTACACATGAAAACGATTGGAGATATTTGGAATTTTAAATATTGTGAGTTAAAAAATTTCATATAAATTTAACATTGTAATAAACCTTTTTTTTTTGGTAGTACGCACAAAAAACGTAGTCAGTGAATAAATTAGGAGAAAAAAAACATATTATAAATAACAAAAAATGAAATAATAAATTTGACTAATGTTCAAGCAACTACAAAATTCTTCATGTTCATAATTCAATGAAAAAAATGAGAGTAATGGTAGAAATTAAATAAAAATGAAACTGAAATTCTTTTCTATGAAAAGTTTGAAGAATCCAGTAAAAATAAAGCGAAGGCACACTAAACATTTTATAAATAAAGCTAATCTGCTTTGAAAGTACTTAAAAAAACTGAAAGCTCAATTACAAATTTCCGTAAAAATTATCCTATTATACGTTAGTGTTGAGCAGATCTTGTGTAAATGGTATTTGAATAGTTTAAAATACTGAAGAATTTCTGTATGATATGAATATTTTGGCTTAAAGTGTTTTTTAGATAAAGCAAAACTTGAATACAACTAATTCTGTTTTTACACGGTAGATCATCATCATCATCATCATCATCATCATCATCATCATCATCATCATCATCATCATCATCATCATCATCATCATCATCATCATCATCATCATCATCAAGCAGCCATGGGCTACGGAGGTCCAACCAGACCGTGCAATTTAGTTCTCCAAGCAAGTCTATCCTGAGCTACATCTACTGCATCTGGCCACTACACACCAATTCTAACAAGGTCCTGTTTGACATTGTCTGCCCACCGCATCCTAGGTCTCCCCTTCTTTCTGAGGCCTTTAGGCACACTGTTCATAACCCTATTCGCCAATCTATAATTATTCATACGGGCAACATGGCGAAACCAACGGAGTCTCTCTCTGCACAATATGCTGTTTAAAGGAGGTTGCAAACTCCTTTGCCTAACCTCATCATTAGTTACAAAGTTGAACCACCTAATGCCCAAGATACTGCGTAAGCATCTGGAATCAAAAGCATCTAGTTTCCTGTTATCTTGTTTACAAAGTGTCCAAGTTTCACTACCATAACTAACCCTAGAAAGAACCAAACTATTATACAGTCTAATTTTAGTCTTTAGGTGTATACGCCTATTTCTCCACACTCTCCATAGATTCTTAAAAGTCCCGGCAGCAATCCCTATTCGTCTGTTAATCTCATGCCGCACATCACCATTATCTGTTACATATCTCCCAAGATAATTAAACTGTGACACCTGCTCAAGACTGCAACCATTCAGATTAACTGAACCACAGCCTGCCTGACCAATTTTCATCACTTTAGTTTTCTCTCTGTTTATAACCAAACCTACTCTACTACCAGTCTCATCAAGAGCTCGAATGAAAGAGTTCATCTCATCAACATCATTTGCCAAAAGGGCTAAATCATCAGCATAATCTAAATCAGAAATTTTCGTATCTCTAGCCCATTTAAGGCCAAAGTTTTTCCCTTGAAGTGAATTTCGCATAACATAATCAATAACCAAACTAAAGAGAAAAGGAGACAAAATGCACCCTTGTCGAACACCAGAAGTAATGCTAAACCAATTGCTACAAGCCTAACCAACTCTCACACACGACTCAGTGTTATTATAGAGAGCTTTCATTATGTTAACTAACTTGTCTGGTATACCATATGATTTTACAATCAACCACAAATTATGACGATCAACAGAATCGAAAGCCTTTTTGAAATCAACAAAGCTAGCAACCAAAGGTTTCTGAAACTCTAAACATTTCTCAAGAATCTGCCTAAGTGAAAATATCTGATCCACACATCCCCTACCACTTCTGAATCCACATTGCTCATCACGCAATTGACTGTCAACAAGATTCTTAATTCTATTAAGCACAATCATGGAAAGAACTTTACCTGGAACCGAGAGTAGGCTGATACCAGTATAGTTATCACAAGAACTGCGATCACCTTTTTTGAAAATAGGGATAACAATAGCTCTGGTAAATCCTTAGGAACCATGCCTTTATCATAAAAGATATTCAGAATTTCAGTCATCCAAGTGGTAACCGAAACATTCCCAGCTCTAAGCATTTCCGTAGTAATTTCATCTACCCCTGGAGATTTATGAAGTTTAAGTTTAGAAGCAGCCAAAATAACTTCAGATTGTGTTATAGGGCCAACATTAAAGCCACCAATGCATCTATCATCATTGCAAACAATGGGAGTAGAACTAAATACATTGTTTAGAACATCACTGAAATGCTCAGCCCACCTAGCCATGACAGAATCCTCCCCTTCTATAACCTTACCTTGTTTATCCTTCAATCCTTGTACGCCTGTCCGTTTTCTACCACACAAAACATTAACTATCTGGTACAACTCTCTGCTGTTGTGCTGTATAACTGCTTCCTCGGCTTTGTCAGCCAAACCATCAAGCCAAAGATTCTTATCAGCTGATCTTACTGATCTTTTACACGTTTATTAAGTTCTCTGTAATGCTTTCTATTAGGACTAGTAGGGTATTGATTAAAGACATTCCTGCAGTTCTTTCTTTCCGAAATAAGCTCAAGTACCTTATCACTCAGATAATTCTGTCTCTTCTGGTCCTTTTTTCCTAAAAGAGTACTATTAGTGTCCAAAAAAGCCTGTTTAAAATGATCCCATTCTTCCTCAACTTCAGTAGTAAGCAAACCATGACAGTCATAATGACTAAGTAACCTATCATGGTAAGCTTTGGCTATAACTGGATCTTTCAGAGCTTCAGTATTAAAAGTAATTTTTTTAACCCTAGCACAACACTTTTTAAGTTTAAGTTGCAACACACTTTTAACCAGGTAATGGTCAGATCCAATTTCAGCTCCCCTATGTGCCCTGGTATTCCTAACAGAACTAGCCCATTTGCTGTTAATTAATATGTAATCAATCATATTCTTATGCAGCCCATCAGGTGAAACCCATGTGTACTTATGTATGTCGCGGTGTTTGTAATAAGTGTTAATTATTCTGAATCCATTGAGTTTACTAACCTGTAGGAGACGTTGCCCATTGCCATTGCAGCTACCAATACCAAAAGGGCCTATTACTCCTCCCCAAACGTCAGAGTCAGTACCAACTTTGGCATTGAAGTCACCAAGAACAAGGGTAATATCTCCTTTCTTGACAGAATTCAAAATATCCTGAAGTTGTTCATAAAACCTGTCCTTTTCATCCTCATCGGCATCCTCAGTGGGGGCATAACAGCAGATAACATCCAGGTCTTTAACGCTTGTCTGAAATTTTGCTGTAAGAAACCTTTCATTAATGCACTCATATCCTAGAAGAGCATCGCTAGCGTGTCTGCTGAGAAGCAGACCCACGCCTTGGTGATGCTTATTGTCGTCCCTCCCTGAAAAGAGAAATTTAAGATTATTTTTAAGAATCTGACCTTTATCTGTCCATCTGGTCTCTTGCAAGCCGAGAATATCTAAATTATAATGGTGGAATTCTTGTGTGAGGACAACAAGAGAAAAAGCTCTGTGCAGAGTCCTCACATTCCAACTACCTATGGAGAGAAAATGGTTAGTGGGATGTTTAAAGAAACTATGTTTATTGAGAGAGGGAATGCCGACAATATCAAACAGCCCCCTAATCGCAGACATGGGGCAAAGACCCGTTCTCCCACTACTAAAGGCTGATGCCATCTACACTGAAAGACTTCCTCTAATGTAGAATTTGACGATGCCAATAGAAGCAAAGAGTTCAGGTGCCTGCGATGACTTCTGCTCAGGATTATCCACCAGCTGATAAACATATCCTGTGAATCTATTCACTTGGGGCTGTCAACCCACAAACAAACAGAAAACACAGCGGAAGATTTTCCCTCCACAGAAGCCCACCAGTGCAGCAAAATCAGGATCCATAATCAAGCTCAGAGCCATATATCTGTCCAGTCCAGTAGGTTTATATGGTCAGCACCTGGACCCTGTGTGGTTGACCACTCCTCAGCAGGGTAGAAAAAATGAAAAGTAGCCATAGTTTTCCAGATCAGTAGGCCACACTAATCTGGCAGCCCACCCCTTCCGTTCACTTCCACAAGAGAGTATCTCTTTTGAAAGTTACTAACGGTCCACACCACGAGAAGGCGGGGTCGGACATTAGGTACTAGGCCTGGCCGGTTCTATACATCATAGGTTCCCGAAAAAAACAGTGCGAAAAAAAGCATGTTAAAAAAATACAGTTCATGTGAAAAATTAGAAGACTGGTTCCAGACGTGGAAATCCAGTACAAATATTAAGTTGCTTTCAAACAAATCATATCAAAATCTTTAATTATATCTTTATTTGATTTTTATTCATTTAAACACATTTTTTATTTTATAAACTTTAAAAGATAGCTATATGTACATGTAGTAGTAAATTATCTTTCATAAAGGAAATAATATGTCACTAATTCAAGAATATAAAAGTGCAAAAAAATATGACTTGCATATAATATTAACTAGATTTTATTCGTTGTCACTTTCAGACAATAGACGCATTTGTTTGCGTAAGACTGGAATTAAATCACTTTCATCGTTTGAAACATTTTGGGCGTCTGTTCATACTCCAATGGTAAAATGCTCTCTGTGGCATGGGGAACCAAATTATCACATCTTTCCAGTGATTCTGAAGTTTGATTAGTTTTGACAACGAACTCTGTAATCAGTCTTTGAGATCCTGCTTTGCCTAGAACAGTGGTTCCCAAACTTACTATGCTCATGGACACCTTCTTATAGCAGAAACCTGACCATGAACCCCCAAGTGAAATAACTCTACATAACTGTATAATAGAAAAATAACAAAATTTAACTTTGATGTCTTGAATGGTAAATGGTGACGTAAAAATAAAATGTAAATAAAACATTTTGATATTTAAAGTATTATTTATTAGAATTAAAACTTTTGTTTTAAAATACAAAAACACATTGTTTTTTTTCAATGAGATGGGTGAACCTGATGGGCTGATATGAGATTATCTATGTTAGGCTCTATGTTTGTGAGTAACATTCGTAAGTCTCCACGAGCACTAATTTCCAGTCGGTTTTTTTTTTCGTGATTAGGCTCATAACTGCACTAAAACACGTTCTACAAAATAGGAAGACGGGAAAGCAATCAACAGCTTCTGTACAGTGACCCATAATGCAGGATATAAGATTGGTATCTGTTTTTGTAATCACAATTTGTGGTATCCTTGTTCAAACATTGGTTTTCAGCTACTCATTTGTAGATAATTCAATAAATTGTTCCTGTATTAGTATGGATTCATCTGAATTTGTGGGTCTACTTGCAAAAGGGTCCAACACCCATTCGGGGATAACCAAGTGAAGAATGTCTTCAAATCTTTGGCTGAGGTCAGAATGAAAAGCCGTTAAGTGTTGACAATAAGCAAGCAAATCTTCATCTCGTTTTTGCAATTTTGAAAGATTTGGCAACTGAGAGCATTCTCCTCTCCCCAAGTTTTGTTTGTATAGAAAAGGTTTGCAGCAAACGCAGATATTATACTTTTAGTTTTGATCAAATTCAATTGATCACCTTGTAGCTTCAAATTGGTTTCGTTAAATTTGGCAAATAAGTCAGTCACATAAGCTATGTCATTTTTTGAATTAATTAAATTGAGCCGCAAATCATTGTCATTACTTACCAGGAATTCCAACACTGAATCAAAGAGTGCATAAAATCGATACAAACATGCACTTTTAGATAACCAACGAACTTCAGTGTTAAGTAGTAAACGATTATAATCTTCATCATTTTCCAAACAAAGTTGAGCAAATAATCTCTCATTTAAGGCATTCCTTTTGATTTTATTAACTGCTCTAATGACATAATCTAGTGAGCCATGCAAGCGTTCACTAAGATTTTTGGCGACTAAATGTTGTCCGATGAATGACACAATGTATATATAATACATTCGGTATAGCTTGTTTTAAGTATGCGAGAATGCCTCGGTGTCGTCCTTCCATTGCCGGAGCATCGTCAGTAGCAACGGAGAGGATATTACTCAAGGGTATAGCTTTTACATCGAAAAATCTTTTTAATTCATTAAATATTGTTTCATCTTTCGTATCAGTTTCCAAACATTTGGCAAATAACAATTCTTGGGAAATTAGTTCTTCTTTTAAAAATCTCACATAAGCTAAAGTAAAGCTTCGTTTCCTGGCAAAGTTGACTCGTCAAGCTTTATAGAGAATTCAGATGACTTCAGACTCACATAAAGAATTTTCTACGCACTGAGCCATTTCGTCAATCCTTCTTTGTACTGTATTATTACTCAGTGGAATTCTTATAATATCGGAAGTTGGTTTATGCAGCACGTTGCGTATTTTATTTTGAAAATAGAATGTCACAAAGTAATGCTCGCATCAATTAATTATTTAAGATATAAGGATAAAATTTTAAGTAAGTGTCACATATTGTATAGGTACGCATTTTTTACTAATTTAATTATTTATTTTTCTTGAAAAATAAATAATTCAATTATTATCAAATAAATTAATAAATAACAAAATAAAATATTGATAAATATTATATAATAAAACTATTTAATAAATTAACTTTAACAAAAGTATAACTTTGCTTAAATAGATTTAATATACAAGGAGATATCAATTGTATTAAAAAATACTAACGTAACGTAAGCTATCTTCGTAACAATACGAAAAAATTATACTGCTTTTTTTTCAAAACTAGGAAAATTTGTTGCATGCACTTCACATCACTCTCAAAACAGAACTAAATTGTTGATTAGATGCACGACTCTTTTATAGTGCCATATTTTAGACAAGTTATTGCATGTAGCGGCGAGATACCGTTCCTGTTTAAACCTGCATAGATATATAGATAGACGGCCGCGGTTGGCCCTACTCCAACCGTGCGATGGTTGTCATTACTTGTATTTTATGTACCTATCTATACTTATATTTTACTCAGTACTTAAAAATCGCTACCAATTTATTTATTGCTATTTATTTTAACTTTCATAATAATGAAAATTGGTCACAATTATTTTACTTTATATTAAACCTTTCGCGGACCCCCAAATTAATTGGGTTGTCCACGCACCCCCAAATTAATTTTAATTTGCCACAAACCCCCTCAGCGGTCACAAGGACCCCTAGGGGTCCGTAGGAACCACTTTGGAAATCATTGGACTAGATCTTTGTATAATTCTTGAAAAGTCGTCGTACATGAGTTCAGTTCACGTTCTAACTGCTTAGCTCGTTCGACAATGGGATCATGTGTAAGAAAATGACTTTCCAATTTACTAGCCATTTGAAGTCCTTCATTGATTAAACCTGCAGGTGAGTGGAACCCCTTCATCACCATCACTTTTTTTTTTCATCAGGAGTGTCAAGGACAACTTCTATTATTTCATTTTCGCTAAGAGCTTTGTCAACCAGAAATTGATCAATATCTGGAAAACGATAACTCATCGAATCCTTCTCGACCAACTGCATTTGCTGAATTGATGATATTAGAATATTCAGTCGTATTTGGGGGTACAGATTATTTGCTTTTTGCACATTCTGACTACATAGCTTTCCAGCATGAGTTTAAAGTTGATGTTCCAATTTTGGTAACATCAATCCAGCATGTCTGATACAATGTAAAATAGAAAATTTCTTCAACACATCAATAACTGTTAGTGTTTCATCTTTATCTAGTTTATCCAAAATGTATTGGAATGTTCGTCTTATGTAGTAAGTTTTAAATGTGGCAATTATACTCTGGTCTAGTGATTGTATTAAGGATGTCGCATTAGGCGGCATCTTTTCAAAATTGCATATTTGGGTGTTCCAAAACAGGATGGCCAGGCGCATTGTCTATAATCAATAGAACTTTAAATTCTAGGTTTTATTTCGTTCAAATAGCGTTCAACTTCTAAAACAAACATTTATGGAACCATTCGTTAAAAATTTCTTTTGTAGCCCAGGCTCTTTTGTTTGTCATCCAACACACTGGTATTTTATTCAAATCTACACCTTTCGTTGACCATGGTCTTTGGGATCGATTGATGAGCAGCGGTTTTTATATGCGATCTCCTGAAGCGTTGCTGCAAAATAGAAAGATCATACGATCCTTAGCTGCTTTAAAGCCACCAACAGCTTTTTGTGATTTGCTATATAGGTTCTACTCGACTTTTCCAAAAATGACCAGTTTCATGTGCATTCCAAACTTAATCAGGAGTATATCTACCATCTTCAATGATTTGGGCCAATTTTGGACAAAATGTTTTAGCAGCTGGCTCATCTGCAGATGCAACTTCTGCAAACCAACTTATACTAGTAGAAAACTCATAATTTTTGTTTAACTGAGCTGATGTGGTTGGTTCCATTTCGTGTATCTGCTTACATGTTCGTCATGCCATCTGTTTAATGGTATTTCCGTCTAGAGGTGTTCTTTCTTGCGAATTATCTTCTATCCACATTGCTAGTACCTTTTCCATCTTCACTTTCACAATATCTTTCGTGTACGATGACCACTTAGCGCTGAATTTTGTTCCAGAAAGCACAGATTTTCTAATAACATCTTCATTTTTCTTGTTGGTTCTTACAGTAGCTTCGTTCAAATCAAAATATTTACCTATGGATGTTGAACCTTCTCCAGTTGCAAGGCGATCTAAAATTTGGGTCTTATTATCCAAAGAGATAGCTTTCCTATTCTGCTTTTATATAGTTAAATTATCTGACATCGTGGTAAGGCTTATGAAAAAAATTTGAATTCTGGTTAATAAATCAGATGATGAAAAGTTGTAAATTGCCTATCAGTAAAATTTAATAAATTTATATTACTCAGAGAAAACTTCGAAAAACAAAACAAATATTTTTTCGATTTCTTTTATTAAACATCTAAACACTTCTAACTTTAAACACGAAATGAGAGACCAAGACTAACATATCTATTAAAGATAAAATTTGAGGGGAATTCCCGGAACTCAATGTTGCCACTTTATTCCGAATGAAGTAGGTTTTGCACAGTCTTTCCACAAAACAGAATAAAATAGAGAACTTGTTGCGTAGTTATGTTGGTGAAGATTTTGTTTTGGGGATTTTAGTGCAAGAAATGTCTACCTGTACTATGAATTTTCAAAGTTAAAATAATTCCGAAAAATGTGACCATAAAAGTGGCATCTTTGCTATAAATGTGAAATCTAGGAATTTTTTTCTTGAATAGGAATATTTTTTTCAGAATTAAATTCGAATGGAAATTTTTAAAAAGTCACAATTTGATCCGTGTTAGATCGAAATAAATCGTGCGAAAAGAGAATTGGAATTTTTTCTAAACCGTGTTAAATCAAGATCTTGTAAAAGAAAAATCCGTGTAAAAACAGGATTGGGTGTATATTACTTTTATTAAATTCAAAGCTTATGCATGAATTTTTAATGCATATGTAGTAGATAGAAACTTTATTGCTTTGTTCAATCACAGTAAAAATGTCGTAGAATAAATTGTATATTGAATAAAGAATAATGGTTGTTGGAAAAAATAATGGTACTTTCATCTTTCGTAACCTCTTGACAATTGTGTGTTGTTTTTTACTTATTAAACAATGAAAACGACGACATTAATTTTTAAATTGATTATCTCTAACTCCTAAGTGAAAATTAATTAAATTACTTAAAGATGAATCAGTGAATTATTCGAATTTTAGTGGGGCAGGGGTGATTCAATAGGTAGCGGCAAGGCTCGTAATCTGTAGTTCTCAGGTTCGAGTCACAGCTGGGTCAGCGTTGAGATTTATCTCCGCAAAATTCCTCGCCCTGCCCAAGTTAGTAGGGGACACCGATGGGCTTCGTAAATGCCGCCATCCGTTGGGTGGGACGTTAAACCATGGATCCGTGTGCGGGAGAGCCATACCATGTGCACGTTAAAGAACACGCTCGATGGCATTGACGGGAGACTACCAGGTGGGTCCCCTCTCCCAACGTTCCCTGAGTCTTCGGGGTCCTTGTGACCTGGCCATTTAGCCCATGGTGTGCAAAAAATGCCGCTCTGAGGTAAAACAACCCAATCCAAACCGAACCTTAGTTCATTTTAATGCTTAAGTAATTGCGTCGTTCTACATAAATGTTTCAAAAAAGTACCTCATATTTTTACGAAATTTCACTAATAATATTTGACAATACTGTGTAGGAGTTTCGAAATAAAGAAACTGATATTAAATAAAAGTATTTAGTAGAGGAAACAATTTTTTTTATAAGAAGTACAACAACATGAAAAATTAATAAAAAATTGGAATAACTATTCTTACGACTAATTACTGATTATAATATAGTAACAAATTTTAAGAGAATAAAGCATTCGAATGTCCATAATTTGACATTCAAATGTACCAGTTTTAAGTGTCGAAACATCTTAGTTGGTTTGCACATTATAAAACAGATTTTACTAAACAATTATTAGTACTCATTTTATAAATCATTATAAGAGTCTGTTTTATAATGTCCGAGTTTTATAATGTGGAGCTTATAATTTTTCGCAACGCCACTAGAAATCGTAACTAAAATGAAAGTCATTACTGTTTTTGCTGTAGACAACTTTTTACGGCTATTAACGAGAATTAGTAACACTAGAGTCACATACAGGTGAAAATTGGGCCCACCGCTCGCAATACGAAAGCAGAAATAAACCATCCTGTTTGCCAAAAGGAAGATAATAATATATTACACAAAATCCAAACATAGCACATACGAGAGAGGACATTTATCTTACTTTTGGTAAATGACCACTTGTTTAAAGTTTTTTTTCTTTTCTACAACGAAAAACAACACTTATTATCCGTAATTGGATTAAGAATAATTTCAGTAATGCGGAACAAATTAAACATTGAAGAAACAACTGATAAATTGATAAAAAATTGAACACACAGTATTTAGAATAATAAAAGCCAGATACATGATACTAAAATATGCAAAAAAATTGTTCTCAATCTTCAAAGTACCAAAGGTTCTATCAGTCTGAGCTGTCGATTCCAGGACAATGAAACAAAGGTTTCAAATCAAGGTGCAAAAATAATCTTTTAACAAAAAAATATAGTTTTTCAGTGGAATGAAAGGACAATACATATTTGGTATTTTTGACGCTATTCGATATATGTCTAAGCTCATCTAAGTAAAATTGTTTTCTGGTGCAGAAAATTTCTGCATTCAGAATATAAATTTTAATCTCAAAAGACCCTGGCGAGCATCGGTATGTCCACCTCTAGAATGAACAATCAGGTGCGGGCTAATCGTCAGCATCAAGTCTCTGGACGTTGACAACTCCTCAGCAGAATAGAAAAGAATAAGTGACCAGAGAAAAACCAGATCAATTGGTAGCACTGAGGTGCTATTACTCGGCACTCGGTAAGGGGCGGAGGAGCTCAGTTGGTAGCGCACCAGATTCGTAATCTGCAGTTACCTGGTTCGAGACCCAGCTTTGAGATTTATCTCCGCAAAACTCCCCGCCCTGCTCACCGTCAGTAGTGGAGAGCGATGGTCCTGGGAATGCCGCCGTCCGTCAGATGGACTTTTAGCCGTTTAACGTGTGTGGAAGAGCCATACACTGTGCACGTTAAAAAACACGCTGGATGGTGTTGACGGGACACTACCATCTGTCTCTCAACAGCTGTCCAGTGGGTCTCTTCCCTTCAATCTTTTCTGAACCATCGGGGTCCTTGTTCCCTGGCCATTTAGCTCATTGTGGGCAAAAGAGAAGTGCCGCTCAGAGGAAAACAACCCAACCCTAATCTTCGGTTTCTTTCGCGAAGAAAATATCTCTTTCGAAAGATAAAAAAGCTTTCACCACGAGAAAGTGGCGTCGGACTCCTGATGTTAAGTCTGGCCATCTGTGTGCGTTATCAGAGGGAATTTCCCCATAGAAGGTTTTTAAAAGCATCCCTTTTGTCATTAACAGCAAAATATTTTTTGTTCAACTAACAATTTGGTTGCAAGTGAAAAGAGATCAAGTTTCACTTCACAACTACTTGCAACGAAGCATTGCTTTTGCAATAATTATAATTTCTCAGAATCTTGCTGCTTCTTTTGTTACCCAGGCTGAAAGAAGTGGAAAAACACACCACACCCATTAAGCACATATTCTTGCAAAGAATCCCGGTTATATTATTATACGAATTTCGGTGTAACAATGTATGACAAAAAGATTTCTACGCTTCTCTTTTTCCTAAAGATCAAGAAATGGGGATAATGACGGTGATGCAACATGACATGATGATAGGTTGCATTCTGCGCATGCGCATACAGAATTTAGCAACAACCTATTACTTTCATTTCCATACTGAGATACCTGACAAGGAACACAAGATCGGAAATAAAAGGAAATTGCTAAGCGAAAAGAATCTTCAAAGCTTTCGAATTTGGACGATATTTATTAAAGTGCGCAAAATAATATTTATCTGTTTTACTGCTTGAGAATTCTTTGAAGTAAACTCATTTGAATTTGTGTATACGAATGATTTCTAAACCTTAAACTGAATGTTATTAAAAAAGATTGTGGATTTGGTGAAAGAAATAATGATATTTTAGGAAAACCCAATAGAAATCTAAAACGTGGGATTCCACAGCATGTGAATCGCAACACTGGGACGAATTTTCTTTACAGTAAAAGAAATAATTAGAAAGTTTCTTTCTTTTTGGAAGCGGACTAGACTAACTTAGTCAAGTTATTTCTGAAGCAATACGAAATCGTTTTCTAACCACCGAAAAATCTCTTCATAGCAATCCCGCGTATGTTTTTACCTAAAGCTGTCACGAATCTAAAAATGAAGTGGATTCATCGAATAATTATACTCTGATAAATTCAAGAATTGAGGATTTTAAGAAGATCAATCCCAGTAAGGATTGGGTACTTTTGTAAGCTTCGTTTCGCGACACAATCTCTGAGAGATGAAATTGAATTGAAATCTGAATTATATGTGAATTCAAGCTTCAATATCGTTGAATAGAATTTCCAATAAATTGCACAATGTCAAACTCAGTTAAGAACAGATTGATGGAAATAGGAAATTCTGAGCACATATGTTTTTAACGAACCTTAAAAATATTCTCTTCTAAACGCTTTGCTTTTATGATGATGCAGACTTCGAGAAATATTTTATTTCTGTAATCTAGATTCTCTTGTTGCGGTAAAGGAAAATATTTTCTATTCCGAAATATAAGGAGAAAAATAGTTTACAGAGCACAAAAAGTGAACAAAAGACTGATAAGAATTGTAACTGTAAGTTCAGTGTTTAAACAGGGAATTTAAGAAAGTACAAAGATTGAGCAACAGTCAGTTATTAGGATTAAAAATGTAAGTTTAATGTTTAAACAGGAGTAATAATGATAATAATGATTATTAAAATACAGGAAAATTTGGCAAGTAAATAACTTGAATATCCTATATAGTGATAATTATGATAGGAAACGTTTTCATATTAATGTTATTAGTTTTCTATATTTTTTTCCAGGTTTCCTTTCAGTAATATGGCTGTAGAAAAACCGCAAATATTTGTATTGGGTTAGTTGCTACCCTTTGACAAAGCAATCTTTAATAATAATAAGTAATTGAATATTCGATGCTTCAATATACAATGAAGAAAGATTTGACATCCGTTAGAAGGTCAAAGGAAGGAATTAAACGTTCCTTAAGCATTAATGTAATAGATGTAGCTTCAGAGAATAACGAGAAACATTCATTTCGCTGCAGTTCGCAGGAAAAAAATATTCCGTTACCCACATACTCTAGTTCCATGCAAATTGCATTAAACTGTAACTCGGTCGATAAATTCAATACCGATTTTGATCTGCTATTAAAGATACTACTTCTCATAGGCCTGGATATTAAGTATTGTAAGCAGCATAAAAACGTTTCTCTTTCTACCAGAATTATACTAATGATAGTTAAATTTGCGATACACTTGATATTTTTTCACTTAGTAACGGTACTAATTTTCAGTTGTGTCCAACGTTCATATTCATTTATATCCTCAATGAAAATTGCTGTCATGACTGTAATTCGCACGTTTATAACTATGACATTATGGTACAGTATATATTTCAGACGAGAGCAGATACAAAATATTTTGAACCGTATCTCATGTAAGTGGACAAATGACAGGTGTTTCCGGAATCATCGCTTCTTTGGAAGTTGGATTAAGCTTTGTATTTTTATCAGTGTTTCCATTCCTGTAATGTTTTCTTTGTCAGCTCTAATGATAGAAGAAGATGAAGTCATGCAATATATGCAAAACTTCTTTTTCAAAACAAAATATGGGAGAAGATTTTTGCATGAAGGTTTAATACTTTGTCTATTCATATTGGAATACAGTGTATTTTTTTATTTGATCACCAATTTTGTGTATTTATTGTATGTTTTCCTATGCATTCGTTCCCGAAATCTACTTCAAGATTACAATGTTACCTTGAAGAAGAATTTAAATACAACTATAGATATGAAGAAGGCTATTGAAATACGAAATGGTTACAACCAGATTTTGATTATTATTCAAATGATGGAAAAGGCATTTTCTTTTCCTATATTTCTTATTATATCTCTAGACTTTCTGTTGATGTTCATCATTTTAGGTCACGTACTCTATACTCCGAGCATTCTTACTTCTAAATTCTGGACCTTTCAGTTATCTTTGTCAATGCTCAGCACCGCTGGGTCCTTATTTGCCATCTCGATATCTGCAGCAGCGATACAGGAAAAGGATAAAGAAATCAAAAACACTCTGCGTCAATTGTCTGAAAATGCGGTCATTTTTTCCGCAGGCGATATAGCTATCCCATTCCTTCTAAAATCCTTAGAACAAGAACCTCCCATTTCGCTTTCAGGTTGGGGTGTATTTATTTTCACTAGAAATTTTATTATCTCTGCTTATGGAAGTGTGTTTACTTATAGTCTTTTAATTCTCCAGCTGAAAGAATAATTACTTATGGTAATCAGAAAGCCATATTTCTTTTCAAAGTCCTTATTTCAGTTGGTTCAATCGACTTTCAGACTCTGTCGTGTGAGCCATGAAGGAGTTTTGATTTCTGTACTGGTACCTGTGACTCACAGTTATAATTGCCCTTCCACAATAGGAAAAGTCAGTAAATGTCACTGTTTTTGACGAAGAATATCAGCTTTAATTGCCATTTCTGGTTAAGGAGCTGTATGTGGAATGGTTGACTAAACCAATATATTTTATATATATTAACAATTTCTAGAAGTTTTCTCTGCTTTACTCGTGGCCTTAACTGAATTTTTCTACAATATGTAATATATTACACTCTCCACGTCGCAAGATTTATGTTGTCGTGCACACTGTACGAAATTTGGTGGTTCTAGCTATTACTGTTTAGAGCTCTTCCCCTTCCCCCTTTGGTGAGTTTGTGGGTTGGGTTGTTTTACTTCTGAGCGTCACTTTTATGTAGACAAAGAGATAAATTTTCAGGTCGTAAGGATCCTCAGTACTTTTGGAAAATTGGTGATATATGTGTGAGGATATATTGGGGATTTTATTCATATAAATTAAATTTGTTGCCTAGTGTACAATAATTGCATAATTTAAAACCGATTCGCATATTGGTTTGTAAAATAATACACAGATTTCAATATCTAATACATATTATTAATTTTGTATTTTTATTCCCGATATCCTCATGTTTTCACAAAGAATAAGTTACAACAGAATTCTACTTAAAATATTGTTCTGAATTTTAAAATGGATAGGCACTGAGCGTTAGTATTAATAACAATATTTTAAAACCAATTACAATAAAATGCAAATTGTTACAAAAAAATATGGATTAAGTATCTTAAAAACAAATTAACTACTATCATACATAAGTCATTAACATTTTGGTACAGAGTATACAATATCAGCTCTGTCTGTTCTACTAAATACTACCTCTTCACTTTGTTTACCATGTCACTTGAATACCTTCAGACGTAAACAAACTCTCGTCCTGTGCTAGTTCACTAAACTAACAACAGAAAACAAACACCCGCGCACACACTAATAAATATACTAATTATTTTCACTTAACGCGCACTGAATTAGACCATCTGAACGTCCTTTCAGATCTCACAACTTTAACACACTGCAGTGTTATCTTTTTCATTCTTCCTAATCGTTCTAAGTTCCAATTCGTTGACTAATCAAATCTGTCGTAGAAGCACACACGAGGGTTTAAGTCACGTTAGGTCATGAAGTCACTGTTGCTCGTTCATCTGTCGTAACAATATTTATCATAAATTATTTCTAAGTATTTCATTTGATATTCTTTTCGAACATGCGGACAACTATATGTTGATTCGCAATTTGCAATATCATCCATTTTTGGTAATTTATCTTAGGGTTTTTAATAAAGAAGTTCGAGGAAAATTACATCCTGCTGAAGGAACCATTTTTTTTTATCAGTTAAGTAGATTTTATTATTTAACTATATAACTATATTATAATAATCTGCTTGAAACTCTGAAATGCTATCTTGTAAATATCAGTTTTTTTTTATTAAAACAAGTCATCAGTATATAAATAAATAATACTTTTTAAGTTTGTATTGAACAAATCATTTATGTATACCATGAACAATAAAAGACCTAAAATTATTATTATTATTACCCAATGATGCAATTACCTTTCTATCGTAACTAGTTTTTATTTCAGTAATTTTGTATATGTCTGATAAATAATTCCGAATCCAATCTACTTATTCCTTGAACATCAAAATTTTCCAATATATTCAATAAATGTTTATGATGCATTGTATCGAAGGCTTTCTGTAAATCCAAGAATATTGTTACATTTTTTCGCTGTATCTTTAAATGATTTATCAATGTTATTTACAATTTTTAGAAATCAGTTAAATTTTAATTTATTCCTTTTTCATAACCAAATTTTTATTCCTTATATTGTACCTAAGTAAAAAATTATATACAGCACTAAAAATATATTTTTCCATTATTTTTAAGATAGAAGAAGACTAGTTATTAGTAGTTGGTTTAATTAGTAAAGTCCGTTTTGATGCGTTCTTCATAAATAGATCTTAAAAAACATCATTTGTATCTCTTAAGTGTAGAATTAGTGTATTATAAATGTTATTGTAAATGTTTTCTAAATTTTCCACAAATAATGTTTTTGGATTGATTAATAATTTTTACGTCGCCAACTGACATTTTCTCTTTCCTTTTAATATTACATATATTAACGCCATTTTTCATTATAAGTTATTTCTATAAAATTTGTTTCTGATTTCTAATCAGAATATTAAATCTTTTGTAAATTTTGCAGTTTTTTTTGTGAACATCATTTTTTATTCTTGTTTCTGCATTTTAGCCGTACTTTATCTCTTTTCTCTGTAAACTATATCAAGATCAATGTTATCCAGTATTTTAATGATTTCTTTTTGGTTCTACTCTACTCTTCGTAGATACTTTATTGTTTTCTAAAATTTAATCTTAAATGACTCACATCGGACTTTATATCGATTTATTTCTTCCATTGAATTGCCTCTATAATTTTCTAAATCCCAATTAATTTCAGAGATATCTTTTTTTATAATATCATGGTCAAAAAAGTCAATTCTTACCTTTCTTGTTTCATTTATTAGAATCAGTTATTAAACATTTTTTTAAGCTCACGTTATTCCTTTCGAATAGAGGTCCTCAATGTCCAGTATGCCATACTATAGGGCTCACGGGATTCTTATGTTCCGTAAAAAGGTATAGAACAATAAAATATTTTATTTGTTGCCTATAATGTGAAAGTGGTTATTGAGTAAAACGATTGCACATAGAACAGAAAGTTTCGAATACTGGTGTTCTAACAAAACTTTTGATGTGAATTATTTCTACAAGAAAACTAATGAAGACATCTTGAAAAGAATACTATATGGGGGACGCTGAGGGTATAACCACCATCTGGGAGAAATCTGTTTCTTAATAAATCCTTATTTGAACAACAGACGTTAATAGAAACGTTTAGAATATTTTAAAAAATATTCCAGAATCCCTAAATTTCTAATATGCTACTCATATCTAATATGTATAAGTAATTGCGAGTGATTGGGGCTGACAGGGGATCATGTAAATTCTAACTCTGAAAAAGAAATGTAGAGCTCTGAAATTTTGTATGTAGGTGTAAACGGATCATAACTCTCGGAAAAAATCCTACATTTGAATTTCGACGTGTCGTTGAAGGTAAAACGGAGGTCACGTAGAACTCAAACGTTGATATACGATTGCTAGAAACGTGAAAATTAGTGTCTGGGCGTGTCGCTTTAATAAGATGCATAACAATGTGGTAGAGAAACAGAATCTGAGAAACATTCAATGCCATAATAAGAGGTGTACACAGGTTGCAGTCTCAAAAGTGACTGTTGAGGCTGCAACCTGCATAAACATCACCTGTGACTCCGCAAATCCTAGTTTTATCCTTGAGGAGAGAGACATCTAAATGTACTTAGAAATCTTCTGTCTTTCAGTGGGATGAAAAATCTTGTTCACTGGTAGAGGTGACCATATCCTCAACACATCATGAAATCTTAACCATTTGCGCTGCAGAACCATATCGTCATCACGTTATCAGATGTTGGCAATTTGTGTAAGAGTATCATATCTTCAGCATGACCAGAAGGGGCCCTAATGAGATCTGCAGTCGTTTTTGCAATAACAAAGGGAGAGTGAAGTGAGGATCCCTTCTATTGTACAATTGAAAGGGTCTGCAGTAAAGCTAACGCTGTGCTGGTCTCCAGTAAAGCGAACGCTGTGCTCTTGGAGCTGGCTTAAGAGAAAGACTTTACGAAGAAGTCTTATGAGTCAGCACTCATAGAGTGTGGGACTAAAGTGTTGTAGCGGAGACAGTGGACTAAGGCTGTACCCAATTCCAGTAGTTCTCTTTGTAGTGTAAAATGTTGTAGGTATTAAAAACTATATATCATAGAGATACCTACTACCTTGATTCCAATTTTATATGAGCATTAAAGCACTGCTGAAATAAGGTCCAGCAAAGGCATTCTTCGGCAGACAGATACTCACTAATAACTAATAGAGATCTTCACATAATTAATACCCGATTTCTTTTACACCAGTGTTATGAATTTAACTGATGGAAACTGAGCGTGAGATCAGAAAGAGTATTTAATATTTATAATTGTGAAATAATGTAATTTATTATAAAAGTATGAATGAAAACATTTATAAAAACTACACTCAAAACATAATATTAGGCTTTTTACATCATTTAATAAATGACACAATCATTTTTTGAACAAACCTGCAATCTATCGAGAATAACCTTACCAATTCCTAAAGAACTAAATATAACTATGTGTCAAATGATGAATTCTTCCTATAGAAATGTTGAGATCAGATCTGCTTGTTCAACTACATATAACTTCCTCAGCCACATCATAAAGTGTCTTAAGCATCCTTCTTTTTCTTACCTGTCCGTTAACAGAATCAACACTAATAAATTTATTCAATCTCCCGCGAACACACCAAATAAAAACGTTTCTCCTTTATACTATTCCGCATAGACTAAAACAAATTACGTTTTCCTCTCCACTCTAATTCCTCTCTATTGCAACAACTTATTCCTTTTTTTAAGTTCGTTCGAAATAGTTGGTGACGTAATTCTCACACTGTAGTTCACGCGAGCATCAAGACAACACATAACATCACGTCTCATTGCAGCACGTTTATCTGTCGTAACAATAGGCACGAACTTGAATGTTTACTAAAAATTTTGAAAACATGATTAATTGTAAATAATTAAAATGTTTTTAAACCAGCTTATGGTTTTATTTTCTCGTCTGTCTTTCTAACTCTTGTGCAGACATTCAATTTCATTATTTATATGGATAAATTTATTTTTTCGGGATTGGGTTCTTTTACCTCTAAGTGCACACATTGCGCTAAATGGCCAGGTCACAAGGACCGGAGGGCTCAAAGAAGTTTGGAGGGAAGGAACCGACCGGACAGCTATATAGAGACAGATGGCAGACTCTCGTGAAGACCAGTAACACACTGGTTGGCCATGACGAGAGTCTAGGCTTCCAGTGAGTCACTGGATGCTACTGCGTGTGTTCTTTGACGTGCATATGGTGTGGCTCTCCGCTCAAAGGGCCACAGCTTAGTGTTCCATCCGATGGACGGTGGACTTTCCTAACGCATCGGTGTCCGCTCCTGAGGAGGGCAGGACGGGGAGTTCTGCGGGTATAATGTTGTTTTTTTGTTTTTGTTTTGAGAATGATAGTTGTTGATGAAATACTATAATTCGCACTTTCTGAATCCCCCAACAGCCATGATTACGCCCTCTAAGGGGGGAAAATGTTGAAATTACGAAATTTCGAACTAATATCACAAGCGATGTAATTACGTCAGAAATTTGAAATTTTTGGTGAACATGAAGTTTGACTTGAAGTTTGCATTGATGGCAATAATATTCAAACCCGAGAGGAGTGGGAAAATGCAATATGTTTTTAAGATAATTATTGTTTTTTAGAGAAAAATTAAAAGTTCTCCTTGATTTCGATAGGTATTGATAAACCATTATGATTCACTAAGCATTGACTCACGATCAATCTGTTTAAGTAACAGGGTGAAGATGGGTGTAGAGGAAAACATGTTTTGAGCTTTGTTAGATCTGAACACACAGCCTCCTGATGACATGTTAGATACACTGGCCTTTGAGCTACCTGCCGACGATCAAACGGATTTCGGCGGCCGGTTATTCAGTGGTCAGAGAACCTAACACGTCATCAAGAGATCGCGTTGTTGGACTGTTTTACCTCTGAGCTTCACTCTTTTGCACACAACGGGCTAAATGGCCTGGCTACAAGGACCCTGAAAGTTCAGAGAAGGTTCAGGGAGGGGACTCACTGGAAGTTGTTGGGAGACATATAGTAGCCTTCCGTCAAGGCCATGCAGCGTGCTCTTTAACATGCACAGGGTATGACTCTTCAGCACACGGGGCTATGGTTTTACATCCCACCCGACTGACTGCGGCCTTTCCAAGCCCATCGGTGTCCCCTCCTGACGGAGGGCAGGGTGGGGTTTTGTGGACATAATTATCTCAGTGCTGGCCCTGGAGGTACTCAAACCTGAGAACTGCAGATTGCCAACCTGACTCGCTACCGACTGAGCCACCCCTCGCTCTTAGGATATCATGGGTTCAGATCCCACCAAGATTAAGACAATTTTTCCTCTTCTCGCGTTCTCTACACACATCGTCATCCACTAACTTAAACAGCTTAATAGTGATTAAATACTTAGGAAATCAACGATGAGCTCTGGAATCATTTATCTGAATACAAGGTACTAGTGATCATACCAGAGGTGATGCAGTTTCTGATTTGCTCACAAAAATTATCAGTGAATAGGCTCTTAGCTGGTACCTGGGATGGCTGTTAAGAATAGGGTCCCCAAATGCACTCAAAAGACAGCAATTGTCCAGATTGAATATAGTATAACATCAGCAGTAGAAAAAAGATTGATCAGCGGCCGGCAGCTCAGTAATCAGAGCATCTGATTTCTTTTCATCAGGAAGTCGAATATTCAGATCCTACGCAGTTCAAGACAGCTTTTGTTCTACAACCATTTCAAACATTGTAATTTAGACAGCTCTTCCTCTGTACCCATCTTTATCTTATATCTTAGGGAGCTTTTCTACTATACCCATCTTCATCTTGTTATTTAGACAGATATTTCTCTACACCCATCTTAATTCTATTAGTTAGACAGTGCTCCTCTATACCCATCTCCATCCTGTTACCTAGGTAGCTTTTCCACTACACCCATCTTTATCCTGTTACTTAGATAGTTCTTGCTTTATATCCACTTCATCCTATTAATTAGACAGCACTTCCTCTATACCCATCTTCATCTATTACTTAGGCAGCTTTTCCACTACACCCACCTTCATCCTGTTACTTAGATAGATCTTGCATAATGTCCTCTCCATCCTATTAGTTAGACTGCATTTCCTATACACCCATCTTCATCATATTACTTAGGTAGCTCTTCCTCTACCCCCATCTTCATCCTGTGTCGTGATAGAAATTAAATACTTAGAAAATCAATGATGAGCTGTGGATTCATTTGTCATAAATTATGATTCGCAATTTGCGAATCTCCGAAAAGTTTCAATTGCATCTTCTGACATTGAAAAGTAGGGAAAATATATACGAAGATTGCAAATGATTTACTTCGGTTAGAAATTTGATATTTTATTGGTAGAATGTGATGATCAAAGGGTTTGTAGTGGCAGTAACAATTTGTCCCTTTAGCCCCAAGAGGAGGGGAAACGCAACTTTTTGTTTTTGGAGAGTAATAAAAAATCCTTTAATACAATAGGTACAAACTAAATATGATATTCGTAGTTTTCAAATCCTCCAAACCTCCTTAATTTACATCGTTAGAGGGCAATAAACGTAAAAGAATCTGAAACTTGAAGTAATATTATAAACAATGTATATATGCTAAAAATTAGAATTTCTGGTGATAAAATGTATTGATGAAGAATGGTTACCCAGATAACTAATGGAAATATAACTGATATCTATTTGTTTTAATTAAATTAAAATTATATACATTTCTATCGGCAGCTCTTCATTTTTAAAAGTGAGCATTTAATTTCAAAATTCTCAATAATATTTTAATATATTAATAATAAATAAATAAATAATTTTATTTTCTATTCATGATAGGTTTGCTCTTTAAGCGTAGTGGATGGGAAAACGTATTTTTTCACTTAAAATGAAAAATGAGAAATTCTTTTGGCATTGTATTGAGCTTATAATACAGTACTATGGACATTTTCCAATTCGCATAGTATAATTAGTACAAATTACTACTGCTAAAGGATGTAGAATGTAGGCGTAAATTCGGTGTTTACAGGGACGAGGAGAAAGGATTAGTTTCTGAAATAAGGTATGATATTTTGTTTAAGAGTAATGTCTCATTTAAACACGACAGCTCAATGAAAAGCAGTGATAAAAGCAATAAAAGAATTATTAGGAAAATTTTGGAGCGCAAAGGAGACAAATCCGTAGGAAAACAAGCGCTAACGAAGCTTGAAAATAATAGCACTTTTGGATTCCGAATAAAGAAGAAGAATTGCGAAATGAAAGATAAAGCGCGACCAATGGCATTTAATTATGCAGGAAGTAAGAGATTAACAGATGCCAGGTAGACCGAAAAGGGGAATCCTCGATGCATCATCGTCATCGATACCGGGCATCCATAAACGGTCGGAGTTGGGCCTATCCATCAGCACTCTGTCGTTAAGGAAGTTCTGGGGGGCTTTGGTAATTAGGCTAGGGGTTGCAATGGAAAGGGGTCAGTGGACAACTCAAAGGGGGTAAAAATGAGAAGGGATGGAATTCATCCGACACGCTTGTGGGGAAATGTTTTTTTTCGACAGTCAAGGTCACCCGATCGGCAAACGCTGAAAGAAGTGAACTGAAGTAAATAATTTCTGAGTGATGGAGACATTTTGTGCACTAGTAAATTAACTAACTGTCTTCGAGTGAGGACAATGCCTAGCTCGGTGTTACGGACATTAGAGTGACAAAAGATATGAGTTTTATAAATATACTGATAAAGCTCTTTGAGGAAGAGACGTGTCATGTCCTTCAATAAAATGCGACAATAAATAAAATCAATAAAATAATCAATAAAATGCGACAATAAATGATAATAAATAGAGATTAGCATAATATCCTCTCCATCCTATTAGTTAGACTGCATTTCCTATACACCCATCTTCATCATATTACTTAGGTAGGTCATTTATTGTCGCATTTTATTGTATTTTTGCTATTGTAAATATTTTTATGTAGTAAATGTGTTCTTGGAAGTGCTATTGTGGGGATGTGACTCATAGATGTTGTTTTCGGGTCTGAGCTGGCTCTCTTCATGGGTTGACATATCCGGGAAGCCTTTTATGGCCTTTTTACAACTGGACTGGGGCGTGATTCTCAATGAGGGAGAGGAGCAGGGCAGTAAGGAAAGAACAATCTTGAGCGTAGCTGTCAAGCAGGAAGGACGTTTGGACACGCGTCAAAGGACGCCGTTCTTACTAAAACGAAACCCTTAAGGATAGGGTTCGATTCTATGTGAAAATTAGTCTTGAGCGTAGCTGTCAAAGAGGAAGGACGTTTGAACACTCGACAAGGGACGCCGCTCTTACTCAAACAATAACCTGTAAGCAAAGGTTTCAATTCTATGTGAGAATCAGGATTCTTGATAAATCAAATACAGTTCTGTGCGAACCACAATGTAGGCAAAGGTTAGATATCCTTTCGCCGAGTTTGAAGTCTGTAAAGCGAGAATCTGCAAAGTGCGGTTGTCCATCTGATTGCCTAATTGTTGGCAGCAGCAAAGCAGCAAAGGCCTATGTAGTCGAATGTATCCCCAGCACGTGAGTGTATATAATGTGAATAAACTGTGTCGTCCCTATAGAACTCTCGTGCGGTTAATTGTTGGACATATTTCTATACATCACTTGGTGCATCAAATCTGAGTCATAAGTCGGTACGTGTGTAACAATCCGCGAATCTGTGATTTCTCTGAAATAAGGGTGCAGGTAATCAAGGGACTAATTCCTCGTACTCCAGCGGCTACGACATTTGTCCCAGCCCATCACATTTGGCTCAGGTCACGACAATAGCACATACAGTCGCTCAAAAAATATACTTACACTATGGTTGATTACAGAATTCAGAAAAAATATCTGGCAACGATTTTTTAGAATTAGTGATCAGACAACCTTCGTGTATAGTACATGGAGGTTACCAGATCAATAATTTCTTAAAAAATCGTTGCCAGATATTTTTTCTGAATTCTCTAATCAACCATAGTGTTCGTATATTTTTTGAGCAACTGTACAAGAGAGGACATGGATCTTACTTTTGTTAAATGACCATCATTTTAACGTTTTTTTTTTCTTCAACGAGAAACATCACTTATTATCCGTAATTGGTTTACAAGAAAAATCTCAGTAATGCGGGAGAAATTAAACTGTGAAGAAAAAACTGATAAATGGATAGAAAATTGAACGCACACTATTTAGAAATGTATAAGTCAGATGCATAGTACTAAAATATAGCAAATAATTTCTTCTCAATCATCAAAGTACCAAAGGTTTTATGAATGTGGGGTGTCGATTACAGGACAATGAAACAAAGTTTTCAAATCAAGATGGAAAAATAATTTTTTAGGAAAAACTTTTTTTAAGTGGAATGAAAAGATAATGCACATTTCACATTTTCCACACTATTGAATATATGTCTAAGATCATCTAAGTAAAATTGTTTTGTGGTGCAGAAAATTTTTGTATTTAGAATACAAATATTAATCTCACAAGACTCTCGTGGGCATCGGTATGTCCACCCCTAGAATAAACAATCAGGTGTGGGCAAATCGTCAGCATCAAGTCTCTGGACTTTGACTACTCCTCAGCTGGATAGAAAAGAATAATAAGTGACCAGAGAAAAACCAGATGAATTGGCAAAACTGAGGTGGAATTCCGCAACTTCGGTAAGGGGCGGCGGTGCTCCGTCGGTAGGTCAGCCAGGTTAGTAATCTGCAGTTTCCAGGTTCGAGTCCCAACAGGACCAGGTTAGAGATTTATCTCCGCAAAACTCACCGCCCTGCTCACCGTCAGTAGCGGAGACCGTTGGTCTTGAAAATGCCGCCGTCCGTCGGATGGGCGTTAAGCCGTGGTTCCGTGTGTGGGAGAGCCATACACTGTGCACGTTAAAGAACACGCTGGATGGCCTTGACCGGGAGGCTACCGTCTGTCTTTCAACAGCTGAACAGTAGGTTCCATTCCTTTAATCATTTCTGAGCCATCATGATTCTTGTGACTTGGCCATTTAGCTCACTGTGTGGAAAAAAAGGTGTCGCTCAGAGGTAAACAACCCATACCTCATCTACGGTTTCTTTTAAAAAGAGAATATTTCTTTAGAAAGATAAAAAAACTTTCACCACGAGAAAGTGACGTCGGAATTAATGTGTTAAGCCTGCAGTCTGTGTGAGTTATCACAGGGAATTTCGCCATAGACTGTCTTTAAAAGCATCCCTTTTAGGTTAAGAGCAAAATATTTTTTGTTGTTCAACAAACACTTTGGTTGCTAGTGAAAAGAGATCAAGTATTGCAGCGAAGTATTGCTTCTACAATAATTATAATTTCTCAGAATCTTGCTGCTGCTTATGTTAGGAGTCTGAGAAAAAGGGAAAAAGACACCACATCCATTAAGCACATATTCTCCTGCAAACAACCCGGTTGTATTATTACACGAATTTAACAGTGTATGTAAAAAACATTTCGCAACTTGTCTTTGTTCTTAAGATAAAAAAACGCACAATGACGATGATGCAACATGGCATGATGATAGGTTACGTTCTGCGCATGCGCGTACACAATTTAGCAAGAAGCTATTTCTTTCCTCTTCATACTCAAATACCAGACAAGGAACACAAGATTGGAAGTAAAGGAAATTGCTAGTGGGACAGAATCTTGAAATCTTTCGAATTTGGACAATATTTATTAAAGTGCATAAAGTAATATTTATCTGTTTTACTGGATGAGAATTGTTTGAAGTAAACTCATTGTGAACTTGTATGTACGAATGATTTCTAAACCTTAAACTGAATGTTATTAAAAAGATTGTGGATTTGGTGAAACAAAGAATGATATTTTAGGAAAACCAAATAGAAATCTAAAATATGGGATTCCACAGCATCTGAATCGCAACATTGGGACGAATTTTCTTTACAGTAAAAGAAATAATTAGGAAGTTACTTTCTTTCTGGGAGCGGACTGCACTAACTTAGTCAAGTTATTTCTAAAGCAATACGAAATCGTTTATATAACCACCGAACAATCTCTTCATAGCAATCCCGTGTTTGTTTTTACCTAAAGCTGTCACGAAGTTAAAAATAAAGTGGATTCATCGAATAATTCTACTCTGAGAAATTCAAGAAATCAGGATTATTAAGAAGATCAATCCCAGTAAGCAGTTTGTACTTTTGTAAGCATCGTTCGTGATATAATCTCTCAGAGATGAAATTTAATTGAAATCTGAATTATATGAGGGTTCAAGTTTCAGTTTCGTTGAATAGAATTTGCAACAAATTATACAATGTGAAACTCAGTTAAGAACAGATTGATGGAACTAGAAAATTCTCAGCACACACGTTTTTCAATGAAACTTAAAAATATTCTATTTTGAGCAGTTAGCTTTTATGATAATGCAGATATCGAGAAATTTTAAATTTTTATAATCTAGCTTCTCTTGTTGCGAAAAATGCAAATATTTTCTATTCCGAAATATAACGAGAATAAAGTTTAAAGAAGACAAAAAGTGAGCAAAATACTGGTAAGAATTGTAACTTTAAGTTCGGTGTTTAAACAAGGAATTTAAGAGTTCAAAAAGTGAACAAAATCTTTTTCTTAGAATTCTAACTGTAAGTTCAGTGTTTAAACAAAGTCAGTTATTATAATTAAAATGTAAGTTTAATGTTTAAACAGGAGTAATAATGATAATAATGATTATTTAAATACAAAAAATTTAGCTAGTAAATAACTTGAATATCCTATATAGTGATAATTTTGATAGGAAACGTTTTCATGTTAATGTTATTAGTTTTCCATATTTTTTTCCAGGTTTCCTTCCAGTAATATGGCTGTAGAAAAACCGCAAATATTTGTACTGGGTTATTTGCTACAGTTTTACAAAGAAATCTTTAATAATAGTAACGAATTGAATATTTGATGCTTCAATATACAATGAAGAAAGATTTGACATCCGTTAGAGGGCCAAACGAAGGAATTAAACGTTCCTTAGACATTAATGTAATAGATATAACTTCAGACAATAACGAGGAACATTCATTTAGCGATAGTTGGCAGGAAAAAAATATTCCGTTACCCATTTACTCTAGTTCGATGCAAATTGCATTAAACTGTAACACGTCGATAAATTCAAAACCGATTTTGATCTGCTATTAAAGATACTACTTCTCATAGGCCTGGATATTAAGTATTGTAAGCAGCGTAAAACCGTTTCTTATTCTACCAGAATTATACTAATGATAGTTAAACTTGCGATGCAGTTGATATTTTTTCACTTAGTAACGGCGTTAATTTTCTGTTGTGTCCAACTTTCATATTCATCTCGATCCTCAATGAAAATTGCTGTCATGAATGTCGTCGGCACTTTTATAACTATGACATTATGGTACAGTATATATTTCAGACGAGAGCAGATACAAAATATTTTGGACTGTATCTCATGTAAGTGGACAAATGACACGTTTTTCCGCAATCGCCGCTTCTTTGGAAGTTGGATTAAGCTTTGCATTTTTATCAGTGTTTCCATTCCTGTAATGATTTCTTTGTCAGCTCTAATGTTGGAAGAAGATGAAGTCATGCAATATATGCAAAACTTCTTTTTCAAAACAAAATATGGGAGAAATATTTTGCATAAAGCTTTAATATTTTGTCTATTCTTATTGGAATACAGTGTATTTATTGGTTTGATCCCCAGTTTTGTGTCTTTAATGTATGTTTTCCTTTGCATTCGTTCCCGAAATCTACTTCAAGATTACAATGCTGCCTTGAAGAAGATTTTAATGACAACTATAGATATGAAGAAGGCTATTGAAATACGAAATGGTTATAACCAGATTTTGAGTATTATTCAAATGATGGAAAAGGCATTTTCTTTTCCTATATTTCTTATTATATCTCTAGACTTTCTGTTGATGTTCATCGTTTTTGGTCACGTACTATATACTCCGAGCATTCTTACTTCTAAATTCATGATCTTTCAGTTATCTTTCTCAATACTCAGCACCGCTGGGTCCTTATTTGCCATCTCGATATCTGCAGCAGCGATACAGGAAAAGGATAAAGAAATCAAAAACACTCTGCGTCAGTTGTCTGAAAATGCGGTCATTTTTCCCGCATGCGATATAGCTATCCCATTCCTTCTAAAATCCTTAGAACAAGAACCTCCCATTTCGCTTTCAGGTTGGGGTGTATTTATTTTCACTAGAAATTTCATTCTATCTGCTTATGGAAGTGTGTTTACTTATAGTCTTTTAATTCTCCAGCTGAAAGAATAATTACTTATGGTAATCAGAAAGCCACATTTCTTTTCAAAGTCACTATTTCAGTTGGTTCAATCGACTTTTAGACTCTGTCGTGTGAGCCATGAACGAGTTTTGATTTCTGTACTGGTACATGTGATGCACAGTTATAATTGCCCTTCCACAATAGGAAAAGTCAGTGAATGGCACTGTTTTTGACGAAGAATATCATCTGGAATTGCCATTTTTGGTTAAGGAGCTGTATGTGGAATGGTTGACTAAACCAATATATTTTATATATATTAATATTTTCTAGAAGTTTTCTCTGCTTTCCTCGTGGCCTTAAGTGAATTTTTCTACAATATGTAATATATTACACTCCTTACTTCGCAAGATTTATGTTGTCATGCACACTATACGAAATTTAGTGGTTCTAGCTATTACTGCTTAGAGTTCTTCCCCTCCCCCCTTTGGTGAGTTTGTGTGTTGCGTTGTTTTTCTTCTGAGCGTCCCTTTTGTGTAGACAAAGAGCTAAATTTTCAGGTCATTAGGATCCTGAGTCCTTTTGGAGAATTGGTGATATATGTGTGAGGATATATTGGGGATTTTATTCATATAAATTAAATTTGTTGCCTAGTGTACAATAATTGCATAATTTAAAACCGATTCGCATATTGGTTTGTAAAATAATACACAGATTTCAATATCTAATACATACTATTAATTTTGTATTTTTATTCCCGATATCCTCATGTTTTCGAAAAGAATAAGTTATAACAGCATTCTACTTAAAACATTGTTGTGAATTTTAAAATGGATAGGCACTGAGCGTGAGTATTAATAACAATATTTTAAAACCAATTACAATAAAATGCAAATTGTTACAAAAAATGTGGATGAAGTATTTTATAAACAAATTAACTACTATCATACATAAATCATTAAATTTTTTGTACAGAGTATACAATATCAGCTCTGTCTGTTCTACTAAATACTATCTCTTCACTTTGTTTACCATGTCATTTGAATACCTTCAGACTTAAACAAACTCTCGTCCTGTGCTAGTTCACTAAACTTTTATTACTAACAACAGAAAACAAATATCCGCGCACACACTAATAAATATACTAATTATTTTCACTTAACGCGCACTGAATCAGACCATCTGAACGTCCTTTCAGATCTCACAACTTTAACACACTGCGGTGTTATCATTTTCATTCTTCCGAATCGTTCTAAGTTCCAATTCGTTGACTAATTAAATCTGTCGTAGAAGCACACAAGAGGGTTTAAGTCACGGTTAAGTCATGAAGTCACTGTTGTTCGTTCATCTGTCGTAACAATATTTATCATAAATTATTTCTACGTATTTCATTTGATATTCTTGTTGAACATGGGGACAACTATATGTTGATTCGCAATTTGCAATATCATCCATTTTTGGTAATTTATCTTAGGGGTTTTAATAAAGAAGTTCGAGGAAAATTAAATCCTGCTGTCCGTATAATCGCCATTTTTTTATCAGTTAAGTAGATTTTATTATTTAACTATATAACTATATTATAATAATCTGCTTGAAACTCTGAAATGCTATCTTTTAAATATCTGTTATTTTTTATTAAAACAAGTCATCAGTATATAAATAAATAATACTTTTTAAGTTTGTATTGAGCAAATCATTTATGTATACCATGAACAATAAAAGGCCTAAAATTATTATTATTACCCAATGATGCAATTACCTTTCTACTTTAACTAGTTTTTATTTTAGTAATTTTGTATCTGTCTGATAAATAATTCCGAATCCAATCTACTTACTTTTTGAACATCAAACTTTTCCAATATATTTAATAAAAGTTTATGCTGCATTGTATCGAAGGCTTTCTGTAAATCCAAGAATATTGTTACATTTTTTCTCTCTATTATTTAATGACTAATCAATGTTATTTACAATTTTTAGAAATCAGTTAAATTTTATTTTTTTCTTTTTGATAAGCAAATTATTATTCCTTATATTGTACCGAAGTAAAAAATTATATACAGCATTATAAATATATTTTTCCATTATTTTTAAGATAGAAGAAGACTAGTTATTAGTAGTTGGTTTAATTAGTAAAGTCCGTTTTGATGCATTCTTCATAAACAGATCTCAAAAAAAAAAATCATTTGTATCTCTTAACTGTAGAATTAGTGTATTATAAATGTTATTGTAAATGTTTGCTATTTATTCCACAAATAATGTTTTTGGATTTATTAATAATTTTTACGTCGCCAACTGACTTTTTCTGTTTTCTTTTAATGTTACATATATCAACGCCTTTTTTTCATTATAAGTTATTTCTATAAAATATGCTTCTGATGCATTTTTTTTTATAAACATAATTTTTTATTCTTGTTTCTGCATTTTGCCGTACTTTATCTCTTTTCTCTGTAAACCTTATCAAGATCAATGTTATCCAGATTTTCAATGATTTCTCTTTAGTTCTACTCTACTCTTCGTAGATACTTTATTATTTTCTAAAATTTAATCTTAAATGACTCACGTTGAACTTTATATCGATTTACTTCTTCCATTGAATTGCCTCTATAATTTTCTAAATTCCAATTTATTTCCGAGATATCTTTTTTAATATTATCATGGTCAAAAAAGCCAATTCTTCCTTTCTTGTTTCATTTATTAGAATCAGTTATTAAACATTTTTTTTAAGCTCACGTTACTCCTTTCGAATAGAGGTCCTCAATGTCCAGTATGCCATACTATAGGGCTCACGGGATTCTTATGTTCCGTAAAAAGGTATAGAACAATAAAATATTTTATTTGTTGCCTATAATGTGAAAGTGGTTATTGAGTAAAGCTATTGCACACAGAACAGAAAGCTTCGAATACTGGTGTTCTAACAAAACTTTTGATGTGCGTTATTTCTACAAGAAAACTAATGAAGACATCTTGAAAAGAATACTATATGGGGGACGCTGAGGGTATAACCACCATCTGGGAGAAATCTGTTTCTTAATAAATCCTTATTTGAACAACAGACGTTAATAGAAACGTTTAGAATATTTTAAAAAATATTCCAGAATCCCTAAATTTCTAATATGCTACTCATATCTAATATGTATAAGTAATTGCGAGTGATTGGGGCTGGCAGAGGATCATGTTAATTCTAACTCTGAAAAAGAAATGTAGAGCTCTGAAATTTTGTATGTAGGTGTAAACGGATCATAAATCTCGGGAAAAATCCTACATTTGAATTTCGACGTGTCGTTGAAGGTCAAACGGAGGTCACGTAGAACTCAAACGTTGATATACGATTGCTAGAAACGTGAAAATTAGTGTCTGGGCATGTCCCTGAAATAAGATGCAAAACAATGTGGTAGAGAAACAGAATCTGAGAAACATTCAATGCCATAATAAGAGGTGTACACAGGTTGCAGTCTGAAAAGTGACTGTTGAGACTGCAACCTGTATAAACCTCACCCGTGACTCTGCAAACCCTAGTTTTATCCGTGAGGAGAGAGGCATATGAATGTACTTAGAAATCTTCTGTCTTTCAGTGGGATGAAAAGTCTTGTTCACTGGTAGAGGTGACCATTAGGGTGGGCCGAAAAAATTCAAAATTTGTTTTTCAAGTCGTAACAGCGCGGAACAGTTGCGAATTGGGGAGACTAAAAAGGGATAAAAAAAGAAATAAAATCGGTTTATATCATCCGGTCGCGCATGTGCTCAAATATTTGCCGAAATTTGGAAAAATTTATATTTTTACGATAATTTTTTATGTTACTTAACTTGCCAATATTTATATGTAATAGCTCTAGTCGACTCTTACTCGAACCGATAATGATTTTGAAAAAGGAATGGTTCAAATGGGTTAAGGTCTTCCGCGCAAAAAATTCTACAGCGCAACAGCTGTCAAATCTAACAAATGCTCGCGCTCGTCGTAACTCGCTCGGGTCAATGACCACCACGCTCCCCCCACCTACCACTCTTGCCAAAACGCCGCGCCATTGTTCTGTCAGTCTGCACTTATTCGTCGTGTTTGATGTGTGTTTCGTTCGCTCTTCCAGTTATTATTTTGGCATTTGCATTTATTTCAATGGATTGGAGGAAGGACGACACGTTGGTGGTAGATCTAGCTCATTCGAAAAGGTTCCGTAGAGTAAAAAAGGAACAGCATTACTCGCTAATTCAAGAACATGGTTCAGTCTACATCGGCCATGTTACTCCAACTTCTGGAAGTTCTGAAGATATTGTCACTACTATTATTTCTTATCTGTCTGGTCGTGTATCTGTGTGGTCTGGGTATTTCTCTTGAAAAATTGTCATAGGATGTGATGGCACTGCTGTTAATACAAGTTGGAAAAACCGTCTGATTCGCCGAATCGAAATACATTTGGGGAAACCGTTACAATGGGCAGTTTGCCATCTCCATTTCAATGAACTGCCATTCCGGCATCTGTTTCAATACCTAGACGGTAAATCAACGGGTCCGAAATCTTTGAGAGGGCCAATCGGTGAAAAGCTAAGTGGCTGCGAAAAACGTCTAGTGATTGGCTTCAAGAGTATTGGCTGTCAGATCCCATCAGAACAATAGACAGAAGTATACTAAGTAAGGATCAGCAAATTCTACTCGATATTTCCATGGCAATAAAGTCGGGAAACTGTAAAGGAGATTTGGCTGTACGAGATCCTGGTCCCTTGTTACACACGAGGTGGTTGACAACAGCAAATGGAACTCTCAGATTGTACTTAAGTGAAGAAAGTCTCACACCTAAACTTCAAGAAATAGTTGTATTTATTTTGAAGTCATACATGCCAATGTGGTTTAGTATTAAAAAAGTAAATACTTTACAGAGGGACCAAAACTTGTGTACCAATCAATACAATCTTCAAGGTACCTGCCTGAAGATTTACGTAATATTGTCGACCCTGTGATCGAACGAAATGGCTTTTTCGCTCATCCAGAACATTTAATGTTAGCCATGACACAAGATAATACAAAACACATAAGAGAGCTCGGACTTCGACGAATTCTAAAGGCGAGACTGTTAGATCAAAAGAGAACAACTATCAGAACATTCATACCGCCAAAACTCAATTTCAAGGCTCAAGACTACTCGGAAATAACTAACTGGATGGACTGTGATTTATCTTCTCCCCCATTATTAAAAGATATCAGTGACGATGAGATTAAATCACATATTCAAAGTGACTCAGTCCCTAATTGGGATATAACATTCAAGACATTCCCAGTTCACACACAGGCAGTTGAACG
Organism: Ryuthela nishihirai; assembly: GCA_038380435.1. Taxonomy (NCBI): domain Eukaryota; kingdom Metazoa; phylum Arthropoda; class Arachnida; order Araneae; family Heptathelidae; genus Ryuthela; species Ryuthela nishihirai. The sequence goes on from JAWZYU010000006.1 coordinate 36,011,476, forward strand.
ATGTGTGAAACTCGTGACAGAAGCCTCCGGAAAAGTTTGCGGAGCTGAGTCTAGGGATGGTTTTATCAGAACGACTCTGCTGTCAAGGTCAACCATGCCTAACTTCGCCCATAAATCAGATTTCAAAGTACCTTCAGCTTAGAATGAGTGAAAACGGAGATGTTCAATTGTTCAACATGAGTTTCTTGGACTTATGACTCTTCATACAAAAAACTTAGTTTTTTCAATGAAAAAATCTGTTTATAAATATTACTAATGGTCTAAAATAATTTGTTTTTAACCATTTAAACTTGTGTTCAATAAAGAACAAATATAAAGAACATGTAAGTTGTTAGTGTTTTATTTCCTTGAACTGTGATCTACCTTTATTTGTAAATTTTTTTCAAAATTTCATTAATTTTGAAGGCAATGCGCGACCGGAAGATATTGATAGATGTAAATAATATTTAAACATTATTTTCTGTGGTCCTAATACATAAGAATTTGAGCTATTACATTCGGAAAGAGGCTAATTTAAAAATTTTTTAAATTATCATATAAATGTGAATTTTTCCAAATTTCGGCAAAATTTAGAGCACATGCGTGACAGTTAGATATAAACCGATTTTATGTCTTTTTTAACCCCTTTTTAGTCTCCCCAATTCGCAACTTTTCCGCGGTATTACGACTCGAAAAAAAAAATTGAATTTTTTCGGCCCACCCTAGTGACCATATCCTCAACACATCATGAAATCTTACCATTTGCGCAGGAGAACCATATCCTCATCACGTTATCAGATGTTGGCAATTTGTGTAAGAGTATCATATCTTCAGCATGACCAGAAGGGGCCCTAATGAGATCTGCAGTCGTTTTTGCAAAAAGAAAGGGAGTGGGAAGTGAGGATCCCTTCTATTGTACAATTGAAAGGGTCTGCAGTAAAGCGAACGCTGTGCTCTGGGAACTGGCTTAAGAGAAAGTTTACCAAGAAGTCTTATGAGTCAGCACTCATAGAGTGTGGGACTAAAGTGTTGTAGCGGAGACAGTGGACAAGGCTGTACCCAATTCCAGTAGTTCTCTTTGTAGTGTAAAGTGTTGTAGGTATTAAATATTATATTTCATAGAGATATCTACTGCCTTGATTCCAATTTTATATGAGCATTAAAGGACTGCTGAAATAAGGTCCAACAAAGGCATTCTTCTGCAGACAGATACTCACTAATAACTAACAGAGATCTTCGCATAATTAATACCCGATTTCTTTTACACCAGTGTTAGGAATTTAACTGATGGAAACTGCGCGTGAGATCAGAAATAGTATTTAACAATTATAATTGTAAAATAATCTAATTTATTTTAAAAGTATGAATGAAAACATTTATATAAAGTACACTCAAAATGTAATATAAGGCTTTTTACATCATTTAATTAATGACACAATCATATTTTGAACAAACCTGCAATCTATCGAGAATAACCTTACCAATTCCTACACAACTAAACATAACTATGTATCAAATGATGAATTCTTCCTATAGAAATGTTGAGATCAGATCTGCTTGTTCAACTACATATAACTTCCTCAGCCACATCATAAAGTGTCTTAAGCATCCTTCTTTTTCTTACCTGTCCGTTAACAGAATCAATACTAATAAATTTATTCAATCTCCCGCGAACACACCAAATAAAAACGTTTCTCCTTTATACTATTCCGTATATACTAAAACAAATTACGTTTTCCTCTCCACTTTAATTTCTCTCTATTGCAACAGCTTATTCTTTTTTTTTAAGTTAAGTTCGTTCGAAGCGGTTTGTGACGTAATTCTCACGCTGTAGTTCACGCGAGCATCAAGACGAAACATCACATCACGATTTATTGCAGCACGTTTATCTATCGTAACAATAGGCACGAATTGGAATGTTGGAATGTTTACTACAAATTTTAGAGACATGATTAAACGTAAATAATTAACATGTTTTTAAACCAGCTAATGCTTTTATTTTCTCGTCTGTCTTTCTAACTCTTGTGCAGACTTCAATTTCTTTATTTTTATGGATAAATTTATTTTTTCGGGATTGGGTTGTTTAACGTCTAAGTGCACACATTTCGCTAACTGGCCAGGTCACAAGGACTGGAGGGCTCAGAGGAGTTTGGATGGAAGGGACCGACTGGACAGCTATATAGAGACAGATGGCAGACTCTCTGAAGGCCAGTAACACACTGGTTGGCCGTGACGAAAGTCTAGGCTTCCAGTGAGTCACTGGATGCTATTGCGTGTGTTCTTTGACGTGCATATGGTGTGGCTCTCCGCTCAAGGGGCCACAGCTTAGTGTTCCATCCGATGGACAGTGGCCTTTCCTAACGCATCAGTGTCCGCTCCTGAGGAGGGAGAACGGAGAGTTTTGCGGATATACTGTTTTTTTTTTTTTGTTTTTCTTTTGAGATTGATAGTTGTTGATGATATACTATAATCCGCACTTTCTGAATCCCCAATAGCCATGATTGCGCCCTCTAACGGGGGAAAATGTTGAATTTACGAAATTTCGAACTAATATCACAAGCGATGTAATTACGTCAGAAATTTGAAATTTTGGATCTGAATTGGGAATGTCATGAAGTTTGCATTGATGGCAATAATTTTCAATCCCTAGAGGAGTGGGAAAATGCAATATGTTTTTTAAGATAATTAGTGTTTTTTAGAGAAAATTTAAAAGTTCTTGTTGATTTGGATAGGTATTGATAAACTATTATGATTCACTAAGCATTGAATCACGATCAATCTGTTTAAGTAACAGGTGAGATGGATGTAGAGGAAAACATGTTTTGAACCTTGATGAGGATCTGAACCCACAGCCTCCTGATGACATGTTAGATTCTCTGGCCTTTGAGCTACCTGCCGACGATCAAACGGATTTCGGCTGCCGGTTACTCAGTGGTCAGAGAACCTAACATATCATCAGGAGATCGCGTTGTTGGACTGTTTTACCTCTGAGCTTCACTCTTTTGCACACAACGGGCTAAATGGCCAGGCCACAAGGACCCTGAAAGTTCAGAGAAGGTTGAGGGAGGGAACTCACTGGAAGTTGTTGGGAGACATATAGTACCTTCCGTCAAGGCCATCCAGCGTGCTCTTTAACATGCCCAGGGTATGACTCTTCAGCACAACGGGCTATGGTTTTACATCCCACCCGACTGACTGCGGCCTTTTCAAGTCCATCGGTGTCCCTCCTGACGGAGGGCAGGGTGGGGGTTTGTGGACATAATTATCTCAGTGCTGGCCCTGGAGGTACTCAAACCTGAGAACTGCAGATTGCGAACCTGACTCGCTGCCGACAGAGCCACCCTCGCTCTTAGGATGTCATGGGTTCAGATCCCACCCAGATTAAGACAATTTTTCCTCTTCTCCTGTTCTCTACACACATCGTTATCCTCTTACTTAAACAGCTTAATAGTGATTACATACTTAGGAAATCAATGATGAGCTATGGATTCATTTACCTGAATTAAAGGTACTAGTGATCATACCAGAGGTGATGCAGTTTCTGATTTGCTCACAAAAATTATCAGTGAATAGGCTCTTAGCTGGTCGCATGCACATGCCTGGAATGGCTGTTAAGAATAAAGTTCCCAAATGCACTCAAAAGACAGCAATTGGCCAGATGGAATATAGCATAACATCAGCAGCAGAAAAATATTGATCAGCGGCCTGCAGCTCAGTGATCCTATTACTTAGGCTGCTTTTCCACTACCCCCATCTTCATCCTGTTACTTAGATAGTTCTTGCTTTATCTCCACTTCATCCTCTTAGTTAGACAGCACCTCCTCTATACCCAACTTCATCCTATTAGTTAGACAGCATTTCCTCTACACCCATCTTCATCATATTACTTAGGTAGCTCTTCCTCTACCCCCATCTTCATCCTGTGTCTTGATAGCAATTAAATACTTAGAAAATCAATGATGAGCTGTGGATTCATTTGTCATAAATTATGATTCACAATTTGCGAATCTCCGAAAAGTTTCAATTGCATCTTCTGACATTGAAAAGTAGGAAAAATGTAAGCGAAGATTGCAAATGATCTATTTCGGTTAGAAATTTCATATTTTAGTGGTAGAATGTGATGATCAAAGGGTTTATAGTTGCAGCAACAATTTGTCCTTTTAGCCCCAAGAGGAGGGGAAACGCAACTTTTTGTTTTTGGAGAGTAATGAAAAATCCTTGAGTAGAATAGGTACAAACTAATTTATGATATTCGTAGTTTTCAAATCCTCCAAACCTCCTTAATTTATATCGTTAGAGGGCGATAAACGAAAAAAAAATCAAAAACTTGAAGTAATATTGTAAATAATGTATTTATGCTAAAAATTAGAATTTCTGGTGATAAAATGTATTGATGAAGAATGCTTTCCCAGATAACTAATAGAAATACGACTGATATCTAAGTGTTTTAATTAAATTAAAATTATATACATTTCTATCGGCAGCTTTTCATTTCTAAAAGTCAGCAGCTAATTTTAAAATTTTGAATAATATTTTAATATAGTAATAATAAATAAACAAATAATTTTATTTTCCATTCATGATAGGTTTGCTTTATAAGCGTAGGGGATGGGAAAACGTAATTTTTTCACTTAAAATGAAAAATGAGAAATTCTTTTGGCATTGTATAGTGCTTATAATACAGTACTATGGACATTTTCCAATTCGCATAATATAATTAGTACAAATTACTACTGCTAAAGGATGTAGAATTCACAAAATGAAAACTTCTTTTTCTTTCAAAACGAGCCCCCTGTAGTCCAGAATGTTGAGGTCTCGCTTTCCTCATAAATCTTCCCAAAGGTGTTATATGATTTTTCTAGTTTTTCATTCACTTTATCTTTAGTTGAGATTTAATCTATGACAGCCTAAATCAGTCTACGCATTGTGAGGAACAAGATATCGGAAGGCCCCTGGCCCCAAATATTAGAGATGTCTATAAACTGCGTCTTCCGGGGGGTGTCGTCGCCGAGTGGACTACCGTGGGTAGGAATATAAATCGGTACCCTCTTTACCTCTCTTGTCAGGATGAGGAATACTGCCGGTGGTATTAATATGACGCTACACTTACGTGATAAATATATATAATAAAATAAAAATAAATACCTCCTCAAGCAGCTGCTTGCCACAGAGGTCTGACAGGAGCCTGTCAGTTCATATGCCAAAGTAGAAGGTCTGATAGGATGGCAGGTCCTTAGCAGAAAAGCGACACAAACAGCCATGCCTTACCCGGGGCTCGAACCCAGGTTCCTTATATATACAAAGGCTTCACAAGGACCTATAGAGCAAGGCTAAAACTTGCCTGAGTTGACAGTCAGACTTCCTGCCTCACCTCCAAGACCTCTTTCTTCTCCAACGATCAGCGAGAGTGTTCTCCTCTCCACTCCATCCCGTGACAGGAATAGGGTGTCAGGGTCACGTCCAGAGTCTCGAATACCCGGTGACCCATCAGCTGACAGTCGATTCCTAGAACTGCTGGCCAGCCAAGCCCTGGACTTATTTTCTGAAAGCCGGTTTTATTATTCGATTCCAAATAGGAATGCTTCGCCTGTGTTGTCGCAATGGCTGCCCTGTTGTCGTTTGGGGAGAGGATGGAGCAATGGTCATTCCGAACAGCTCTCATCCCTATTGGCTGCTAGTGCGACTCTTACACGTCCCTTACCCCTCAAAACCTGAGACAACCACTTGACCCAATTTTGACTATTCATATCTTAAAAAAACAAAACGAGTCATTTTAGTCTTTCCAAAGTGCTGAACAGATTAATTCATCTTGGATCTACATAAATATATACAGGAAATAAAAAACTTTGATGAAGGTTAGTCAGTGTTCCATGTAGTCTTTATTGATTGTCGCAGAGTCTGTTTATGTTACAGCACATAAGGTTTGTGATCATTGTCCACCGCGAAAGTTTGTCAATCAGTTCGCGAAAGTCTCCCAAGTTTATTCATTGCACCGTTGATCACCGCACAGACACATGCACACACACACACTGTTTGAAGGTCCGGTGCTGGTCAATGTCCAGAAAGTGTCAAACCTTCATCACTGATCTGGCTACAATTAGAGGGTCAACTGTAGTGGATATATGAGAAGTAGATGAAAGGCATGGCTGATTCGCCTGTTCATCTATCCCAGTCACAATCATCACCCTGAGCCATACGTATGTGTACGCCCCCCACCCTTCGCATACCCCATACTAGTCAGCCAAAGCGGGTTCATCCAGACGTGAAAAAGCACCTGCATTCCAGTCAGCAGATCACTTTTATAATGGATCTGCGCATTATATTGAGCTAACGCTAAAGTCCATCGCTGCAGTTTGCTACTAGATGAGGATCATCATCATCATCATCATCATCATCATCATCATCATCATCATCATCATCATCATCATCATCATCATCATCATCATCATCATCATCATCATCAAGCAGCCATGGGCTTCGGAGGTCCAACCAGACCGTGCAGTTTATTTCTCCAAATATATCTCTCCTGAGCTATATCAGCTGCATCCTGCCACTGCACAGCAATCCTAACAAGGTTCTCTTTGACAATGTCTGCCCACCGCATCCTAGGTCTCCCCCACTTTCTGAGGCTTTTAGGTTTTTCACTATTCATAATCTATTCTCCAATCTATAATTATCCATACGGGCAACATGACCAAACCAGCGGCGTCTCTCTCTGCACAATATACTGCTTAAAGGAGGTTGCAGACTCCTTTGCCTAACCTCATCATTAGTTACAAAGTTACATTACATTATTAGTTTACAAAGTTAAACCACCTAATACCCAAGATACTACGTAAGCATCTAGAATCAAAAGCATCTAGTTTCCTGTTATCTTGTTTACACAGCGTCCAAATTTCACTACCATAACTAACCCTAGAAAGAACCAAACTATTACACAGTCTAATTGTAGTCTTTAGGTGTATACGCATATTTCTACACAATCTCCATTGATTCTTAAAAGTCCCGGCAGCAATCCCTATTCGTCTGTTAATCTCATGCCGCACATCACCAGTGTCTGTTACATAGCTCCCAAGGTAATTAAACTGTGACACCTGCTCAAGACTGCAACCATTCAGATGAACTGAATCACAGCCTGCCTGACCAATTTTCATCCACTTTAGTTTTCTCTCTGTTTATATCCAAACCTACTCTAGTACCAGTCTCATCAACAGCTCGAATGAAAGAGTTCATCTCATCAACATCATTTGCCAAAAGGACTAAATCATCAGCATAATCTAAATCAGAAATTTTCGTATCTCCAACCTATTTAAGGCCAAAATCTTTCCCTTGAAGTAAATTTCGCATAACATAATCAATAACCACACTAAAGAGAAAAGGAGACAAAATGCACCCTTGTCGAACACCAGAAGTAATGCTAAACCAATTGCTACAAGACTTACCTACTCTCACAAACGACTCAGTGTTATTATAGATAGCTTTCATTATGTTAACTAACTTGTCTGGTATACCATATGATCTCACAATCAACCACAAATTATGACGATCAACAGAGTCGAAAGCCTTTTTAAAATCAACGAAGCTAGCAACCAAAGGTTTCTGAAACTCTAAACGTTTCTCAAGAATCAGCCTAAGTGAAAATACCTGATCAACACATCCCCTACCCCTTCTGAATCCACATTGCTCATCACGCAATTGCCTGTCAACCAGATTTTTAATTCTATTTAAGCACAATCATGCAAAAAACTTTCCCTGGAACAGAGAGTAGGATGATATCCCTATAGTTATCACAAGAACTGCGATCACCTTTTTTGAAAATAGGGATAACAATAACTCTGGTAAAATCTTTAGGAACCATGCCTTTATCATAAAAGATATTCAGAATTATTATCATTTCTTTGATCACCTTCCGTTTTTCCGAATTAGGAGGATGTTTGCCAGAACGCAAAATATGTCCTAAATATCTGATTTGCCACCTTGTCTAAGTGCACTTATCCAAATTAATTGCAAAACGAGCTAAAATCCTCTATTCCTGTTAGCACTGATAGCCCTGATCCCTCCATCAGGTAACCGAACCCTGTACCCAAACTCGGATGATCTTTCAACATCTGAGCAGGGCCGGTCCACCGAGCATATAGTATAGTAGGAAGAATCAGGCGCTAATACAATAACCTGAACTAGCTCTGCCTTGTCTGCTGCCAGTTCCATACGCACTTTCTGCTCCTTGAGATATTGCGCAGCTGGCACATACACTTCACCAAACCACGTGTCTTTCAGTACAGCAAGGGTCCCCTAGGCGAACGTCCGTAAAGCAATTAAAATAGCGACACGCCGTAGTTCCGTTTCTCACTTTCCCGTAAGCCCAGAGCAAGTAGGGCAAATATTTATCCCATTTTCTCGGATGATCTCTAACGACATGATGCATCATTCCCTTCATAGTTCTATGCCAACGTTCGATTAAACCATTCGCTTCAGCCGCTGCATCCTTTCCAAGCGGTAATACTACCGGTTGCTCTGCTCCTTCTCCTCTCTCCTCTCCAACTACGCACCCTGTGACGTCACCTCCTCACTGTGCGCTCATTGTGTCACTGTACGACGGCTACTGAGCTCCGCCGCGCTAGCGAGTTTCGGAGCGGTTTCCATAGCAAACAAGCTACAGCCGTCTTACCACACAGTGTCCTGACGTCACGTTGGGCTTTATATTCTGGCTCGTCTCCCCGCGAGAAATAGCTACCCGTTCAACGCTCACAATCGGATTTTGAGCTTTTACTACTTCGCAGGCCGGCAAACGCATTCCAATCGCTCAAATTCAGAAGGAAATCTATAATTAGATTCTCAACTGTTGCAGCGATTAATTTGACTTCGGGATACGCTGAATCAAATGAAGCCTCTCCCAGAATGCAGACAGGTATATTAATTAAATCGGCTGTTACCGAATCCCCGAAAGCCGCTCGCAGAAAATTCGACTTGACGGTTTCAAGAATCTCTCTGGAACAAGTTCTCGCTTCACCACACTCTGCTCCATCCCTGAGTCCAGAAAAGCTGTACAAGTTTTGCCACCACAACTCAATTCCACCTTCTCTAACTCATTTAAGTGAACCTTGCGCTGTTCCTTTGGGACACCAATAGGCACTCTTTCCATTGCTCGCGCTGAAACCTCTGCACAGAAAGCTTTGTCCTCTTTAGAACTATCTTCGCTGCGCAGTACAACTACCGCTCTTGCGTTAACAGTGGACCTTTTTTTTTAAATTTTGCAGCTTAGGACAGTCCCTCTTCCAATTATTGTTGGAACCACAAACATAACAACTGGGTGACCTGTCCGAAGGTTTTACCTGTCGGATTGGGGCTTTGCGATCATCCGTGAACTCTCTTTTGTAAGGTCGAATGTACATAACAGGTACAGTCTTCTTTTCAGTATGTCGACCCCTGTTATTTAGCTCTATACTCGCTAAACGGTGTATGATACACTCCACCAGTTAACGGGGTCTGAGCCAATCTGCTTTTTCTTGCAAAGCGACATATTCTGTAGTGCTAGATAATCTGGCGCCTCGGATTTGAGTTTATCGCAAACTAAAAGATCAACGAGGGAATCAAATGTGTTAACCTTACGACTTTCCAAGTATCGGCGCCACATTTCACGAATCCTCTCTGAAAATGTGTCCCAAGTTTCTCTGAAGGTCGGCCAAGCAGTGGACGCAAGATGGAAGTCCACTTCGTCAAATCATCTAACACTTTTGCTGGCGCTGTCAGATTCACATGAATGGGACCCAGGTGAACCATTTATGTTAGAAAATTCACCCTGCTGCCCACGTACTCTCGCAATCTCGAGTTCGTATTGAATTTGGAGCTTTGTTAGCTAAAATTCCCTCATTCCTTTCATTTTAAGCATATCCATTTCATGAGCTGCGCGAGCTTTCACTCGCTGGCGAACATCCGCTCTCGCTATTCCCTATTAAACTCGCCCCACTATCCTCCATGTTATGTTCTATTGTTTCAGTGTCGTACATATCTAACATACTCTTCGCGTTTCCGTGAGTGTTATACGGCATAGCACGAGGCAACAAACAATAACTGAAACAAGCTTAGAAACTAAATCTCACCACACCGAAGTCACATTCATAGATCAACTCCACTGGAGAAGGGATGTCTTGCATCACTTCTTCCTCTAGCACACTACACAATAATTTTTCAAAGTCATCACGTACCACTCCTTTCAATACCATTGTGCTAACACCAGTTTTAAATTGCGTCTTTCTGGGGGTGTCGTTGCCGAGTGAACTACCGTGACTAAGAGTATAAATCGGTACGCTATTTACCTCCCTTGTCAGGATGAGGAATACTGCCGGTGGCATTAATAATTAACTACACTTACGTGATTAATATATATATTGACATATATACAAAGACCTCACAAGGACCTACAGAGCAAGGCTAAAACTAAAGCTGGCTATACACGATCGGTCTTGGAGCCAAGCCTGGCCCGTGCAGGGCCCTTGATTGACAGCTGTCGCGTCAAGCGCGCCCTAAACTTGTCCATACACGGTCACTTTTCAGCCATCGGTCCAAGGCGATCCAAAACACGGATATCACTCTACTGAAGGCTTTCTTTTGAGCAATAGTTCAGTTTCTCATGAGTTCATATGGATTTTGTTTATATTTCTTCGCTGATAATTTTCTGTGCAAAATGAAGAACCAAAGCGGAGAAAAAATTAGTGTAGATTTTTTTATATAGCATTGTTAAGTGAGCTAAAAGAGAATTCCCCAGATGATTACAGGAGTTATATATCCACAGATATTATCCGATAATGGAATCATTGAAAATCGTCGTTTCTATTCAATATTGAAGAGGCTGCTAAATTTGCCAAATAACAGTAAAAAAAAATAGATGGTATGAATTTCTTTTCCTTTGTAGATGATACCTTTGCCCTAGATGAACATTTTATTAAACCTTTTCGGTTGAAAGAAACATCTAAAATAGACGATGAAGCGTATAAAATGAAGTATACAGTTACAGGCTATCACGTGGAAGAACTGTTTAAAAAAATGCATTTAGCATAATACCTAATAGATTCTGAATGTTGAATACTTCAATTAATTTAAATCCTAAAAAAATAGATTCTTTACTCATGGCCTGCTGCATATTGCATAATTATTTAAGAAGAAACTGTAGGTTGACCTATTTCACCTGGAAATTTATTAGATTGAGTGGACACAGAAACCAGTAATGTAAGCATTGGTACTGGAGAAATGATGAGCCCAATAACGCTTCAGAGATGGGTAATTATCGAAGTGTTGCTAACAAGGGTAGAAAATGTCGACAGGAATATGTGGAATATTTCAATAGGCTCGGAAAAGTACCATGGCAAGACCGAATGGTGTTGCAAAAATTTTTTAACAATAGTTGTTGCTAAAATATAAATAATACACTGACATATCAAAATATTTTCAGAACGCTGATTCTCTATACTTCACCCATATGGGTGAATACTATACCCACCAATATTCGTAAAATTCAGGTCTTACAGAACAAGATTTTCAGAACTGCGGTCGATGCCCCCTGGTTTGTCACTAACAGACAACTCCATAAAGACCTGGGCATCGACCATATATACAGGGTGTCTCAAAAATATAGGTATAAACTTTTATGGGAGGTAGATAACATCTAAAGGAATGAGATTGTATAGGAACCCATAACCGGAAACGTCATGGGAAAGTGGTAGCAGAGGTACAAGATCTGAAATGACACAAGACAGTGATTAATGGGAAAACATTTATTGGACATAATTATTACAAATGGCGTACTAGATGATGCATTTCATAATGTTACAGCAGATGCTCGAAGTTTCCACCATGAGACGCGATGCATGCGTGACACCGACGGAGCATTGATTGCCGGACACGGTCGAACACACCTGGAGTTTCTTTCATAGTAGCAGCAGCGCAGACGAGCCTTGTCACGAGATCCATGTCAGACTCCACAGGCGATTGATACACGGTAACTTTGAGCCCCCCCCCCCCCCCCACAGAAAGAAATCAACGCTCGTTAAATCAGGTGGGCGTGTGGGCCAGGCAACTGGTCCAGCACGCCCAATCCATCGTTGCCCAAAAGACATGTCAAATGCGCACGAACACACCTTCCATAATGGGGAGGCGCCCCATCATGTTGAAACCACATGTTGCGTCTCACATTTGCTGGAACATGGGCAAGTAAGCCTGGTAGAACCTGTTCCAGAAAGATCAGATACTTCACGGAGGTCATGAGGGATGGTAAAAGGTATGTCCCGACTAAGCATTCGCAGACCAAACCTGCCCACCATTTACTGCGAAACGATGTTGTGCCCCATGGGTGCGCACACCGTGGGGGTTCTCGTGAGCCCACAAATGCGCATTGTGCTGATTGAATACGCCATTGAGAGTGAAACTGGCCTCATCAGTAAACAAAACATAAGCTGGGAAATTCATATCTTGGGCACTTTCTTGGAGATACTACTGCGCAAAACGCACACGTGCTGGATGATCTGTGTGGAGAAGTAACTGAACCCTTTGGAGTTGAAAGAGGTGTAAGGACTCGCCGTGCAAATCGCGCTGTACACTGCAACGAGACACTCCTAAGGCAGATGCAACGGCACGTGTGCTGGTACTAGGATTAGTCTCTACGGCATCCAACACATTTTCTTCCATGTCGGGAGTACGCGTCGATCGTGACCTGCCCTCACTTCTGTTACCTCTTAATGACCGATAATCGCACAAATTTTGATGCGCACGCGCAAACAAAAGGTGACCTGGTAAATGTCTGTATGGGAAACGTTCTTGATACATTCGTTGAGCGGCTCGTCTGTTGCCATCAGCTATTCCATACACTAAGTCAGGGGTGGACAATTGTTTTCGTATCTACACTGTGCATGCGTATTGACGTGGCCGTCCTAGTGGAAAATACGAGACGAATCTTCGGTCGCGCACGGGAAGGAAATCTCGGTTCAAGGCGGATTTTTCTGACTGTCTTGGCGGGCCACAAAAAACTCTTAGCGGGCCGCTATTTGCCCACCCCTGCACTAAGTGCATGTCTGCTAGCTCCCTGTTCGAATACCTTTGCATGCTCTTCGTAAGCCAAATACCGCTCGAATGAGGAAATCCGAAAATTATCCCTCTAGCGCACTGATGAACAGCGCCGCCTATTGACTCACGGTGACGTTTCCGATTATGGGTTCCTATGCAATTCTCATTCCTTTAGATGTTATCTACCTCCCCTAAAAGTTTGTACCTATATTTTTGAGACACCCTCTATATATATATACAATATAAATCGCACCTCAAAAAGATTTTTTTGAGGCTGTGAGCAACAATCCCAATGAGATTATTTCTTCTCTGGTTCTTTACGATCATACTGTTTTGAACAAGTACAAGAGGCTTAAAAAGGTGGCGTTCTCTGAGGAGACCTACCAGTTTTAGGTTTCTTATACAATTTTACTGCTATTTTTAGCTTTTCTTATGTTTGCCTTAGGGGCCCACCTAAGGATAGTTAACTTATATATTTTGTTCTTACTCATACCAAATAGGCATATCTTTCTGATGGAGATGGTTAGGGGTAAAATTATTACGTGGTACATCGAATATGATTATACGGTCTACGATCAAAATATTAGAATCAGAATCAAAACATTACATCTGGTAAGTGCTGCCGATGACTGAATCGCTGCACGAATGATAATTCTCGTGTTTCCTGTTTGCGATTCCTAGATAGGGCTAAAAATTTGTAACAGGAAATATCCCTCTGCTCTTCATTTTAGACAGGAAGTATTAGTTAGGGCTAATTTTCATCGTTGAACGTTGCACTTCGTTCAACGACTATTTGAATTTCGTTAAAGTTCTTTTTTATTGCATAGATTATCAGGCAAAAGGGTATAATGTAGATTAAATTATTGTAAAACAACTTTGCACTTCCCTGTTTTTTTTCTTAATTTTAGCTAGGGACATAAGTGACTCTTACTCTTAGTTATTTGACTTTAATTGACAAAATGTTTTTACAAACTTGCAATTTTCACAATCTGCCACTCCTGTGTATTTCAAGTGTATAATTCTGTGCATTAGTCAGTTGGTTGCCTTCATAGTATTTTTCTGTTCCCTATATTGTGTCTCCCAAAATTTTGCACATTAATACCTCTTTCTTACACTGAGTACACGCATTACAATTTCCTTACACTGTAAAGTACATAGTTGCCATAACTTATGTTATGGCAACTATCTCCACAGTTGCCATCCATGTCTAAGGAATTATATTAATAAACTTTCCAGCATAGGCCACTAAGTCAAAATAACTACTTCTTCCTCACTATCTTCTAACCTCCATACTGATTTTCAAAAATTCTTTCCGGAATACGAAACGCTATCAGATTCAGATAAATCAGATGGTTGTTATTCGACCAGCGCACCAAGCATTTTTAGCATTCAAAGTCAACGGGAATAAGTGGAATGACTCACTTTTTTCGCCCCACCCCAAAACCTCCACCATCTGTTGACGCTAACACCACAGTATTAGAAAACAGCGCCATTGATGAATCAATTGATATTTAAGATAATTTGTCAAATTTTCCCCTTTCCCCTTCTTCACTTAAAATTGACACTGATTTTAACTTAGAAGGGCTTTAAATTCCGACTGCTGAAAACCAGACTGATTTCATCTCTCCAAAGCGAAAAGTCTCCAAAAGAGCGCGAACCTCTCCTGGTCTCACTTCACCTAATTTAGATAATTCTTGCCTTGTACAAACTTCAAATCGCTATTGGATCCTATGCTGAAAACCCGATTCTGCTGCTACAAACTCCACTGATTTACATGATTCTCAGATCCCAAGCTTAAATCCTTCAAATAAAAATAAAACGACACGCATTCCACCAATCATTTTTCAAAATACGAATAATGGATCTCACATCAACGATAAATTCACTGCTATTGCAAACTGCCATTTCTCCTCCAAATACACGATACAATAAGAGTAAATCCAAATTCTATCGAGGACTACATAAATTTCAGCAAATTTTTAGAGGAATCTAATGTTGGATTTCACACTTTTACCCTAGATAACAATAAAACCTTAAAAGTTGTTATTGGAAATTTTCCAGTTAATACCAACTTAGCTGAACTGCGTGATGAACTTGACCAGTACGATTTACCAATTCTTAAAATAGTTCAGTTCTCAAGAGGCAGCTCCAAAACCCCTCTACCTTTCTTTTTTCTCGAAGTGGAGAAAGCTGAACGAGGTAAGTACGTGAGCTGGTGATTGAAAGCACCAGGAAAGACCGTTCATCCCCCCCCAAATGTGCTAACTGTGGCGACCCCCACACCGCAAACTTTAGACGATGCCCCGAAATCCGACTTTACTAATTCTACCACTATCAGTTCAAATTCTCATCACTTCCCTATTACATCTACTAAATCCTCACATACTCGCTCCTCTTCTACCACACACACATCTGCTACAACCTCCCCCCCCCCCACTCATTCCAAAGCCTCAGACATACGCAAATACAGTTTCAAATCCGATTCCCTCCCGTTTGAGTAAAATCCTCCTCCCCCTTAATTCAAATAATGGAGAGAGAGTGTAGATGGCGTGAGTGCTAGCATCTTTGCCCTACTGAATGAATTTTTGTCCATATTTCAAAACCGTAAAACGTCCGAGTTCCGTTTGAGTTAAATAAAAAAAATACCCCCTCAAGCAGCTGCTTGCCACAGAGGTCTGACAGGAGCCTGTCAGTTCATATGCCAAAGTAAAAGATCTGAGAGGAAGGCAGGACCTCAGCAGAAAAACGACACATGCATCCATGCCTTACCCGGGGCTCGAACCTTAACCGGAAACAATAATTAGATCCGTAGCCAAGCGCTCTAACCATTCGGCCATGGGACGGCTGCAAACGTTATATTAAAACTCTAGGCAACCAATAATGGGAATAACAATAAATTCTTAATATAAATTGATACATCAATAATAAAAGAAATGATATTCATGAATTATAAATAAAAGATTTAAACGATTGACCCTAAAGTAGGATTCATAACAATAATATATGGGTACACAATTTCTTTTTGAAGACAGTCAAATTGTTTTCATTTCTCATAACCAGTGGTAAAGAATTGTAAATTTTTGGTGCCAAATAAGCGAAGTGCCTCTGGAGAATATTCTTCTTTCCCAATCGTATATCAAACATTACTCCTTTCACTCGTAAATTGCACTCAAAGCGTTTACTCTTTACCCATTGCTTATTTTGATATGAAAACAATAGAATTTTGTATATATAAATATTTCCGATAATGATGAAAATGAAAAAAGTAGATGGGTCTGAAATAGAAAAATTAACATTGAACACTAACATAATATTTTTTATGTTCCATAAATAAATTATATAAATTAATATCATAATCACCTCCCCAACTACACAAACCATGATGTATATTAGATTAAACCCTGGCATACTATATTACCGTTAAAAATTTCTTATTTGCTATTTTTTGAATACGATAAAATTTAAAAAATATGTACCTTAACCACTTTGTTTTCTTATTTACATGAGTCCTCCATTTTAAAGAAGAATCCATTTCAACCCCCAAATAATTCTAATTATGTACTCTTTCTAATTTAGGGCATATACATTTGGGATTAAGAAGGCAATTAACATCGTGATATTTAATTTCTGTTAAGGTATCTGTTTTAAGCAATTCAGAATAAAGAAATTTACTTTTATTAATATTTAAATTTAATTTATTCAAAAATAGCCACCTTTGTATTTTTAAAAGGCATTTTCTACATTTGTTTCCATTTCTAAAATAGTATCTGCTGTGTAAACTACTGCAATATCATCGGCATAACATATTAATGATCCTCTTAAATGTAACTAGCATAAGTCATTAATTTAAATAAGGAACAAGATGGAACCCAATACAAAGCCTTGAGGTACACCTTTTTTAATTTCCCTAAACGAACTCATTTCCATATTCACTTTTATCGCTTGACTTTTTGTTAAAAGGTAGCTTTTAAACCAATTATAAATGTTGATGAGATGAACTCTTTCATTCGAGCTGTTGATGAAACTGGTACTAGAGTAGGTTTGGTTATAAACAGAGAGAAAACTATAATGATAAAATTTGGTCAGGCAGGCTGTGATTCAGTTAATCTGAATGGTTGCAATCTTGAACAGGTGTTACAGTTTAATTATCTTGGGAGCTATGTAGCAGATACTGATGATGTGCGGCGTGAGATTAACAGACGGATAGGGATTGCTGCGAGGACTTTTAAGAATCAATGGAGAGTGTGGAGAAATAGGCGTATACATCTAAAGACTAAAATTAGACTGTATAATAGTTTGGTTCTTTCTAGGGTTAGTTATAATAGTTAAACCTGGACACTTTGTAAACAAGATAGCAGGAAACTAGATGCTTTTGATTCTAGATGCTTACGCAGTATGTTGGACATTAGGTGGTTCAACTTTGTAACTAATGATGAGGTTAGGCAAAGGAGTCTGCAACCTCCTTTAAGCAGCATATTGTGCAGAGAGAGACTCCGCTGGTTTGGCCATGTTGCCCGTATTGATAATTATAGATTGGCGAATAGGGTTATGAAGAGTGTGCCTAGAGGCCTCAGAAGGAAGGGGAAACCTAGGATGCCGTGGGCACACTGTGTCAAACAGGACCTTGTTAAAATTGGTGTGCAGTGTCCAGATGCAGCAGATATAGCTCAGGACAGATATGATTGGAGAACTAAATTGCACAGTCTGGTTGGACCTACGTAGCCTATGACTCCTTGAGGATGATGATGATGATGAAACTTTTTTTGCACCATTTTTTGTAGTAATGGCTGATACCACACTGCGTGAAATTAACTTAGTTTTATGGAATGCCAACAGGCCAAAACAGGAGTTTTTGGAATTTCAGCCTTTTTTAGTGAAACATTGCATTAATATTGCATTAATACGGAAATCGCAGCTCAGACCAGGGTAAAACCACAAACGTCGCAAATTTAAGCTGCTGCAGATCGGATCGCCTCCAAAAAAGGTGGGAGGGACTGCTATATTTATAAAAAAAACTCTATTCAACACTCACTTATTCCTACAAATTGTCTATCTTCGCTTGAGGCAACCAAAATTGTTCTCACGCATACTTCGATAGGTCATTGCATCTTGTGGGTGCCTACAAACACCCTCGGGCTTCCTTCATAGAAAAAGACTTCAATTTATTCTTTTCTGATAACACAACTTGTATATTAGCTGGAGACTTAAATTCTAAGCACTCCTTGTGGGTCAGTAGATCAAGCAATCCTGCTGGCAAACTTCTCTTAAATTATTCTACCAATAAAGGTATCATCGTGGATACACCAGCGGCACCAACGTATTACCCTCATAATACCTCCCTTAGACCTGAAATTTTTAATATTGTACTTTTCTCTAAATTATTCGCTTCCTATGATATTCGAATTGTAACTGCCCTCTCCTCAGACCATCACCCAGTTATCGTGAAATTTAACCTTGACATGCAAATTTTCCCTCATTTAATTAGTCGAATAAACTGGGATAAATTCAAATATCTACTTAATCTTAACATTACATGTCATCCTACCATTAACTCAACATCTGTCATAGAGTTCATTTTATCTACCTTAACCTCTAATGTCGCAAATGCTGTCTCACAGTCATCATCCAAAATTATTTCTGATTTCAATTATAATAAATTAACTCCAGCACTTCAATTACTAGTCACATCTAAAAATAAAACCCGAAAATTTTGGCAAACCTTCTGCAATCTATCTGATGAAACCACATATAATAAACTTAGGGATCAACTATGAAACGAGCTCTCTTCTTTCAAGACCCAAAATTGAACCAAAAAAGTTGCCACCGTAAATATCCAGGATGGATCGATCTGGAAAATGATCCGATCCCTTAAAGGCAACTCAAAGGTGAGTGGCGGTTGACTTCACAGTGAGGGCTGGTTGGTTTATACCGACTGCAACAAAGCTCAAGTCTTCGCTGACACAATGGAGGCGCAGTTTCAGCCAAACGAACAAAACACCAATGAAACCTTTATCTGTCGGGTGAAGAGGGGCCTTGGTCAATTTTTTAAAACCCTCCACTCTGATACTATTCATTGGATTTCCTATAATGAACTTTTATCTGAAATTCAGCATCTTAAATCAAATAAAGCCCCAGGTTCTTAATGTATTAAAAATTTTATTATTAAAAATCTACCATACAAGGCGTTTGTCCTTTTGCTAAATACCTTCAATAAATGTCTATTTTTACCATATTTCCCAGATATCTGGAAGAATGCAGTCGTTACGATGCTTCCCAAGCCGGGCAATAACTTGCTATTCCCAGATAATTATCGACTCATTAGTCTCCTGTCCAGTTTGGGAAACCTTTTCGAGAGACTCATTCTTACAGAATTAATGATCTCTTAATAGTCTCAAAATTATTCCCGATGTTCAGTTTGGCTTCCGTCGCCAACATGTAACCACACATCAAATCCTGAGGGTGGTTGAGGAAACCGCAACCGCTTGAAATAAAAAAGAACACATGATTGCTATATAGACATAACGAAAGCTTTTGACAAGGTTTGTACTGAGGGACTTCATTCAGTTTAAATTCCCTCTGGCACTTATCTGTCTTATTAAAAGTTATCTTTCTTCTAGAACTTTCGAAATCAAAATTAAATATGATGTTTCTTCTGTAAGACAAATCTCCTCTGGAGTGCCGCGAGTCTCGATTCTGGGTCTGACCTTGTTTAATATTTATGCTTCTGACACTCCAAGAGTTGATAGAGATTTCTGTGCAATGTATGCTGATGACACTGCCTTCCTGTCACCCTCTATTTCAATCAAACATGCGCATCATAGAATGCAAAAAATGCTGGACTCCTTTGAGGATTGGTGCACCTCGTGGTGAGTACAAATAAATACAGACACATGTATGGCAGTCATTACATCTCATAAGAGAAACCCTCACCTCGATAACTTTTATTTCTTCGATAAACAGATTGAGTGGAGTGATACTGTAACTTATCTTGACATTAAGATTCATAAAAATTTAATTTCGACTCCCCATGTTAATAAGGTCTTCAAAAGGCCAGAGGTATCAACATTAAACTTCTGCCACTCCTTGGTAGAAAATCACGACTTTCCCCGCCATACTCAAAATTCTTTTATTTACACTAATTATTTGACCAATCTTACTATATGCAGCATCCATCTGGGGCACCTGTTCCCCTAGTTGCATTAGACTTCAAAAATTTGAAAATATTATCCTACGATCAGCTGTAGCAGCTCTCTGGTTTGTACGCAACTCTATCATCAAACGTGATCTGCAATTTGTTTCCAGAGAAACTTCCAGATATCTCTGAAACCATCCGGAATATGGCTCAAAAATTCTACAAAGATGCTCCGTTTGAGGTCACACACCATGGGCGAATGAAAACCATGTTTTCCTTCTCCACCATCTAGTAAAATGGATTTCACTTTGAATTGACAGAAATGTCTTGGAAGTGCGCCAAAGTAGTTTTTTATTTCCCCCATTGTTTACCTTCGTTCAATGAGGTATGGGACTCCACACGATACACAATAACGTCCTAAACAATCTGTCGATCTGTCAGTCGGTAGCGCGCCAGCCTCTAATCTACAATTCCCAGGTTCGTGTGCAAACTGGGCCTGCGTTGCAATTCGTCGGATGGGACATTAAGCCATGACGCGGTGTGCGGGAGAGCCATACTCTGTGCACGTTAAAGAACACGTTGGATGGTCTTGACGAAAGGCTACCCTCTGTCTCCCAACAGCTGTTTCAGTGGGTCTCCTTGGGGTCCTTGTAATCTGATCATTCAGCCCGTTGTGTGCAAAAAATTGCCGTTCAGGTAAAATCCGTGATTTAGTGCTTGTTTGGCTAATTCGACCACTATTTCGTTATTTGTAATGTCGATATGTGCTGCAGTTCCAAAGTAAACAATGCGATTTAGGTTAACTTTGTTTCGGCTTTCTATTTTTTGAAGATTTCAGTTTGAAATAAATAGTCAAAATTCTTTAAGTTTGTTTCGAGAGGGCTACTAAAAACTTATTGAATGTCAGAGAATATGGGTATTTTCGTCAGCTTATATATTTGGAAAAATTTTCAGTTTCTAAAACCGCTATCAGTTATATATACATAATAATGAGAGTATAATAAGCTGTAATGGTTTCTATAGGGACTTTAAGAGAACTTTTTTTTTCCACGTTTTGTAGTAGATGAATCCCTGTGTGACCTGTGCTCCGTATTACCAAGAACAATTTCCTTTGCTCTTTGTAATACACGAAACTTAAAACAATATAGGGCAAAACAAGAAATGTGCGAATTCAGTTCCCATTTAGTGCATTTTTACTACCTCTGAGTGGTAATTTTTTTCACAAAATTTTCTAAATAACCAGGTCACAAAGATCCCGAAGGCTCAAAGAAGGTTGGGCACTCGCTGGTCAGTTTTTGTGTTGTTTCACCTCTGAGCGGCACTTTTCTGCATACAATAAGCTAAATGATTAGGCCGCAAGGACCTCGAAGGCTCAGAGAAGGTTATGGGGGGGGGGGACCCATTGGAACAGCTGTTGGAAGACAGGTGATAACCTCCAGTCAAGGCCATCCAGCGTGTTCTTTAAGGAGGACAGGTATGGCTCTCCCGCATACGGCTTAACGTTCCATCCGACGAACGGCGACCTTTCCAAGCCAATTGGTGTCCCCTACTGCCCATGGGCAGGGCTGGGAGGCTTGCGGAGGAAAATCTCAAAGCTGACCCAGATGGGACTCGGAACTTGGGAATTACAGATTATGAGCCTGGCATGCTACCGTCTGAGCCATCCCCCACCAGACAGCTTTTGGAAAAAAGATGATAGCCTGAGGTCAAGGCCATCCAGTGTGCTATTAATGTTCACAATGTATGGCTCTCCGGTACACAGAGACATGGCTTAATATCCCATCTGAGGGACGACGGCTTTTTCTAGCCCAGCTGTTTCCCCTAGTGATCGAGGGCAGGATGGAGAGATTTGCGGAGATAAATCTCAATATTGGCCCAGGCGGGATTCAAACCTGATGCGCTATCGACTGAGCGACCATTCCTCCCTAGAGTGGTCCTGTAGACATTGTACTCATGAAATAGTTACCTGTAAAATTTTTGGTTTTGTTGTGAGTGGAATTCGAACCCACCTTTCACAGTAACATGCCAAGCGTGCTGACTACTACACCTTCAGCAGCTAACCTTTTTCTTCAGCTCGTGTGACACATAAAATTCCCCACATATTTTTTGATTCGTTCGTGGTGTCATCTATGTCGGGAAGCTATCAACCAAGTTGTCTCATATGCTGGAATTGAATATTTTGTCACTCATGTTCATGGTATTAAATTAATAATTCAATAGTAAAGTGTTACAGATGTCCTGAAGACATGGAACGCATGGTATGCATTGATTTAAAGCCATCAGTTTCAGTGAAAAAATATTAAATTCCATCATATAACGCAACTTGGTTGTCAGCTCCGTACATTTATGTTGCTACGAACGAATCAAATAATATACGAGTAAGTTTATATGTCACATTAGCTGGGAAAAAAGTTGACTGCTGATGGTATAGTTTGTTAACAAGACTGGGATGTAACTGCGAAGCATGGGGTCGAATCCCCCTTACGGTGAAGTTAAATGTTTCCAGCTAGATACACTAAGATTTTCATAAAATATATTTTTAAGCCTTAAGGTAGACAGATTTATTGCAATTGGAGATGTTTTGAAAAAAAAAGTTTTTTTTAACATTTCATTAATATCAATTTATGAAGTAATAATTTATCAAGAGAAACATTTCTCTTAGAACAGTGGTTAAGCTTACAATCCCTCCCCCGCTAGTTTTCTTTAAAGATATCGCCATTAGTTTTCTTACTTAAATAATGTTAGGGGAAAGCTTAGGAAATACAGTACTGGAATAAAAAGGGAAACTATTCCATGTTATCTCAATAGGAAATCGCATTCAGAGTTTAACAAACTTTTCAATATCATTTTTAATAAAAAATATGTCTAAAGATAACTTAAACATCTCGATCAAATCTAGGTAAATCTCGATTTTAAACAACATTTGTTCAGTAAAAGAATTATGAGCGTTGGAATATTTAACAGATTACAAAAAACTTAATATTAAATTAAAACATGCTAAGAGATCAGCTGACTCTAATAGTGTACGGGTATAATCTATTATGATCTCTGAACTCTTAACCAGTTTTAATTAAGTTTTGGGGTCAATTATGTGTAGCCTGTTAAATAATTTAGAGTTCGTAATTCTTTGAACACTGAACAATAGGTTTAGATATATTTGATTGAAATCTTTAATTTTTTGGTTAAAAATCATGTTGAAGAATTTATTGAGATCGAAATGTGATTTTCTGTTGATATAGCATGGAACTTTTCAATTTTTTTCTCCAGTACTTGTATGTTTTTTTTCTTTCTAAAATGATATTTATTATAGAAAATTTGGAAATAAAAACATAAAAAAAGTAGAAAGTTCATTATTTTTTTCTTTGTGGATTGACAGCTTTTTAAAGCACTATGTGCAGTTTTAATGAAAGTTGTGAAATTTTTTCTAAGAAAAGAAATGACGACTTGTCAAAATTTTAGTCGAAAAACTTTGTCGCAATTCAAAATTATTACGAAGCAAACAACTTTGGACAACATCTGACTGAAATCACACCTCATACATCAGGATATATATATAAAATACTTTTAGTTGTGTAAATTAATGCACTTAAATTTCATTTCACTGCAAAATATATTGCAGTTACCATCTCTTAAAGATGTAATTTCGAGAAGTTTATTTAAACTGAGGTATCTAGTATCTGAGAAATATAGAGGGAGCTAGTATATTGAAGGCTAATATAGTCTTTTCACGTTCATTATCATTAGAAATTCTGCAATAAAAACTAATCAACATATAAAGAAGCCAACAGCAGAAGCTGGACTAACTTGTTATAATGCACGCTGCGTTAACAGTACAAAAAGTAAATAAAATAAATTTTAAGAATGAAAACTGATAATTAATTTTTTTTATTTTTTTAAGATACGAAGGTACTCCCCTAGACAAAGGACATAGATCACCAAAAGCTTAATTAATTAACAGACAACAATAATAATCGATTAATAGAGAATAATTAATTTATAGACACAATGATAACAAATTAATAGACAATAATGATGATTAGTTAACAGAAAATAATATTAATTAACAGACAATAATGAGAGTAATAGATAACGATAATTAAATAATAGGGAATAAAACAGATTAATTAAGAGACAATAATAATGATTAATTAACAGAAAATAATGGTGATAAATCAATAGAAAATTATAATAATAAGGTAATAGGTAATAATAATAATTATTTAACAGATAATACTGATAATTAATTAATAGACAATAATAATAATTATATGAGATAGAATAATGATAATTGATTAAGAGACAATAATGATAATAAATTATAGGGAATAATGATGGTTAAGTAACAGACAATAATGACAATTAATTATTAAACAATAATGATAACAAATTAATGGACAATAATGATGAATAATTAACAGATAAGAATGATAATTAAATAACACATCAATTAATCAGATAATAGCGTAGCGATGATCAATATAAGAGGTTGACAATTCACATGAAGCATCACAAGTAGACAATATATGTATAACGTAGAAGAGTAGCTATTCAGATCAAAACCACATATTTTTTGAAATCGTTTCATATAGTTATGACTTTAAGGAAGAATTAAATTTTCCCATCCTAGGATTGGAACCAAAATTTCTTTATTCTTATCGTTTTAAAGACATTATTATAAACTTGATTAATAAAATTTCTCAGTAACGGAGAGTTCTCATACGTATGTACAAAATATCGTACCGTTAAATCTTTTTTCAAATTTCTTTTTTAAGTTAGAGTCTATTGCAAAGTTTAAAATAATCATGATAATTTCATTAAAAATTTTAAAATTTAAAATTATTTCTGACGAAAAATACTAGAAATCACTCATAAAAGCTGAATATTCTAGATTATCGTCATTATAAACTCTACCAGCTGTTTAGTAAGAACAGAGGATATCTGAAAGGACAATAGTTAAATTGTGCTTTATGTTTAATTACTAAAAAGTGGTTAAAACTGAATTAAAATCAAATAAATAATTTATTTACATTGTTTATTTTTTATTTGACAATTGAAAGAAAATTTAGAAATTTGAAGTATGACTGAGCCCGATACTGAAGTCGTTTGTCAAATTCGAAACACAAACTCATCTCTTGTATAGCAACACAATAACTTTGTTCCCAATTCTTACTCCTATCTACAGTCTCAAAAAATGGGGGGAGAGCCTTTCTTAAACGGTAAGAGCCAAAACTACCAAATTCTGTATGCTGCATATCCTTATCATAACAGAACCAATGTAAGGGTTCAGACCGCCAACCTTTCTTTCTCTCCTATATAAAAAAGGCGTGTTAAATTTGTCTCAACAGTTAAGACGACCAAATTCGTATGCAACTTCTTATTATTATCGTTTACAGCAAGGTAAGGATTCGCTCTCCTATGCTTTCCTCCTCCTCACAAACGAAAGAGAAGCTTACAAAAGCGAAAAAAAGTTCTTTCATGGATGCCAAATGATATTAAACTTCTGCATATTACATCCATTCTGAAGAAATTAAAAAAAAAAAATCTGCCGGTATTTGATAAACGAAACGTTAGGAACCGGCGCCACTAAATTCGGTAAGAAACTCTTTTTCTGTCAGAAATTAGATCAATTCAAGCATGAATCTGAAAAATAAATAGGGGGAGGACAAGTGACGCAATCGATAAAAATCAAAAAGTCGGGGGGAGACTGGATTTCCATAGCGATGTAACATTTCTTCCTTCTTTAAGAGTTTTTTTTTTTTATTTCTTCTGAAACGGATGTAACATGCAGAAGTTTAATAACATTTGGCTTCCATTACTTTTATTGGCATTGCCTTTCTCAGATCCGGCCCAGGAGCAATATAACAGGTTTTCTTCCCAAATTTCTACTCCCCCCCCCATCCAAATGAAAAAATATTCAGAAAAATTATTTATTTTAAACAATAAGCGGGAGAAAATTCGCAGACAACTGGCCAGTCACTAGTTTTTACCACATCTCTGAACAAACACAATTTCATTGTTTTAATTTTTTATATACATAAAAAACTTATTCGGTGAAATTCACTACACTGAATTCAAGGATGGAACTTATATTCCTTCCCCTAAAAATATTTCGCTTTTTCAAATTTTTTTCTAGGTTTACTATAAGAAAAATTGTAAGAGAATTAAATTTTTCCTAGCGTAGAAAGGTTTGTCTTCTGGCCTAGAAGATAAATAATTCTTCTGGACTAACTAGGACAACCAGATTTGGTTTACAACTTCACTTTATAAAAATAAATAATTATCTCCTCAAGCAGTTACTTGCCACTCAGTTTAATACGTCATAGTAAGAGATCTTTGAGAATGGCGGGACTGTGATTAGCAGCCTATCGTACTAACCATTCGGCCACGAGACGGCTACAGCTTCATTTTATCGCAACTTATCAGCATAAGGTTGAGTTCCCTCAAACTTTCCCATGAAAATGAGGAGGAACCTAAACAGGAAGAGTTAGGGAAGCAAACATAGTATACAGCCTATAATAGCTTAAAGCGTACAGCGTGGGGAGCGTCATCTACTGCATGTTAATGAAAGTTTGATATAATTGTGTTAAGGAGAAGAGAAACATCGAAAAAATCTGCCGGTATTTGATAAACATAAAATAAATTGTTTTCTTCATCCAGAGTCTGATCTGATTAGAGGATGACAAGGAAGGGACCCTTTCAAAATGATAGAAAGGATAATAGAGGTAAAAGATTATTAAACTTTTGAATATTTTACGCATTCTTCAAGAATTTACACGAAAACA
Organism: Ryuthela nishihirai; assembly: GCA_038380435.1. Lineage (NCBI taxonomy): Eukaryota > Metazoa > Arthropoda > Arachnida > Araneae > Heptathelidae > Ryuthela > Ryuthela nishihirai. Next base: position 36,038,425 of record JAWZYU010000006.1, read on the forward strand.
TGACGGGGAAAAACGTTATACTGCAATGGAAATCTCCCCCCCCCCCCAAATTCCTTTTTCTTAGATCGAGTCTAAATCTATCTAACGCAAATGGAAGCTGATGCTGATGTTGTCGTCATTAAGAGTGCTAAATTTGTTTCTATCTGAATGGGATCAGCCTTTCCCACTGAGGAGGGGAGATTGCAGCTGAGAGTAATTCGTAACAGTAGAGAATTCAAAATATTTTCATTGCTCAAATGACAGAAAAAAAAATCAGAAAATCGATTGAACTGATGGAAATAACGATGCTCCAACACAATGTGGCATCTAATTACTGTGAGCCATTATTCTTTCAGTTGTAGATTCAACAGACTATCCACTGCACATTCCACTGCACATTTAGCTCTATTTACTTCAAACATTTCTTATCCAACATAGTAAAAATTCATCAGTTTTAAGCATTTCAATATATATAGCTCAAATTTAAAAATATTGAAGATTCAGTTCAGCAATTTCCCTCATTTTTGAACTTTTGCTTCGTGGCAAGCGTCTCCTTATTCGATAAAAAATCGAAGCTTTGTGTCACTTTCTGTAAACGCATGCGCAAAACTCTTCAGACTGTCACGTGATATCGCATCATCCTCGTTATGCGTTCGTGGTGATCTTAAACACATGAAAAGCGGGCAAATGTTTTTAATACACAGCAATACTGCAGCGAAAAAAAAATACAATCACGAGTGTTTGCAGGACATTATGTGCTTAATGGGTAGGGTGCGATTTTTCTCTTGTATCTTCCTCTTAACAAAAGTAAGAGCTTCCAAGAAGATATTATTGTGAAAGCATCAATGTGTTGCAGGAAGTTACTGCGGATGCATCTGCGTGTTCCGAAGTTATTGAAAACATTGGAGTGGAACTTTTGTCATTTTCATCTGCTTTACAAAAGCAGCTGAAAGATTCTGAGAAATAATAATTATTTCAACAGAGCTGTATCGAAAGAGATTACTGAGCGAAACTTTGCTATCAATAAAAGAGTCAGTTGAACAAAAGATTTTTTTTTTCTTAATGACAAAAGATGTCCTGTTAATGATGATCTAGACCAGGGGTTCTCAACGTGGGGTACGCGGTAAACTTTTTTGGTGTACGCCTTGAGAGCTCACAGGTCGCTAGATCTAGTAACAAAGTCGCTAAGTTGGCATTATTATACTATAACTACAGTTTTTATCTATCTATATAAGGAGCAAGCCAGTTACATACACATTTCCGGGGAGTACGTGAAGCAGAAAAGTCTGAGAACTACTGATCTAAGCAGAAAAGTCTGAGAACTACTGATCTAAGCTAAAATTTCTTGTATTGAACAACAGAATCTTCCAGAGCAAGCACTCAAGTCCGTATTCTGGTAGTAGCCCATAAGTTAATATCATAAGAGATATTCAATTCTGGAAGAGTACGGAATGGGAGGGCTATTCCCTCAGTGTTGCTCATTGATCTGGTGTCCTTTCTATTATTTTCTTTGTTCCCAGTGTCTAATGGCTTTCAGCGTGATTTTTGATTCTGAACTTACTGACTGGGCTTCTTTTGAGGGAAACCTACCACTGTGTTTTCTGTTTCTTTTGCCGATTGCCAGCCCAGAGTGGACAGATGCATAGGATACCTTATTTCTGCTGATAGATAATCCTGATCAAAGGTCATCGCGTCAATCGGTCAGAACGTAGGAACAAGCTTGGCCTGACTTCGCATTGGCAAAAACTTTTCAGCAAGCACAAAATTCGAGAAAAAAAAGCAAATTGCAAAAGTAAACCCAATCTTCAATGAACCATTGTACTATATTTATTGAAGTGCTTCTGAAGAATTTCTGCTACGTTTGGTAAGAATTGTTTGAAGTAAACAGAGTGTTAACTTGTGAAGTGGAATAATTTCTGAAACTAAACAGAATATATCGGGGAGTGGGGAGTCAGTCGGTAACGCTCCAGGCTCGTAATCTGCAGTTCCCAAATACGAGTCCCATTTGGGCCAGCATAGAGATTTATCTCTGCAAAACTCCCCGAGGGGACATAGATGGGCTTGCAAAGGCCGCTGTCCGTCGGATGGGACATTAAGCCGTGGCCCCTATGAAGGAGAGCCATACTCTGTACATGTTAAAGAACACGCTGAATGGCCTTGACGGGAGTCTACCATATGGATCCTAACAGCTGTCAAGCGGACCCCCTGCCCTCAACCTTCTCTGAGCCCTTGGGTCCTTGTTACCTGGCCATTAAGCTTTTTGTGTGTAAAAAAGTGCCACTCATAGGTAAAACAATCCAACTCTAGTGTAGTGATACCCTACATTAGAGTGATGTGTGTCTAGCAGATCAGCTTCTTTATTGATTCTGGCTATCGGAAACGTTTCCATGTAAAGGGGTGTCTGTAATCCCATGAGCATTGACAGGTTGAGTGTATTTTGTCTGAGCGGACAGCCTTGAGTAAATGGAGGGAAGAAAGGAGGGATATTAATTATGCATAAAAATTAAAGTGGTGCAATTTGTTTTAAATTTAAGTTAAAGCTATTTTTTTAAATCAATTAAAATAAATTTATTAATTAAATTAAATTTAATTAAATTTATCAATTAAAATAATTTATATTGATAAGGATTTTATAAAAAAATCATTGAGAATATTTTAAAAATAATTTCCATATTTTTAAAAATTTATAACTACTAGTTGAGTTTTTAGAAATTTTAATATGACAAAAACTGCTATATTTTTCAAAAGTAGGTCTTCTGTTTCTGCAGTGTCCAGGCCTATTGTAACGAGGTGGCCTTGACACGGGGTCACGGCTGAACGTCCCATCCAAAGGATGGCGGCCTTTCCAAGTCCATCGGTGTCACCTACTGACCGAGGAAAAGGTAGGGAGGGTTACGGAGATAAATGTCAATACTGGTCCAGCAGTATAGATTACGAGCCTGGGACGTTATCGAATGGCCCCTCGCCCTTCTATCGGATAATTAACGTGAGATAGTGTTCATCTTGTACTGTTGTCAAACCTGGACGACTTTACACTAATCTACGGCTGAGTCTGGTACTCTTCATCTAATGACAACTGGTCCAATGCCGTTTCGTTCAATGTCGATTGTTCCAATGTCAAATCGTCTAACGTAGACGATTGGTCTAAAGGGACGATTCGTCTAATGGGACAACTCGTCCAAAGCTGATTCGTCCAGTGAGACAATTCGCCCAAAGCTCGCTCGTTCAAAAGTGCAATAGCCAATGATTCGTCCAATGACCGTGAGGAATTATTCTTTCAGCTGGAGAATTAAAGACTACAGGTAAGCACACTTCCACAAACAGAGAGAATGAAAATTTTAGTCAAACAAAAACACCCCAACTTGAAGCGAAATAGAAGGTTCTTCTAAGGATTTTAGAAAAACAGACAGCTGTATCCCTTGTAGAAGAAATGACTGCATTTTCCGGTATTTGGTGGAGAGTGGTTTTTATTTCCATATCCTTTTCTTGTATTGAGAAGCAGAAACAGAGATGGCCAAAAATGGCTAAGTGGCATTGAGTGCTGAAAAAGACAAATGGAAGAGAATGAATATAGCAGTGTTAGGGCTCAAAGCATAAAGTACGCGACCTAAAGTGATGAACATCAATAGAACGTCTAAAGTTATAACAAGAAATATCGAAGAAGAAAATACCTTTTACATCATGCGAATAACACTCATTTTCTCGTCGTAATCATTTTGTATTTCAATAGCCTTCGACCAATGAGGTAAAATATATAGAGTGAGCAACCGCTGTGTAACAGCGTCCCCAGTCTGAAGCTAAAGTAAGCTCGTTAATGCTCACTCTTTACATGGCCGCCAACATGTAAAGTATAAGCAATCACTTAACAAGCGCCTTTTCTTAGTATTATGTTTACATGCCTTAATAAACAAAGGGATTACTATTTTCATTAAATTGTAGTATCAAACAAAATATTTACTGTCAAAAATGTCTGGAAATAACGCGATCTTTTAACTGATATTTTTTTATATTAAATACAATATTTTTATAGGCTATTATAGGTTCAACTAACATGATTGATTGGATTTTATCATAAGAGCGAAAATTTAATTTAATTAAAAAAAAGAAAATATTTAACTACTTAGGCTTAGTGCATCTTCTACTGTGGCATATAAACTGACAGGCTCCTGTCAAACCTCTGTGGCAAGCAGCTGCTTGAGGAGTATTTATTTATTTACATTAGATGGCCATGTAAAGGGTGGACAAGACGTAGTTCGAATTGCTTCAACTTTTGGAACCGGTTCCGCACCTGTTTATTTAACCTCGTTGCCTTCGACATATCTATAGTTGCCCCTAAATACTTCTTCAAGGTAACATTAGAACCTTAAAGTAGATTTCGGAAAAGAATGAGGGGCGGTGGTGGCTCAGTCGGTAGCGCGGCAGTCTCGTAATCTGTAGTTCCCAGGTTCGAGTCCCAGCTCGGTTAGCGTTGAGATTAATCTCCGCAAAATTGCCCGCCCTGCCGCCTGTCAGTAGGGGCCACCTATGGACTTGGTAAATGTCGTCGTCCGTCGGATGGGACGTAATGCCGTGGTCCCGTGTACGGGAGAGCCCATACCCTGTGAACGTTAAAGAACACGCTGGATCGCCTTGACGGGAGGCTACCATCTGTCTCCGAACAGCTGTTCCAGTGGGTTCCCTCCCCCAACCTTTTCTGAGCCTTCGGGGTCCATGTGACCTGGCCATTTAGCCCGGGTGTGCAAAAATGAAAAGAATGCAAGGAAAAATATATATTAATGAAACAAAATTGGGGATCAAAAAATTAAATACACTGTATTCTAACAGGAATAGGAACATTATTAAAGTTTTATGTGGAAATCTTTTATCATATTCTGTTTTGCAAAAGTATGCTTTCATATACTGCATGACTTCATTTTGTTCTAACGTTAAAGCTGATAGAGAAGCCATTATGGGGATGGCGATACTGACATAAATACAGACCTTAATCACACAAAATTACATTAATTACATAAATACAGAACTAAAAGATGAACGATTACAGAAAAAAATATCTCTTTGTCCACTTTGATGACAAACAGTCCAAATATTTTGCATCTTCTCTTTTCTGAAATATATACTGCCCTATAATGTTATGGAAAGTATGCAGTTCATGACACAGATTACAAAATTTTTATAACGGATCCAGATAAACACGAATCCTTGACACAACTGAAAATTAATACTGTTATTAAGTGCAAAAGTAGCAAGTGTACGGCAAATTTCACTACTGTCACCAGAATTGTGATAGGTATTGAAATATTTTTATGCTGCTTAGCCCATTAATTCCCAAAGGTAGAAATCATAATATTTTTAAGGTAGCACTTTTACTATACACAAAAATACATGTAAATAGGTAGTTGTGATAAAAAACAACAACAATTTGTAACCACAGAAGCTACAGAAAAATGTTGCGTGTACACAACTTTGGGGATTATCAGAACATGAATACTTAAAACACATGGAATTGTCTGAAGCAGTCTGCATGAATATCAACTTGACAATTTTTACACATATATATTGTATTGCTTTTACAATGTCTATATTATCTTGCTTTATTCTCCTGTTCAACTATAACATGGTCAATATTGTCAAACCGTACTTCGGTGGGTAGTGAGTTCTTGGATGGACGCCCATAGTTGGGTTTTGGAGAAATAATGTTTAGTCCACTAGACCCTGCTATCTCCTTATTTTCTTGACTATTACTGTCTTTTATTTTCATAAGAGTAGCAGCTACATAAGATTTGAATTGTATTTGTGTCATATTCTGCTTATTTCCTATATTATAGATTTTTCACGCCTTCACAATTACGCTATCTATCATATTTATAAAAAGCGGCAACCACCATTTCTTCCCCTTACACGAATTCTGTAGTTTGCAATACCGTATCATGGAGATCAACTCCACCATATGCTTATTGTATTCAGCAACAACTTTTGGCTGAGCAACAGCAATCTTCTGTTCCTTTCTATTTTATCTTTTAGCAGATACCAGTGGCTCGATACTGCAGTTATTTGTAGCGACAGTCACTACAGAATTGTCATTCCATCTTATCATCAATACTTCCTGTTCCTTATCAAAAGAAAAAATCATATGAACCTCTTTCTTTTTTCTTGATATTCTTTACTGTTTCCAAAATATTATTGCTTGTACGATTCTCACGAATTGTACCCGTGGCATAAAAACCTTTATTTTTCAGTACGCATAATAACTTATGCAAGGAGAAAAAGTTATCAAAAAATACACGATGCTTAGATGGATGCTACACAATGGACAAAAGATCCAGTATAACCCTTTCTCCTACACCTAAGTCGTCTTTTCGGTATTCACACTGTTTCCGCCATATGGTATAAATTTATATAAATATCGATTGGAACTACATAGATACCACTGACAATTTGGAAAATTTATCATTTAGATGTAATTGATCATTATCTGATAAGGGTATATTTTGTTTGATGGAATTAAATTTATTCTTTGTCATGCAATTTATTACCAGTGGTATACCTTTGTCCTCATCCTTCGATCAATATATTTTTGCAGCTGGTAATATATGGTAATCGGTAAAAATCAATATACCACAGAGCGCTTCAGACTTGCCTTGCTTAATTCAACAAAATGTCGATTATGATCATTCGCATATTTTTTTGAATAACCGACAATATTTTCCCAGACATCATCACTAAAATATAAAAAAAAATAACGTATGGAGACTTGCCACTAATTTTGCTTTTAATTTCCTCTATCATAATATGTTCTTTTTGTGGTAAACTTTTGTAAATCGGATTTTTCTTTTTTCCACTTCGGAATAACTTTCTTTGCTTTAGTTTTGACAGTTGTTCTAGGGGAAGTTTTTTAGTTTCTTGGAACTTGATGCTGTAGGTCGCTCTTCTTTGACATCTTGAGCTTCATCAATTAAATTTGCATGGACCTCGTAGGTTCCAGCTATGTCTGGCAAAACATTATCACTCTCACATCTCACATATATCATCACTAATATCTTCCTCATCTCTAAGTCCGTCAACCGTTGTGGTATGTACACCGCATCAATATTTTCAGCTTGTTGCAAATCGTCATCCTCTTCTAATATAGAAATTAGGTCTGCAGTTGACAAAGGTCTATTTTTTTCCCACCACTGGCCACCACTAGACTCGTTCACAATGAGTCATCAAACATGTGACAGACAATGGGCACATGTTGTGCAATCCCAAAGTTTCGTAAACGCAACATTAAATAAAAATAAAATAAATACCCCCTCATACACTAAATGTTATACTGTGCAAAAAATAAAAAAATACTTTCTAATTATATGAAACGTTGTCTTGAATGAAATATTTGTGAAGCTATTTTCATAAATTCTTAGGGCATTTATTATTTCTACATATCTTTTTTAGACCCGTCAAACTGCAAAAGATTAGAGAGGCTATTTAGGTATAGTTTTAATATGAATAGTAATTAAGCTTTTATTTCATATTGATAAATATTTATGCTTGGACATAAAATATTATGCCCTTTATAACATACATTGGCTTAAAATTAGATTAGTAGTTCAAATATATAAATTTTTATTATTATTTGAAGAATGTTTCGTTTATTTTTTAATGGATTAGAATAGTTAATATCCAGACCTACAAAAAGCAATGTTTTTCATAACAAATCGAAATCTGCATTTAATTCATCAACCTTGCTGTGAGTTAAAGCAATTTGCGCGGAATTCGAGTGACTGGGTTGAGGAATTTTTTTTGCTGTAACTACAACGAAATGAACCTACCTCACAGTATTTCTTGAAGCTATTTCTGTTGCATTAACTCGGAAGGAACGCTCAATTCCTTTCTTTAACTTTCTAATGGAAATCAAATATTTATTCATTTTGGATTAAAGCAATAAGCATTTATATATTTATTTTTATTAAGAACTATTTTGCGAGACTGTTTAATCCAGTTTAAATATCAGCGGTTTTTATATAGTTATTTTACTGCAAGGAATCCATGAAAAATAGGGAAAACATTGTGACAAAAATATTAGATCATTTCATATCGTAATTATCATCGAGTAAAATATTCAACACTTTCATACTAATTTTTTATATTATTTCAATATTAAATTTCCCTCTACTTAAACAACAGTATAATCAGAAGAAAATCTATGTTTGAACACTGAACTTACAATTCTCACAGCAAGCCCTTTTTTCACTCTTTTTATTCGTTAAATTGTTATAATATTCCTTATATTTTGGAATCGAAATTATTTTCCTTTTCCAGCAACAAGGAAAACTCTATTATAAAAAATGAAGCACTTCATTAACTATATATATATAGAAGCATAAGACAAAGGTTAAGAATTTCTGCTTAAGTGATTTCTAAAATGATTTTTTTTTAATGTATGTCCTTAAGATATCCAAATTCACACACGTGATTAATCCAACACTTTAGTTCCAAAAGTCTCTTTTTTAACTTAGTTTTATATTATAAAATTTGTTGAAAATTCAATCCAGTGAAACGAAATCTTGAAATCACATACAATTCAAATTTCGATTGAATTTCATCTCTCCGTAATTGTGTCACGAAACGATACTTAGAAAAGTACAAAATCCTTACTGGAATTGATGCTCTTGAAAAAAAACAGCATTTCTTCAGTTTTCACAGCGAAATTCTTCGAAGAGCCTACTTCGTCTCCCGCTTCGTAATCTCTTTGTGTAAAAACCAACACTTTGTTAATATCAGTAAATCATCGAAGTGCTTCGAAAACGTATTAGATAGCTTTCTTTCTTTCCAGATATTAGTACTACCTGGAAATAGTTCGGCTATGTTGGACTTGTCTGTTTCCGAAAGAAACTTTCTAATTACAATAGGCAACAAATTTTCATAAATTCATGCCTCCGAGATAAAAGTAGCCATTTCTTAAAGATTTCAAGGTGCTGAACACGAATATGACAATGAAAATGCAAAATTGGCTACGATTTCTGAGAAATCTGCAATAGTTTCTTATATAATAGAATAATACGTACATATTACATGTATCAGTAAAACTCCGCTTCTACTTCCGACGTCGCTTTACCTGTCGCTTGTACAGCTGCTCAAGATCATCTTTGGCGAGAATCCAACAGTAATCAGCCAACATTGAAGTGGACCAGTTTCCCTGGTATCGTTTCTCCATCGTGGCAATATTCTCCATCGTTGTCCTGGTGAAAATGTTCGCTGTGCTCATCACTAACCATGCCGCAATTGTCGGGGAAGAAAGCTAAATGGAAATGGAGAAAGTGGATCTTTAAGGACATATTGCAGCCAAGTTTTAGATACAGAGACAACATGTCCGTTACTTGTTCATGTTGTTCCAAGCCTTTTTCTCTTTACCCTGAAGCAGATTGTCGAATATCTGGTCTCTGAACAGCTCGTGAATCTGAGGACCCAGAAAAATTCCTTCTTTAATTTTCTCTTCACTGAGTCAAGGAAATTTGCCAGCCAAGTATTTGAAAGCTGATGCAGTCCGGTCCATGGTTTTTACGAAGCTTTTCATCTCACCGAATTTGATGTGTAGGGAGGGAAGCAGGATTTTGTGCGTTTCTGCGAGTGCTGGGTGTTCCACATTCTTCTCTCTGACCTTCAGAGAATTCCTCTGAGGCCAGTTTCTCTCCACGTAGTGCAAAGTCTTTGCTCGGCTGTCCCATTCACATAAGAAACAGAAACACTTCATATATATCCCAGCTGCAGACCCATCAACAGAGCCATTTCCTTCAAGTCACAACAGAGATGCCAGCCATACGGTGTATTCAAGACAGTTCAACAGCTGTTTTAGGTTGTCGTAGGTTTCTTTCACGTAGACAGCGTGTCCAAGGGAATGGATGGACGTCGATTTCCATTAACCAGCAACACCACCTTGTTGAGACTAAATTTCAAGTAGTCTATGAATAGTCACCATTCTTGAGGGTCATGTTTGATTCCGAAGGCATTCATCAGGCCATCTACATCGGTGCAGAACACAAGGTCATCTTCCTTTCTGAAGTAAGGCGCAAACTGCTCATGACGAGTTAGAAACGAAGTCACTCGAACATTTTCCTTGAGAAGTTTCCATTGTTTAAGTCTTAATCCAAGTAACTCTGCTTTGGCCTTGGAGATCTCTAGATCACGAACAAGATCGTTCATTTCTCCTTTGGTGAGAATGTGTGGCAGATGTATGGTGTATCATCATTAAACACCGAAGGCTGCGGAGAACCCGACGTTGGTTCACCTCCATCCTCATCGTCTGAATCGATGGAAAATTCTTTTCGAGGTTCGGGAACGGGAAGGCCTTCGCCATGTGGAACTGGTTGAAGAGCAGATTGCATATTCGGCTACGCTATTGTCCACTTCTTTTATTTGTGATGCCTCCAGAAACAGGTGGAACCATGCAGAAGTAGCAGTCATTTATATGATTGCTTGGCTATCTCCAAACCATAGAAACAGCAAACTGCATTGCCACTTTTCACCTTTCAGCCATTTCAGAAGATTTCTTGCACACGTACTGCAGCATACGTGGGGGGCCAAGGCCTTGGCCTGTTCCCCCGATCTTGATCTCCAAAATAACACTCATATGCTGCTTTCACTATTGGAGTGATGGCCCTTTTCCGGCTTGCAAACGTCACTTCCTCGCAAAACTAACAACATGTATCTGCAGTATTAACACAGTTACGAGGCATCGCTACTGCCAGATTAAAGCTGCGAGAATCACTTGTTTTGTACTTATGACCCAGGAGTAACTGAGAGTCGCTAAAAAGACTTGCTCACCCTATGAGACGTCGCTTAGAACTAACGATTGCATCATCTTTTATCCGCGATCGTAAGACCGCGATGTAATGACTCAACTAGATTGCATCAGACAATGATCCAATTCCTCCGGGGGTTGTGTATGGCGGGCTGATGCAATACAATGCAATATGTTGCAATCTGGAGTTTAAAATACGTCGTTGTGAAGTGGTTCCTAAGAACTCAATGCGGACTGAGTCGTTTATACATGACCATCTCTGCCTCTCCTAAACAAGAGTCAATCGACAAATTTTATTGTCATTCTCGTGATCAGCATCTCGAAATTAGTAGAGTTTGGTTATTTTCATTTGAAAGCCTTTTCGTGTGTTGTCAGTGTTATTACTACAAATTCCTTTTACTGAAAAGAAAAACTCTCCTAACGTTGGGAATCATATCTTGTGGAAATTCAAATTTCCGATTTCAACAGAGATTTCATTAAATACCATTGATTATTCTATGTAAGAAGTGAATGATTCCCTACGTTATCTGAATGATTCCGATTAGATAGATAGGAATCATTCAGTTTAAGTTTAATATCTAATCGGAATCATTCAGTTTAAGTTTAATCCACTACACTAGTGTGAATTTGATGATATACAGTGTGAATGAGCACTTTCTGAATTTGTGTAGTGGATCTACTATACAAAATTCACACTATGTTCATTTGAAACAATTCTTATCTTACAAAGCAGTTAATCATTTTTTTGAAACTCATTCAATCAATCAATCAAACAATTTTGTTTCATCATCATATACAATTTATAACATAAAAAAATATGAGTGAACACAAAAACCACATGGTTTGTCTGGGTCACTAAAGGAAATTAATACAAAAATCAATAATATAACTCTCTGATACATATCTTGTAAATTCGAAGGCAATTGTGTTTCAATTCACTTAACAAGTTCATGTTTCTTTATCGGCCTTGGTTTTCTTACCAAGCATCTACCTATGTTCATTTGAATTACCTATGTTCATTTGAAACAATTCTTATCTTACAAAGCAGTTAATCATTTTTTTGAAACTCATTCAATCAATCAATCAAACAATTTTGTTTCATCATCATATACAATTTATAACATAAAAAAATATGAGTGAACACAAAAACCACATGGTTTGTCTGGGTCACTAAAGGAAATTAATACAAAAATCAATAATATAACTCTCTGATACATATCTTGTAAATTCGAAGGCAATTGTGTTTCAATTCACTTAACAAGTTCATGTTTCTTTATCGGCCTTGGTTTTCTTACCAAGCATCTACCTATGTGAAGAAAATCTATTTACATTTAGTAAGTTCTGTAAGCGCATGCGCAGAAAGCTGCAGATGGTCAGAAGACGTTGCATCATCTCCATTGTGCGCATGTACTGATCTGAAGTACAAAGCCAAGCGGACAAATGTTTTCGGTGTGCAGTTACATGGAAACCGCGATTGCAACCGGGATTGTTTACAAGAAAATATGTACTTAATGGGTGGGGTGTGTTTTTCCCCATTTAATCAACCGCTTTACAAAAGTAACAGCTCCATTCCAAGAAAATGCTGTGGCGAAAACAACTACTGTATTATAAAAGTTATTGAAAGCATATTGGCACAACTTGGTCATTTTCATTATCAAGAAAATCATGAGGTGAACAAAAATACTGGTTGATACGTCATACACGAATTTCTGGTCAATGATGAACTGGGGAGGGGAACTAGAAGATAAATGGGGGTACTGACTCACAGGAGGCTAATGTTAATCCTATGGGAGAATTCCAATCCAGAAAAATCGAACGAGGCTAATGTTAATCCTATAGGAGAATTCCTATCCAGAAAAATCGAAGGAGGCTAATGTTAATCCTATGGGAGAATTCCAATCCAGAAAAATCGAAGGAGGCTAATATTAATCCTATGGGAGAATTCCAATCCAGAAAAATCGAAGGAGGCTAATGTTAATCCAATGGTACAATTCCAATCCAGAAAAATCGAAGGAGGCTAATATTAATCCTATGAGAGATTTCTAATCAAGAGCATCGAAGATGGTTATTGTTAATCTTATATGGGGGGATTTCTAAAAGAAAATTCAAGAGGCTAATGTATACTCAGGAGAAGTATTTCTCATCGAGAAGGGGCCAATATTATTTTTACAGAAAATTTTGCTATTCCAATTGTTTCACTGGTATGTATATAAATCATTTTGAAGTCATTTCACATGTATTTATAATTATCATGTGTCCTCTTTATGTAAATATGCAAGAATTTAGGATGAGAGTTAACACGAAATTCGATAAAACATTACTGGTCCTAATATTCTTGTCATTTTGCTGAGCTTGGGGAGAAGCAATGCGAATTCAGGTCTCCTTCCTTAGTATCAAAAGGATTGGGTCGGAAAATGATTTGTCTGTTTCGACACGTGATTATTAACTGTTTCACTTCTCATCCATTAGCTTAAGACTCTGAAAATGAAGAGAGATGGATTGCATGGAATATTTTCATGATAGAAAATGAAGCTTGCAATGTTGGCAACTATTTTTTTGCCTTAGCATATAAAAAGGACATGTAATCTTTACATTCAACAGGTTTATCACGTACGAACTCTTTTTTAAGTTGAGGCAAAATGCAGATTTTATAATTGATCAAATTATAATTATGCAGTACTGCATGTGTAATACAGATTTCAGGAAAGACACTCAACACATTGACTGACACTGAGACGATTTTTACAGAACAAAAAAGTCTTTATTTAAAGAAATATCCCTTTACGTGCTACAGGTTTCTCCAACACAATAAGCTTTATTCTTGAGAAAGCTAAGATTGATCTCCCCAGTTCCGTACAACAGGGAGATTTGCACAGCATTTGTTTTTTGAGATAAAAGTCAGTGGGAGAAATGTTTTTTCTCCCGTTTTCCGCAAAAAAAAAAACTCTGGATTTGCAACGACAGGAGATCTACAGAAAAAGGGTTGCTCTAAGAATTTCAAGCACTTTTATAATGTCCATAGGCCAAAGTATCACATCCATTAGCAAGAATAAATCTTTTATTATCATAAGGGCACAGTCCTGCTTTGGTTGAAGACACAGTGTAAATTCGATGCGATAACTCTCGATTTTCGCAGCACTGACTCGCGACATAAATTTGTTTAGCAGACAATTTTCGTAATCTGCATAGCATATTTTATTTTTAATGATTTTTCTTTGGCAAACCTTTAGCAGCTTTCTTTTCACCAGCTTTACTCCGAAGACTATACATCTTGGAGCGTAAACCAACAAAACATTCTCCTGGTACACCGAGGAGTTCATCTTTAAATTTGCCAGTGCTTTTTTATTTCGTGTATCATTCAAAAAATGGTCTTCTGGGTAATCCGAAGTATCGAAAACGTCGGCATGATCTTTCATATCTTCATATACATCTTCTGTTTGTATCTCGTAGCAAAAGGAGTCAGTATCAGTGAACAATAATTTTGCTCTATTTCTATACTTACGCACTATAAATTCATAATGGAAGTTATACATGAGGGTTTTGCTGATGTCAAGTATCGAGAATCCTGCATAAATAGGCATGTTCAGCTTCAGTTTCTTATGTTTTGACTGCATACACGCCAGATCATTATCAAATACTTGGAAGGCATGAAATGCAGGTGATGCGATTAATTTACGTAGTCTCTTCTTATCTTGGGTTTATTCAATTTTCACGCGGTGTCTCAAATTCTCCATTGTTTTCCCAAATACTACATTGTTCATCAATTTGAAGAAGTCTTTTTCGAAATCATTTCTCGCCTCTCTTCTTTGGCAGGTATTAAATTCGATGTATGGTTTTAGCCAAGGCGACTGTTTAAATTCTAAAATGCGGTGGATATGTTTCAGCTGCATGTCTAGAGCTAAATACTGCTTTAGGTTTCGATAATGCACTATATAGTCTTCTTCTCATATACATTAGGAACAAGTTTCGCTGATTTGTCTGAAATAACTAATCCTAGATGGGAAATCAGTTCACAAGAGTAAGGCGAGAGCAATTGTGCATCAATCTGAAATTTCTCTGCAGCTAATGGGTAGTCATTATGCATATCGTGAAGCGGAGTAGGATAGTCTAAATCAACCTCTAATATGTAACCGGTTTCAGAATCATCAGTCATTGTGGTAACGTCAAAAATTTTCCAGTTTTTCTCTGTCAATCCAGTGAAAGTCGCTTACTGGGAGATTCTCTGACATAGTCCAACCGTATAAATTATTAGCGTCTAAATATATGATGTATTTAGAGGGCAGAAGTGGATCCTATGTGTCTAGGTATTTATTGTTCGCTTTGCTATACCGATTGTAAATTATGGAAATGCCACCACGAATACCTTTCTCCAGAAACAAATACATCGTAGGATCGGTGAGCAAGTCCATCTCTACATTCGTCATCTTCAAACACGCTCGCCATGCTAATCCAGGAGCGGTATAAACATGGCAAGGATCGAGTTCATAATAATCAATACATAACTTTCTGAAATGCTGAAACATCAGTTAGTAGAAGCACGTCACTCTTGATATGCAAGTCATGTACTCTCCTAGATTTTTTATTTTTAATCATTCCACACTTTCAAAGCATGATTGTAATCTTCTGCTAACATCTCTTCTGTAAGCTGGTTATAAAAAACTTCAGGTGGTAGTAATTTTGTATCCTCAAACTTCTCACAGCTGTCGATATAATCATACGGATGCACAGTTTTTCTCGAAAATATTTTTTCGCACTCTAAAGTTTAAAAAAAAATTTTTTTTCTGAAACGGCAAAGGTACGCATCGCCATCTTGTGGTAAAGAAGTGATATAGAAATGGTTTTTGAAATTTAAATAAATATATTTATTAAACAGTAGGACTTTTAAAAGTCGCAGACACTATATACGATATTTATTCCCATTCTTGAAATACTTAACAAATAACTATAACATTATATTACATTTATTAGATTACAGAAAAGAGCAACCAACATAAATATTTTGTTGAGAATTACTTCAATAGCTGCTAGGGTGCCTTTCGTCATTTTTACAAGAGATGACCTTGAGGATCGGTGCCTACGAAAAGAGGTGAATGTAAGTTGAAATGTTTCGTTGAGACAGCGTGGCGCTGTGGTCGCTTGCTTCTTTTGTCGTCGCATGTACAAATGGTAGTGTTATGGATTGTATTTATTAGGACTCAGTGTAAGCTTTACAGCGTGAGTCCCATATACCTTACCATTCAATTGTGAGAGAGTCTGACTTTGCGGATTAGCTATTAGCTTGCAGTTAATTTTTTAATCATTATAATTTTACAGTCCTTTAAATGTTATTGTGGTTTTGTTTCATAAAATGTAGGTGTTAAAATAAATTTAAATATAGTAGATAACTCAAACATCGTCTGCAGTTATCTACTATATTTAAATTTGAAGTCCTTATTGAAGTAGATAATCAAGTGGTACTTAGTGGTGAGACTTAGTGGTCTTTTTGTGGTGAGGGGGAGAAATTTTAATATGTGTACAGTGTTTAAGAAATTTTTTTCTGATTTACCATGTATCTTAATGTTAATATATGGAATACAGATAATTCAGGTTTGATATTTCTATACTGTCTGATTACGGAAAAAGATATTTCGCACACAGTCGTTTCGACATATGCTTGGCGATGTGGCATATGTTTGCCTTAAATAGTTTGTATAAAAAAACACAATTCAGAATCACAGTGTTAATTGCAGCAAGTGACTAGCGAAATTTCGATAGTGTTCATAATGGATATTTTCGAAATACTTAACTTTAAGAATTACTGCTTAGTGCAAATGATCTGATATTGCGCCATAAGGTTAAAAAACTATAAAATATATATTAATATAATGTATATGGGAAAAAAAGTTAGAATAGAAATAACAAATATTAATTTTTTTCTAAAAAAACTTTAGTTTTTATTACACGTAAAAAAAAGTACTACTCTTATATATATATAAGGGAACACTTCAGTCAAATAGAAACATATTAACTTCTTTTCCATTATACCTTAGGAAAAAATAGTGTTTCGTTATTATGTTGGTTGGTAGGCGTAAATATTTAACAGAATCCTTTATCAATGGGGGACTGAAGGAAGCCATAAGTATCGCAAGTGTCATTTGAATGTAATTGAAAAAAATTGTTAACCGTTATTGATTATGATTTATTCTGTCGTTTTTTATTAGATCACTTAATTTTTCATGCCTAATTAATTTTTAATTAAAAATGATTATTATAAATGCAGATTCAATTACTTTCAGCCTTATTAACTTTGATTATTTTTCGGGGGAGGGGGGATTCGCGATGAATTTATAGATTGGCGTTATCGAATCTATATCTGTGCCCCCTCTTACCATCCCCCCAATATATGACGATTATTATTAAATTTTATTCTGATGTAGCGATTAAATATTCGATGAAAGTTTGAGTGTATCGGTATTTGATTCACACTTAATTTTATTTTAGAGTTACTTTGAGCAAGATTATATAAGGAAGTGAAGGTGCGAATATTGTCATTTGTGTTCGTGTAGCTGTCCAGTGCGTTTGTATGCTGATTCTGCAGACGATGTTTGAGTGTAAAGATTGTGGAATGGTCTACGCTCATCCTGCAATCTTGGACCGTCATAAGAAATCTCATAACAAAGGAGCGCTTTTCCATTGTGCTGCTTGTACAGCTACATTTGTAAGAAAAGATAACTTTGAGCGACATCTTAGCTCTCATAAGAGTAGTTTCTCCTTTGAATGCGAAGTTTGTGGGACAACCTTTAGTAGAAAAGATAATTATAAGCTGCATATCCGACGTTCACATCATATAAATAAGAAGAGGAAACGTTCTACAGATGATGGATGTCTGCAAAATAAAAAGAAGAGGAATGAGCATGATGAAAAAGAAGACGACCCGTGCCGTTTCGCTGACATTCTATCAATGCGGAAATTGGTGGCTAATGAGGAGACAAGACATGATTTGATTGGTTTCCTCGATGATTCGTGGAATGAACTGCAGACCTTTCTACAAGAAGAATTGCACTTGAAGTAGATAATCAAGTGGTACTTAGTGGTGAGAGTGCGTTTCGTCCGAAAAGCCAGCCCCTCTACCGATGAATATAGTACTCCTTTCTTTAAGAGTAAATGCATCACAAGTCTTCCAGATTCAGATTTAAAGAACGACCTTCGACTGGCCTATGATAAAGATAAGGCTTCTTGTGCAGAATATGAAGGTTCCCAGAGTGGCTGGGTTTAAGATGAAATTCGTTTTGCTGAAGTGAAAATTGGAAAATATGCACCTCTAGGCGGCTCTAACTATATCCCTGTACCACGAGAGCTACAAACAAAGCATGCAATTGTTAATGTGCGCAACAACGACCAGAAATGTTTCCTTTGGTCACTACTTGCTGCTTTACATCCGGTTGAAAAGAATGCTGTTTGTCTGACTAATTATCAACATATGGAAAGCGAACTGGACGTCTCAAGCCTTGTTTATCCTGTGACTGTAACGCAAATTCCAAAGTTTGAGCAGATGAATGGTATATCTATCAATGTATCTGGATACGAGAACGAAGTATTCCCTCTTTACATTACATCAGTGAAACCTAAACGGCATATTAATCTCATGCTCCTATCAGTTGGAGAAAAGAGACATTACTGCTACATTAAGAATATGAGTAGACTTCTAAGTTCCCTTACCAGCCATAAATGTATGAGCTTTTACTGCGATTATTGTTTACAACGTTTTTCGAAGAAATCTATTTTAAAAGAGCATATGACCTACTGTGAAGAACACGCCCCTCAGAAAATACAGCTGTCAAGTGAAGAAGAGAAGTGTCTGAAGTTTACGAATTTCAAATTTTAGCTCCCTGTACCTTCTGTAATCTATGCTGATTTCGAATCATTTTTAGTAAAAGTAGATACATGCCTCCCTAACCCAACTGCCTCTCACACTACAATTACGGCTCAACATGAAGCACGTGGATTTCCTTATGTGGTTGTGGTCCCTGATGGACATAGTTAGATACCACCCACGATTTATAGGGGTCCGAATAATATAGAGGAGTTTTTGAAGTGCCTTCTAGAGGATGAAGAAATTATTCCAAAGTTGATGAAGCAGAATATTGCTATGTGCCTGTCTGACGAAGAGCAAAACTTATACGAAAATGCTTTAAGTTGCCATATATGCATGAATCCCTTGGGGAGAGATCGAGTAAGAGATCATGATCATTTTACGGGAAAGTTTCTAGGAGCCACACATAACGCGTGTAATTTGAATTTTAAACCTGAAAAGGAGATTCCACTCGCCATTCATAACCTAAGAGTTTATGATAGGCATTTAATAATCCAGAGTATTGAGAAGATAGAGAATCGAAAAATTAACTGCATTCCTAACAATATGGAAAAATACATAGCTTTCGTTCTAGGCAACATACATTTTTTAGATTCTTTTCAGTTTCTAAACACATCACTAGAGAAACTGGTGAGTAATTTACCTGCAAATGAGTTCCAAATTCTGCATTAACATATTGAACTTGAACTGGCGCCTCTCCTCATGAGAAAAGGTGTTTATCCGTATAATTATATCGACAGCTCTGAGAAGTTTGAGGATACAAAATTACCACCACCTGAAGTTTTTTATAACCAGCTTACAGAAGAGATGTTAGAAGAAGAAGATTACAATCATGCTTTGATAGTGTGGAATGATTTTAAAGTGAAAAATCTACGAGAGTACCATGACTTGTATATCAAGAGTGACGTGCTTCTACTAACTGATGTGTTTCAGCATTTCAGAAAGTTATGCGTTGATTATTATGAACTCGATCCTTGCCATGTCTATACCGCTCCTGGATTAGCATGGCAAGCGTGTTTGAAGATGACGAATGTAGAAATGGACTTGCTCACCGATCCTATTATGTATTTGTTTCTGAAGAAAGGCATTCGTGGCGGCATTTCCGTAATTTGCAATCGTTATAGCAAAGCGAACAATAAATACCAAGACACATATGATCCACTTCTGCACTCTAAATACATCATATATTTAGACGCTAATAATTTATACGGTTGGGTTATGTCACAGTATCTCCCAGTAAGCGACTTTCACTGGATTGACACAGAAAAACTGGGCAATTTTTGACGTTACCACAGTGACTGATGATTCTGAAACCGTACATATTAGAGGTTGATTTAGACTATCCTGCTCCGCTTCGCGATATGAATAATGACTATCCATTAGCTGCAGAGAAATTTCAGATTGATGTACAATTGCTCTCGCCTTACACTTGTGAACTGATTTTCCATCTAGGATTAGCTGTTTCAGACAAATCAGCGAAACTTGTTCCTGATTTATATGCGAAGAAGACTATATAGTGCATTATCGAAACCTAAAACAGTATTTAGCTCTAGGCATGTAGCTGAAACATATCCATCGCATTTTAGAATTTAAAAGTCGCCTTGGACCATACATCTTGGAATCCATACTACTTGGAATTCGACCATACACCGAATTTAATACCTGCCAAAGAAGAGAGGCGAGAAATGATTTCGAAAAGGACTTCTTCAAATTGATGAACAATGTAGAATTTAGAAAGACAATGGAGAATTTGAGAAACCGCGTGAAAATTGAATTAACCGAAGATAAGAAGAGACTCCGGAAATTAATCGCATCACCTGCATTTCATGCCTTCCAAGTATTTGATAATAATCTGGCCTGTATGTAGTCAAAACACAAGAAACTGAAGCTGAACAGGCCTATTTACGCAGGATTCTCGATACATGACATCAGCAAAACTCTGATGAATAACTTCCATTATGAATTTACAGTGCGTAAGTATGGAAATAGAGCAAAATTATTGTTCACTGATACTGACTCCTTGTGCTACGAGATACAAACAAAAGATGTATATGAAGATATGAAAGATCATGCCGACCTTTTCGATACTTCGAATTACCCAGAAGGCCATTTTTTGTATGATACACGGAATAAAAAAAGCACTGGGAAAATTTAAAGATGAACTCCTCGATGTATTAGGAGAATGTTTCGTTGGTTTATGCTCCAAGATATATAGTCTTCGGAGTACAGCTGGTGAAAAGAAAGCTGCTAAAGGTGTGCTAAAGAAAATCATTAAAAATAAAATATGCTATGCAGATTACGAAAACTGTCTGCTAAATAAAATTTTTGTCGCGAGTCAGTGCTGCGAAAATCGAGAGTTATCGTCATCGTATTTACACTGTGTCTTCAACGAAAGCAGGACTGTGCCCTTATGATAATAAAAGATTACACTTGCTAATGGATGTGATACTTTGGCCTATGGACATTATAAAGGTGCTTGAAATTCTTAGAGCAACCCTTTTTCAGAGCTTTTTTTTTTGGCTGAAAACGGGAGAAAAAACCTTTTTTTCCCACTGACTTTTATCTCAAAAACCAATGCTGTGCAAATCTCACTGTTATTGTACGTAACTGAGGAGATCAATATTCACTTTCTCAAGAATAAAGTTTATTGACGTTGGAGATACCTGTAGCACGTAATGGGATATTTCTATTACCCTTTCAGTCCTGCCGTGGCATTTGCCACCTTAATATATAAAGAGTTCTAGCTACTGGCTGAGTATCTAGTTTCACCATAAAGCACCAGATGTCACCTCTACAAAGTATGTAAATCACATTTCACGACATGGTTCAACATAAGTGAGTGTTTACATATCTGGTTGACCAGTATTGCTCCGCTATTCAAGATGAATGCTAATAACCTGAACACCATGTTTGGTAAGTACCGATCTAAAATCGAAATATAAAAGTTGTTTCAAATTTTTTCACACGAAATAATTTGATAAGATCTTTGTATAAAACATTATTTAAAATGATTAAAAAATATGCTTCCATTTTTATCTCTAAGACCTGATGGTGGCATTTGCCACGATTTCCTAGTTTCTAAACCTATGGCGGAAACCCGCTCAAATTTAGTAGGGGAGTCCTTGTATGTCTTACTTTCAATTATTGATGATAAAAAAAAATTATTTTTCATGTTAAAAATTCAGGGCTGAAACGGTTAAATAAAGACTGGTTTGTCCTGTAAAAATCGTCTCAATGTCAGTCAATGTGTTGAGTGTCTTTCTTGAAATCTGTATTACACATGCAGTACTGCATAAATATAATTTGATTAATTATAAAATCTGCATTTTGCCTCAACATAAAAACATTGTTCGTACGTGATAAAGCTGTTGAATGTAAAAATTACATGTCGTTTTTTCATACTAAGGTAAAAAAACAGTGTTCGTACGTGATAAAGCTGTTGAATGTAAAAATTACATGTCGTTTTTTCATACTAAGGTAAAAAAAACAGTGTTCGTACGTGATAAAGCTGTTGAATGTAAAAATTACATGTCGTATTTACATACTAAGGCAAAAAAAACAGTTACCAACCATGCAAGCTTTATTTTCTATCATGAAAATATTCTATAAATTCCATCTCTCTTCATTTTCAGAGTCTTACACTAGTGGATTAGAAGTGAAACAGTTATCAATCACGTGTCGAAACAGACAAATCATTTTCCGACCCAATCCTTTTGAAACTAAGGAAGGAGACCTGAATTCGCATTGCTTCTCCCCAAGCTCAGCAAAATGACAAGAATATTAGGACCAGTAATGTTTTATCGAATTTCGTGTTAACTCTCATCCTAAATTCTTGCATATTTACATAAAGAGGACACATAATAATTATAAATACGTGTGAAATGACTTCAAAATGATTTATATACATACCAGTGAAACAACTGGAATAGCAAAATTTTCTGTAAAAATAATATTGGCCCCCTCTCGATGAGAAATACTTCTCCTGAGTATACATTAGCCTCTTGAATTTTCTTTTAGAAATCCCCCCCATATACGATTAACAATAACCATCTTCGATGCTCTTGATTAGAAATCTCTCATAGGATTAATATTAGCCTCCTTCGATTTTTCTGGATTGGAATTGTACCATTGGATTAACATTAGCCTCCTTTGAGTCAGAACCCCCATTTATCTTCTACTAGAGGATAGTTTAGAAAAGTTGTGAGGCTAGTTAGAGTCATAATTTAATTCAGTTAAGTAGATTATTTATATAGACTAATAAAAATAATGGAAAAAAATAAGGGGGGGGGGATAAAAAAAAGTAAAAATGGTAAAGGGTTTGGGCACTTATTTTAAAACAATAGGCTAAATGGGCGGTCACAAGGACCCCAAAGGCTCACAGAACTTTGGGAAACAAGACTCGTTGGAGAGCTGTTAGGAGATATGGAAGCCTTCCGTCAAGGACATCCAGCGTGTTCTTTAACATGCACCTAGTATAGTTACACAAGGTGACCTTAGAAAGCTCATTGGTGTCCTCTTTCTGACCGAGGGGCAGGTTGTGGGTCTAATGGAGAGGAATTCAAACCTAGTACCGGTGAGACTCGAACCTGCGAAATGCAGAATACTAGCCTGGTGCACTCCGACTAAACCAATCCCCCCCCCCCCCCCCGCCACATTGTAGAAAAAATATAAATTAGTTTTTTTTTTAAATGCCTCTCTTGCTATATACGCTCTGGGTATATGACAATTCGGTGGAAGTCAATACAGTAAATGACAATTCGGTTGATGCGACAATTTGGATGATAGGACAATTCGGTGGAAATAAGAAATAGTTAGAATTATTTTTAAATTACTAAACCTAATTATATTTTATGGTAACAAACAAAACCGAAACTTCTCGGAAGTCACTGCAATTCGACACTGCATAAAACGAAATTGTTTACAACTTAACGTAATCAATAATTACATCCATTCTCTCTAATCTGGTTTTCAATAAAGGGTTTATATCTATTCTCTGTAATCCGATGTTTTCTTTACAACGAATTTTTTTCGAACTCTGTTTTTCTAAATAAAGCAATGAAAAGACAAAAGACAGCATTAGAAATTGAAAGCGACTAGCAATATTCTACTTAATCCATCCCTCAATAAAACAAAATTTCTATTCCCTACTGAACGAAACCGCATGCAAAATACGAATGCACGAAATCAAAGCAGCCGATACTTGGTATATTTATTTTGTCTAATCCGATGTTTCTTAAACCGGATATCATATTTTGATTTTTTTCTCTTCCTTCTAAATGGAACAATATGAAAGACTACACTTCAAAGAAGTCAATGGTAAAGTATTTCAAGAGATGATGTCCTGTATGCAGGGAACACATGATATAATACGCTGAAAAGAAATTTGTTTGTGTCCTGCGTGAGGAATCGAACCCATGTCTGCTAGCTACTGGCCAGGTATGCTAACTACTATACCAACAACTGCTAATGTTCCTTTTTCAACTAGTGTGATTTTTATTTTTCCCGATTTTTATTTGATTTGATTCGCAGAGTGGCGCCATCTGTCGGGAAATGAACACTATTATTTCACATAGAGATGGAATTCAATATTTGTAACTTATGACAATGACATTATATCAATAATTCAATGATAAAGTCAAAAAATTGTTGTTAAAAAATTAGCTAAATAAACGCAATTTTTTCAGCTTATTATTTCATGTTCCTTGCCTACGGAGCATCTCCTGTGATACTTTACCATTGAATTATTAAAACAACGCCATGAACGTGAGTGACAAATATTGAATTCCATCCGTATGAGACAACATAGTTGTCCCTTTCCCGACAAATGTATGACATGTGTTGTACATCTGTCGAAGTGTCGACAGATTCGCATGTATGAATCAAATGAAAATGCATGAAAGTTTGTCATACTAGCTGAAGTACAAAACATTAGGCGCTGATGTTTTGGTGGGTAGCATATCTGTTGGTAACTAGGAGACGTGGTTTCAAATCCCACTCATGGCAAAAACAATTTTTTTTCACTTGTTACATTTCGTATTTCAATGAACTGAATCGTACAAGATTATCATCATTTTCACTAATCCGACATGCAATAAAATGGATAGCTTTTGTTTATTTATCAGAACCAAACAATATGAAATTAACGGAATGCATTGTAGAAAAGACGCGATATTTATACCTACTTTCTCTAATCCGACCTCTATTAAGCTGGAATTTTATACTTCTATTTCTTTCTGTTCCTACTAAATGGAACATTTGGAATTCAAACAAATGCACTTCACGGGAATAAACCGCATAGGGCTATTATTATATCACTAATCCGACACTCAATAAAACGAATATCTGTAGTCTTTTTTCTTCCAACAAAACAATAGCAAATTGATGTAACACAATGTTCGAAAGACGAAGAAGCCATATTTACTGTAATCCGATACTTCAGTGGATCGATAAGGAGGCAATAAGAGGCGTTTGCAATAATGAAATAGAACTTAATAGAGTCCAAAAAAAAGTAATATCTAACTCATCTTAATCATTTGGTAAAATGCTATTTAGCAACATTTATAATTATTTCCAATACGTTTAAAAGGCATTGTGAACATACTTGCCTCTCTAAGCAGCCGATTGGCCCAACCACCTTCACATGGGCTCAACTGTCACTGGGCATGGCTCTCAACGCTTCTTTTATTATAATAGTCGCGTTGTGTCCCTGATTTTTATAACTCTCAACGAGATGGTAAACTATTACCTTATCGGCCTTCTTAACGGGTGCTGTCTCTGGAGATGTCCATAAACCTGGAAGATTTTAACAGAAACGTAATAAAGAGAAAAAAGTAATTCATACTTCCATAGTAAATGCATAGAATACCTATAGAAATAGACTTCAACAATTATTAAAAACTTCTTTAAAAGTTAAATCTGACGCAGCGGGAATTTTTCTTCTTTTTTCAAAAGTTTTTATTAGTAATTCATATCTTATCCGTATATATGGAATACAACTTAATGAAGTTGCTCAAATAATGTTGCTCAAGCGAAATGAATATCTTTAGATTTAAGTACAATGGAAGAGTGCTTGAGCAAAAATAATATGATACAGTTAAAATGAAGGAGGTTCGATTCGTTCACCATTTTTAAACCCTGGTGCCCCTAATAATACAATTATATTACAAAACCGCGACTGTGACGGCTCAGTTCAATCATGAGCTCAATGAGGAATTCCGTGACTGTGATACAGCAATGAAAAAAAATCTGCTGCGTAAATGTAATCTAATACGTAGTTCGTTTATGGTGAAATCGCGATAGACTGTGTAAATGGTGTGTAATGACAGTTAAGTGAAAAATGTTTACGTGGTACAGTCTGAATTGAAAAGTGCAAATTGTGGGGAATAATATAAGCTAACTTTGAGAAATTATCCATGAAGGATAGATTTTACCCAAAAGGGAAGAACTGGCTTGTCATGAGTGTGTGTTCAAGCAATACAATTCCAACAGCTGTTTGTGAATAATGATAAAAAACAACTAATTTTTATTCGTTAGTTACGTATTTTAAAAGAAGCATTTCCCAAACTAGGTGACCTGATACCTTAAGGTAAGACAAGACTGCAGCAATATAAAAAGTAAAATTTTGTAAATGCAGTAAAAAAAACGGTGGCATTAGGGATGTTGCTCAAGCAAAATGAATATCTTGAGAGATTAAGTGCAATGGAAGAGGACTTGTGCAAAAATAATATGATGGCATAGGAAATGAAGGAGATGGGGACTCGTTCACCATTTTTAAAACCATTACGAAGTTAGATATTAAATTGTTTTATAAATAGTAAATGAAGTATAATTTTATATCATTTACAGTAGCTATTCTCAAAATATAATGTCTCATATTGATAATGATAGCATAAATGTTTTATGGCACAATGATAGACTGCAATCACACTCAGTTTTTATGGGGGGGATGAAATTAATGATCCCACACAGTGAATAATCAGATTATTAGCATTTATTCCATCCATTCAGATGTGCCACAACTACTTAATATGTATATATTTATTCTATGCCCTCCCTAGGGATTGGTGTGCTCATGCGATAGTGCACCAGGTTCATAATCTGCTGTTCTCAGGTTCAAGTTCCAGTGGAACCAGTGCTGAGATTTATATCTGCAAAACTCCTTGCCCTCCCCATGGTTAGTAGGGAATACCAATGGGCTTGCAAAGACCATCATCCATTGGATGTGATGTAAACCTATAGTCCCAGTGGGAGAGCCATACACAGTGAACATTAAAAACATAAAAGATAGATGTTTAAGTCACAGTGTTGATCAAAAATTATTTTCTATATCACTGTAATTAGTGAAAAAGTTGAGATAAATAAATGTAATTATTATCTATATAATTATTTTGGTTTTTTCTTTGTGATTGTGTCTGATGGGTAGATAAGTTTATTGTCCTGTGGTTGGTAGTATAGTCCAGATATGCGTTGAATTACCGTGACTGGGAAGCTACCAGCTGTCCAGTGGGCCCCCTTCCTCAACTTCCTCTGAGCCTTTGGGGTCCTTGTGGCCAGGCCATTTAGCTCATTGTGTGCAAAAAAAGTGCTGCTCAGAGGTAAAATAATCCAACTACCCCCAATTTTTGTAATTTTAATGTCAGTTAATCCTGGATCTGCCTCTGTGACAAGCAGTTTAAGGGATTTTTTTTTTACTTATTGAGATTTACATTGTGTATGGCCTTTTTTTAATAAGAATTTTGAAGTAGTAATTTATGAGTTATTTAAATTACTAGAATTGCATATAATGAGTGTATGAAACACGGAAATGTGTAAAATTAATATACTTGGGCCAAGTTCCATTTCTAAATTCCTCCAATTACGATTTGCTATGCGACTGGCTATGGCCCTTTGAAGAAGTCTGGTTTGAATCTCTGTCCTCTTAGGTTTTTTATTAAAAAAATGAATCTAATCTGTGTAAATTAAATTTTTTTAAAATGCTGAGTGGTTAGCACACGTGGCTACTGATCTAAGGGACCCGGGTTCGAGCCCCAGGTAAGGCATGGTTGTGCATGTTGTTTTTCTGCTGAGGTCTTGCCATTCTCTCAGACCTGCTACTATGGCATATAGACTGACAGGCTCCTGTCAGACCTCTGTGGCAAGCAGCTGCTTGGAGTATTTATTTATTTTATAAAAACAATATTTAAAGAGGTCTCATCATTGCCAGTCAAACCATAGAAGTTGATTAAAATATTTGAAATTTAATTTCAAGAAATACTATTGTAGAAAAAATTAGTGAGTGGGACATGGAACCATGCTTTCCAATTACATGTCTGGAGCTGGGAGGTGTCGGTTTGAATTTCATTCATCAGTAAAACTTTTTTTTTTCCACAAAAAGTATTTCTTGTATTCTGTGCCAACAGTTAATCTATGTATTTACTATTTATGGATTTTAATTTTTGATGAAATTTCAAATTTAAAATTACGGTAATTTCATTTTAGTTTCAGATTTCTCTTATAATAAAATACCCTCAAGCAGCTGCTTATGACAGAGGCCGAACAATAGCCTGTCAGTTTAGTACCATTGAGAAGATCTGTGGAAGGCAGGAAAGCAGAAAGACAATAATCAAAATATTGCTCAGTGATAAATGTATATTGAATGTTCATATAAAATCTTAGCACTGATAATAAGATATATGGAGATGTTGAATTAAACAGAAAAATAATTATTTAACATATAGAATCAAGTGATATAGAAAATTTGTCCAGATTCCATTTGGAGCTCTTATAAAGAAATGGCAACAAAAATTTTACAAGATAAGTACACTAACAAGAGAAACATCATCTAAACAAAGTTCTAAATTAATTTGAGTATATATATTTCCTTTTGGTTAGTAGTTTAAGAATAAAACCCTTTTTAAACCGTCTATTTTTAAATGTATTACATTTTTGATTTCTGAATTGGGATGCAATTAAATGGTATATCATTTTTTCTTATGTATTTCTTTGGAACAATATAATTTTCTAGAGTAAAGTGCTATGTTTGATCAAATTTTGCAGAATACATAAACTTTTATACTAAAAACAACTAATTTTTTTGACAGTCATTTTATTTATAGTGAACATCTTTTAGAAATATAAAATGATTAAAAATACACGATGATGCAAGATATACTTTAGTTACCTTGCATCATCGTAATATCAAAGTAAAATCCTAAAATTTAATGAAAATATAAAATATACTTAAAAATTTTGCATCAGTATTGTATTAAAACAGTATTTTTAATGTTTTTTATTATTTTTTTCAGATGCCTAAGCTAATAGACTTTATTTTGAAATGTTTGGAAGAAAAGAAACATAATCATATGCTTTTCTGGGAAAATGAGGAAAAAAGAAAATTTACAATTACATTTGTTAATAAACATTGGGTACACTGGAATGTTTCTCATGTTAGCTTGTTTATGGTATGTTTTCTTCTTTTTTAAATAATTAGGATAATAAACAAATGATCATATTAGAACAGTGGTGAGGGAACATTTCTGAGTGCTGATCACTTTGAGTAAACTCAAGCTAAGTGCTTAAGTAGGTTCTGTCATCTGTTGGTCATAGAAAGAAATGCCAAAAAAATGATACCAGGGTTGAACCTACAGCAGTTGTTAACTGACAACAAAGGGCAATTGCAAACTGTTTGATGTTTGTAAAAATTCTCAAAAAGAAAACGCACCTTCAGAAGCTATTCCTATGAAAATCTTATTGGGCCAGATAAAATATCTGCTGGCCATAGTTTCCCCATCACTGTGGTAGAATATCAGTAATACCAGCTGACGAATAATTCAGCAAATTTTGCAGAACGTATTATATTTTCATTTTAGTTCAATCTAAGTGTTGTTTCTGTAATATATATTAATTATTATTAACGATAGGCAATATCTTTTTTTTTTTATTAAGATTGTTGCATATTGATCTTTTAACTACTCTGCATCCAATTTTAGTTGCTACAAATTATATCCACCGTGTGCACATGTCTAGCAGACCTTTAATTTTCCTCTACATAGACAAAACCCAATTTTATCATATGGGCTACCCTTACATTGCAGGAAAATGATGGGCAGCTCATCGGACTATATTTTACTTACTGACATTACTCATTTTTCACCATATTTTAGTTTATTTTTTTATATTTCATCCTGGTACATTGTAACAGATGAACATTCCTATATGGTTTGTGGTGGAGTTTGTTGGCAATCCAGGCTTGTAATCTGCAGTTCAAGGATTGAGCCCCAGCGGTGACAGCATTGAAATTTATCTCTACTAGCTCTTACCTTGCCCTTAGTGAGAAAGGTAACACCAGTGGGCTTAGAAAGGCTACTGCCCATCAGATGGGACATTAAGCCATGGGTATGTGTGCATGTAAAAAATGCATTGTGTGGTCTTGATGGGAGGCTCTCATCTGTCTTCTCAGGCCAACTCCAGGTCTATCAGTGCCTGGTGAAAGATTTTTTGGTGCTCCCCACTCAACTTAGGATTACAATAAGTCAATGAATTATGGGGCACATCAATGTGCCCCATAAATTTGGTGCCCTGTGCGGTTGCACCACTCTATTGTACCTTAAGCTGGCCCTGTATCTTCTAATAGCTGTCCAGTGCTTTTCCTTCATTAACCTCTGATCTCATTGTATTAAAAAAAGGTGATTGAGATAAGCAGTCTAATTCATATTATGTTTTAGTAAATTGTGGATTCCAAACCCATATTAAATAATGCAAATACATATAAAATTCAGAATGAAAAGTAAAAAACAAGTACTTTTTAATGTGTTTACATTTTTGGTCAAAAGTAAAGCATATAATACAATATTTATATATTTTTTTAAAAGTTATGTATTTACAAATAAAGTCCAAAGATGGGTTATGTAAAAACTTACAGAATCATTGTATAACCCAAGCAGCATTTATAGTTTCAAAAATATCAAGAACAGTTTGCAATTTTTTTGCAAAATGAATCTTTTTGTACTACTGTGTATTTTGTTGGTTCCATAAGAATGAAAATAATGAATGATAAAGACACTGTTCAGATATTTTGTAGACTCTATTAAATATGTTAGACAATATATAACTGCAATTTTTGTATTTAAGTGAAAAAAATTATGAACAATGTTTTAATTATTTCCTGGATTTTATTCTCTCCTCTTTGGATCTACCTCACACACATATAGTGGGGGCGGGGTGGCTCAGTTGGTAGTGTGCCGGGCTCGTCATCTGCAGTTCGAGTCCCAGCTGGGCCAGTGTTGTGATATATCTCTACAAAAATCCCCGCCCTGCCCATGGTCAGTAGGGGACAACGATGGGCTTGGAAAGGCCACCATCTGTCAGATGGAACGTTAAGCCATGGCCATGTGTGTGTGAAAGCCATACCCTGTGCACGTTAAAGAACACGCTGGATGGCCTTGATGGAGGCCACCCGTCTCCCAACAGCTGTTCCAGTTGGTCCCCTCCCCCAGCCTTCTCTGAGCCTTCGGGGTCCTTGTGACCTGGCCGTTTAGCCCATTGTGTGCAAAAAAAGTGCCGCTCAGAGGTAAAACAACCAACCACATATAGTGGCATAGTTTATGAACTTAATGGTTCTTAAAAGTAAATTTTTTTTTAAATAGAATTTTTTCATGACAGGCCACACTCTATGAGACAATTGACTGTCATTTTTTACATGAGTTTTCCTCAATTCTCATGCACAGTTCTTAGCTATCTCTAGTACATTCATGTAGTATGCATTATCTGTTCATTAGTAACATTTCAAATCACAGCTCTTCATATTAACAACTTTATGAACACTATTATGCTGTAGGCAAACATTGACTAAGAGGAAAATTAAAAAAGCAAAAAAATTAAAAAAAAAATTAAAAAGCAAAATTTTTAAGGAATATTGCAAATTTTTTTTTATGATAGAGAAATTTTTTGTCAGTGAAATCAGATATTTCACTGACAACAGTCTGCCCCCTTCCCCTAGAGGTGTGAGAAAAGCAACTTTTCCATTTTAAGAAATAAAAGAAAAATACTTTTTATGTTTTATTCATTAGCTCTAATTAACTAAGTAAATTAATTCTTAATTAATTACTCCCTGGAATGTAATTTCTTTGGGTATGACTATCGATCCTGGAATTGTTGTTTTGGTGTGCCTCTTTTGAGAGATACTATACCACTTTTTTTTACATTTGTGAGTTTGCAGTCTTAGTTAAATGGATATACAAGATATGTTATATCAGCTGATGACTGGTCAGAGATCATCAAAACTGCCAGATCATCACCAATCTTAAATTGGAATAATTTTCTGAGACAGAGCATCTCTGCTGGTGCTTAAAATGTGCCAGGTTATTCTGATGTTCGAACCAGCATAGTAGCTTAAATGTCTGTGCAGAGGCAACAGGTTTTGCTCTACACCTGTGATTAGACAGCTGTTTCATATCGTTTGCTCTACTTCTCAAAAATACTAATTTTTTTTCAGTAAAACTATTAACCCTTTGCTTAGTTACATGAAATGCGAGTACTCGGATTAGAAATTCTGCATATTTCCTGATTTAAGCAGGTCAAATACCTCAACTAATGGGCCTATCTCATGGTAAGTAAAGCATTCCCAAAACATCACAGAAGTGTATTACTGACTTGTGTCCTCACACAAGAATTCTATTGGTATAATCTCAATATTATCTCATAAGTGTCTAGGTGGATAAACCAATGAAAGGAAATTATTAAAAAAAATACCTCTTCAGGTTGTTATGATGACAGTTACAGGATTATTGCTTAGTAAGAATTATTGCAGAGTTCTTTTAGAATTTAATTAATAAACAGTTTCTTATGTGGATGGGTGGTCATGATTGGCTGTGGGGCAAAGAGAGCTGATTCAAATCCCAGATAAGCACACCAGACAAAAAAATTAGTCGCCTCTGCCATAGATGGTAACATTGACCACACACTGGTAAGATGTTGTGCCTGTAGTAATGCAACCTATAATATGACCTTCCACGTGCTCTGTAATGTCATCAGTCCCAGTGGAGTGTCAATTACACATTATTCCTGCTGTGAATTGCGGGTCAGAAGAAAGGTGTGACTGAATGGCAAAAGGGTGTTATTGCATTTGGTAGGCTAAAGGATAGGCTGTGAAGGAGGTAGCTGAATTTTCTGGTGTTTTGAAATGAACAGTACAATGAGTGTGTAAACTATGGCATACATCCAATTTGACCGATAATTATAGATGCTAATGTGTCTGCAACTTAGTCTCACAGCCAGGAACCACTGGCAAATATCATGACTGGTGAATGCAATCTGATTTCAAAGCAGACAAAAACTTTTGCAGACAGCCAATGAAGGACCACATCAGCCTGTTTCAGAAATAATGTTGCAAATGGAACTGCGTTCTGTAGGTATTTGGAGCAGAGTACCTTGGAAGAGACCCATACTAAAAGCTGCATATAAAAGCAGTCCAGTTGTAATGGGCTAGGTGCTATGGACATTGGACTACAAATGACTAAAAAACCATTATCTGGTGTGATGAGTTGCATTTCTGTCTGTATTCCAATGATGCAAGGAGGAGAATGCATTGCAGTGGTAATGAAACCTTCCATTCTGACTGTCTTTCAGGACAGTCAGAATTCAAGTTTTTGAAGGTGTTATTCAAGCTGGAAGTGGTTCTGTGATGTTTTGGGAATGCTTTACTTACCATGAGATAGGCTCATTAGTTGAGGTATTTGACCTGCTTAAATCAGGAAATATACAGATTTTGGATGACAAGGTGTTGCCTTTTATGTATCATGTTGAAGACAAATGCAACATACACTCCGGTGTCCCAATATTACAACTGAAGGGTGCACAGGGCCAAAACTATTTGTGACTGGCACAAGGTAATGTTAGGACACCTCGACTGGCCCACAAAATCACCAGATGTAAATCATATTGAAAACCTTTGGTACTATCTGGAGCAGAGGGCAAAAAAATGAAATAGTCATCCACTTAATCTAGCTGAGCTACTAGTGCTATTGTTGGAATAGTGGACTAGAATTGATGTAAACTACATCCGACAACTGGAGAAGTCCATACACAACTTGATTGCTACTGTAATTCATGCTAAGGTAGGTGTTACACAGTATTAAGTGAGAAATTACAGAGGTGACTATATCTTGTCCCATGAACTTACTTTCTAATATATATTAATTTCTGTGTTGAGGTTTTGCCTTCCTCAAAATTATTTTCTATTGTGTATTAGCAGATACCTATTAAATGTTCATGACAGTTGGGCTGGCTATGGAATAATTTATAATTCATTAGTTTTTAATTTTGTAACAAGGATTAAAGACATGTTACATGCTGTAATGCCCCCACTGAAGATAGAAAGACAATTTTTATACAGCACTGCAGAATATTAGGAGTTCAATCAGAAGGAGATATTAGATTGGTTCTGAGTAACTTTTTTTCATTTTGTATTATAGCTCTGAGCTTGATTATGGATCCTGAATTTGCTGCACTGGTGGGCTTCTGTGGAGGGAAAACCTTCTGCTGTGCTTTCTGTTTGTGGGTTGACAGCTTCAAGTGAATAGATTCACAGGATATGTTTATCAGTTGCTGGATAATCCTGAGCAGAGGTCATCGCAGGCACCTGAACTCTTTGCTTCTACTGGCATCGTCAAATTCTACATTGGGGGAAGTCTTCCAGTGTAGATGGCTTCAGCCTTTAGTGGTGGGGGAACAGGTCTTTGCCCCATGTCTGTTATTAGGGGGCTGTTTGATATTGTTGGCATTCCCTCTTTCAATAAACATAGTTTCTTTAAACATCCCACTAACCATTTTCTCCCCATAGGTAGTTGGAATGTGAGGACTCTGCACAGAGCTTTTTCTCTTGACGTCCTCACACAAGAATTCAACCATTATAATTTAGATATTCTCAGCTTGCAAGAGAACAGATGGACAGATAAAGGTCAGATTCTTAAAAATAATCTTAAATTTCTCTTTTCAGGGATGGACGACAATAAGCACCACCAAGGCGTGGATCTGCTTCTCAGCAGACACGCTAGTGATGCTCTTCTAGGATATGAGTGCATTAATGAAAGGTTTCTTAGAGCAAAATTTCAGACAAGCGTTAAAGACGAATGTTATCTGCTGTTATTTCCCCATTGAGGATCCTGATGAGAAGGATAGGTTTTACAGATTTCAGGATATTTTGAATTCTGTCAAGAAAGGAGATATTACCCTTGTTCTAGGTGACTTCAATGCCAAAGTTGGTACTGACTCTGACCTTTGGGGAGGGGTAATAGGCCCTTTTGGTATTGGTAGCTGCAATGGCAATGGGCAACGTTTCCTACAGGTAAGTAAACTGAATGGTTTCAGAAGAATTAACACTTATTACAAACACCACGACATACATAAATACACATGGGTTTCACCTGATGGGCTGCATAAGAACATGATTCATTATATATTAATTAACAGCAAATGGGCTAGTTCTATTAGGAATACCAGGTCATATAGGGGAGCTGAAATTGGATCTGACCATCACCTTGTTAAAAGTGTTGTGCTTGGGTTAATAATTTTACCTTTAATACCGAAGCTCTGAAAGACCTGGTTATAGCTAAAGCTTACCATGATAGGTTACTTAGTCATTATGACAGTCATGGTTTGCTTACTACTGAAGTTGAGGAAGAATGGGACCATTTTAAACAGGCTTTTTTGGAAACTAACAGTTCTATTTTAAAGAAAAAGGAGCAGAAGAGGCAGAATTATTTGAGTGATAAGGCACTTCAGCTTATTTCAGAAAGAAGGAACTGCAGAAATGTCCTTAATCAATACCCTACTAGTCCTAATAGAAAGCATTACAGAGAGCTTAGTAAGCGTGTAAAGAATCAGTTAGCTGCTGATAAGAATCTATGGCTTGATGGTTTGGCTGACAAAGCCGAAGAAGCAGTTAGACAGCACAACAGCAGAGAATTGTACCAGATAGTTAATATTTTGTGTGGTAGAAAACGGACAGGTATACAGGGATTGAAGGATAAACAAGGTAAGGTTACAGAAGGTGAGGATTCTGTCATGGCTAGGTGAGCCGAGCATTTCAGTGATGTTCTAAACAATGTGGGTAGTTCTACTCCCATTGTTTGCAATGATGATAGATGCATTGGTGGCTTTAATGTTGGACCTATAACACAATCTGAAGTTATTTTGGCTGTTTCTAAACTTAAACTTCATAAATCCCCAGGTGTAGATGAAATTACTATGGAAATGCTTAGAGCTGGGAATGTTACTGTTACCACTTAAATGACTGAAATTTTGAATATCTTTTATGATAAAGGCATGGTTCCTAAGGATTTTACCAGGTTATTATTATCCCTTTTTCCAAAAAAAGGTGATTGCAGTTCTTGTGATAACTATAGGGGTATCAGCCTACTCTCTGTTCCAGGAAAAGTTTTTTTACATGTTTGTGCTTAATGGAATTAAGAATCTGGTTGACAGTGAATTGCGTGATGAGCAATGTGGATTCAGAAGTGGTAGTGGATGTGTAGATCAGATATTTTCACTGAGGCAGATTCTTGGGAAATGTTTAGAATTTCAGAAACCTTTGGTTGCTAGCTTTTCTTAGATTTCAAAAAGGCTTTCGACTCTGTTGATCGTCATAATTTGTGGTTGATTGTGTGATCATATGGTATACCAGACATGTTAGTTAACATAATGAAAGCTCTCTATAATAACACTTAGTGGTT
Source organism: Ryuthela nishihirai (assembly GCA_038380435.1). Lineage (NCBI taxonomy): Eukaryota > Metazoa > Arthropoda > Arachnida > Araneae > Heptathelidae > Ryuthela > Ryuthela nishihirai. Next base: position 36,074,741 of record JAWZYU010000006.1, read on the forward strand.
TGTGAGAGTTGGTAAGTCTTGTAGCAATTGGTTTAGCATTACTTCTGGTGTTCTACAAGGGTGCATTTTGTCTCCTTTTCTCTTTGGTTATTGATTATGTTATGCGAAATTTACTTCAATGGAAAATTTTGGCCTTAGATGGGCTGGAGATAAGAAAATTTCTGATTTAGATTATGCTAATGATTTAGTCCTTTTGGCAGTTGATGTTGATGAGATGAACTCTTTCATTCGAGCTGTTGATGAGACTGGTAGTAGAGTAGATTTGGTTATAAACGGAGAGAAAACTAAAGTGATGAAAATTGGTCAGGCAGGCTGTGATTCAGTTAATCTGAATGGTTGCACCCTTGAGCAAGTGTCACAGTTTAATTATCTTGGGAGCTACGTAACAGATACTGGTGATGTGTGGCATGAGATTAACAGACGAATAGGGATTGCTGCCGGGACTTTTAAGAATCTATGGAGAGTGTGGAGAAATGGGCGTATACACCTAAAGACTAAAATTAGACTGTATAATAGTCTGGTTCTTTCTAGGAATAGTTATGGCAGTGAAACTTAAACACTTTGTGAACAAGGTAACAGGAAACTAGATGCTTTTGATTCTAGATGCTTACATAGTATCTTGGGTATTAGGTGGTTTAACTTAGTAACTAATGATGAGGTTAGGCAAAGGAGTCTGCAACCTCCTTTAAACAGCATATTGTGCAGAGAGAGACTCCGCTGGTTTGGCCATGTTGCCCGTATTGATAATTATACGGTTATGAACAGTGTGCCTAGAGGCCTCAGAAAGAAGGGGAGACCTAGGATGCGGTGGGCAGACAATGTCAAACAGGACCTTGTTATAATTGGTGTGCAGTGGCTGAATGCAGCAGATGTAGCTCAGGACAGATATGCTTGGAGAATTAATCTGTATGGTCTGGTTGGACCTCTGTAGCCCATGGCAGCTTGAGGATGATGATGATATGCCATGTTGACTTACCTACCTTAAATTAATTGAAATTCTTTCATCTTTTTTTTTTTGTCATTTCTAGGATTATCACAAATTTAGGCATTCAGAGAGAACTAGAGGTGGGTCAAACTATGCAGAATATACAAAAAGATGCTTTAAAAATGGTTTAAGACATTTAATCGTAACAAATCACTTAGAGTATTGTGGTGAAAAGAAACTAAGAAGAAGTGTGAAGAAAGTTGGGTATCGTATTTTGCCGGTGTCAAGTAAGTGCTTTTTCCTTTCCTACATTGAACTTCTGAGTTTTTAAGCTAAACCTTGTATTTTTGTAGTAAATTAAATTTGTTCACCATGAAAATTAGTGTCAGTATCTATGTATAAAATACTTGTAGCTGTAGTTGAGAATGAGGTAAGGTTACATACACTACGATTTTTATGAAAGTAAAACTTTTATATTCATTAAATAAATTTTGATTGTAGCTATATTTATATAGGACTATATTTTCTCATGAACAAGTCATATCCATGTTCCTTTTGGAATGTTGGCCTCAAACCTCACATTCACACCATTTTCTCTCCAGTTTTTATCTCCCAAAACTCCCCACCCTGCCCATGGTCAGTAGAGGACACATGGGCTTGGAAAGGCCACTGTTTTGTTTCAACTTGTTTTAATTCAATCATTAGTTGAATGGGATGTCAAGCCATGGCTCCATGTACTGGAGAACTATACATACGCTGTGCACATTAAAGAATGCATTTGATAGCCTTGACAGGAGGCTTCCATCTGTCTACTAGCAGCTGTCCAGTGGGTTCCATTCCTTCACTATTCTCTGAGCCTTCGAGGTCCTTGTAACCTGGCCATTTAGCCCGTTTTGTGCAAAAAAAAGTGCTGCTCAGAGGTAAAATAACCCAACCCTCTTCAATTCTTGCTTTTCTTTCCATTTCAGTCTCGTGTGCTCAATGAGGTGATCTCTTTCGGCAACCACTTCCAAGGGGCACAGAGATTCTTTGAATTGGCCACACCATCAGAATTCCCTGAAAATCTCTATAAATGAATTTAGCAATGGCTCATGCCAAGCAGCTCCCAACATGTAAAAGAGCCAATGGAACAGCTCCAAAATCGCTTACTGGTGTCTGCAGGCTATCCTCTTGCACACAGAGCCCATACATCTACTGAATTCAAACTCTTCATCTTTTTCTGCTTCTCAAGAATGTATTCTGAGCTGATGCCACCATCTATGGGTGCCCTCAAACAAAGGTGCCCATGACATGTATAGCATCTGTAAATGACGAGTAAAGGGCTGAGCAGGTAAGCCTATTACTTAATTGATGCCATCTTAAAAAGATTCTGTGCTGGTATGTTCCCCAGATATGTGCCGAGGTATTCTGTCCCACTGATGCTAGGCAGATAGGTAGGACAAAATAAAGTGTGCGCATTGACCTATGGAACTGGCCACATGATTGACAGAAGCATGAAAAACCCGAAGCTCTGTTCTCCCACACTAAGTTGGAAAGCAAGATAATTGAGTTTTTTCTTCAGCCTTCCTTGCTTAGAATACTTTGAAAGAAAGCTTTCAGCTGAAAAGCCTTACTGCACAATTGTAGCTCCCTGCCTTGTTCTTCCCACTGTACTAGGGAGAAATGATGCTAATAATTAAACAGATATTTGAAGTGCATATGTGTGTGTAGTCTCCATACATACTGAGTATCTTCTTACAACCATTTACCTGAAGAGAGGTAGAATCATAGTTTTAAGTTTTGTAGCTGAGATTACCCTGAGCACTATGCTGTTCATAAACTCATTGAAAGTAATGCCTTTTTGCCCCTTGCCCTCCTTTTTTTTGTATTTCCATGAAATCTCCCCTCCCTGTGGTGGTGTTGAGCATAACACAAGCAGTGCAAGGATGAAGGCACTACTCACAAAAAATATCCTGTTACATACCATTATAGATGAGTGTTGGCTCATTCAATACTTTGCCAAACTTGTAATCTGTACCAGGTTTGAGTCCCAATTGTATTAGCATTAAGATTTATCTATGCTAAACCTTACTCTTAGTCAGAAAGGGGACACTGGTGGATTTGGAAATGCTGTTGTCTATTGGATGGGATGTGCTTTGTGTGCAGGAGAGCCATATCCTGTGAACATTAAAAACCACACTGGATGACCTTAATGGGAGGCTATCGCCTGTCTTCTAATGGTGGCCCTTCCCCTAACCAAATCTTCAGTACTTGTGACGTGGCCATTTAGACCATGAGTACACAAAAGTGTTACTTAGAAGTAAAACAACTCAACTGATAACCATGATTATACACCATCATCACATAGGAAGAAGTTATCAGAGTGCATTCATGTCAGTATCATTGAAGATAATTATACAACCAGTGTAGTCAATCATGACTGTGATATGAGTCAAATATTGCAGAGGAGAAAGTTATGACAAAAATTGTTTATTTTCACGCTCCCATTATTACAGGAGGAAAATTCCATTTCAAGACAGTGAAGAATAACAGTGAAACATTAATGCTACTGTGGAACATGTTCAATATGCCTGTTGTATCCCACAATACACATCTGGATGAGATACAAAGCAGGTTTTGCCCTCACCGTGGGAGTCATAACTGCCAAAGCAGCAAGATATCTTAATCTTGCAAACTCTTCAGTCCTGTTGCTATACACTTGGATTAGAAAAAGCTCATAGGAAGAAGTCCGTTGTAGTTAAGTCCTGTGATGCACTCCAAAAGAACACATAGCCAATGACCTTGTGACTGAATGTGTCTGGCAGGTAAACACATGTGATGTGCAGTGAGGTCTGATAGGTAAGCAATATGATGCACTATCATATTAGTACCACATACAATGTACCTCCCCAGTTATGTATTATTCAATCAATCAGGTGATATTGCCAGTTCAACAATTCTATTATTTGAAATATTGCCTCACGCTTTCGTTGACCAGGTGTATGATGTTTCATTACCCCCCAAGAGGAATTGCCAAACACCCAATGATGAATATTATACCTGATGAACACATCATTCTCTGTGAATTGTGTTTCATCTGTCTGCAGGATGATTGATGACAAGGATGGATTACCTCAGGTGTTCATTATGAAAATGCACTACTCCAAATGTCCATCAAAACAGTATGAATACTATGGTAGGTGCCATTATGTAAGAATTGCTGCACAGTGCCTCAAAATATTCTCTGATGTCACTGTCAAGTTCAACCACTTTTTTTGTATGATTTGTAAAAGGAAGTGACTTTCCACAGTTCCTTACCTTGATGTTGGCACCAGGCGCTGCAGATTTCACAGTTGTTTAATGAGTTTAAGCTCAGGGCACTTGAGCAAGTGCTGTCGAGGAGGAAAGAAAAATGGACAAGAGATAGAGCTGGTAGGAAGGTGCAGTTGAGAGAAGTCTGTCTGTGAAGGAGTGAAGTTGACTTTTTTTCAGTGCTACTGCCTGGTTTGAGAGTGTATGGCTGTGGTAGAAGTCTTGCAATATATGTGGATTTATTCCCTGGGAAACTGAAGAGTGAAGTCGGAGCATATATGTATGATATGCTACATTTTCTACTTGTTAGCAAAAATATGTTTATGAGCATAATGGTATTCTAATAATTATTTCACAAAATTTACTGCTAATAAATCATTAAAAGTTCTTAGACTATGAAAATTTTAAGTAGTGATAGTAAATAATTTTACATTCAGGAAAACATTTTTTTTATCAATGTAACTACCTAGAGAATATTTTTATTAACCTGCAAACAGATAAATTATGCAATACAAATATTACACCCCTCCCACCAGCATGGAATTTCCTTCTGCAGTAAGGATGGTCTCTGCAGCACACTAGAGGGTCCCACTATAAATACAATGAATGCAATATTAGTGTTCACTGCTGATGAATCCGTCAGGTGGCAGATGAAATGCATCCAGTTAAAATGCCTTTTTAACTTGTTATAACTTATGTAGTATTTTAATAAGTTAAATTTTTAGTTAATAATGTAAATTCTCAGAAAAAGATGACAATTAGAATCTTAAAAATTGTGCTTTGCTGCTGGAAATTTAGGGAAGCTTACCAGTCATCGTAAGAAATATGTCAAATGCACTGGGTTCTCCAAAGACATTGACTACCTAATAAACTATCAAGTCACTATAGAAGTCAGTTTATGGGCAGTAAGTCAACACTGGATGCCATGAAGACAACCCTGAATATTGTGAGTGTGCCAGCCACTATACAACAAGGGATTAAAATAAAGAATCGATTTTGGTGAATGTTCCATCTTTAGCAAATAGCAGTAATTGTGTAGAACTAATTACAGAGACAGCATGAAATTTTGACTAAGAAATGCTCAGTTGTTTTCCTAAATATAAAATTATTTAACTGATGCTACTTAATATTATTGTAGTCTGAAAAATTTTTAATGATTTATTAACAGTGAATTTTTTTAATTAAAATAATTTCTGCCTGCTAGTAGAATATAGTGTGATGAGTAATCTTTGCCCTAGAATACCAGGCAACCTAGTATATTATAATCATTATTCAGAATAAAATTGTTGATTTTCATTCTGCATCTGCTCAAGTTGATTGATGCCACAAAGTTTCCCATACAGATATGACCACATATGACAGTCTATAGAATAGGTCAATAAACCTTCTACAGGCACTTTCATATCTAATCCTGTAGGTCTTCTCAGCCATCAGTAGAGTTTATGCTGCCAGTTTGTTGTAAAAAAAAATACCCCCTCAAGCAGCTGCTTGCCACAGAGGTCTGACAGGAGCCTGTCAGTTTATATGCCATAGTAGAAGGTCTGTGAGGAAGGCAGGACCTCAGCAGAAAAACGACACACGATTTTCGATTTCTTCATGCCTTACCTGGGGCTTGAACCCAGGTCCCATACATCACTAGCCAAGCGTGCTAACCACTCAGCCACATGACGGCTAGTTTGTTGTATGTCTCAGTAAAGTTTATGCCTGGTATGTTGCTGATAATGGGAAGATTTGAATTTTCTTCAGAAACATGCAGCATATTGTGTAACTTCCCATGCATTGCACCGACATTCAACATCTTGAGCAGACTATGCTCCATTGATGAGCAGACTATGCCTCCATTGTGGTGTTCACCTAGAATCGTTATATCTAATATTGTTCAATATCCGTTTATTTACAGCTGGAGTGAAACACCACCATTGTCATTTGCATATTCATGTTGATATGGGGCATGGCACAATACTTTTTAATCGTGCTGAATATATGATCTGAAATGACCAGTGTTTGCAGCGTTTTAAATCTCACTTTTTACATATGCTATTACGTATTATTTTGATGCTGATCTACAACTTTCTAATTCATTTAGTTTTGCTATCTCTCAATTCTTGAGTTACTGTCACTAACTCCTTATATTTACCACAGGAGAGTTACAGTTATCATTCGTTACACCTTCAGTCATAGCAACTATTTACCACTTATTTGGGCTTGCAGGACTTTCTACTGAACCTTGTATATGTGATAAACATGATAAAATGTATTTTTTTTTAATTCAAATGCAAATAAAAGGCAATCTTTTATTTATAGTAATTATTAGTATTTTTAATGGCAATTTATTTTCAGTAAGATCAATCTGCAAAATGTTTTTAACATATCTTATTCCCAACTTTTTTTTGTGTGTTGATTTCAGAACCACAGTCAAAAGTAATGGGCAAAGAAAAAGAAGCTGGAAATTGTCAAAATGACGAAGTAAAAATAGTGCATAATTATCAGATTGATAAAACAAATGTACCTACTAATGTTGTTTTGAACGTGAATATCGCAAATAATAAGGGTGTAGTCAAAATAATATTGCCACCTGTACAAAATAATGCATTAAATCAACTCAGAAATAAGGAAACACACATAGCTAAAAGTTACCAGAGAGTGCATGAAAATGGTTTAGTGAACATTGAATTGTCACCAGTACCTACAGTTGCAAATGAAAAACAATGTAATTCAGGTATGCAAACAAATATTAAAATTTCCAACACTAAAGAAGAAATGCTACATGTTAGTGACAAAAATAAAAAATGTTCTGATCCAGATCTTTCTGCAGCTGTCAACAAGATTATAACATCATTGCAACGCATCATTGATAATTTATCTGATGACACAAGTTTTGCTACTAAAGATTATTTGGATCCATTATATGTAGAATAAATTGGAAATATATGTCATTAAAGATAAAACTAAAAGAATGATTTTATATTATTAGATTTTAAAATCGATGTTTCTATGATGTTTTCATTAGAAAAAATTATGAACAAACTTAGTGCCATTTATTAGTATTTTCACCAGAAAACAATATAGAAATAATAATAGTATTTTCACCAGAAACAATATTTTCACCAGAAAATAATAGTATTTTCACCAGAAAACAATATAGGAAAAAAAAATATTTGTTTCGATTCTGATTGACAAAATGATTATTGGTGATCAGCCATTATGTAACTAAATTTTGTAATCCCTGGTAAAACTGATATAGATTCAGCAAAATAATTGAAAGGATAATACAAGGTGAGGCAAGGGTATGGATAGAGTAAATATCATTAGAACATAAAAAGAATGCAAAAAATTGCAATTGATCAAATGTGAAATGATGTAGATAACACTAACGATAATGTAAATGACCATGTTTTTTCTATTCTCTATCATTTTAACTCTAGCGGATAGAAAATCTTTATAATGAACTTGTAGAGCATCAAAACATTAGCATATGAAACATAACCATGTAATAAATTCTACACACCATCCATAGAATGGAGGTGGGCTAGTGCTTCTATACTAGCAACCACTGTTAGGGAGGGAGGGAATGGATGCATAACAGCTTAAAGACGCCGGTCATAGTAAACAGTGCAAGGTTATCAAAAACCCACCACGGATTACTTTATATACATTACAGATCTCTGGGGAATTTAGTGTTATCATTTCTGCCCCAAAGAGAATTAGTACTGAAAATAACATCTATCTTAATTTTCTGTATTCATTCGTGGACACAAAATTGCAACACTCGTAAGGGATGAATGCAGGGACACCAAATCATTACCATACATAGTATTGGAGGTCCTATGCAAATGATTACAGTAGTGACAGCATAACATGACAAGGAACCAGAAATAGAGGCAGCACTGTTGGCCCCGAGACCTCAATAAAAGCTGCTGTAGCAGACAGCAGGTAAGTCAGTGGAAGTGGAATGGGTGTTTCAGTTAGGCCAAGACTATGAATGCAAGCTGTATTATCAAGCAGCTACACCCATTTGAGCAGTGCCATATTGTGGGGATGCATAAACCAGGTTGGTCTACCCCAGCGCTGTCCAACTAGCTGCCCGCGGGCCTCATACGGCCTGCATAAGGATTTTTGTGGCCCGTGAACAATCCATTAAATATTGATATTATCACCGTAGATCCTAAATATCAAATGGAGTTATGTTGCCTTCAGGCTGACCCAATTGCATCTAATAGAGAAACTGTAATAGAATTGTTCAAACTTTTGCCTAAAGAAAAATATCCAATAATAAAAGATTTTGGACTCCAAATAATTTTTGTTTCGAAGTACATATATCTGCGAGCGTGCATTTTCTGATATGAAATATATAAAATCAAGATACAGAAACTGCTTGACTCTACACTGGAACATGTGCTTCGGCTCGCAACAACAAATGTCGATATGGACGTAAAAGAAATTATTGCCGAATAACTATGACCACCATGCTTTCATTAAATATTTGATAAGGTTTAGAAAATTTATATTGGTTTATTATTACTTAGTATATTTCGTATGAATAAAATATTTTTTGAGGTATATTATTTTTTGAATAAATAATTTTTGGAGGTGACATGAAATGACTTTTCAATTACCTATCTTCTTTTTTTTGGCACGTGAAATATTGGCAAAAGAAAAAGTGGCCCATGGTTTTAGCGAAGTTGGACAGCACTGGTCTACTCCATTGTATAGCCAAACATCTTGGTTGTACCTTTAGCACTGGAACAGTGAATGAAGACAGGTACCTGTGGATGTACTACACCATAAGAAGATTGCTTCATCTGCCAAGAAGCAATCTCCAATTCCCGTGTGACGTATACAACGTAATATGTGGCAATCCCGGTGTTCCACAATTCTGAGACTGCACTACACCTTGAGGGAGTTGCCACGAAACCACAATCCACTAGCCAGGGTACTGTCTATCGTAGATCTTGCCTTCTTAGATCTGCCTTCCTGCTGGAGAAGACCTGTGAAAGAGAGAAACCTTACTTTTTAACAAGTCTGTCGAACTAATCATTAAGGTACAGTGAGTGGGATCTTTTGAAATTTAGAAACATGCCTAGGAATTGCCAAATCACTCACTGATTTTCGTCCGAAATACTTTGGCAAAATAATATCGGATGGTATCTTTTGAATTTAGAAGCCAAACTTTGAAGAATCCTATCTTTTTGGGTCTTCCGCAGCAGAGACTCCCAGGCGGCCCCGTCGTGAACCACGGCTAATCAGAGCCTCCCAAACCTTTCAGCATGATCCTTCTTAGCGCCGACCGTAGGCCTCCAGCAAAGCGAACGCCAGAGAACCCCTGGCCCACACCACTCTGGAGCACCTAGGCCCCTCCACTACGAAAGCCATGTTTTGCCTAAATAGATCATATAGATATATTTATAATGCAGATTATATAGATATATAAATTGCAGGCACCAAATATTATTTAATGCATACACCTGGGCCCATATGGACTATTTGATGTACGAAGCTGAATTACAGACATGGCATTCCCTGCTCAGGTTGCCTCTGGCTGCTAATCATCGCCAGGCACATCATCTGTGGTGCATCGAGTGTGTGTCATGGGATGCAGAATGGAACCATATAATCTTGGATGAATCATTCTTCTGTTTGGCTGTAGATAACGATAGTCTCATCAGGGTTTAGAAATATCATGGCCATTGGCAGGATTTGGGAACATCTCAGTGCCACCATACCCTGTGCAGAACAACCTTTAGTATTTGTTCAGGGAGCTTTGACAGCTCAGTGATACATTGACAACATTTTGGTTCCCCATTGTCTACCTTCCTTGTCGAGATCTCCTAGTGCTATTTTCCAGCAGGATTACGCACTTTCCCATATGGCAGAAAGTGCATTAGGACACTTCTAGCGACCTGTATGCATTCCTGCTAACTGAGGAAAAAACAATTAGTATACGTGCAGTTGATTGCATTATTAATCATATTACCTTGTAACAAGCTCTACTATTCTGCTCAGTTACCATGTTTTGAGGCTTGCTTCATGGTGTTGCATTTTTGTCTCCATAAGTGTACAAAACAAATACGTTATTGCATGAATAATGGGGTAGCTCAGTTGGTAGTGCACTAAGCTCATCATCTGTAGTTTCAAGATTCAAGTCCCATCTGGGCCAGCATCGAGATGGATCTTCACTAACCCTTGCACTTAGCGAATAGGAGACACTAGTGAGCTTTAAAAGGCCACTGTCCGTCATATGGGACGTAAAGATATCGATATGCAGGAGAGCCATACACTGTGCATGTTGAAAGGCACACTGAATTGTCTTCACTGGTGGCTACCATTTGTCTCCTAACAGTTGTCCAGTGGATCTCCTCCGCAAAGTTCTCTGAGTCCTCAAGGGTTCTTGTGATGTAATTATTTATCCCATTGTATGCAAAAAGTGCTGCTCAGAGGTAAATCAACCCAAATTTACACAAAGAACAGAATTATAATTGAACGAAACACAAAACGAGACAAAAAAAATTCACATGCAGAATTTCCATATATCTTGGGTTGTTTGACCTCTTAGTGGCACTTTTACTACACAATGGGCTAAATGGCCAGATCAAAAAGACGGATGGCTCGGAGAAGGTTGGAAGAGGAGACCCACTTAACAGCTGTTAGGAGGCAGATGAAAACTCTCATCAGGGCCACCCAGAATGCTTTTTAACACTTAGAGTTTGGTTCCCATGCAAACTGGGCCATGGCTTTAGGTCTCACCTGATGGACGGCAGCTTTTCCAAGCTCCTCATTGTCCCCTACTGACCAAGAGTAGGGTGGGGGTTTTTGCAGAGGTAAATCTCAACGCTGGTCCAAATGGGACTCGAACTTGGGAGTTAGAGTTACAAGCCTGGGTTACTACTGACAGCCCCCCTTCTCATTTTGTACATCAGCTTTTGTGTAGATATACAAGAATCTATGCATTTGTAGATTCCTTTATATAAATAAAAAAAAAAAAATTCTCCCTCAAGCAGCTGCTTGCCACAGAAGTCTGACAGGAGCCTGTCAGTTTATATGCCATAGTAGAAGGTCTGGTTAATACGGGGTGGGGAGTGGGTCTCGAAGGACCCACTCCCCACCCCGTATTAACCACACCAAAGCACGTGCTCCGTCTCACGACACTACACGTGCATAGCAACTAGAGGCTTGGAAAAAAGAAGGTGAAGTTTGTCTCAGGGGAGACCAGTAGGGACATGGAGTATGGGTGGTGTTAAAGGGGGTGCTGAGTGCAGCCCGGGAAGAAGGTAGGAAAATAAGTAAGAGAGACAGCAGCCACGGGACTCAAAGGAGAGAGTCCCGGGAGCTGGCAGACAAGCCAGCCTATGTCCCTCAAGTGTGCCCTGACACGGGCACTCTCAATGGACACTGAGACCAGTTCGCCTGCTACCTCATTGATCGCTTGGGAGTCCCGGAGTTCGTTAGCGAACCCTTCTGTGAATGGGCACCTGAGGATATAGTGCCCAACATCTGCGTCTGGAGCCCCACAGCCGCAGTAACTATGGGTAGAGATATTAAACCTCTCCAGGTATTTGGGGAAACTCCCATGTCCTGTTAGGACCTGCGTCAAATAGTGGTCAGAGGACATCAGGGATAGACTGACCCTTTTCAAGAATGTCTTTGTTTGAAGACCATTCTCAGTCGTATCCCAGAGCCTCTGCCACTCCTGAATGGTACCTTGGCCAATTATAGACTTCAGGGTAGTTTTTGAAGTCTTTACCGCTATCACAGGTTGAGTGTTATTACCTGCGGAATGGGCCAGTTGGTCGGCCCGCTCATTTCCTTCATGCCCTACATGTGCCCTGATCCAGGAGAAGGATACCCTGGGCATGCTCTGATTACCCATGATGCACTTGATCTCATTCACTATCTGATGCCTGTTGGTTGCATCTTAAAGTGCATGCAGAGCCGCCTGGCTGTCCGTGTACAGCCTTATGTCGTTGTTTAGACCACCGTCATTGAGGGCCTCTCTGATAGTGAGCAGCTCTGCTTGGAAGGCTGAGCCATTATTTGAAACCTTCCTCTGAAAATCATACACTTTGGCCCCTTGATTGAAGACAGTGAAGGCTATACCCACACCCTCCTCGCTCTTGGAACAGTCGGTGTATATTTCAATATCTGTACCTGATGGTAACTCCATGGACCAGGGCACACATAGTCTCCTTGTGGGATGTAGATCCCACTTAGTGGTATTTGTCTCGTATTCCTCAGGGTCATACTGGACTCCGAGGAATGTTGCTTTCTCCTTAGCCTGCGTGACTCTGAATATGGTCGCTTCTTTACCGACTGTCAAAAATAGCGGAGGGATCCCTGCGAGCACCAGGAGGGCATTTGTAGATGTTGTCCTATAAGCCCTGGTGATTCGCAGTAAAGCCGGTCTTTGGGCGGCGAGCAGCTTTCTGCACATTATGGCGTGGTTCGTCGGGCGCCACCAGGCACCCGCACCATATGTCAGGATCCTCTCCATTCCCCTTAGATAGATTTCTTTGAGGACCTCACTTCTGAGTCCCCATGAGACGCGAGCCATACGCCCCAGCTTACACATAACGTTGGTGCATTTAGCTTTCAAGTCCTGCAGGTGTGGGATCCAGCTCATCCTCTCATCCAGAGTGATCCCCAAGTATTTTAAAGTCGTCATGTGGCGGATGTTAGCGCCATTTAATTTGAAAATGGGATACCTCTTCTTGAGGACACCCTCTTTTGCAATTGTCATTGAAGTTGTCTTCGCAACGCTGAACCCAAGCTTGTTGCGATGACACCAACCTTCTAGTGTTTTAATGGCTGCATTGCCAGCGACCTCAAGATTTGCTCGTGAGGACGCTGATATGACAAGCAGCAAGTCGTCCGCGTAAGCCTGGAGCCAGACTCCCTCGGGCATAGTCAACTCCAGAGCAGTATCAGCGACTAAGTTCCAGAGTAACGGTCCGCTGCACGACCCTTGTGGGCAGCCTCTTTCCAAGTTTCTTGAGGCTGTTCCGCTAGCATGCAAGTATGTGACCACCCTCTCTTGGAGGTAATTGGCCACAAGCATGAAGATGTTCCTAGGGCAGGAACACTCCTTCAATTTTGTCAGAATCGCAGGCCACCAGACATTGTCGAACGCGCCCGTCACATCCAAAGCAATGAGAGAGGTGTGCAACTTGTGCACTTTATTTACTTGAGCGATGTCCACCACCTGTTTGATAGCAGCGGTGGTGGACTGGTCCGTCCTGAACCCAAATTGCTTGGGATTCAGGAATCCGTTCTTGTGGCAGTGGTGGTACATCCTGTTGGTCAGGAGTTTATCCAGCACCTTTCCCAACACCGACAGCAGACATATCGGTCTGTATGATCTCGCGTCAGCCGGATCCCTACCTGCCTTGTTTAAGAGGACAAGGTCAGCCTGTTTCCAGGCGGTTGGGAAGGCTCCCAGATTCAAGCATTTGTTGAAGAGCTGGGTGAACAGTTCTTTATGTTCATTAAACACCTGAGAAACAATTTCCACTGTCAGACCATCGTTACCCGGGGCCTTGCCCCGGGCCATTTCTCTGATTACCTCTCTCACCTCCTCTTCCGTAAACGGAACATCGTCCGTCATGTCCGGTGGAATCCTGCAATTTTCCCTTAGGAACCGATGTTCTGCATCATCAGAACTCCCGTCGTCAGTGGGAAACAAATTGTCCAAGAGCACCTGGATAGTTTCGCGAAAGGAAGAGGTCTTGGATCCATCTTCCTTGCGAACATATGCAATATCCAGGGGTTTAAAATCCCAATCCGTGGCTAGCTTATACTGTAAAGTAAAAGGGTTTTGTGCAGAGACATCACTGCAGAATTTCTGCCAGGAGGTCAGCTGCGCCTGACGTATTGCGAGCTTATATTTTGCCTGCTCCCTCCTGTACACCTCTCTGGTACTTCTCCCCCCAGTCCTGCATCTTTGAAATCTCCTTCTAAGAGCTCTCACCCTTTTCCTTGTAATGCTGAGCTCGGGTGTCCACCAGGGCACTGATTTTCTTCCTGCTCTGGGCTGCTTCTTGTACCCAAAGGTTGCCTCGCAACCAGCACTTAAAGTCCTCGTCACCTCACTAATGATGTTATTTAGTGACTCGCAATCTCCAATATTGCAGACACTCTGGCCGATCTTCGCCAGTTCCGGTGACACACAGTGTAAGAGCTTGCACCAGTCAGGAGCTCTACCCACCGCAAACCGTCGTGCATATTGTGGGGGAGATGTTGTTCCACCCACCTGGAACACTATATAGTTGTGGTCGCTGTTACTGACCTTATCGCTGACACACCAATTCTGGATCATAGGATTCAACCTAGGTGTAACTAGGGTCAAGTCTATCCAGCTGCGACCTCTTGGGCCGATAAAAGTAGCTGGCGAATCTATATCATTTAGCAATAATAGATCAGCAGAGTTGATAAAGTCCAGAGTCATATCACCTCTGACATCTTGTCGGTTTGAATACCACAGGGGATGCTTCGCGTTGAAGTCCCCGCCTATTATAATGCTCTTAGAATTAACACGAGTTAGGACGTTTTGCAACTCGGTTAATAAGTCCTCAATGTTGTTATTTGGAGGACAGTAGATGGAGATGGCCTGTACTAATAATCGTCCATAGCCAATCTCCACTACTACAATAGTATCAGTGTGATATGCCAGAATGGCATTCACCTTGGGGTTCAGAACGACAACTCCAGCTTTAGGCTTGGTACCTTTTATACAAAATAGCCTACTGGTCAGAGGGAGCCCCTTAATGACATTCTCTGTGCAGTAAGGCTCCTGCACAAGAGCAATGTCGACTCCTTCTTCCTTTATCTCCTGGCTGAGTTGGGCCATAGCAGCCCTTGCCCCGTTTAAATTAATCTGGAGAAATTTCAGACGCCCACGGACCACCAGGAAACCTACTTCCCATAGTCGGTGCGTCTACGCAACAACTTTATCTCACGACAGTACGACGTCCATCGCACTGTGGCCAATATCATACTTGGCACCGTGCTCCTTATTTGCCTTATTGCATACGATGCACTTCGGTTTGGGCTTTGTGCACTCCTTGTATGAGTGCTTACCTGCACACTGTGAACACCGTTGTGTCTTTAGCTCACACTCGCTCTGCTTATGCCCAATTGCATAGCATTTGTAGCACCACAGGACTCTAATATAATCTTTTACGTAGCACCGGGATCAGCCTACGTTAATCTTACCTACCTCTAGTAATTTTCTATGAGAGGCACTACTAGCCTCTAAAACCCAGTGGACCGTATTGTCCACTCGGGCTTTCATCAAGAACATAGGTGTTATGTCTCCTTCTTCATCATTCAGCCTATTCTGGCTGCGTATGACACTCTGGAGGTCCTCGCGAGGGATATCCTTATCCACGCTGCAAACCATGATTTTAGGCTTCAGCCTTACGGCCGATTTAGCCTCTAAAATTCCCTTGAGTGACTCGTGGCTTTCAATTGCACTTTTTAGGCTAGCCCGGTCACTCTCTGAGCTGCACTCCACAATGACTCCATTAGCCCTCATCGGCTTAACGGTCATGACCCCCAGGTTTAGGTCTGTGGGGTTGATATTTCCTTTGAGACTATCCCTAACCTCTAATGCTGACTTCTCTTTATCTTTAGAAAAGATCAGCAGGGTATGTCTCTGCCTTTTTTCAGGGGGAGTGGGCTTTTTAGCTACCACCGAACCGCCCTTTCCCTGTCCCTGCCCACCAACAGCCTTTGCATAGGTTGGTGGCCTCTCCTTCCTCTCTGGTGGACGTGCAGCCCGCTCTAAGATTTGTCCTCTCATGGTTGCAAGTTCCAGTTCTTGCTCGCAGACTATGGCGTGTAGCTTACGAGCTACACCCATAACTGCGTCCCTCAACTCACTATCAGCTCTTTGGCGGAACATCTCCACCGCAAGCTCCTCCAGAAGGCCAGCCGCATTTGCCAGCCTTCCTGAGCCCTTCTCCATACTACTGGGCTCTTTCCGACTATCCGGGGCTACCTCCTTGGCTACGCACCCTTCATCCCCGCCGTGACATGGGTCCTCTCCATCCTTTGGAGGCCCTTCTACTTCTTTAATACTGTTTGTGGTGGAAGGGGGAGTCTCAGGGACTTCCTCCACCACATCCTCAAGATCAGCAGCCTCCTTGGGCTTGCTGTCTTGTTTTCCTGTCCTCTTCTCACAATCTCCTGTCACCATCATTGCCTTTTTAGACCATGGTGGTTTTAAAAATTTTCAACCCAGACAGTCTCCACCCACAACGGAGTCCTACAAGGGGAGGCCTCAGAGTTAAATTCGGCGCTCGAGGTACCTCAGAGATGCGCCCAGGTTATACCCAGACTTCGGATCTCCCCTCGGACCAGAGCATGATCCGGGCTGAGGCTCGGTACTAGTCCGGGTCCCGGTCCGGACCCAGCCCCTATCGTCAAGAATCACCTCCACCCGGTTGACACCGCAACCGCCCCTGACCCACCCCGGTCAAGGGGCGGGACAGGGGATGCCTCACGTACCGATTGATCCAAGAGTGCCAGCTCAGACCTCCCGTTTTATTGAAGCAGAGGCCAAGGACAGTGTATTGGGATACCAGCTTGCCTGTCCCTCAACTGCCAGGACCCTCCTTTCCACGTTACGGGTCTCCACCCACGGTAAACAGGTGGGCCACTCATAGGTGTGGCGACCATGATACATTCTCCCCACCTCGCCCATCAGGGCTCAATCCAAACCTAAGCACTGGCCACCATTTCCCTATTAGATAAATTGTTCAATTTGAACAATCTCGGCCAGTCTCCTCCCTTGAGTCCAACTAGGAGGTAGGCCTGCACCCCAGAGACATACCCTGCTGATCTTCTCTAAAAATAAAGAGAAGTCAGCATTAGAAGTAAGGGATAGTCTGAAAGGAAACATCAACCCCACAGACCTTAACCTGGGGGTAATGACCGTTAAGCCTATGAGGGCTAACGGAGTCATAGTGGAGTGCAGCTCAGAGAGTGACCGGGCTAGCCTTAAAAGTGCAATTGAAAGCCACGAGTCACTCAAGGAAATTCTAGAGGCCAAATCGGCCATAAGGCTTAAGCCTAAAATCATGGTTTGCGGCGTAGATAAGAACATCCCTCGCGAGGACCTCCAGAGGGTCATACGCAGCCAAAATAGACTGAGTGACGAAGATGGAGACATAACACCTATGTTCTCGATGAAAGCCCGAGTGGACAACACGGTCCACTGGGTTTTAGAGGCTAGTAGTGCCTCCCATAGGAAATTACTAGAGGTAGGTAAGATTAACGTAGGCTGGTCCCAGTGCTACGTTAAAGACTATATTAGAGTCCTGCGATGCTACAAATGCTATGCATTTGGGCATAAGCAGACTGAATGTGAGCTTAAGACACAACGATGTTCGCAGTGTGCGGGTAAGCACTCATACAAGGAGTGCACAAAGCCCAAACCGAAGTGCATCGTATGCAATAAGGCGAACAAGGAACACAGTGCCAAGTACGATATTGGCCACAGTGCGATGGACACGAAGTGTCCGTCGTACTGTCGTGAGATAAAGTTGTTGCGAAGGCGCACCGACTATGGGAAGTAGGCTTCCTGGTGGTCCGCGGGCAAGTCTAAAATTTATCCAGATTAATTTAAATGGGGCAAGGGCTGCTATGGCCCAACTCAGCCAGGAAATAATGGAGGAAGGAGTCGACATTGCTCTAGTGCAGGAACCCTACTGCACAGAGAATGTCATACGGGGGCTCCCTCTGTCCAGTAGGCTATTTAGTATAAAAGGTACCAAGCCTAAAGCTGGAGTTGTCGTTCTGAACCCCAAGGTGAATGCCATTCTGGCATATCACACGGATACTATTGTAGTAGTGGAGATCGGCTATGGACGATTATTAGTACACGCCATCTCCATCTACTGTCCTCCAAATAATAACATTGAGGACTTATTAACCGAGTTACAAAACGTCCTAACTCGCGTTAATTCTAAGAACATTATAATAGGCGGGGACTTCAATGCGAAGCATCCCCTGTGGGGCTCAAACCGACAAGATGTCAGAGGTGATATGACTCTGGACTTTATCAACTCTGCTGATTTACTATTACTAAATGAAGTAGATACGCCAGCTACTTTTAACGGCCCAAGAGGTCGCAGCTGGATAGATTTGACCCTAGTAACACCTAGGTTGATTCCTATGATCCGGAATTGGTGTGTCAGCGATAAGGTCAGTAACAGCGACCACAACTACATAGTGTTCCAGGTGGGTGGAACAACATCTCCCCCACAATATGCACGACAGTTTGCGGTGGGTAGAGCTCCTGACTGGTGCAAGCTCTTACACTGTGTGTCACCGGAACTGGCGAAGATCGGCCAGAGTGTCTGCAATATTGAAGATTGCGAATCACTAAATAACATCATTAGTGAGGTGACGAGGATAATAAGTGCTGGCTGCGAGGCAACCTTCGGGTACAAAGGGCAGCCCAGAGCAGGAAGAAAATCGGTGCCCTGGTGGACACCAGAGCTCAGCATTATGAGGAAAAGGGTGAGAGCTCTTAGAAGGCGATTTCAAAGATGTCAGACTGGGGAAAGAAGTACCAGAGAGGATGTGTACAGGAGGGAGCAGGCAAAATATAAGCTTGCAATACGACAGGCGCAGCTGACCTCCTGGCAGAAATTCTGCAGTGATGTCTCTGCACGAAACCCTTTTACTTTACAGTATAAGCTAGCTACGGATGGGGATTTTAAACCTCTGGATATTGCATATGTTCGCAAGGAAGATGGATCCAAGACCTCTTCCTTTGGCGAAACTATCCAGGTGCTCATGGACAATTTGTTTCCCACTGACGACGGGAGTTCTGATGATGCAGAACATCGGCTCCTAAGGGAAAATTGCATAATTCCGCCGGACACGGCGGACGACGTTCCGTTTACGGATGAGGAGGTGAGAGAGGTAATCAGAGATATGGCCCAGGGCAAGGCTCCGGGTTACGATGGTCTGACGGTGGAGATTGTTTCTCAGGTGTTTAATGAACATAAAGACCTGTTCACCCAGCTCTTCAACAAATGCGTGAATCTGGGAGCCTTCCCAACCGCCTGGAAACAGGCTGACCTTGTCCTTTTAAACAAGGCAGGTAGGGATCCGGCTGACGCGAGATCATACAGACCGATATGTCTGCTGCCAGTGTTGGGAAAGGTGCTGGATAAACTCCTGACCAACAGGATGTACCACCACTGCCACAAGAACGGATTCCTGAATCCCAAGCAATTTGGGTTCAGGACGGACCAGTCCACCACCGCTGCTATCAAACAGGTGGTGGACATCGCTCAGGTAAATAGAGTGCACAAGTTGCACACCTCTCTCATTGCTTTGGATGTGACAGGCGCGTTCGACAATGTCTGGTGGCCTGCGATTCTGACAAAATTGAAGGAGAGTTCCTGCCCCAGGAACGTCTTCAGGCTTGTATCCAATTACCTCCAAGAGAGGGTGGTCAAGTATTCGCATGCTAGCGGGGCAGTCTCAAGAAACTTGGAAAGAGGCTGCCCACAAGGGTCGTGCAGTGGACCGTTCCTCTGGAACTTAGTCGCTGATACTGCTCTGGAGTTGACTATGCCCGAGGGTGTCTGGCTCCAGGCATATGCGGACGACTTGCTGCTTGCCATAACAGCGTCCTCAAGAGCGAATCTCGAGGTCGCTGGCAATGCAGCAATTAAAATACTTGAGGGTTGGTGTCATCGCAACAAGCTTGGGTTCAGCATTGCGAAGACAACTTCGATGACGATTGCAAAAGAGGGCGTCCTCAAGAAGAGGTATCCCATCTTTAAATTAAAAGGCGAAAACATCCGCCACATGACGACTTTAAAATACTTGGGGATCACCCTGGACGAGAGGATGAGCTGGATCCCACACCTGCAGGACTTGAAAGCTAAATGCACGAACGTTATGTGCAAGCTAGGGCGCATGGCTCGCGTCTCATGGGGACTCAGAAGCTAGGTCCTCAAAGAAATTTATCTCAGGGGAACGGAGAGGATCCTGACATATGGTGCGGGCGCCTCGTGGCGCCCGACGAACCACGCCATAATGTGTAGAAAGCTGCTCGCTGCCCAACGGCCGGCTTTACTGCGGATCACCAGGGCTTATAGGACAACATCTACGGATGCCCTCCTGGTGCTCACAGGGATCCCCCCGCTATTTTTGATGGTCGGAAAAGAAGCGACCATATTCAGAGTCACGCAGGCTAGGGAGAAAGCGACATTCCTCGGAGTCCAGTATGACCCTGAGGAATATGAGACGAATACCGCAAAGTGGGATATACATCCCACAAGGAGACTACGTGTGCCCTGGTCCACGGAGTTACCATCAGGTACAAATATTGAAATATACACCGATGGTTCCAAGAGCGAGGACGGTGTGGGTTTAGCCTTCACTGTCTTCAATCAAGGAGCCAACGTGTATGATTTTCAGAGGAAGGTTTCAAATAATGGCTCGGCCTTCCAAGCAGAGCTGCTCGCTATCAGAGAGGCCCTCAACTGGGCCCTCAATGACAGCGGTCTGAACAGCGACATTAGGCTGTACATGGACAGCCAGGCAGCTCTGCATGCACTTGCAGATGCAACCAACAGGCATCAGATAGTTAATGAGATCAAGTGCATCCTGGGTGATCAGAGATTGCCCAAGGTATCCTTCTCCTGGATCAGGGCACATGTAGGGCATGAAGGAAATGAGCGGGCCGACCAACTGGCCCGTTCCGCAGGTAATAATACTCAACCTGTGATAGCGGTAAAGACTTCTAAAAATACCCTGAAGTCTATAATTGGCCAAGGTACCTTTCAGGAGTGGCAGAGGCTCTGGGATACGACTGAGAATGGTCTTCAAACAAAGACATTCTTAAAAAGGGTCAGTCTATCCCTGATGTCCTCTGACCACTACTTGACGCAGGTCCTAACAGGACATGGGAGTTTCCCCAAATACCTGGAGAGGTTTAAAATCTCTACCCACAGTTACTGCGGCTGTGGGGCTCCAGACGCAGATGTCGGGCACTATATCCTCAGGTGCCCGTTCACAGAAGTGTTCGCTAACGAACTCAGGGACTCCCAAGCGATCAATGAGGTAGCAGGCGAACTGGTCTCAGTGTCCATTGAGGGTGCCCGTGTCAGGGCACACTTGAGGGATATAGGCTGGCTTGTCTGCCAGCTCCGGGACTCTCTCCTTTGAGCCCCGTGGCTGCTGTTTCTCTTCGACTTATTTTCCTACCTTCTTCCCGGGCTGCACTCAGCACCCCCTTTAACACCACCCATACTCCATGTCCCTACTGGTCTCCCCTGAGACAAACTTCACCTTCTCTTTTCCAGGCCTCTAGTTGCTATGCACGTGTAGTGTCTTGAGACGGAGCACGTGCTTTCCCCATGGGGAGTGGGTCCTTCGGGACCCACTCCCCACCCCGTATTAACCCCAGGGACGTCTTGAGGCGCGTATTCCAGGTAGAGTCCATCCTAACCTCCACCCGGAAATGGAAAAATCAGAGGCGTAAAAATGGGGGAGGACGGGAGTCCCCTGTCCAAAGGACCAGGACTCCCATCCTCCCCCGTGTTAATGAAACGACCTCAGCCTAATCTCTACGAATGATTTGATTTTGAAACCAGTGAACCTAAAAAGAAAAACAAAAACGGGTTGGAGAGGAACCTGTTCCTTTCGACACAGACCACCTCTCCCCTTTAACAACAGACCTGTAATATCGGCTCTCCTCATAGCCACAGGCGTCTGTACGCCTTTACCTTTATAGTGTGTTCACCCTCCACACTTTTCCATTTCCTAAACTTTTACTGCAGTCATTCTAAGAACCTTGACTGCAGTAATTAAAATTTTTCTCAACTTTTTCGTCCGTCTCATCAACCTTATTTCACACCTCCATTCCAATCATACACCCAATCTTTTGTGCTGCCCTCTGCACTGTTCCAACTCTCCTTCACTATCATCACTCCATACCACTTCTCTCCAATCCTCTTGTCCTCTTTTACAGCCCACCTCCAGCTCTACTCAAGTAACAACATTGTTGGCCTTGCCAACTGACCACCACATACCTTGGTGTTCTCTCTGTGGGGTCCCAACTTTCCTCACCGCCATCCACCACATCTCTATTCACTCACTCACTTCTATTCATCTCAGTCCTTACTTGGGAACTCTTAGTCTGGCCTTTCCATCTCGGCCTGTCTGACATGAGTAACTCTGGTCGGCATAGCCCTCAACTTCATTAAGGCACGCAAGCCCCCCCCCCCCACCACGACAAGGTGGTTCCCTTCGAGGGGGATAGTAGAAGGTCTGTGAGATTGGTACGATCTCGCAGAAAAACAACATAAATAGTCATGCCTTACTTGGGGCTTGAACACAGGGCCTTTTGATCAGTAGCCAAGCATGCTAACCACTCTGCCATAGGACGGCTCTTTTATATAATGATGAATATTTTTAGGAAATTAAGCAAAAGTTGACATTGAATTTTATGTGAGTAATATATGTGGTTTAAAATAGTTTGTGAATTCATTTAAAATTTTTTTTTGAAATAGTGCTTCAAAATATTTTGTGGGTGGAACTGAATATTTACAATTCAGAAGAGTATTATTACTCTTTAATTTTCTTAATTTTGTTTAAATTATTTTAACAGTTTTAAATTGTTTTAACAGTTCTACATATATCAGTTGGTGATTTTGTTATTTCAAAAGATGATAATTTAAGGCTGTTTTCTTATCAGAAGGTTATCTATTTTGATGTGTGGTGCTGATTTTTAATATAAAGTCATGTAGCCTAGTTGCAGATGCTATAGTTCGACAAAATAGCAATTTTAAAAAGGTGAAAAATCAGGAAATTCATTGTCAGCAATGTTTTAAATCAGTGGTTCCCAACCCATGGGTCACAACCCCAAATGGGGTCGTGAAGGGTTTTCTGTGGGGTCGCCAGTCAGTGGTGAGCTATGGAAATTTAAAAAAGAGAAAAAATATCACGTCATCAGGTTTTGCACAGAGATTTGTTTGCGTAAACGTGTAACGATCTTTTTCGTTCGTCGTGTTAGCTTGTTGTTGAGGTTCAAGTTCATGCGCAGTTCGGTGATTGGCTCTACGGAATGCGGGAATAAAGAATAAATGTAGAGAATGACATGAGGTTGGTATTAACGAAAACTCAACCGCGAATTTTTAAACTTGTTAATGAGTTACAATTTCAATCATCGCATTAAATATGTCGTAAGTTAACATTAATTTGAATTATACTGAAAAATCTATTTTCGATGTGTTTTCATTTACCCTATTAAAAAGCCTATTTTTAATGTATCGGGGTCGCGAGTCACTTTGCCTCTATCAAATGGGGTCACGACTCGAAAAAGGTTAGGAACCGCTGTTCTAAATCAATGGTCTGCAAAGGATCTTCAACCATTGGACTTCAGTGTGCAATATTCACATGAAAACTGAAGATTCATTTATAGCTATTCCACAGTATCTAGGGTTCGAAATGAAGGAATGCCATATTAAATGGTTTTTGTAAATAATTGAAAATGGCTATGATGGCTGAGTGTAAATATATGTTAATATTTTTCAACGCTTGTAGAACTTTACTGTCCAAAAAAAAAAACGTATTCTACAGGTTGCACAATAAGTTCCTTTAAAGTAATGCGCAGAGCCTCTACTTCAGCACTGAAGAGGTTATGGGTACCCATGTACCTGGTACTCTAAGAAATGAATGTACGATCTACGAGATTCCTCATTGAATGAATGGGAGCTCTGACTTCAAACAGTCATGTGTTTTCGCATCGCTCCTGGATTACTTCTAGTATTCGTTATTAGCTAATTCTTTACTTAACTTTCTACTAGCCTTAGGCGAGATTGGTTTAAAATCCCAGTGGAGCCTTTGGCAGGAAGTTTAGCCAGAATAGCTTAAACTTTTACTTAAACTGTTAGCTTTCTAGATAGCCTTCCAGATTAATTTTCTCCATGTCTGAATAAAGCTGACTTTTGGATTATTTAACACCACTTCAACACTATTTCAATAAGTATAAGTACGAGTCAATAGCCGACCTGATTTGGCCGCTGTCAGTATTGGAAAAGTACCTGCCAATAGCCGACTTAGCGTTGGCCGATATTGGCATCGGAATAGTACGTACTGATAGCCGAATCTTGGTTGGCCGCTGTTGATTCCGAAATATACATTTTAAAGTAAGTTTACACACTTCAAATCCTCCGTTGAAGTATTATCTCCCGTTTATTTTAACTTTAAGTCGTTGTATTTACCGATTCTAGTCGCTACTAAAATTTATTGTTTAAAATTTTTCTCATTTGTTGTTAGTCTTAAAAAACCAACTATTTAAACTGATTTTATAACTTGTTCTGAGTTTTAGTAATTGTAGGCAGATTCTCTGGTATTTTACAGAAATCTGTTCTATTTCATTCCGTCTGTACTGATTTTGACAGTTATAACTGCCATTTTTATACTTCGAAATTTTTGAATTATTTGCATATTTGTATGTAAATTTAATTCTTTTTCTTTAACTTATATCTTTTTTACCATTATTTCATTGTTTTTATATTACTTCGAGTTTGATATTTCAAATTCTTAAAGCTCAAAATGTCAAGTTCTGACAAAATGGATTTATCTGTCCCGGTCCTGACAGAGAGCTTTTCTGCCAGTAACGTCATTACGGACCACTCAGAGACCTGTGAAAGCCAAGTCTCTGTTGATTCTTCACATTTGACTTATAGTGCACAAATTTGCACTTTCCTATCGGAGAAAAACAGATTACTCTATGATTTTAATTTTACTATTTCTCATATTCCTGCTATGAAAGATTTACATTGCATTTTACCTGATGAACGAGTCAGATTTAACGATGCTATATTAGAGAGATTCTATATAGAAAAAGAC
Organism: Ryuthela nishihirai; assembly: GCA_038380435.1. Lineage (NCBI taxonomy): Eukaryota > Metazoa > Arthropoda > Arachnida > Araneae > Heptathelidae > Ryuthela > Ryuthela nishihirai. The sequence continues at coordinate 36,099,834 of JAWZYU010000006.1, forward strand.
AAATGAACATGTCTGCTCCGGCCAATGCTCTTCACAAATTATTGTTTTGGAGGGCATTCAAGGAATCAATTCTGCCCCAAAGCATGGGTTAGATTTATTGCAAGATGCAGCCAAAATTGCCAATAAACCCAAAAAGAAGGGTCTTGGAAAACATTCCAAAAAGGGGCACAAGAGGACCTTGTCCCCAGTCATCGATTCTGTATATGCCTCTAAGACCAAATTTTCAGGCTTAGAGGAGGAATATTTGGATACACCAGCTACCGAAATGGAAGCTACAGAATCCATTTCTGTTTCTAACGAAATTAAAAATAATAAGGGAAAAATTCCCCCTATCGTTATTCGCTCTCCCAAGAACTGGATGAGCACACACAAAGAACTAACTAAAATTGCTGTTGAGGCATTTACTGCCAAGACCTCTGGCGAAACAGTCAGATTACAAACCAGATGACTATAGGTCATTTGTTCGATTCTTCGAAGCCTCAAAACCAATTCAACACCTACAAATTAAAAGAAGAAAGAATCTCGGGGTAGTCATTAAAAATCTACCCCATGACATAACTTCTGACGACGTGCATACTGCTCTAGTTGACTTGGGCTTTACAGTCATAAAAATCTCACAGATGAGACGTGGCAAAGACAAAAGCCTGATCCCTGAATTACCTAAAGACACAACCAATAAAAAGATATACGATATAACTGACCTCTTCCATCTGAAGATTCACATCGAGAGTTACAGAAATAAGAAAACTCCGACACAGTGCCATAATTGCCAGCGTTATGGCCATTCACAAAGTGGATGCTTTAATCATCCACGCTACGTGAAATGCGCTGGAAGTCACGTAACGAAGGACTGCCTTAGAAAAAAGGATGAAAGTCCGCCTAAATGCGCCAATTGTGGCCTTGGCCATACGGCCAATTACAAAGGCTGTTCTTACTATCCTACCAAGGAGATTGTGACAACTCCAAAGGAAAAAACTAACACTGCTCCCCCTTCAAAGACTGTTAGTACTCCTGTCACACCCGGATTATTTTACTCAAGTGTTGCTGCGAAAAGCGCACCTGCTCCCAAACCCATTGGTAAAGAAAAACCTTTACCTAAGAGAAAGCATCCAACTGCCGTACCTCCTGCGCCAGGTACTTCTACAAGCGAGCAGTTTGAATCAACCATCTTAAACGATCTGAAGGAAATCTTTTTGATCTTCAAAAATCTGAATGTCTCCAATATTTTATTAATGGCTGTCATTAATTAATGAATATCAGAATGCCAACGGCCTTATAGGCAAACTCACAGTTGGGCTAAAAGCGTTCGACTATTTACTCTCTTCGCTGTCCTCAAATGGAGCACCACTGTAAAAAGAACCATCTCAAGTTTTTTTATTGGAATGCGAATGGCATTCTCAACGATTTATGGGAGTTCAGTCACTTTTTGACTAACTCCCAAGCTGATATTGTCCTTTTTCCCAAGCTGATATTGTCCTTTTTCCCAAGCTGATATTGTCCTTTTGGGCGAAACGCACCTTAGGGCTTCTGAGAATCTGAAGTTTCCTAATATTGAGGTCTACAGATCGGATCGACAGCATAACAGAGGTGGAGGTACTGCTGTTATCATCAAGAGATCCATCAAACAGCATCGTTTACAAACTGTAAACTTCTATACGTTGGAGGTTACTGCTATTGCAGTCGACTATATCCTTTTTGGAAATCTGAATATATATGCGGCATATAAACCTCCGAATTCTGATATTATTTTGAATGATTTCAAAATAATTTTTAATACCAGTACTCCTACAATTTTAGCAGGAGACTTAAACTCAAAAAATGTTACCTGGAACTCCAGATCTTGTAACAAAAATGGAAAAATTCTTTTAGACTATGCCACAGCCAAGGGCATTATTGTAGATGCTCCCAGTGAGCCCACATTTTATCCTTACAACTCCATGCACCGACCATATATACTTGATCTGGTCATGTTCGGTAATTTTTTACTATATTATGACCTCTGTGTTCATGAAGTTTTGAACTCTGACCATTTACCAGTCTGCCTGACTCTTTTCTCGTCTGTCATCCTTGTCCCAGACGATTTTAGAGTCGTAAACTGGGAACTCTTTAAAACTACAGTCAACGGATAAGTCTCCGGATCCTGTAATCCTCTATCTCTCAGGAGGATTGAAGATACAATTATCACCTTTACTGATCTTTTGAATCAATCTAGAATTAATGCCAGCACCATTCATAAACCTCGTACGGATTTCTACATTCTTCCCAGATTTCTTTCTCTTCTTGTCATAGAGAAAAATAGAGCTAGGCATAAATGGCAAAGATCGAGAGATGCTCGTGACAAAAATGCCTACTATGCACTTAAGATAGAAGTAAGACGAGAGTTTTCGGATTACCGAGGTCTTAGAACAAGAAGATTACCTCACTCTCTACAAGTGATGGCTCCATCTGGAAAATCATTAAGACCTTAAAGAATCCTTTTGTTAACTACCCCCTCATCCATGGAAAAGATGGGTTATGTTACAATGAGGATGATAAATGAGAAGCTTTTGCGAATGCCCTTGAGATCCAGTTTCAAGAAAATTCTGATCTGTCCAACGATAACACCTGTGACAAAGTGGAGGAAACTGTTTTCCGTTTCTCTCAAGTGGACAGATCCAGAATTCATTTTACATCTCCACCTGAACTGACTCAGGTAATCCGCAAACTGAAACTCAATAAGGCTTCAGGTCCTGATGATATATCCAACAGGATGCTGAAGAACCTTCCGATAAAAGCTATCACGCATCTGTGCAACATTTACAATTTCCTTCTCCGGCATCACATCTTTCCGGAGGTCTGGAAGAATGCTTACGTTAGGCTCATCCACAAACCGGGTAAGGACCCATCCTTAGCTGACAGCAATCGATCTATAAGTCTTCTATCCTGTTTGGGGAAGTTGTTTGAGCGAATTTTGCTCAATTGACTGGATGAATTCCTTTTAAACCATCCTATCCTGCCTGAGTCACAGTTTGGATTCAGACGTAAAAGATCGACTCAGCATCAAATCCTCAGAGTAGTGGAGACTATCGCTGAGGTTCTGAATAAAAAGGAAATTGTTGCTGCCGTTTTTCTAGACGTGGCCAAGGCTTTTGACCGCTTCTGGATGGACGGTCTCATCTATAAACTGATCAAGATTAGAATTCCTTCGGGCCTGACTGGTATCCTTCAATCTTAAACTTTCAGATAGAACCTTCCAGGTTCGCATCAAATCCTCTACTTCCACAAAGTGAGTGGTGGCCGCTGGAGTCCCACAAGGCTCTCTCCTAGGCCCCACTCTCTTCTTATTGTACCTATTTGACATCCCTTCTTTTGACCAGATTGTCATTGCCCAGTATGCCGATAATATTGTACTCCTCTCCCCTTCCTTGGGAGTTGAGTATGCAATTAGAAGATTCCAGAATTGTTTAGATGAGTTAAGATTCATGGTATGATACTTGGAAATGAAAATCAATTCTGACAAGAGTAACGCCATACTTTTTAGTGGCAAGAGGATCAATAACCCTCAGACTACTTTTTATGGATACATCAGATGGCAAGACACTGTCAAATACCTTGGAGTCACCTTGCACAAGAAACTGAAATGGGATCCCCACATTCATGGGATCATAACTAAGGTGAACACCGTCCGATGTCAGCTGGGACCTCTTCTCAGAAGGAACTCCGTCCTTTTGATTGACCACAAGCTTTTGCTCTACGACATGGTCATACGTCCCATTATTTCCTATGCTTCCCCTATTTGGGCGAACACTACTGCAACCAATATACACAAGATTCAGATCTTGCAGAACAAGATCTTGAGATGTGCGGTCGATGACCCTTGGTTTGTAACGAAAGACAAATCCATAAAGATCTGGGCATCGACCATATTTACTCTTATATCAAGTTTTTATAACGTCGTTTGTTTGAAGCTGTTCAAAGCAATCCACATGGAATTATTTCTTGCTTAGTCGACTACAATCATGAAGTCATAAATAGTTAAAAAAGGCCTAAAATGATGGCTTTCAGCAAAGATTGTCATCCATTTTTGCTCTCTTCTGCATCCTTACTGTTTTTCTGTTGATCTTTATTGCACTTTGGGTCCCACCATTGGTGGTTTATTTTACTATGTTGTGTTTACACTGATGCCAACTAGACACATATTCAGATGGAAGAGGTTATGGGTACCCATGTACCTGGTACTCTGAAAATTAATAAATGATCTACGAGATTCCTCATTCTGTTGTCAGACGTTGACAGTGACGGTTCTCTGCTGCTGCGTCTCCGTGATTTTTTCAACTGCTAGAAGCCAATAGTCCTCGTGTTGTATAAATCAGTTATTTTTCAAGTCACTGCTACATAATGTATCCATGCGATATACGTGAGAAGGTTTTCATTCATCAGACCCATCTCATTCGTCATAAGAGAAATCATGATGGAAATAACCTCTTTAAGTGCTCTAAATGCGAATTGACATTTTCAAGGAGAGATGATGTCCGACGTCATGAGTTATCTCACACCTCCAGAAAAACCTACAAATGTGAAGAATGTGCCATGGAGTTTGGAAGAAAAGACAATCTTTTACGACATCAAAGAAAGCCACACAATAATAAGCGAAAACGTTCTGAAGATGAAAGGATTCCCCAAAAGAAACAAAAACCAGACCCTGAAGATCCCTGCCAGTTTAGAGAAGAAATGAAAAGGACCCTGTCAACACATAAACTGATGGCAACGGAAGAAACATCTGTTGACTTCACTTTTTTCCTTGAATCCTCGCGGGAGTCACTTCTAACTCATCTGAAAGAAGAATTAACCTCGAAAGGTAGCATTAAATGGTACCTTGTCGTGCAAGTGCGCTTCAGGCGAAAAGTCTCCCCTTCTACCTTCGAACACTGTACTCCGTTTTTCCGAAGTAACTGTGTCACAAGTCTTCATAAGTCATCCCTAAACAGACAACAATTCAGCATGTAAGAAGATAAAGATCTAATTTGAAGGAGCACATAGTGGATATACACTGGATGTCGTACTCCGCGCTGAAATAAACATTGGAAAATATATCCCTACTCCAAGAGAATTACTGTTCAAACACGCTATTGTCAATGTATGTAATTCTGACCAAAAATGTTTTGTCTGGTCTGTTTTAGCCTCTTTGTATCCTGCCACAGATAATCCACAACGTCCTAACAACTATATGCATTTAGAAGAAAAATTAAATACATCTGGTCTAATATTCCCTGTAACAATAAATCAAATATCTAAATTCGAAAAAATGAACAACATTTCTGTCAATGTTTTTGGATACGAGAAAGAAGTGTTCCCGCTCTACATCACACCATTCAGATTTAAAGCGTACGCAAATCTACTACTGTTGTCAGCTGATGAAAAGCAGCATTATTGCTCCATTGAAAATATGAGTAGACTTCTCAGTCCTCTCACCAAACATAATGGTGTAAGTTTCTACTGTGATTACTGCCTACACCGTTTCGCAAATAGATCACTCTTGAAGGATCATATCCCCTATTGTCAAGAACATGGACCCAGTGAGTAGAATTTCCAACTGAAGAAGAGAAATGGCTGAAATTCCCAAATTTCAACTTTCAGCAGCCCGTTCCATACGTGATTTATGCCGACTTTGAATCATTCCTAGTGCAAGTGGACACTTGTATGCCTAACCCTGAAAAATCTCACACCATGATCACGGCATATCATGAACCCTGTGGATTTGCATATCTTGTTGTTGGACCTGACGGCTGCAGCTATAAATCTCCAGTAGTTTATAGAGGTCCTAATGTAGTAGAAGAATTTTTAGAACGTTTGCTTAAAGAAGAAGAAAACATCAAAAATTTACTGTCGATGATAAAACCAGTGCAACTCTCGAATCATAAAGAGAAACTGTTTCACAACGATACTGACTGTCATATTTGTAAGCGTGCCCTAGGAGCAGATCGTGTGAGAGATCACGATCATATAACAAGTAAATTCCGAGGAGCAGCCCATAATTCATGTAATCTGAACTTTAAGTTAACCAATAGGATTCCAGTTATCTTTCATAACCTAAAGGGATATGACAGCCACCTTATTATGCAAGGAATCGGCAGAATCAAAAATAAGAAGATTAATTGCATTCCTAATAACATGGAAACATACATAGCCTTCTCCCTGGGAACATTACATTTTATAGACTCCTATCATATTTTAAGCACATCTGTTGAGAAGCTAGTAAATAATTTATCACCAGATGAGTTCCATGTTTTAAAGGACCACGTTGAACCCGAAAGGCTACACATGGTTTTGAGAAAAGGAGTTTACCCCTATGATTATATCGACAACAGTGAAAAGTTTGAAGAAACAGTATTACCACCACGTGAAGCATTTTACAACCAACTCACAGAAGAAGCACTAGGGGAAGAAGACTACCCCATGCAATAAGAGTGTGGAATACATTCAACATAAAAAATCTAGGGTAGTATCATGACTTGTACCTGAAGACTGACGTGCTCCTCTTAGCTGATGTTTTCGAAAGTTTCAGAAAACTATGCATCAGATACTATGAAATAGATCCCTGTCAATCACAGCTCCTGGATTAGCCTGGCAAGCATGCTTAAAAATGACAAATGTAAATCTTCAGTTCATAAGTGACCCTACAATGTACCTTTTCCTGGAAAAAGGCATATGAGGGGGAATTTCTGTGATATGCAATCGTATTAGTACTGCAAACAACAAGTATTTGGACACCTGTGATCTCCAGTTACCCTCTAAATACATTATGTACTATGATGCCAACAATCTTTATTAATGGGCAATGTCACAATGCCTCCCTCAAAGCGATTTTCGATGGCTTAATAAAGAAGAAATAGCAGATCTAGATATTACAGCAGTTGCTGATGATTCGAGTAAAGGGTACACATTGGAAGTTGATTTAGATTATCCAGTTTCTCTGCACGACAAGCATAATGATTATCCACTAGCCCCTGAGAAACTTCAGATTACCAGCAGCATGCTGTCACCATATTGTCAAGAGGTTGCCCAAAACCTTGGAATAAATACAAACCAATCTGTCGTGAAATTAGCCCCAAATCTAAATTCTAAGGAAAAATATGTCCTTCATTATCGAAATCTCAAACAATATTAAGCCTTCGTTATGCAGCCAACAAAAATACATCGCGTTAAACCAAAATATAGAATATATAGAATTTAAAACCATATATAGAATATATATAATTTAAAACCATACATAGAATATATAGAATTTATAACCATATATAATATTTAATACAGATCAGTGGAAGAAAGCTAGAAACGACTTCGAGAAGGACTTCTTCAAACTGATGAAAAATCAGTTCAATGTTTGGAAAAACGATGGAAAATTGGAAAAATCGAGTGAAAATTGAATTGACTCAGAACCCGAAGAGAGTATGTAAACTCGTAGCATCACCTGCTTTTCACGCTTTTCGTGTTTTTGACAACGACTTCGCATGTGTACAATCAAAGCAAACTAAATTGAAACTCAACAGGCCTATCTATGCTGGTTTCAGTATTCTAGATATTAGTAAAATATTGATGTATAGCTTTCATTATGATTATATTAGTCCAAAATATGGAGAAAAAGCTAAAGTATACTGATACAGATTCACTGTGTTACGAGCTTCAAACCGAGGGCGTGTATGCTGATATGAAAGCCGATATAGATCATTTTGAAACGTCCGACTATCACATAGACCATGTTTTGCATAGTACACATAATAAAAAAGTACTAGGGAAATTGAAAGATGAACTTTCAGGAGTACCTATCAAACAATTTGCAGGTCTACGTTCTAAACTGTATTCTCTTCTGAATTTACATGAGGAGAAGAAGACAGGAAAAGGAGTCCCCAAATACATCGTAAAAAGAACCCTTCGTCACAAGGATTACAGAGACTGCTTTATAAACAAATCACCTTGTCGAGTAGATTTGACAAGGATTCAAAGCAGCAACCATCATCTTCATACAGTGAAAAGTGTAAAACTCCGTCTGTCACCATTTGATGATAAAAGATATATTTTAGAAAATGGTTATGACACCCTTTCGTACGGTCACTACAAAACAATGAAAAAATAATATAACGGAAAAAACGAATGTTTCACTGTGATTTTTTAATTTGTTTGAGCTATTTATGTATAAAAATATGATAATTTTATCCGAATGTATGCATATAACCCCTGTATATGTAAAAATATTGCTTGTCATTATTATATGTAGACAGCTGTGTGTAAAACCATTTCCTCTGTTAACCTGCATTTTTTGTAAGCAGTCTGTAAAGTATATCTATAACCAATGTGTAAAAAAGCATCATTGTGAAATGTATAAAACTGTAAACCAATGGAAAACATTACACGTGTAAACCCACGCATTGTGATTGTATCACTTTGAAATCAATAAAAATTTTAAAATGAAATATATGTGTCGTCTGAATTTCTGAGTGTTATCTTTAGCAAGTGGGGAGGTAAACAAGTGTTAGTGTCACTTCTCACGTGACGTTTTCCGGTGGCGCTCGTGCTGCTGACTCATTTCCGCAGCTTGCATCGCGTTGTAACGTGCCTGAAGAATCACCTCGCTCACTGGGAGAAAACCCTTGTGGGATCCATTTCTGGAATTACACTTATAATAAAAAGTTGGTAATTCTCTAAATTTTCAGGGTTTATCAAACATTACTTATAATTTCGCGATGTAGTGACGTTCTCAAGTATTAAGAAGTGATGAAAATATAAGATTTCCTTTCAAAGTTGTCTGGAGATGCTTGCTTAGTCATAGGCTACCGGACCTACCCGGAACGAGCAACCTCGAAATCAACTTTTTTTTTGAAGCAATCACTTCTCAGAAGTGGAGGACTTCAATAAATGCACCGAGTGTTATGTTTATGAGAAAATTATCAGCACAGAATGAAATTCTAATTTTAACTATGCAAAGACGGGAACTTTACGTAGATTTTACAGAGAAATAATCGAAATTATTACATCAGCCATTTGGTGATAAAGGAATTTATCAAGTATTTTAGAGCAGAATTTACTGAATATTAATACTTTAGAATAAAGGAAAAGGATAATTTCCTGTATATAATACAGAGGAGTATAGACAAATTTTATTTCCTATGAATAAAAAAATAGGATTTTCATACTGTTATTCAAATTACTCAATTAATAATTGTTTTACTTTATAATGTTTCCATGACAAAAAGTATGATGATTGAATTAAAAATAGCGTTTATCCCTAATTTTATTGAAAATTAAGGGAATTTCACCATATAATTTAAGTGATTTAAAAAAAAGAAAATTCCCTAAATAGGAGATTTTTTCAATTACAGAGCTGAAAATATCGTTTTTTCTCAAATGCATTGAAAATTAAACGATTTCGCCACTTATTTCAACTGTTTAATAAAAAAAAAATACATTTAATTCCCAGATTTACGAAGACAGATAAAAAATAATATGCTTACCTACATTAAATACAATGAAAAAATAACGAAATTCACCATTAATATCAGCTGCTTAATACGAAGAAATGCAAATGATTTCCTGTTTTTAACATTAGATATAAGTAAAATAACTAGCGAACGTATCAACATATACCTCTGAGACTTAAATATGACATGCTCTGTGTTTCAATATTACGCATTTTTTTCAATATTTTACACATTAATTACTAATTTTTTTCATTCAACAGTTAAGTACCCAATTGGAAGTAATGTGAGCAATATTTCCTGTTTAAATGCATCTCTACACAATTTTCTTATAATTTAAGGGGAAAATAAAGAATTTTAATTGGATTTCTTTTAACACTATATGCTTAATATATTGTCATCAACGCATTCTATATACAAAACGAATTAATGCAGCCTAGTTACTGGAAATTAACATAATATTGAAGTATTTTCTACATAAATTATAAAAAAAAACTTAATTTTAATTACATTTTTAACCACTAGATAGCGCCACAGTTACTCAGGACTTAGCGAGTAGTTTAGTCCCACGTAGATTGGGACTAAACTACTTCCAATTGGGTACTTAACTGTTGAATGAAAAAAAGCTAGTAATTAATCTGTAAAATACTGAAAAAATGCGTAATATTGAAACACAGAGCATGTCATATTTAAGTCTCAGAGGTATATGTTGATACGTTCGCTGGTTCTTTTACTTATATCTGATCTCCTACTGTGGCATATAAACTGACAGGCTCCTGTCAGACCTCTGTGGCAAGCAGCTGCTTGAGGGGATATTTTATTTTATTTAATGTTAAAAACAGGAAATCATCTGCATTTCCTGATATTAAGCAGCTGATATTAGTGGTGAATTTCGTTATTTTTTCATTGTATTTAATGTAGGTAAGCATGTAATTTTTATCTGTCGTTATAAATCTGGGAATTAAATGTATTTTTTTTTACTAAACAGTTGAAATAAGTGGCGAAATCGTTTAATTTTCAATGCGCTTGAGAAAAAACGATATTTTCAACTCTGTAATTGAAAAAATCTCCTTTTTAGGGAATTTCCTTTTTTTTTTAAATCACTTAAATTATACGATGAAATCCCCTTAATTTTCAATAAAATTAGGGAAAAACGCTATTTTTAATTTAATCATCATACTCTTTGTCATGGAAACATTATAAAGTAAAACAATTATTAACTGAGTAATTTGAATAACAGTATGAAAATCCTATTTTTTTATTCATAGGAAATAAAATTCGTCTATACTCCTCTGTATTATATACAGGAAATTATCTTTTTCCTTTATTCTAAAGTATTAATATTCAGTAATTTCTGCTCTAAAATACTTGATAAATTCCTTTATCGCCAAATGGCTGATGTAATAATTTCGATTTTTTCTCTGTAAAATCTATGTAAAGATCCCGTCTTTGCATAGTTAAAATTAGAATTTCATTCTGTGCTGATAATTTTCTCATAAACATAACACTCGGTGCATTTATTGAAGTCCTTCACTTCTGAGAAGTGATTGCTTCAAAAAAAAAAGTTGATTTCGAGGTGGCTCATTCCGGGTAGGTCCGGTAGCCTATGACTAAGCAAGCGTCTCCAGACAACTTTGAAAGGAAATCTTATATTTTCATCACTTCTTAATACTTGAGAACGTCACTACATCGCGAAATTATAAGTAACGTTTATATTATAAGAACGTCACTACATCGCGAAATTATAAGTCGAAATTATTACATCAGCCATTTTTCAGGGTTAAAAGCCCTTTTAACCCTGAAAATTTAGAGAATTACCAACCTTTTATTACAAGTGTAATCCCAGAAATGGATCCCAGAAGGGTTTTCTCCCAGTGAGCGAGGTGATTCTTCAGGCACATTACAACGCTATGCAAGCTGCGGAAATGAGTCAGCAGCACGAGCGCCACCGGAAAAAGTCACGTGAGAAGTGACGCTAACACTTGTTTACCTCCCTACTTGCTAAAGATAACACTCAGAAATTCAGACGACACATATATTTCATTTTAAAATTTTTATTGATATCAAAGTATTGGGTGATACAATGACAATGCACGGGTTTACACGTGTAATGATTTCCATTGGTTTACAATTTTATACATTTCACAATGATGCTTTTTTTCACATTGATTATCGATATACTTTACAGCCTGCTTACAAAAAATGCAGGTTAACAGAGGAAATGGTTTTACACACAGCTGTCTACATATAATAATGACAAGCAATATTTTTACATATACAGGGGTTATATGCATACATTCAGATAAAATTATCATATTTTTATACATAAATAGCTCAAACATATTAAAAAATCACAGTGAAATATTCGTTTTCTCTGTTATATTATTTTTTCGTTGTTTTGTAGTGACAGTACGAAAGGGTGTCATAACCATTTTTTAAAATATATCTTTTATCATCAAATGGTGACAGACCGAGTTTTACACCTTTCAGTGTATGAAGATGATGATTGCTACTTTGAATCCTTGTTAAATCTACTCGACAAGGTGATTTGTTTATCAAGCAGTCTCTGTAATCCTTGTGACGAAGGGTTCTTTTTACGATGTATTTGGGGACTCCTTTCCTTGTGTTCTTCTCCTCATGTAAACTCAGAAGAGAATACATTTTAGAACGAATTCCTGCAAATTGTTTGATAGGTACTCCTGAAAGTTCATCTTGCATTTTACCTAGTACCTTTTTATTATGTGTACTATGCAAAACATGGTCTATGTGATAGTCGGACGTTTCAAAATGATCTATATCGGCTTTCATATCAGCATACACGCCCTCGGTTTGAAGCTCGTAACACAGTGAATCTGTATCAGTGAACAATAATTTAGCTTTTTCTCCATATTTTGGACTAATACAGTCATAATGAAAGCTATACATCAATAATTTACTAATAACTAGAATACTGAAACCAGCATAGATAGGCCTGTTAAGTTTCAATTTAGTTTATTTTGATTGTACACATGCGAAGTCGTTGTCAAAAACACGAAAAGCAGGTGATGCTAAGAGTTTTCCTACTCTCTTCGGGTTCTGAGTCAATTCAATTTTCACTCGATTTCTCAAATGTTCCATTGTTTTTCCAAACACAGCATTATTTATCAGTTTGAAGAAGTCCTTCTCGAAGTCGTTTCTAGCTTTCTTCCGCTGATCTGTATTAAACACTATATATGGTTTTAAATTCTATATATTCTATATATGGTTTTAAATTCTATATATTCTATATATGGTTTTAAATTCTATATATTCTATATATGGTTTTAAATTCTATATATTCTATATATGGTTTAACGCAATGTATTTTCTTTAGCTGCATACCGAAGGCTAAATATTGTTTGAGATTTTGATAATAAAGGACATATTTTTCCTTAGAATTTAGATTTGGAGCTAATTTCACGACTGATTGGTTTGTATTTATTCCAAGGTTTTGGGCCACCTCTTGAAAATATGGTGATAGCATGCTGCTGGTAATCTGAAGTTTCTCAGGGGCTAGTGGATAATCATTATGCTTGTCGTGCAGAGAAACTGGATAATCTAAATCAACTTCCAATGTGTACCCTTTATTCGAATCATCAGCAACTGCTGTAATATCTAGATCTGCTATTTCATCTTTATTAAGTAATCGATAATCGCTTTGAAGGAGGCATTGTGACATTGCCCATCCATAAAGATTGTTGGCATCATAGTACATAATGTATTTAGAGGGTAACTGGGGATCATAGGTGCCCAAATGCTTGTTTGCAGTACTAAAACGATTGCATATCACAGAAATTCCCACTCATATGCCTTTTTCCAGGAAAAGGTACATTGTAGGGTCAGTTATCAACTCAAGATTTACATTTGTCATTTTTAAGCATGCTTGCCAGGCTAATCCAGGAGCTGTGGTTGGCAGGGATCGATTTCATAGTATCTGATGCGTAGTTTTCTTAAACTTTCGAAAACATCAGCTAGGAGGAGCACGTCAGTCTTCAGGTACAAGTCATGATACTACCCTAGATTTTTTATGTTGAATGTATTCCACACTCTTATTGCATGGGGTAGTCTTCTTCCCCTAGTGCTTCTTCTGTGAGTTGGTTGTAAAATGCTTCACGTGGTGGTAATACTGTTTCTTCAAACTTTTCACTGTTGTCGATATAATCATAGGGGTAAACTCCTTTTCTCAAAACCATGTGTAGCCTTTCGGGTTCAACGTGGTCCTTTAAAATGTGGAACTCATCTGGTGATATTTTATTTACTAGCTTCTCAAGAGATGTGCTTAAAAACTGATAGGAGTCTATAAAATGTAATGTTCCCAGGGAGAAGGCTATGTATGTTTCCATGTTATTAGGAATGCAATTAATCTTCTTATTTTTGATTCTGCCGATTCCTTGCATAATAAGGTGGCTGTCATATCCCTTTAGGTTGTGAAAGATAACTGGAATCCTATTGGTTAACGTAAAGTTCAGATTACAGGAATTATGGGCAGCTCCTCGGAATTTACTTTTTATATGATCGTGATCTCTCACACGATCTGCTCCTAGGGCACGCTTACAAATATGACAGTCAGTAGCGTTGTGAAACAGTTTCTCTTCATGATTCGAGAGTTGCACTGGTTTTATCATCGACAGTAAATTTTTGATGTTTTCTTCTTCTTTAAGCAAACGTTCTAAAAATTCTTCTACTACATTAGGACCTCTATAAACTACTGGAGGTTTATAGCTGCAGCCGTCAGGTCCAACAACAAGATATGCAAATCCACAGGGTTCATGATATGCCGTGATAGTGGTGTGAGATTTTTCAGGGTTAGGCATACAAGTGTCCACTTGCACTAGGAATGATCCAAAGTCGGCATAAATCACGTATGGAACGGGCTGCTGAAACTTGAAATTTGGGAATTTCAGCCATTTCTCTTCTTCAGTTGGAAATTCTACTCTCTGGGGTCCATGTTCTTGACAATAGGGGATATGATCCTTCAAGAGTGTTTTATTTGCGAAACGGTGTAGGCAGTAATCACAGTAGAAACTTATACCATTATGTTTGGTGAGAGGACTGAGAAGTCTACTGATATTTTTAATGGAGCAATAATGCGGCTTTTCATCAGCTGACAACAGTAGTAGATTTGCGTGCGCTTTAAATCTGAATGGTGTGATGTAGAGCGGGAACACTTCCTTCTCGTATCCAAAAATATTGACAGAAATGTTGTTCATTTTTTCGAATTTAGATATTTGATTTATTGTTACAGGGAAAATTAGACCAGATGTATTTAATTTTTCTTCTAAATGCGTATAGTTGTTAGGACGTTGTGGATTATCTGTGGCAGGATACAAAGAGGCTAAAACAGACCAGACAAAACATTTTTGGTCAGAATTACATACATTGACAATAGCGTGTTTTAACAGTAATTCTCTTGGAGTTGGGATATAACTAGACCCTGCAAGAGGGATATATTTTCTAATGTTAATTTCAGCTTGGAGTACGGCATCCAGTGTCCATCCACTATGTGCTTCTTCAAATTCTTCAAATGAGGTCTTTATCTTCTTACACCCTTAATCCAGTTCTCTGTTTAGTGATGACGTAGGAAGACTTGTGACACAGTTACTTCGGAAAAACGGAGTACAGTGTTCGAAGGTAGAAGGGGAGTCTTTTCGCCTGAAGCGCACTTGCACTACAAGGTACCATTTAATGTTACCTTTTGAGGTTAATTCTTCTTTCAGATGAGTTAGAAGTGACTCCCGCGAGGATTCAAGGAAAAAGGTGAAGTCAACAGATGTTTCTTCCGTTGCCATCAGTTTATGTGTTGACAGGGTCCTTTTCATTTCTTCTCTAAACTGGCAGGGATCTTCAGGGTCTGGTTTTTGTTTCTTTTGGGGAATCCTTTCATCTTCAGAACGTTTTCGCTTATTATTGTGTGGCTTTCTTTGATGTCGTAAAAGATTGTCTTTTCTTCCAAACTCCATGGCACATTCTTCACATTTGTAGGTTTTTCTGGAGGTGTGAGATAACTCGTGACGTCGGATATCATCTCTCCTTGAGAATGTCAATTCGCATTTAGAGCACTTAAAGAGGTTATTTCCATCATGATTTCTCTTATGACGAATGAGATGGGTCTGATGAATGAAAACCTTCTCACATATATCGCATGGATATATTATGTAGCAGTGACTTGTAAAATAACTGATTTATACAACACGAGGACTATTGGCTTCTAGCAGTTGAAAAAATCACGGAGACGCAGCAGCAGAGAACCGTCACTGTCAACGTCTGACAACAGAATGAGGAATCTGACTGATTAATATCGTATTTATACTAGGAGAAGGACTATCCCGCAGTCATCATCATCATCATCATCATCCTCAAGCAGCCATGGGCTACGGAGGTCCAACCAGACCGCGCAGTTTAATTCTCCAAGCATATCTGTCCTGAGCTACATCTGCTGCATCCGGCCACTGGTACACCAATTCTAACAAGGTCCTGTTTGACATTGTCTGCCCACCGCATCCTAGGTCTCCCCCTCCTTCTGAGTCCTCTAGGCACACTGTTCATAATCCTATTCGCCAATCTATAATTATCCATACGGGCAACATGGCCAAACCAGCGGAGTCTCTCTCTGCACAATATGCTGCTTAAAGGAGGTTGCAGACTCCTTTGCCTAACCTCATCATTAGTTACAAAGTTAAACCACCTAATACCCAAGATACTGCGTAAGCATCTAGAATCAAAAGCATCTAGTTTCCTGTTATCTTGCTTACACAGCGTCCAAGTTTCACTACCATAACTAACCCTAGAAAGAACCAAACTATTATACAGTCTAATTTTAGTCTTTAGGTGTATACGCCTATTTCTCCACAATCTCCATAGATTCTTAAAAGTCCCGGCAGCAATACCTATTCGTCTGTTAATCTCATGCCGCACATCACCAGTATCAGTTACATAGCTCCCAAGGCAATTAAACTGTGACACCAGCTCAAGACTGCATCCATTCAGATTAACTGAATCACAACCTGCCTGACCAATTTTCATCACTTTAGTTTTCTCTCTGTTTATAACCAAACCTACTCTACTACCAGTCTCATCAACAGTTCGAATGAAAGAGTTCATTTCATCAACATCATTTGATAATTTTATCCGAATGTATGCATATAACCCCTGTATATGTAAAAATATTGCTTGTCATTATTATATGTAGACAGCTGTGTGTAAAACCATTTCCTCTGTTAACCTGCATTTTTTGTAAGCAGTCTGTAAAGTATATCTATAACCAATGTGTAAAAAAGCATCATTGTGAAATGTATAAAACTGTAAACCAATGGAAAACATTACACGTGTAAACCCACGCATTGTGATTGTATCACTTTGAAATCAATAAAAATTTTAAAATGAAATATATGTGTCATCTGAATTTCTGAGTGTTATCTTTAGCAAGTGGGGAGGTAAACAAGTGTTAGTGTCACTTCTCACGTGACGTTTTCCGGTGGCGCTCGTGCTGCTGACTCATTTCCGCAGCTTGCATCGCGTTGTAACGTGCCTGAAGAATCACCTCGCTCACTGGGAGAAAACCCTTGTGGGATCCATTTCTGGAATTACACTTATAATAAAAAGTTGGTAATTCTCTAAATTTTCAGGGTTTATCAAACATTACTTATAATTTCGCGATGTAGTGACGTTCTCAAGTATTAAGAAGTGATGAAAATATAAGATTTCCTTTCAAAGTTGTCTGGAGATGCTTGCTTAGTCATAGGCTACCGGACCTACCCGGAACGAGCAACCTTGAAATCAACTTTTTTTTTGAAGCAATCACTTCTCAGAAGTGGAGGACTTCAATAAATGCACCGAGTGTTATGTTTATGAGAAAATTATCAGCACAGAATGAAATTCTAATTTTAACTATGCAAAGACGGGAACTTTACGTAGATTTTACAGAGAAATAATCGAAATTATTACATCAGCCATTTGGTGATAAAGGAATTTATCAAGTATTTTAGAGCAGAATTTACTGAATATTAATACTTTAGAATAAAGGAAAAGGATAATTTCCTGTATATAATACAGAGGAGTATAGACAAATTTTATTTCCTATGAATAAAAAAATAGGATTTTCATACTGTTATTCAAATTACTCAATTAATAATTGTTTTACTTTATAATGTTTCCATGACAAAAAGTATGATGATTGAATTAAAAATAGCGTTTATCCCTAATTTTATTGAAAATTAAGGGAATTTCACCATATAATTTAAGTGATTTAAAAAAAAGAAAATTCCCTAAATAGGAGATTTTTTCAATTACAGAGCTGAAAATATCGTTTTTTCTCAAATGCATTGAAAATTAAACGATTTCGCCACTTATTTCAACTGTTTAATAAAAAAAAAATACATTTAATTCCCAGATTTACGAAGACAGATAAAAAATAATATGCTTACCTACATTAAATACAATGAAAAAATAACGAAATTCACCATTAATATCAGCTGCTTAATACGAAGAAATGCAAATGATTTCCTGTTTTTAACATTAGATATAAGTAAAATAACTAGCGAACGTATCAACATATACCTCTGAGACTTAAATATGACATGCTCTGTGTTTCAATATTACGCATTTTTTTCAATATTTGACACATTAATTACTAATTTTTTTCATTCAACAGTTAAGTACCCAATTGGAAGTAATGTGAGCAATATTTCCTGTTTAAATGCATCTCTACACAATTTTCTTATAATTTAAGGGGAAAATAAAGAATTTTAATTGGATTTCTTTTAACACTATATGCTTAATATATTGTCATCAACGCATTCTATATACAAAACGAATTAATGCAGCCTAGTTACTGGAAATTAACATAATATTGAAGTATTTTCTACATAAATTATAAAAAAAAACTTAATTTTAATTACATTTTTAACCACTAGATAGCGCCACAGTTACTCAGGACTTAGCGAGTAGTTTAGTCCCACGTAGATTGGGACTAAACTACTTCCAATTGGGTACTTAACTGTTGAATGAAAAAAAGCTAGTAATTAATCTGTAAAATACTGAAAAAATGCGTAATATTGAAACACAGAGCATGTCATATTTAAGTCTCAGAGGTATATGTTGATACGTTCGCTGGTTCTTTTACTTATATCTGATCTCCTACTGTGGCATATAAACTGACAGGCTCCTGTCAGACCTCTGTGGCAAGCAGCTGCTTGAGGGGATATTTTATTTTATTTAATGTTAAAAACAGGAAATCATCTGCATTTCCTGATATTAAGCAGCTGATATTAGTGGTGAATTTCGTTATTTTTTCATTGTATTTAATGTAGGTAAGCATGTAATTTTTATCTGTCGTTATAAATCTGGGAATTAAATGTATTTTTTTTTACTAAACAGTTGAAATAAGTGGCGAAATCGTTTAATTTTCAATGCGCTTGAGAAAAAACGATATTTTCAACTCTGTAATTGAAAAAATCTCCTTTTTAGGGAATTTCCTTTTTTTTTTAAATCACTTAAATTATACGATGAAATCCCCTTAATTTTCAATAAAATTAGGGAAAAACGCTATTTTTAATTTAATCATCATACTCTTTGTCATGGAAACATTATAAAGTAAAACAATTATTAACTGAGTAATTTGAATAACAGTATGAAAATCCTATTTTTTTATTCATAGGAAATAAAATTCGTCTATACTCCTCTGTATTATATACAGGAAATTATCTTTTTCCTTTATTCTAAAGTATTAATATTCAGTAATTTCTGCTCTAAAATACTTGATAAATTCCTTTATCGCCAAATGGCTGATGTAATAATTTCGATTTTTTCTCTGTAAAATCTATGTAAAGATCCCGTCTTTGCATAGTTAAAATTAGAATTTCATTCTGTGCTGATAATTTTCTCATAAACATAACACTCGGTGCATTTATTGAAGTCCTTCACTTCTGAGAAGTGATTGCTTCAAAAAAAAAAGTTGATTTCGAGGTGGCTCATTCCGGGTAGGTCCGGTAGCCTATGACTAAGCAAGCGTCTCCAGACAACTTTGAAAGGAAATCTTATATTTTCATCACTTCTTAATACTTGAGAACGTCACTACATCGCGAAATTATAAGTAACGTTTATATTATAAGAACGTCACTACATCGCGAAATTATAAGTCGAAATTATTACATCAGCCATTTTTCAGGGTTAAAAGCCCTTTTAACCCTGAAAATTTAGAGAATTACCAACCTTTTATTACAAGTGTAATCCCAGAAATGGATCCCAGAAGGGTTTTCTCCCAGTGAGCGAGGTGATTCTTCAGGCACATTACAACGCTATGCAAGCTGCGGAAATGAGTCAGCAGCACGAGCGCCACCGGAAAAAGTCACGTGAGAAGTGACGCTAACACTTGTTTACCTCCCTACTTGCTAAAGATAACACTCAGAAATTCAGACGACACATATATTTCATTTTAAAATTTTTATTGATATCAAAGTATTGGGTGATACAATGACAATGCACGGGTTTACACGTGTAATGATTTCCATTGGTTTACAATTTTATACATTTCACAATGATGCTTTTTTTCACATTGATTATCGATATACTTTACAGCCTGCTTACAAAAAATGCAGGTTAACAGAGGAAATGGTTTTACACACAGCTGTCTACATATAATAATGACAAGCAATATTTTTACATATACAGGGGTTATATGCATACATTCAGATAAAATTATCATATTTTTATACATAAATAGCTCAAACATATTAAAAAATCACAGTGAAATATTCGTTTTCTCTGTTATATTATTTTTTCGTTGTTTTGTAGTGACAGTACGAAAGGGTGTCATAACCATTTTTTAAAATATATCTTTTATCATCAAATGGTGACAGACCGAGTTTTACACCTTTCAGTGTATGAAGATGATGATTGCTACTTTGAATCCTTGTTAAATCTACTCGACAAGGTGATTTGTTTATCAAGCAGTCTCTGTAATCCTTGTGACGAAGGGTTCTTTTTACGATGTATTTGGGGACTCCTTTCCTTGTGTTCTTCTCCTCATGTAAACTCAGAAGAGAATACATTTTAGAACGAATTCCTGCAAATTGTTTGATAGGTACTCCTGAAAGTTCATCTTGCATTTTACCTAGTACCTTTTTATTATGTGTACTATGCAAAACATGGTCTATGTGATAGTCGGACGTTTCAAAATGATCTATATCGGCTTTCATATCAGCATACACGCCCTCGGTTTGAAGCTCGTAACACAGTGAATCTGTATCAGTGAACAATAATTTAGCTTTTTCTCCATATTTTGGACTAATACAGTCATAATGAAAGCTATACATCAATAATTTACTAATAACTAGAATACTGAAACCAGCATAGATAGGCCTGTTAAGTTTCAATTTAGTTTGTTTTGATTGTACACATGCGAAGTCGTTGTCAAAAACACGAAAAGCAGGTGATGCTAAGAGTTTACCTACTCTCTTCGGGTTCTGAGTCAATTCAATTTTCACTCGATTTCTCAAATGTTCCATTGTTTTTCCAAACACAGCATTATTTATCAGTTTGAAGAAGTCCTTCTCGAAGTCGTTTCTAGCTTTCTTCCGCTGATCTGTATTAAACACTATATATGGTTTTAAATTCTATATATTCTATATATGGTTTTAAATTCTATATATTCTATATATGGTTTTAAATTCTATATATTCTATATATGGTTTTAAATTCTATATATTCTATATATGGTTTAACGCAATGTATTTTCTTTAGCTGCATACCGAAGGCTAAATATTGTTTGAGATTTTGATAATAAAGGACATATTTTTCCTTAGAATTTAGATTTGGAGCTAATTTCACGACTGATTGGTTTGTATTTATTCCAAGGTTTTGGGCCACCTCTTGAAAATATGGTGATAGCATGCTGCTGGTAATCTGAAGTTTCTCAGGGGCTAGTGGATAATCATTATGCTTGTCGTGCAGAGAAACTGGATAATCTAAATCAACTTCCAATGTGTACCCTTTATTCGAATCATCAGCAACTGCTGTAATATCTAGATCTGCTATTTCATCTTTATTAAGTAATCGATAATCGCTTTGAAGGAGGCATTGTGACATTGCCCATCCATAAAGATTGTTGGCATCATAGTACATAATGTATTTAGAGGGTAACTGGGGATCATAGGTGCCCAAATGCTTGTTTGCAGTACTAAAACGATTGCATATCACAGAAATTCCCACTCATATGCCTTTTTCCAGGAAAAGGTACATTGTAGGGTCAGTTATCAACTCAAGATTTACATTTGTCATTTTTAGGCATGCTTGCCAGGCTAATCCAGGAGCTGTGGTTGGCAGGGATCGATTTCATAGTATCTGATGCGTAGTTTTCTTAAACTTTCGAAAACATCAGCTAGGAGGAGCACGTCAGTCTTCAGGTACAAGTCATGATACTACCCTAGATTTTTTATGTTGAATGTATTCCACACTCTTATTGCATGGGGTAGTCTTCTTCCCCTAGTGCTTCTTCTGTGAGTTGGTTGTAAAATGCTTCACGTGGTGGTAATACTGTTTCTTCAAACTTTTCACTGTTGTCGATATAATCATAGGGGTAAACTCCTTTTCTCAAAACCATGTGTAGCCTTTCGGGTTCAACGTGGTCCTTTAAAATGTGGAACTCATCTGGTGATATTTTATTTACTAGCTTCTCAAGAGATGTGCTTAAAAACTGATAGGAGTCTATAAAATGTAATGTTCCCAGGGAGAAGGCTATGTATGTTTCCATGTTATTAGGAATGCAATTAATCTTCTTATTTTTGATTCTGCCGATTCCTTGCATAATAAGGTGGCTGTCATATCCCTTTAGGTTGTGAAAGATAACTGGAATCCTATTGGTTAACGTAAAGTTCAGATTACAGGAATTATGGGCAGCTCCTCGGAATTTACTTTTTATATGATCGTGATCTCTCACACGATCTGCTCCTAGGGCACGCTTACAAATATGACAGTCAGTAGCGTTGTGAAACAGTTTCTCTTCATGATTCGAGAGTTGCACTGGTTTTATCATCGACAGTAAATTTTTGATGTTTTCTTCTTCTTTAAGCAAACGTTCTAAAAATTCTTCTACTACATTAGGACCTCTATAAACTACTGGAGGTTTATAGCTGCAGCCGTCAGGTCCAACAACAAGATATGCAAATCCACAGGGTTCATGATATGCCGTGATAGTGGTGTGAGATTTTTCAGGGTTAGGCATACAAGTGTCCACTTGCACTAGGAATGATCCAAAGTCGGCATAAATCACGTATGGAACGGGCTGCTGAAACTTGAAATTTGGGAATTTCAGCCATTTCTCTTCTTCAGTTGGAAATTCTACTCTCTGGGGTCCATGTTCTTGACAATAGGGGATATGATCCTTCAAGAGTGTTTTATTTGCGAAACGGTGTAGGCAGTAATCACAGTAGAAACTTACACCATTATGTTTGGTGAGAGGACTGAGAAGTCTACTGATATTTTTAATGGAGCAATAATGCGGCTTTTCATCAGCTGACAACAGTAGTAGATTTGCGTGCGCTTTAAATCTGAATGGTGTGATGTAGAGCGGGAACACTTCCTTCTCGTATCCAAAAATATTGACAGAAATGTTGTTCATTTTTTCGAATTTAGATATTTGATTTATTGTTACAGGGAATATTAGACCAGATGTATTTAATTTTTCTTCTAAATGCGTATAGTTGTTAGGACGTTGTGGATTATCTGTGGCAGGATACAAAGAGGCTAAAACAGACCAGACAAAACATTTTTGGTCAGAATTACATACATTGACAATAGCGTGTTTTAACAGTAATTCTCTTGGAGTTGGGATATAACTAGACCCTGCAAGAGGGATATATTTTCTAATGTTAATTTCAGCTTGGAGTACGGCATCCAGTGTCCATCCACTATGTGCTTCTTCAAATTCTTCAAATGAGGTCTTTATCTTCTTACACCCTTAATCCAGTTCTCTGTTTAGTGATGACGTAGGAAGACTTGTGACACAGTTACTTCGGAAAAACGGAGTACAGTGTTCGAAGGTAGAAGGGGAGTCTTTTCGCCTGAAGCGCACTTGCACTACAAGGTACCATTTAATGTTACCTTTTGAGGTTAATTCTTCTTTCAGATGAGTTAGAAGTGACTCCCGCGAGGATTCAAGGAAAAAGGTGAAGTCAACAGATGTTTCTTCCGTTGCCATCAGTTTATGTGTTGACAGGGTCCTTTTCATTTCTTCTCTAAACTGGCAGGGATCTTCAGGGTCTGGTTTTTGTTTCTTTTGGGGAATCCTTTCATCTTCAGAACGTTTTCGCTTATTATTGTGTGGCTTTCTTTGATGTCGTAAAAGATTGTCTTTTCTTCCAAACTCCATGGCACATTCTTCACATTTGTAGGTTTTTCTGGAGGTGTGAGATAACTCGTGACGTCGGATATCATCTCTCCTTGAGAATGTCAATTCGCATTTAGAGCACTTAAAGAGGTTATTTCCATCATGATTTCTCTTATGACGAATGAGATGGGTCTGATGAATGAAAACCTTCTCACATATATCGCATGGATATATTATGTAGCAGTGACTTGTAAAATAACTGATTTATACAACACGAGGACTATTGGCTTCTAGCAGTTGAAAAAATCACGGAGACGCAGCAGCAGAGAACCGTCACTGTCAACGTCTGACAACAGAATGAGGAATCTGACTGATTAATATCGTATTTATACTAGGAGAAGGACTATCCCGCAGTCATCATCATCATCATCATCATCCTCAAGCAGCCATGGGCTACGGAGGTCCAACCAGACCGCGCAGTTTAATTCTCCAAGCATATCTGTCCTGAGCTACATCTGCTGCATCCGGCCACTGGTACACCAATTCTAACAAGGTCCTGTTTGACATTGTCTGCCCACCGCATCCTAGGTCTCCCCCTCCTTCTGAGTCCTCTAGGCACACTGTTCATAATCCTATTCGCCAATCTATAATTATCCATACGGGCAACATGGCCAAACCAGCGGAGTCTCTCTCTGCACAATATGCTGCTTAAAGGAGGTTGCAGACTCCTTTGCCTAACCTCATCATTAGTTACAAAGTTAAACCACCTAATACCCAAGATACTGCGTAAGCATCTAGAATCAAAAGCATCTAGTTTCCTGTTATCTTGCTTACACAGCGTCCAAGTTTCACTACCATAACTAACCCTAGAAAGAACCAAACTATTATACAGTCTAATTTTAGTCTTTAGGTGTATACGCCTATTTCTCCACAATCTCCATAGATTCTTAAAAGTCCCGGCAGCAATACCTATTCGTCTGTTAATCTCATGCCGCACATCACCAGTATCAGTTACATAGCTCCCAAGGCAATTAAACTGTGACACCAGCTCAAGACTGCATCCATTCAGATTAACTGAATCACAACCTGCCTGACCAATTTTCATCACTTTAGTTTTCTCTCTGTTTATAACCAAACCTACTCTACTACCAGTCTCATCAACAGTTCGAATGAAAGAGTTCATTTCATCAACATCATTTGCCAAAAGGGCTAAATCATCAGCATAATCTAAATCAGAAATTTTCGTATCTCCAGCCCATTTAAGGCCAAAAGCTTTCCCTTGAAGTGAATTTCGCATAACATAATCAACAACCAAACTAAAGAGAAAAGGAGACAAAATGCACCCTTGTCGAACACCAGAAGTAATGCTAAACCAATTGCTACAAAACTTACCAACCCTCACACATGACTCAGTGTTATTATAGAGAGCTTTCATTATGTTAACTAACTTGTCAGGTATACCATATGATCTCACAATCAACCACAAATTATGACGATCAACAGAGTCGAAAGCCTTTTTGAAATCAACAAAGCTAGCAACCAAAGGTTTCTGAAACTCTAAACATTTCTCAAGAATCTGCCTAAGTGAAAATATCTGATCTACACATCCCCTACCACTTCTGAATCCACATTGCTCATCACGCAATTGCCTGTCAACCAGATTCTTAATTCTATTAAGCACAACATTGGAAAGAACTTTACCTGGAACGGAGAGTAGGCTGATACCCCTATAGTTATCACAAGAACTGCGATCACCTTTTTTGAAAATAGGGATAATAATAGCTCTGGTAAAATCTTTAGGAACCATGCCTTTATCATAAAAGTTATTCAAAATTTCAGTCATCCAAATGGTAACTGAAACATTCCCAGCTCTAAGCATTTCCGTAGTAATTTCATCCACCCCTGGGGATTTATGAAGTTTAAGTTTAGAAATAGCCAAACTAACTTCAGATTGTGTTATAGGGCCAACATTAAAGCCAACAATGCATCTATCATCATTGCAAACAATGGGAGTAGAACTAACCACATTGTTTAGAACATCACTGAAATGCTCAGCCCACCTAGCCATGACAGAATCCTCACCTTCTATAACCTTGCCTTGTTTATCCTTCAATCCCTGTATACCTGTTCGTTTTCTACCACACAAAACATTAACTATCTGGTACAGCTCTTCTGTTGTGCTGTCTAACTGCTTCCTCAGCTTTGTGAGCAAGGCCATCAAGCCAAAGATTCTTATCAGTAGCTAACTGATCCTTTACACGTTTATTAAGTTCTTTGTAATGCTTTCTATTAGGACTAATAGGGTACTGATTAAGGACATTCCTGCAGTTCCTTCTTTCTGAAATAAGCTCAAGTGCCTTATCACTTAAATAATTCTGCCTCCTCTGCTCCTTTTTCCCTAAAAGAGTACTGTTAGTTTCCAAAAAAGCCTGTTTAAAATGGCCCCATTCTTCCTCAACTTCAGTATTAAGCAAACCATGACTGTCATAATGACTAAGTAACCTATCATGGTAAGCTTTAGCTATAACTGGGTCTTTCAGAGCTTCAGTATTAAAGGTAAATTTTTTAACCCTAGCACAACACTTTTTAAGTTTAAGTTGCAAGACACTTTTAACAAGGTAATGGTCAGATCCCATTTCAGCTCCCCTATATGCCCTGGTATCTCTAACAGAACTAGCCCATTTGCTGTTAATTAATATATAATCAATCATATTCTTATGCAGCCCATCAGGTGAAACCCATGTGTATTTATGTATGTCGCGGTGTTTGTAATATGTGTTAGTTATTCTGAAACCATAGAGTTTACTTATCTGTAGGAGACGTTGCCCATTGCCATTGCAGCTACCAATACCAAAAGGGCCTATTACTCCTCCCCAAAGTTCAGAGTCGGTACCAACTTTGGCATTGAAGTCACCAAGAACAAGGGTAATATCTCCTTTCTTGACAGAATTCAAAATATCCTGAAGTTGTCTTTAAAACCTATCCTTCTCATCCTCATCAGAATCCTCAGTGGGGGAATAACAGCAGATAACATTCAAGTCTTTAATGCTTGTCTGAAATTTTGCTCTAAGAAACCTTTCATTAATGCACTCATATCCTAGAAGAGCATCACTAGCATGTCTGCTGAGCAGTAGACCCACGCTTTGGTGATGCTTTCCATCCTTCCTCCCTGTAAAGAGAAATTTAAAGTTATTTTTAACTATCTCACCTTTACCTGTCCATCTGGTCTCTTGCAAGCCTAGAATATCTAGGTTATAGCACTGGAATTCCTGCATGAGGACATCAAGAGAATAATCTCTATGTAATGTCCTCACGTTCCACGTTCCTGCAGAGAGAAAATGATTAGTAGGATTTTTAAAGAAATTAGGTTTATTGAGATTGGTAGGGCCAACAATAACAAACAGCCCCCTGATCGCAGGCATGGGGCAAAGACCTGTTCCTCCTCCGCTAAAGGCTGAAGTCACCGATGCTGGTAGGAACTTCAGGCACCACCTTTTCAAGTGGACTTTTTCAAGAACCATATGGCCTGCCTGAGACACATTACTCCAGTTTAGGCTTGACGATGCCCAACTAGTTAAGTAAGGTTCAGGTACCTGCGATGGCCTCTGATTAGGATTATCCACCAGCTGATATAAGGTATCCCATGCCTCTGTTCACTTAGAGCTGGCAACCCAGAAGCAAACAGAAAACACAGCGGCAGACTCTCCCTCAACTGCCTTAAAAGACTGTCCTACAGAAACGAAAAGAAACAATGCTATTGGTTGAAAAAATATTAATTAAAAAAAAAAGAAAATCTCTGATTTTAAAAATGAACTATGTAAATTTTTGAGGGAAATATTGACTTGTTTGTGTGGCGGAAAGACTCGCCTCCGCTTTAGAACACCGGGAACATACTGACACCGGGAACACCGGCGGGTCCGGTAGGATTAACACTGACCCGCCTCTGTTCCAGAACTCTCCTTTTCCCCCTACTTACGACTGTTTGCTGCTGCCGTATTTAAAAATTCCCCACATTGTCTTAGTTTATCAATGAATAAAGATGATACATTTGCCACCATAAAACTATTTCCCGTGGTAATGTAGATCCAACACTAGTACAAATACACAAGGAAGTGGTTTACTTTTTTTAGCAAGCCAAAGTGAGGCAAAGATTTGCAGTCCTTGGCCTTATAATTCTGCACATATGTACTGTATATCAGTGAGCAACACATCAGGGGCTACATTTTTTCATGAGAAATTTCGTAGTTATAGTATCTGTCAGTACTTCATGTAGTTTTTGTAATAGTAATTAGTGCATTAATTTTAGTGCTGTGAACTAATAACTAACTTCTTCCGGAGCAGTAAGCTTTTTTTTTTAGAACATTTGGTTTAGCAGTAGAAATAGGATGTACTATTCCTTTGACCATTACCTTAAAAATTGTGCCACCGTGTTTTTCCACTGTTAAAATTGGATATTGATAGTTCGTGAAAATGTATAAATATTTAGTGTTATATAGTGACTAATAGTCGTAATCTGAGCCACATAGGCCTTTAGTTCCTTCAGTATGTTCCACCATGATAAACTCGAGTAAATTACTGAAAGAAATAAAGTAATTGCAAATGCAAAAGTTCACGTTATGGAAATACACATATAGAGCTAAAGAGCCCGGAAAAAGAAGTTTAGCTTTAAAAGTTTATAAAGTTTCTTTAATAAAAACTAGCACAAATTATAAGGAAAACACTTGAAGTTTACATTGAGAAATAACTAACATTTAACAAGTTGATTATAATAATGAACAAATTTAAATTTCGACAACGGAAATGAAACATTACCGAATAATTCCTAAATGAAGCGATCTTTAGTGTTTTAATGTTATCGATTTAGCAAAATTGGCAAGCAGTTATTTTGATAGTTAAATTAAAAGCTAAACGTAAAACGGGCATTTTGTTTAATAATTATTTTGTTTGCAATATAAAAATATTTGTTTTATAGTTATGATTTTGTTCTTTAGTTAGTAATTATTTTAATAAAAGATTTGTAAAAACTGCGTGGGAAGAATTATATACAATTAAATTTATTGGGAATTCTGGAGAATTCATACAATCCTACACCTGTGCGAAAAATCAAAGTAGCAATTCCGAACGCTACTGTCAACAAAGGTCTCGCTGCAAGGTGTAGATGCACTTTTGGTGAATGAATTAAGTGTAACTTTCCATTAAGAAAATGTCACGTCACGTGTTACACTTATCCCAACGGAAATTGACAGTTTTTGAAATTTGGGCATCTATCACATTCACCTTTTTAACCTTCGGATTGTAAATTGTTTCGTGTATTCCAGAGCTACTTCGATGGCAAAAATTCAATCAAGCGAAGTCATGTCTAAATAAGTTTCTCCAATCCAAATCGCCAGGTTTCTGCGGAAGAGGAATCCAATATCTGAGAGGCTTTATGTTGTCATGGTCAGCAAAGGCTAATTAGAACTGATTGAACAAAGGATTTTTTCCTGAACGTATAGTCGCCTTTTATTTCACAAACCACCATTATTTTTGTATCAACCAATACAGCCATTTTGCAAGCATCAGCTTTAAGAATATTATTAACTAGAATGGAGGCAAAAAGTATTAAAAAGTATATAACTTTTTCCAATAAAGATTTTTTATAGGCCACTGAAACGGGAAGAGATATACTGTATATATATATAGAACAGAGTCACGGTTTTCCTGCTCAGTTCACAACCATAATATCATGCAAATTTCCAAAACATAAGAGATGACTTGTGCGTTAATGCTTTTGTTTAGTTTCTCAAATAAATGTCTCCAAATATGTTTAAAAATTTCACAATATAATCGAATACTTGGGCATTGCAAGATTGGCAGACCACATTTGTGTTAATATATTATTGTTGCCATAGCATTTGGACAGAGAAACTAAGCTTGTTCAAGGGTACAACTTTGAAGTAGTTTTGACATCCATTCCAGTCAAGTCAGCTGGACACAAGCCTAGCAAAATGCAAAAAATTACAGAAATGTATAACAGTAGTCCCTAATTACAAAATAGATTGGTATGAAACAGCCTTCATAACTAAATCAAATAATATTCCTCTGAATCCACCAGTCCATTTCGAAGATTTCTTGGAAATTTGCAGCTCATACGAAGACTTTTTAAATCTTAAAGAAGTGAGGGACGGTTCGTCATGAGGGGCCAAAAGTACCAGGTCCCACCAACATTCCTGTAATATATATATATACTAAAATATTGCAAAAATTAGAATAAATAATAAAACTAATATTTTAATGGATATTTGTTTCCTAAAGTATATTGCTCGTTTCATTTCACTTCAATAAGTATTTGGTGAAGTAATACACTAGAAACTGTCTTGTGTCTCCTTAATTATAAGAATATATTAAGGGCCAAGCTTTAAGTATGCCCAGAAATTTCCAACTTTACCATACTAGTGTCAGTCAATATATTATACACCATACGTTAGAAAAATTAGGAATCACCTGTGAGTTTTAATAAACAAACGTCTGCTTATTTATAAATTAAGTCTGTTGATGCTCTGTCCAGACTTGGTATGTTATAGGAGAACAATCCCTTTTCATGTTAAAGAACACAATGGATGTCCTTGACTGGAGGCTCCCAGCTATCTTCTAACAACAGGATAGTGGGTTCCATTCAACAACCATCTTTGATCCATTCGTATCTTTTTGACCTAACCATTTAGCCCTATGTGTGCAAAAAAGTGATTCTCAGAGGGGAAAAAAATTCAATCTATTAATTTCTCATCGCCTTATGCAAATACTTCACTTTGGATTACATATGTGACGTGAAATAGAAAAATAACGTAATTAATTTCTGCTATGCTAACCCATGTTTAAACCAATATTTTACTAAGTATTCTATATATATTGGGGTACCAAAATGTTACAAAATTTCCATAGTAATTCGAATCATTGTAACTTCTAAAATATGAATTTAATCGGAGAATGTGATGGGAAATGGAGATTATGTGTTTAAATCATAATTTTAAATAATATTTTTCAGTATTTTAAGAGTTACAGAGGTTAGAATATTAAAGTAAAAATTATATTGTTTCATAAAAATCATTCGTAATCGCGTAATATTGAAATAACCTTTGCTCAAACTTTGCAAAATATATATTTATTTTATCAAATGGTTTCAAATAATAGTTATTATATAAGTTTTATTTTTTTTTTCTGAGGCAAATTCTTTAAATGAATTAATGCTGTGAAATATTCTAGCTTTCACAACTCTTGAAATACTAAATGAATATTGTTGCAAATCCAGATTTAAATGGATTTAATTACGATATTTGTTTTAGCTTCAGTCACAGTTTTCTATTAAATGCATATTTTAGAAGTTATAGGACTTCGAAGTTAGATTCCCATTGACGTAAAATGGAAATTCTCTAATATTTTGATAGGACAGTATATATCGGTAAAATATGAAATCTTTTCATGTTTATAAAGAAACACACACGTATGACTGAGACAGACTAGAAGTTGAGTGAGGGTTGGGTTGTTTTACCTCTGAGCGACACTTTTTTTGCACACTATGGGCTAAATGACCAGGTCACATGGATCCCGAAGGCTCAGAGAAGGTTGGGGGAGGGGACCCACTGGAACAGCTGTTGGAAGAGATAGTAGCCTCCCGTTAAGGCCATCCAGAGTGTTCTATAACGTGCACAGGGTATGGCTCTCCCGCACACGAGCAACGGCTTAACGTTCCATCCGAAGGACGGCGGCATTATCCAAGCCCATCGGTGTCCCCTACTGAAAGTGGGCAGGGCGGAGAATTTTGCGGAGATATATCTCAACGTTGACCCAGCTGGGACTCGAACCTGGGAATTACAGATTACTAGCCTGGCGTGTTACCATCCTAACCACCCCTGCCCCGTTCAGTGAGTTTTGTCTTGGTTTTTACTTTCGTATATTCGAACATCCAACCAATTGTAGGAAAGAGGTTGGCTTAGTAGGTAGTGCGCCAGTCCTAATCTTTGGTTATATTCGTCAATATTCGGTGAATATTCGAATTCCAATCTTATCTCTTCCAGAATTAAAATTTATCTCCAGCTAAACGACTACCACACTCTATCATCGACTGTAAAGGATCCGATGCCATCTCTCCGGTGTGTTGTTATGCCATCGCAGCCTGTGCAGGTGAGCCATACTCTGAGCACATTAAGGAACGCTCTGGATGACCTTGATGGGAAGCTTCTATCTGTCTCCTAATAGCTAACCAGTGATTACCCTTCCCCAAAAATTGGGACCATTATTGATCTGGCCACTTAACACGTTATGTAGAAAATTGTGCTGCTCAGAGAAGAAACAGTCAAAATATACCATACAGGGATTCGAACCCTGATACTTGCAGCTTCCACTTTCACCATGTGGCTGGATACCACTGGGCCCGAGAGGCTCAATGGTATCGCGTTGGCTTGCCATATCCTTCAAATAAACCTCAGCTTCCCAGAAACATTATGTATGCAATTAATATTATTTTAAACACTAATAACGATTATTACTATTATTAATTCCTCGGGCTTAATAAAAACTGTTCTTGCTCCTTATAGCCTTGAAAATATAAAATAAACACCTTGCACACCATCTCTAAAATGGAAGAAAACTTGTCATTATAAAGGATGATCATATGAAACTAAGCCTAAACAGATGGCAAAAGTTTAAATTTCATGCAACTTTCTCTCTGGTGAACAGCGCTGATCCATATTTTTGTGACTACCTCGTAAGTAATTATTTGTGGCGGCTTTCCATGTTATCCTGCAATTCCCCATGGTCTTTAAGAACGAAAGAAGGGGGAATGAAGCATTTAAATTTTGCACCAAGAAGACCTTTTCTTAGAACTCCATGAATCAGACTTCTAAGTTAAATCTTTCTGGTGAAAAGACTTACATATTTTCTTTTATATTTCCAGAACTTATGGGAAGTTAAATGAATTCTGTTGCCTGCTAATTTTCCTAAATTGCTACAGAGCGCATTAACTGTTTAATTTAGATAAACATAACAATCTCCTTGGCACATTAAACTTATGAAGATAAGCCGAAAATTAATTTCTGTGTAAAGTGATTAAGGTGCATTTTATTCATGAGAAGGATATGTTGAGAGTAAGTCAGGAGGTAGCCAAACCCTAGGTAACCTTGAGTTCAAGTTGCACAATAACTGAAAAATACAGGGTGATTGCAAATGAATGTTCCAAATACACTGCTGGCCATTAAAAGTGCAACACAGGAAAGACAAGAGATATCAAAGCCATATTTAGTGAATACACAGCTTATGTTACAAGGATCAAATGATTACAAATACAACTCGGTTAGACTTGTGGAATACAAAGAAATCAGTATCTTGTGCAGCCACCACGAGGGGAATAACCGCTGCTACAAGGTCCGGCATTGAGAGGATGAGACATCGGATACGTGTTTGAGGAATGTCAGTCCATGCAGTTTCGATATGTAGCTAAAGTTCATCTATTGTAGCGACTACTGGTGTCTGGTGTGCTAGTCGTCGTGAGATCATAGACTAGACATGTTCAATTTGGGACAGATCTGGTGAATGCGCAGGCCAAGGCAGAAGTGTCACAAGGTGGCTATCCAGGAATTTTTGGACGATGCATGTCACATGTGGTAGGGCATTGTCCTGTTGGTAAATGGCACCAGAGACCTGAAGATAAGATACGACCACAGGCTCCAACACTTCAGTGATGTAACGCTGGCTGTTCAAAGTCCCAGTAATTCGTACGAGTCTCATGCATGAGTGGAATTCAATGGCACCTCATACCATAACACCAGGGTCCGGACCTGCATGGTTAAATACCGGGGGTGGAGGCCGGATCTGTATGGCCTCATTTACTCATGCATGTGTCACTGAGCCTGTGGCTTCGATACCACCAGATACAGATTCGTTCATCATGGTGCTGCATACTGAAGCGGGATTCGTCTGAAAAGACAATGCCATGCCATTCGCACATCCATGCGCGACGTTCTTTGCACATTTGCTTTTGCATATGCCTGTGTTGTAGAGTCAATGGTAGCCAAAGCAATGGCCGCCTAGCAAAGATGCCCCGATTCTGCAGACGACATCGAACCGTAACGTGCAGACACTAGTTGATGTGCAACACACCCTAACTGTTGAGCTAAGGTGTTTGATGTGGCTGTACGATCATTCATAGACATGCGCACGAGATGTCTGTCCTCTCGTTCGTTTGTGTGACAGGGCCATTGAGATTCCTTACGTCGGTGAGTTCGTTCCTCCTCTACCCACTAATGCCATGTTCTCATCACTGTGGCAGCATTCCGTCTAACACGAGCACAGATGTCGCAGTAAGATAATCTGCCTTCCCGTAATCCCACAATTCTCCCTCGATCAAAGTCGGAAGCCTGGTCGTATGGATGCCGTGTTCTTTGATGAGGCATACTTGATTCTTTAGTTCGCAAGAACTTCGAGCGAACACAATTCCAATGATTTACACCGTCTCTTTGCAATATCTTCTTATACCACTTCCAGGGGGAGTTTCTGTCACGCTGTGTGTCACTTCTGTGACGTGCGTATATGCTGCGCTTTGAATCATTTAGTTGTTCTCCCATTGGCTACCCATCTGGCATATTTCGGGATAATCTGATGAGTTCTTCCTAGTGTTAAACTTTTAATGGCCAGCAGTGTATTTATTATATCAAAACAATAAATGCTACAAAACAAATCTATATCCACAGTGCATCTGACAAGTAAATAAGAGAAGAATTTCAAAACAAAAGCAAGTGTCTGAAAACTTATTATGAAAATCATAGAGTAGTTTTCATGGGACTCTATATGTTTCTTGGACCTCTCTATTAATCGTTAACAGTATTCTTGAAATTCCTCTAAAGTTGTCTATTTGAGATGGTCGGTCAGATTACTTTGAGCGGAGGTTGGCTTGGTCGGTAGTGCGCAGGCTTTTAATCTTCAGTTCCCAGGTTCGAGTTCCTCCAGGGCTAGTGTTGAGATTTATCTCCTCAAAACTCCTAACCCTGCTCTCTGTCAGTAGGGTACATTGATGAGCTTTGAAAAGTCACCGTCCGTCGTTCGTTAAGCCTTGACACCGTGTGCTGGAAAGCCATACTCTGTGCACATTAAAGAACACTCTGGATGGCTTCACGGGATGCTACCATCTATCTCCTAAGAACTGTCTATTGGGGATCCACTGGACAACTCTTATAAAATGGGATCATTTCCCAACCTACGCCGTCCGTCGGATGGGACTAACTCCGCGGACCAATGTGGAGAATAGCTATCCCTCTTGCACGTTACATAACATGCTGAATGGCCTTTACGAGAGGCTACCACAACTCGTAAAAGCTGTCCAGTGAATTCTCCAACGTTCTCTGTCTGTCATAATCAATTTACTACCAGTAGTTACTTTTATCTTCTACCAGTAGAATTTTGAAAAAAAATCGAGAAATTTGCTTTTAATAACTTTTAATACGCAGACGGACAACGGATATATGATAAATTTTACTAAAAGACAATTACGGGATAACAATGATGTACTGAATTTCACTTTAGGATCAAGAAAAATTATCAGAAAGTTGACAAATTTTGGAAAAGCACAAATTTCTTGTTCAAAAGTTAGGATTTTTTTGGTAGAATAAGCTAGATGAAATGTGGTGGAAAGTTAGAACCCTTATCTTTGGGATTCCTGCTCTCCCAAATTGGTAGAATGCAACGTTTTTTAAAAGCATTTTTCTGTATTTATTTTTTAAAATTTTATTAGTAGAAGATATTACTCTTGTTCATAGTTATTAAAATGAATAGAAATTAAAATTTCTATGATAAAAGATTTGTTCGCTAAATTGATTATTTGACTAGACAAATACTTAATCGTTTTTTTCATAGCATAGGAGATAGAAGGATAAAAAAACTGCTTGCAATTTTTAGAATCATTTTCTAACATGGACAGAAGTTACTAAGCCCGAAGCCACCTCTGATTATTTGCCTCAGTTAGAACTAACACGACACAGAAATCTTCCTTGCTGGAACACTAGCTAGACTATTATTATGCCTATCAAAGCTTTAACCCTTAGGACCTTATGCACTTTACAAGGTTCATTACTTTTTAGCATATTTCTAAACTTTGGAAGAAGCAATGGAGTCAATAGAGTCACTATTTTTTTTTATATTCCCTTTTACTCTTTCTGAATATTTAGACTTTTGCATATATTTTGGGACTGTTTCTACATTATAATATACGTGCCATATTTCGCTGAAATGATATAAACTTCTTCTGTACATTCCTGTTTCTTTGGTGTACATTCCTGTTTCTTTGGTCACAAATAAAGCACATTTAAATACAAACATATTTCTTCTATAAACAAAAATTCTACTCTGAAGGGCACAAGTTAATTTTATTTTAAATGTGTGAATTGAATCATTCTTTTTGCCTCCGATAGATGGCGCAATGGGATGCTTTTTCGAAATAAAATGCTCTTAGTCGAATGTAGCCATGAAAACCAAAAATTAAAGTCGTGAACAACTCCATTTACCGGTGAACTTTACATTCTCTAAGCAGTTAGAGACTGGACGGGATATCTTTTCCGTTTTCATGATCCAGTCGAAATAGCCACTTGTACCTCGAACAGCCTCCCTTCACTAGATCCTTAATATCGAATGAGAACATCTCTCAAAGGACCACAGTAAATAGTTGATGGGAAGGGTGGGGGGATAGAAGAATCAGATCCAGACGAAACTGAAAATAAATGTGGAATTCCTTTAGATATAGGGCCCAAGAGGTGATCGTGTTCCTGGTTCTGCACTTCACAATGCCCATGGGTGTGTTGCGAGCCATTGAACAGAGTCGTAAAACATTCACTGTCTCATGGAGATAAAAGAAGACATCGGAAACGCTGTTTCTGCTTCTTTCATTGATCTTAAACTTTGCAGTTGAGGATACCTGAAGTTTTTAAACGACAAAGTCATATTCCTCGCTTGGAACACTGCGACGAGCTTGCTACACACTACGTATAAGTGCTGTGACTTGCTAATAATGAATTTGATGTACAGGGTCATTATAAAAGAATACCCATATTTTAAAGGGCGGGAGTGGCTGAATGGCCTTTCAATGGCTCAGTCGGTATTGCACCAGGCTCGTAATCTGTAGTTCCAGGTTCGAGTCCCAGCTGGATCAGCGTTGAGATTTATCTCCGCAAAATTCCCCGCCCTGCCCACGGTCAGTAAGGGATACCGATGGGCTTGGATAATGCCGCCATCCGTCGGATGGAACGTTAAGCCGTTGCTCCGTGTGCGGGAGAGCCATACCCTCTGCACGTTAAAGAACACTCTGGATGGCCTTGACGGGAGGCTACCATCTGTCTCCCAACAGTTGTTCCAGTTGGTCCCCTCCCCCAACCTTCTCTGAGCCTTCGGGATCCATGTGACCTGGCCATTTAGCCCGTGGTGTGCAAAAAAGTGCCATTCAAAGGTAAAACAACCGAACTCATATTTTAAAATTTTGTACAGGGTGACAGAAATGTGTCACAAACCAAAATAAACACATAGTTTGCGAGGTTTAATGATAAGCTTACATAAAATTAAACAGCTCAAATATAAGTTATAATCTGAACTTTCTAACAAAAAAAAATGTAGATATCATTACAATATGTGTTGAAAGTAGACTCCTTGTTCCCATATACAAGCACAAGTTCGTTTCACTATGTCTGATGCCATCTTGTGAAGCACTTGAAGACTGATGTTTGCGATCGTTGTTGTAATGTTCGTCTTGAGTTCATCTAGTGTGTGAGGATTATTTTGATACACAACTCCTTTGAGATACCTCCAGAGGAAAAATCTGCAGGTGACAAATCCCGTGATCTTGGAGGCCACAAGACTTTAGATATGAGATGGCCACCGAGAAATTCTTGCAAAAACTGTATTTTTTCATTACACGTGCAGCGCGTGGCACTGCCTTGTTTCAACCAGCAATCACGTTCATCAACCTCAAGGAGTGCAATTTACTGTGTGTTACTGTGTGATGTCTTGGCATTATGCACTATTCAGCTTCGTCTGAAAGAAAATACGCTCCACTATGCAACAGCATGATGCCGGACATCACACTCGAGTTTTTGAGAGTGCAAGGGCTGTTCATGAAAAACAAGTGGATCTTCAGAGGATCAAATCTTATTGTTTTGTTTGTTCACCTAGACACTTAGGTGGAACCAAGATTCGTCACTGAAAACAAACTTAGTCAAGTTGCACTATTCTATGCTCTTCAACAAATGACAGAAGCCATTGACAGTATACTATGTGTTTTTCTCTATCGGGGTTCTTCAGTTCCTGGACTGAGTACATACGTTATGGACGAAAGTGTAACTGTCTCGCAGCTGTCTTAGCAGTTCTGTACAATATTCCTTCTTTGTACTGCAAGTTTCCTGAGGCGGTCAACATGGTAGATTTCCTGAACCATTTCTTGTCAGCAACAGATCCTGCTCGCCAGAAAAAAAATTCTAATCTGGATATCATCAACTTTTGAAGGACTACAGTAGCTGAATATTTTTTACGAAACTCCTCAGCAACACTCGCATACGAATGACTACCAAAATAATGTTCCAAAATGAAAACGCTGCTTGGGAAAAAGACATTTTACTTCTTCTATGAAGAAAGCCACACTGACGATCACCTGTACCTGTCACACTGCAGTCAGCGTCTCCGATAGTTTTCAATAGTGTTACGGTGCCACCTAGTGGGAGGGAGAATAGTTTCAATTATTTTGAAACAATTTATATAAATTTAAACTTTGGGTTGGGCTACTTTTTGATCACCCTATATTTAATTAAATAAGCAGAATTATCCGAGTCTTAACATATAATAAATGACTAAGAGTAGCAAGCTTTCAAGCGCATTCTGAACTGGTGTGCAAGCACTTGATTATTGTACCTCAGAGGTGATGTCATTGGTGGATGACAATTTCGGCTTCCTATAATTCGGCAGATAACTGTCATATTGGACCAAAATTTAGTGTGATGGTCCCATTTGGAGCTTTATGTGTGAGGTTTAGACATCAGGTTCTTAGCTGCAGTGGATGGCGATTAAACCCACCGCAAATCTCTGAGGAAGCTGTAGTCGCTTACCTTATTGATGGAGAGTTAAGAGATATAATTGAGTAGTACGTTTTAGGTGGAAAGATTTATCAATGGACAGACATTTCACGGGCTTTTGGGGGATAGTGCTTCTCCTTCTCTATATTGGGCCGAGGGTCGTTCAGTCGTTAACATGTTAGGTTCGTAATGTGTAGTTCGCAGTTTCTAGTCCCAGCTGGGTCAGCGTTGAGATTTATCTCCGCCAAACTCCCGCCCTGCCCATGGTCAGTAGGGGACACCGATGGGCTTGAAAAGGCTGTCGTCCGTCGGATGGGACGTTAAGCAGTGACCCCGTATATGGGAGAGCCAACCCTGTACATGTTAAAGAACACGCTGAATGGTTTTGACGATGATCTGACAGATTACTGAGCTAATCTCTCTCCCAACAACTGTTCCAGTGGGTCCCCTCCCCCAACCTTCTCCGAGCCTTTTAAGTCTTTGTGACCTAGCCCTTTAGCCCTTGTGTGCAAAAATTGCCGCTCAGAGTTAAAGCAGTCCAACCCTACCCTTCTCTATAGTTCCAGTACCTCTCCTCTAAATTTCACTTTGTAAACTTCGTAATCTCTACGACCGAAATTTTCACAGACTCATTCCCATTTTTCTAAGTAGCACTCAAATAACTTTCTGAACTTATATTTGCTCTGCTAGCGAAAAGATCGCGTCTTTCATTGAGTAATTTCCTTAATTTTTTGCTCTATCCTAATGCATTCTCTTTTTTTTAAGTGTATATGATTAATGAATTTTAAAAATCTTTCTTTTTTTCACTATTTAAAGTAGTTTTTTCATTCATGTTAATTGTCAGTAAAGCAGTAAATGTTTGCTCATGTTCATGCGGATTTTATCTGCTATCCTCATTAACATTAATATTTCATCAGTGGTGAGCTATTCGCTGTGGATATCAGAATTTGCACAGGGCTATATTCATTTCATTGGATCTGTTTTACATATTATTGCTAGTTTTCAATGCTAGCTGCTCATTTTCCTCCATTGCTTCCGATATGACAGTGGGTGTCGTGTTAACCACCACTACCACATTTGCAAAAGAGAAAATGTGTCCCGTGTTCTGTGAACATTTGCAAAAGAGAAAATGTGTCTCTGTGTTAATAACGTTATTCTTATTATGTGAGCATTTCGGTTTTTCGACCGGCTTCGGTCCAGTTTAATTCGGGTAACTCGGGTTTTTCTGGTCTTGGGGGTCCTTGCGACCTGTCAGTTATCCCCTTTTGTGCCAGACAGAATTAAAACAACTGAATCCTAATCACACTGAATCTTGGATGATAAAAGGATAGTTTATATTGTTTCAACCCGCTTTCGGAATTCACTTTTCAAGACATTTAACAATTGAATCAAATACGTCAAAAACTTTTTTTATAATAATAATAAACTTTATTTCCATACTCATTTACAGAAACATTACAACACAAAAATTAACCATCAGCTTAAAGAGTTTGGATGGAAACTGCAAACGAAATAATATAAAATAAAATAAACGATTCAAAAAAAAATGCCAGAAACATACACTTAAACAAGTATTTCTGTGTAATCTAGGAGTTATGTTGTAAACCCCCCTTTAGTATTAGGGCGGTCCAACACTTTTTGACCGTGATTCATCTACTCTGCCAAGGCTAAGGCAGCCCCTTAACCCAAGATTCAAATCAGCTGACATTCAACAAATGAAAAACGGAGATAATACGTATTTAGCCATTAAAACACAACATTTATTACAAAATTACTATTCTTGACATTTTACTCATACAATTCCTCCCATCTTTGGGGTAGTTTCCAAATAAGCAGCCCTTTTCAATCAAGGATAACTTTTGTAGTGGTGGAGACTAAAGATCATCAAAGTCCATAATAAAAACACGAGCCACTAGCTCTGAAAGTCTTTCAGTCTATGGTCCCCATTCGGGGGAACGTGGCGGCGGCCAGTAGAAGCGCATTAATGTGGAACAAAATACAGATTGAATTGTGAAAATGACCACTACCTTCTTTCATGCTGTCGTTGCTGGAGCATTGTCCTTAGGCCGCTTGGCCGGTGATTAAGGCATTGTAGAGTTTGTACACTATCTGCAGAAGTCGACTATCGCCTCTGAGAGTTCAGACAAGAAGAAGGAGAAACGCACATCCTCGCCAAGATTGTTCACTCTTTCCAACTATGCTTATTGCCACGACCTTTGGCGGAGGTCAGCGCGTAAGCTGACGCGGCTGTCGTTCATTGGTCAGGGCGGCCGAGGCAGGGAGATACACCTTCCATGTGGCCTTTGATGCTGACCACGAATCTCAAGTAGCGAAATTTCTATGCCGAAAGCGAAAACTCGTCCTCTGCTGAAACCGGCGTCAGGGAATTTCGCAGAACTGGATGACAAAACAAAAGTCTTTGTTCCCAGCCTGAAGAACGAATGTTCGCGAACCTTTCGGCCCCACAGTCGTGTCCACAGAAGTTCTCTGTGGGCACAACAGTTACATAACAACTCTTATAGATTACAAAAACAGAATTCTACAGTAAACGAAAATCTCAGGCAATGGAAAAAAAAAACTAAGAAATTACATTAAAAGTGTCTTCAATATCATCAATATTGTCCAAAAAAAATATGTTTTTTTTTTCTTAAAATTACATTTACTTTTTTCTTCCTTTATACTATTGGGTAAAGGATTACATATTTTTGGTGCAATAAAATTAAACTGCTTATGCATGATTTCTTTCCTTGATTTCACAACATGAAATCGGTTTGTTGAAAATCTGGTATCATATGGGATGAACCGTTTTTCAATTCAATTGTTGTTTTTATGTAATATATCATTGCTTATGTAACGATAATTTACATTTTAATATTACTATTTGAAACTAGTTTTACAATTTTGTTTTGTAATTTCACTAGAGGGAGTAGGTTTGATACATAATCTTACCCCCCCATCAAGTGATTCCATAACTAACTTGTTATAAGAATATGATTTAATATAATATAACTTGTACAAAATGAATCTTAATTTTTTACACACTGTATCTACATGTTTCTTTCATTTTAGATTTTGTTCAATATAAATGCCTAAATATTTAACACATTCGACCTGTTCAGTAGTTTTACATACACAACTATTTATCAAATTACAACCAGAATTTTGGGATTTTATGACAATCATTTTACTTATATTCATTAACCCAAAATAGATAAAATTAGTTTTATCCACATTTATTTCCAGTTCATTTCTACTAAACCAGTCTCTTATGCTTTCTAAGTCATTATTAATCTTAAATAATAACTCATTATTAGTTTCAGTCGAGTGCACTATTGCTGTGTCATCCGCATAATCTGTAATTTTGCCGAATAAATTTAAGTTGCAAAAATCATTAATTTATTTTAAAAACAATACTGGCCAAAGAATAAAACCTTGCGGTACACCACCATTCAAAACAAGCATATTACCTTTTAGTTTATTTATAGCCACATATTGTTTCTTGTTTTGCAAATATGTTTTAAACCAACTGAATGCAAGCCCTCTTATTCCTATTATACTTAATTTCTGCATTAAAATTTCATGATTTATTGTGTCGAAATTTTTTTTATACCAATAAATAAAGCTAAGATTTTATATGTTCTTTTACGCTATTATAGATGTTGCAGGTAAGTTGTAACATAGCATGTTATGTACCCAATTTATCCAAACTGTTTATTTGATAAGAAATTATATTTCAATAGAAATTTAATTTATCTCTGTTTCATTAGCTATTCAATTATTTTTGAAAAGGTAGGGAGTATGGAAATTGGTCTATAATTATTAAAATCCGTATTTTTACCATTTTTGAAAATTGGCTTGACTTTAGCAATTTTTAAAGTATTTATGAATATTCCAGTTGAAAATGATAAATTAACAGTTTTTACAAAAATATTGAAATTGATATTTAAAAACAATTTTTAACATATGGGCATTTATTTCATCGAAACCACAAGATTTATTATTATTCAATTGCGATATTATATTTTTTAGTTCCATTTGATCTGCTTCAAACAGAATCATTGAGTTGTCTATATGATTTACATATTTGTTAATTTTAGTACTGAAATTATTTGTAGTATATTGATACCCCTGGTTAACTTCTTTGAAATGTGTATTAAATTTATTTGCTAAATCTTCATCAACATCTTTTGAAAGATATCATCATCATCATCATCATCATCATCCTCAAGCAGCCATGGGCTACGGAGGTCCAACCAGACCGTGCAATTTAGTTCTCCAAGCAAGTCTATCCTGAGCTACATCTACTGCATCTGGCCACTGCACACCAATTCTAACAAGGTCCTGTTTGACATTGTCTGCCCACCGCATCCTAGGTCTCCCCTTCTTTCTGAGGCCTTTAGGCACACTGTTCATAACCGTATTCGCCAATCTATAATTATTCATACGGGCAACATGGCCAAACCAACGGAGTCTCTCTCTGCACAATATGCTGTTTAAAGGGGGTTGCAAACTCCTTTGCCTAACCTCATCATTAGTTACAAAGTTGAACCACCTAATGCCCAAGATACTGCGTAAGCATCTGGAATCAAAAGCATCTAGTTTCCTGTTATCTTGTTTACAAAGTGTCCAAGTTTCACTACCATAACTAACCCTAGAAAGAACCAAACTATTATACAGTCTAATTTTAGTCTTTAGGTGTATACGCCTATTTCTCCACACTCTCCATAGGTTCTTAAAAGTCCCGGCAGCAATCCCTATTCGTCTGTTAATCTCATGCCGCACATCACCATTATCTGTTACATAGCTCCCAAGATAATTAAACTGTGACACCTGCTCAAGACTGCAACCATTCAGATTAACTGAATCACAACCTGCCTGACCAATTTTCATCACTTTAGATTTCGCTTTGTTTATAACCAAACCTACTCTACTACCAGTCTCATCAACAGCTCGAATGAAAGAGTTCATCTCATCAACATCATTTGCCAAAAGGGCTAAATCATCAGCATAATCTAAATCAGAAATTTTCGTATCTCCAGCCCATTTAAGGCCAAAATCTTTCCCTTGAAGTGAATTTCGCATAACATAATCAATAACCAAGCTAAAGAGAAAAGGAGACAAAATGCACCCTTGTCGAACACCAGAAGTAATGCTAAACCAATTGCTACAAGCCTTACCAACTCTCACACACGACTCAGTGTTATTATAGAGAGCTTTCATAATGTTAACTAACTTGTCTGG
Organism: Ryuthela nishihirai; assembly: GCA_038380435.1. Classification (NCBI taxonomy): domain Eukaryota; kingdom Metazoa; phylum Arthropoda; class Arachnida; order Araneae; family Heptathelidae; genus Ryuthela; species Ryuthela nishihirai. The sequence goes on from JAWZYU010000006.1 coordinate 36,143,945, forward strand.
TATACCATATGATCTCACAATCAACCACAAATTATGACGATCAACAGAGTCGAAAGCCTTTTTGAAATCAACAAGGCTAGCAACCAAAGGTTTCTGAAACTCTAAACATTTCTCAAGAATCTGCCTAAGTGAAAATATCTGATCCACACATCCCCTACCACTTCTGAATCCACATTGCTCATCACGCAATTGACTGTCAACCAGATTCTTAATTCTATTAAGCACAATCATGGAAAGAACTTTACCTGGAACAGAGAGTAGGCTGATACCCCTATAGTTATCACAAGAACTGCGATCACCTTTTTTGAAAATAGGGATAACAATAGCTCTGGTAAAATCCTTAGGAACCATGCCTTTATCATAAAAGATATTCAGAATTTCAGTCATCCAAGTGGTAACCGAAACATTCCCAGCTCTAAGCATTTCCGTAGTAATTTCATCTACCCCTGGGGATTTATGAAGTTTAAGTTTAGAAACAGCCAAAAGAACTTCATATTGTGTTATAGGGCCAACATTAAAGCCACCAATGCATCTATCATCATTGCAAACAATGGGAGTAGAACTAACTACATTGTTTAGAACATCACTGAAATGCTCAGCCCACCTAGCCATGACAGAATCCTCCCCTTCTATAACCTTACCTTGTTTATCCTTCAATCCTTGTATGCCTGTCCGTTTTCTACCACACAAAACATTAACTATCTGGTACAGCTCTCTGCTGTTGTGCTGTCTAACTGCTTCCTCGGCTTTGTCAGCCAAACCATCAAGCCAAAGATTCTTATCAGCAGCTAACTGATCCTTTACAAGTTTATTAAGGTCTCTGTAATGCTTTCTATTAGGACTAGTAGGGTATTGATTAAGGGCATTCCTGCAGTTCTTTCTTTCCGAAATAAGCTCAAGTGCCTTATCACTCAGATAATTCTGCCTCTTCTGCTCCTTTTTCCCTAAAAGAGTACTGTTAGTTTCCAAAAAAGCCTGTTTAAAATGATCCCATTCTTCCTCAACTTCAGTAGTAAGCAAACCATGACTGTCATAATGACTAAGTAACCTATCATGGTAAGCTTTGGCTATAACTGGATCTTTCAGAGCTTCAGTATTAAAAGTAAGTTTTTTAACCCTAGCACAACACTTTTTAAGTTTAAGTTGCAACACACTTTTAGCAAGGTAATGGTCAGATCCAATTTCAGCTCCCCTATATGCCCTGGTATTCCTAACAGAACTAGCCCATTTGCTGTTAATTAATATGTAATCAATCATATTCTTATGCAGCCCATCAGGTGAAACCCATGTGTACTTATGTATGTCGCGGTGTTTGTAATAAGTGTTAGTTATTCTGAATCCATTGAGTTTACTTACCTGTAGGAGACGTTGCCCATTGCCATTGCAGCTACCAATACCAAAAGGGCCTATTACTCCTCCCCAAAGGTCAGAGTCAGTACCAACTTTGGCATTGAAGTCACCAAGAACAAGGGTAATATCTCCTTTCTTGACAGAATTCAAAATATCCTGAAGTTGTTCATAAAACCTATCCTTCTCATCCTCATCGGCATCCTCAGTGGGGGCATAACAGCAGATAACATTCAAGTCTTTAATGCTTGTCTGAAATTTTGCTGTAAGAAACCTTTCATTAATGCACTCATATCCTAGAAGAGCATCGCTAGCGTGTCTGCTGAGAAGCAGACCCACGCCTTGGTGATGCTTATTGTCGTGCCTCCCTGAAAAGAGAAATTTAAGATTATTTTTAAGAATCTGACCTTTATCTGTCCATCTGGTCTCTTGCAAGCCGAGAATATCTAAATTATAATGGTGGAATTCTTGTGTGAGGACATCAAGAGAAAAGCTCTGTGCAGAGTCCTCACATTCCAACTACCTATGGAGAGAAAATGGTTAGTGGGATGTTTAAAGAAACTATGTTTATTGAGAGAGGGAATGCCGACAATATCAAACAGCCCCCTAATCGCAGACATGGGGCAAAGACCCGTTCCCCCACTACTAAAGGCTGAAGCCATCTACACTGGAAGACTTCCTCCAATGTAGAATTTGATGATGCCAATAGAAGCATAGAGTTCAGGTGCCTGCGATGACTTCTGCTCAGGATTATCCACCAGCTGATAAACATATCCTGTGAATCTATTCACTTGGGGCTGTCAACCCACAAACAAACAGAAAACACAGCGGAAGATTTTCCCTCCACAGAATCCCACCAGTGCAGCAAAATCAGGATCCATAATCAAGCTCAGAGCCATATATCTGTCCAGTCCAGTAGGTTCATATGGTCAGCACCAGGACCCTGTGTGGTTGACCACTCCTCAGCAGGGTAGGAAAAAAAAGAAAAGTAGCCATAGTTGTGCAGATCAGTAGGCCACACTAATCTGGCAGCCCTCCCCTTCCGTTCACTTCCACAAGAGAGTATCTCTTTTGAAAGTTACTAACGGTCCGCACCACGAGAAGGCGGGGTTGGACATTAGGTGCTAGGCCTGGCCGGTTCTATGCATCATCACAGGGGATTGGTGCATAGCTCTCCTTCCAGTGACTACCTAGCTACCATTTACAGACCGTAATATACGTCAGGATTTTTTTCGATCCCTAAAACACTATTTATTGTTGCCCATTGCTTTTTCACATCATTATTACAATTATGGAACTCTTTTAAATAATGAAATTTTTTGGCATACCTAGTTTTTTTGTTACTTGAGTTCTTATTGATTTATATTGGATTTCAAGGGATTTGTCAAACGGGCGTTTTTCATATTCGTTGTATAATTTTTGCCTTTGTTTGTCGAAAATTATTATTTCATTTGTTATCCATTTGTTTTTGCTCCTCTGAGTATGACCCAAAACAATATTGTTTTTAGAAACGTAAGTACTTACTGCCTTGGCCTCGTTTATCATATTGTTGCGGATTACAAAAATGGATAGCCACTGAGCGTGAGTATTAAAAACTATATTTTAAAACCAAATTCAATACAAGGTAAATTGTTACAAAGAAAATATGGATGAAGTATCTTATAAACAAATCAACTATTATCCATACACAAGTCATCAACCTTCTTGCGCGGAGCACACAATATTAGCTCTGTCTATTCCACTAAATATTACGTTTTTACTTGATTACCATGTCGCTTGAACATCTTCATACACAAACAATATCGTCCTGTGCTAGTTCGCTGACTCACTCTAGCAGAACCATACGACTGTCCGCGTACACCTCACATAAAATATACCACTTTTATACTTCCCGCGTACACATCACATAGATAATTCTTTATACTTAACGCGCACTGTCTCAGAACAGCTAACCGTCAATTTTCGAACTCTCGACCGTTACACACACGACCGTTACACGCTCCACTGTTCTTCTTCAAATTCTCCCAAAGTTCTTATTCGTTGGCTGATACTTTTTGCTTTCGGATGCCAGATTCCTTCTGTCGTAACACTGCCCCCTTCCTAGGTCTTGTTCGTCACGAACAATTCTGGATTCCAAAGCTTCTTCAGTTCTTCGATGAAACGGGGCCAAACGATCCACGTGAACCACCTTGCACTTTGTAGCTGGACGTCGACGAATGCGATATACCACGTCATTAATCCTGTTAACTATTGTATATGGACCTTCCCAAGGTTTCTGAAGTTTTGGAGATAGTCCTTTCTTTCTATGTGGACTGTATAGCCAGACAAGATCTTCTTGATTGAAAACAGTTCCATTTATTTTACTGTCATATCTTGTTTTGGTTCTGTCACTTGCTATGTCGATGTTATGTCTAACGGAGTGATGGATTTCTTCTAGTCGTTGTTGTAATTCTTGTACGTATTGTGGAGTGGACACAGGCATTGCTTCGGGCCGACCATATAAAAGGTCACAGGGAAGACGTAACTCTCTTCCAAAAAGCATCATGGAAGGTGTCTGCCCAGTTGTCTCATGCACTGCCGTCCTATATGCCAGCAAAAGGAGTGGTACATCGCGATCCCAGTCACGTTGGTGGTCGTTCACAAATAATGCTAAATGCTGAGCAATTGTTCTATTGAATCTTTCAACCATACCATCCGACTGAGGGTGTAAGGGAGATGTTCTGGTTTTCTGAATGCCTAATAGTTGACAGATGCCTTTAAACACATTGGATTCAAAATTCCGTCCTTGATCAGAGTAGAGTTGTAAAGGTACTCCATACCTACTAATGAAGTTATTAACTATCATCTCCGCCACTGTTGTTGCTTTCTGGTCTTGGATGGGATATACCTCAGGCCACTTTTTGAAATAATCCATTACCACTAAAAAATATCGATTTCCATCATCAGTTCTAGGAAACGGACCCATTACATCAATGGCTATTCTTTCAAAAATGGCACCAACATTATACGTCTGCAGCTTACCCCGACTCCTATTCTTAGGGCCTTTTTTTGCTGCACAGGCTTCACATTGCCTACACCATCTTTCAACGTCTGCCCTACTTTTCAACCAATGAAATCGTTCCCTGGCTTTGGCTAATGTCTTATTAACACCAAAGTGTCCTCCAGTGGCACTATCATGTACACCTTTCATCACAAGTTCCACTCGAGAGCGAGGAAGGATTATCTGCCAACGGATCAGCCGTCCAGTGGGATTATCCCATCTTCTGTATAATACACCGTCTTTCATTTTTGAGGAGTCCCACTGTGCCCAGTAACTTTTAGTAGTTCGACTATACCTCGAGATTTGCTCCAAATTAAGTCTTATATCAGATTTTTCAATCAATTCTAATATTGGTTTTATATCTTCATCATCTAGTTGGGCCTTTCTGGTTTCAATTGGATTCCAGATGTTAGGGGTATCACTGTTTGCTTGTGTCGATATTATTTGTCTTATGAGCATTATCTCTTTAGTTCCAAATTTCAGTTCTGCATTATAGCAAAGTTTACAGTTGTCAATACATGGGCGTCTGGAAAGAGCATCTGCACTCTTATGCATTTTACCACTTCGATGTTCGATGGAGAAATCGTATTCTTGTAACCGTTGTATCCACCTAGCGATTTGTCCTTCAGGGTTTTTGAAGTTTAATAACCATCTAAGTTCAGAATGATCAGTACGTATAAGGAATTTCTGGCCATAGAGATAATGATGGAAATGTTCTATTGCTTTTACTATTGATAACAGTTCTTTGCGTGTTACACGATAATTCCGCTCTGGTTTGATAAAGTTTTACTAAAGTATGCAATAACTTTCTCTTGTCTGTCTTGTTCTTGTCAAAGTACAGCACCAACTCCTGTGTTACTTGCGTCAGTATCTATTACGAATTGTTTTCCAGTTTGTAGGTACGCTAGCACTGGTACTGTGGAAAGAGTTTTCTTTAGCTGTTGAAAGGCTATATCGCATTCGGTGGTCCACATAAACCGCTGGCCCTCTTCTGTCAGACGATGTAATGTACTTGCGATGTTGGAGGAACCTTTGACAAATCTTCTACAGTAGGTGCAAAGTCCAATAAAACTACGAAGTTGATGAACATCTTGTGGTGGAGGCCAATCTCTTACAGTTTCTATCTTACTAGGATCAGTCTTAATCCCTGATGTAGTGATCACATGACCAAGGTAATGAACTTCTTGCTGGAACAGTTTACACTTTGTCGGTCCCAATTTTAACTTGGCTGCCTTACGTTTTTCAAATACTTGACGAAGATTTCTCAAATGTTCTTCAAACGTTCTTCCAAGAACTATGATGTCGTCCAAGTAAACCAGGCAGACCTCCCAAGACAAACCTTTGAGCACCGACTCCATTAGTCGTTCAAATGTGGCAGGTGCGTTACAAAGTCCAAATGGCATCACCTTAAAGTCCCAAAGTCCATTCCCTGTGGTGAAAGCTGTTTTCTCACGGTCTTCAGGACGTATACCAACTTGCCAATAGCCGCTCTTTAAGTCTAATGTTGAGAACCATTCTGACTCAGATAAAGTGTCCAGTGTATCATCATTCCTGGGTAAAGGAAAGGAGTCTTTCTTTGTTACGTCATTTAATCTGCGATAATCTACACAAAATCGTGTAGATCCATCCTTTTCCTTGACAAGAACTACTGGTGATGTCCAGAGACTCTGCGATGGTTCTATAATGCCCTGAGCTTCCATGTCTCTTATGAGTTGTTCCGTCTCCTCTCTTTTTGCCAATGGAAACCTTCTTGCCGGCAGATGAACTGGAGGATAATCACCAGTGTAGATTTTATGTTCTGTCAGGTTTGTACGGCCATAATCCTTTGATGTGGCAGAAAAAATGTCAGAAAATTCTTTTAATAGGTTCTCGGCCTTAACAGCTTGGTTTTCAGTTAATTTTCGTCTTGTTTCTCTTCATAATTCAGTAAGATGAGATGGGATGTCTGTATGATTTTGATTTGAATCAGTAACTTCTATTTTATTTATACTTGTTACACAGGTAACAGCTTCACATATTGCTAATTCTTCACCTTTTTTAACATTCTATTGGATTTGTTACAGTTCATCACTCTGATAGGGATCTGTTCTTTATCTATTCTGACTAAAGTCCTTGCAACCAGGATATTATGAGCCAAAGCTCCTTTACCAGAGGCATCAGTAATGGCCAATCGGAAGGCCCCAGAAGTCTCCGCCCGATGTCCACGGACTATAACTTCACTTTGTGTTGGGATCTCTGTGTCTTCCGTCACTAATATTGAAGTTACGCTTGATATAGAATCAGACTTCCGGCTAAGCAGAGGAATCTCTTCTGTCTCATAGATGAGTAGGTTATCACTGGGTCTAATGTTGAATCCATGTTTCTTAAGAAAATCAAAGCCTAATATGCATTCATCGTAGATGTCAGCGATGTAAACAGGATGGTGTACCAGACAGCTACCAACTCGGATATTAAGTTCTATTTTTCTATGAACCTTTGCACGATCTCCAGTGGCCGTTTGTAGGCTTATTCTAGACTGTGTAGTATTCAAGTTTGGGTGAGGTATTATTTTCTTTATTATATCCGTTCTGAGTAAAGTTACATTTGCACCAGTGTCGACTATCATACGGCAAGGTATTCCATTTATGGCTCCATCAGCTACTAATCCATTATTATCTCCATGTAATGTAGAAACGTGGGCGACTTCCCCTGGGGCCAACCAATCAACAGCCAGCCTTTGCACCGCAAGACTGACTAATTTCTGTTTCCCTGATCCTGTTGTCTTGTTAATGGACTTGGACTCCTCATTCGTTTCCTATTACAGTTGGTACGAATGTGTCCGGTCTTGCCACAATTCCAACACTGAAGCTCTGTTGTAGTTTTTGAAGAAGAACCTCTTATGTCTTTCAAAACGGATAGCATCGCTTTAGTTAGTTCTTTCATTTCAATATCCTTTTCTACAGTTTCTTCTGCACTTACAAATCTCACTGTGCGTTTGTTCGCTCGGGAGGAAAGTCTGGAGCACTCGTATTTCATAGCATGTACCACAGCTGACTTTAAGGATTCCCCTTCAAACATCCTCAGAGATTGTTGAGTGTCAAGGTCAGCAATAGCATCAATAAATTGTAATTGAGCTAAGTTATCTTGTATTTCTGGTGGACAGTTACTATAAGCCAATCTAGCTAGACGCTCAATATCACTAGCAAGCTCTTGCAAAGTTTCACCACTTTTCTGCATGCGATGTTTAAATTGAGTCACGTAATATTGTTTTAAATAACTATCACCAAACCTTAGTTCTAATGCAGAAACTAGACTTTGATAATCAAGTCGTTTTTCTTCTGGAACAGACTGCAAAACTTCCGCAGCAGAATTTCTTAAGGAAGCTGCAAGAAAATTAGCCTTTTGGAATTCATTCCACTCATTGGCTCTAGCGATAACTTCAAATTGTGTTTTAAATACTGTCCAAGATGACTGACCATCATATGTAGAAGGTTTAGTTGTATTTTTAGCGATATGTGTAATAACATTATTTTCACTAGAATTATTATCACAAGCAGAAGGTAACATTTCATTTCTCAAAATCTGAAACTGGCGTTCACAATCAGTTTTTACAATTTCATGTTTATAATCTAACTTAACACTATCAAGATCATCTTTTACACTATTTAGTTCGGTCATAATGTCCTTACACTTATCAGAAATCTTATCAATTTGAGAAGCCACTTCAGCTCTCATCTCAGTATTTTGTGCTGCTATTTCGGCTTCCAAATCATCTTTTTGAGAAACTATCTCAGTTCTCAACTCATTATTTTGTGCGGCCATTTCGGCTTTCAAATCATCTTTTTGAGAAACTATCTCAGTTCTCAACTCATTATTTTGTGCGGCCATTTCGGCTTTCAAATCATCTTTTTGAGAAACTATCTCAGTTCTCAACTCATTATTTTGTGCGGCCAGGTCACCTATTTTATTACTTTGGGCAGCTATATCAACTTTCAAGCTATCACTTTGTCTAGCAAGGTCACCAATTTCACCTTTAATATCAGTCGTCAACTTTACTAATTCATCCATTCTTCTAGTTAACGGCATTCAATAAATTTATCCCACTTCTGACACCAAATGTTGCGGATTACAAAAATGGATAGTCACTGAGCGTGAGTATTAAAAACTATATTTTAAAACCAAATTCAATACAAGGTAAATTGTTACAAAGAAAACATGGATGAAGTATCTTATAAACGAATCAACTATTATTCATACATAAGTCATCAACCTTCCTGCGCAGAGCACACAACATTAGCTCCGTCTATTCCACTAAATATTACCTTTTTACTTGATTACCATGTCGCTTGAACATCTTCATACACAAACAAAATCGTCCTGTGCTAGTTCGCTAACTCACTCTAGCATACGACCGTCCGCGTACACCTCACATAAAAGATACCACTTTTATACTTCCCGCGTACACATCACATAGATAATTCTTTATACTTAACGCGCACTGTCTCAGAACAGCTAACCGTCCATTTTCGAACTCTCGACCGTTACACACACGACCGTTACAAGCTCCACTTTTCTTCTTCAAATTCTCCCAAAGTTCTTATTCGTTGGCTGATACATTTTGCTTTCGGATGCCAGATTCCTTCTGTCGTAACAATATGTATGAATTTCTCATATAACACATTTACATCATCAGTTTTATAGCTTTCACTATTCCATTTATATTCTTAATATATTTCTCAAATAAATTATAATCTATAAAGGTTTTTATTAACGGTTTTGGGTTTAAAAAATTTGTTTGCCGTTTACATTTAGAAGTATTGGATAATGATCTGTAATATCATTTTGAAACACAGCTGCATTGTAAGGATAATCATTATTCTTTTCTCGAATAAATACATGATCTATACGAGTATGAGAGGAAACAGTTGATCTCGTAACAATATTCACAAATGACTTTAAACCATTTAACGACATTACATCAAAATAATCTGACACCTCAGAGCTGTTGCTTAATATATTAAGATTTATAACCCCAATTACTATTAGCTTATTATTTTTAATATTTTGCAAAGTGCTACTCAGATCAAATTTATCGTCTTTAACTCCTAAAAATTTATAGTTATGTTCTAATTTGAATTGCTTTGCCATGTACAGCAATTTTTTATTTCGTTGTGTCAAGTGTTCATTTAAATAAATTATCATCAAAATTCCGTTTCTTCTTTGCCTCTGAAATCCATTTATCTCTTATCGGCCTGTTCTTCAACTGCAATACAATAGGTTTTATTTTTGATTTTTTTCATCGTAGGACTACGACATCTCCGATATCCACTTTAATCTGCATTTTCCTTGCTATATTCATTACTACAGAACCGATGTTTTCATCTGAGTTTCTGGAAAACCCGCAATTTCTATAATGGAGTTTCTGCTGTACTGTTTGAAATTGTCGATGATCTGCTTTAAATCTGCCAAGTCTTTTTGCAACTGTCTATTTTCGTTTCGTAGTTGAAGATTGTCTTCTTTGACAGTCACAATTTCGGATTTTAACTTAGCTATTTCTTCCATAAAGTCTTTTACAATCGGAATTAAATTGAATATCTTTTGCAACGTCTTTGATTTCATTATACATTTCAGTTGTATTACTCTTCATGTCTTCTCTTAATTTAACATATAAAACCTGCAAATTATCTATTTTCAATACAGCAGAATCATCGGACAGATCTTTACACTCAGACATGTCCATCTGATTCCCAAAATCACTCTCTACTCTTTCCAATACAGAAAATCTATTTGAAACGGGTATTACTGCTTGCGACTATCTCCGCAAAACTCCCCGCCCTGCCCACAGTCAGTAGGAGACACCAGGGCTTGGAAAGGCCGCGTCCGTCGGATGGGATGTTAAGCAGTGACCCTGTGTGCGGGAGAGCCATACCCTTTGCACTTTAAAGAACACTCAGGATGACCTTGACGGGAGGCTACCATCTGTCTCCCAACAGCTGTTCCAGTGGGTACCCTTCCCCCAACCTTCTCTGAGCCTTCGGGGTCCTTGTGACCTGGCCATTTAGCCCATGGTTTGCAAAAAAGTGCCGCTCTGAGGTAAAACAACCTAACCCAACTGCTCGTGAATATCCGTAACAAGCGGCAAATTCGTCCACGCGAGCCACAAGACTGCTGCGCGCAGAACCTATGTTGCATTGACTTCGGTTGCCTTGGTCTATCGCTTTGAGCGGAGGTCATCGTTACAGCTATCGGGAGCATCATGTTATCTCTCCGCAGCTATCGGGAGCATCACGTTATCTCCCCACAGCTATCGAGAGCATCACGTGGTATGTCCATGACGGCTCGTGCAGCATCGAGCTCCTTTGTTGTAGAAGATTTCTGTTTCATACAATTGCAGCATAACCACCTACCTTTCCGCTCTTTGGATAATCTCCGGAAGTTTGACTCAGCAAATCCTGCACGTGAGAAACAATAGTATTTCTTTCACCCATTTAAACATTGGATAAAGTCATTTTTTCCTAAGACGACTTTCGAAACGTCATGCACATTTGAATATTCCATTTTCTTTTCATATTATTTTAATTTTAGCAGAAAACAGAGCTATTGGAATATGAGACAATAATTCGAATAGAGATTTTCGCTCTTTCTCAACATTTTGCATGTGACGATAATTTAAGCTCTGAGCGCCTGCAAATTCTAATTATACAATTTTATATATTATTAATTCATTCATTAATTCAATAAATAATATAATTACAGTGTTATTAACTTAATATTATAATCAGAGTGCTTCGTAATTAATTTCCTAATATAATTCGAGCTTTTTTAACTAATTAAGTACGTTGTTGATTTAATGATATATTTAGAGGGATTCCTAATTAATTATATATTAATTTAATAATATGATTAAAGGTTTGCTTAATTAATTAATTATGTTATTTATTCAATGATATAAGGAGGTATCATAATTCATTAATTAATTATCTTATCAATACACTATAATTACAGGGTCTCTTAATAATCAATTTTGCTATTCATTTATTAGAGGGTTTCTCAACAATTACGTATTATTAATCGAAAAATATTGTTACGACAGATGAACGTGCTACAATGAACCGTGATGTGTCGTCTTCATGCTCGCGTGAATCACAGCGTGGGAATTACGTCACCAACGACATCGAACGAACTGGGCTGAAAGATTAAGGAACAAGTGTTAATTAGAAGAATTGGAGTGAGAAGAAATACGTAGTTTGTTTAGGTCGATAGAGTATAGTGAATAAGAAGTGGTTTTCTTTGATGTGTTAGCGGAAAGATAAATAAGTTAATTAGTGTGATCCAGTTAACGGACCGGTAAGAAAGATAAAGATGTTTAGAAACTTAAAGATGTGTCTGAAGAGGTATTATATAAGTCGAACGAGTAGATCTAATCTCAAATTTTCTGTCGGAAGAGTTCATCATTTGTTACATAGATGCATTTAGTTCTTTGGGAATTGGTAATGTTAATCTCTATAGATTACAGGTTTGTTCACAGATATGATTGTGCCACTTATCGACTGTTACAGAAAGCTTTATTTTCTTTTGCCTTGAGTAGAGGTAGTAAAAAGGTGATATGTTCTTCTGAAAGTTTATTTTTATACTGATATAGAAATGCTGTTGGTCGACTTTAGTTTATGTAAATGGTTTTATCCATACTTATGAAATAAATTGCATTGTTTTAAAATTAGATTTGTTACATATTATTTATTTGAACTCACTCTCAGTTTTCATCCATTTAATTCGTAACAATATAATTAGAGGATTTATTACCTAATTAAGGATGCTATTAATTTAATGAAATAATTTGAGAGCTTCTTATTAATTATATTTTTAATTTATTATTATATTTGGATGGTTACTTAAATAATTAATTATGTAGTCTTTAATAGCGTAATTAAATTGTTTCTTAACTAATTAATTATGCAAACTTTAATAATATGATTGAGTAGTTTCTTAATTAATTTTATTAATTTAATATTTAGAATATTTTATTAATAACACAATTATTTGATTTAATAATATAATTAGAGTTTTCTTAATTAATAATTTTTATTAATTAAATAATTTTTCTAGGGGAATCAATCAGTAAATTAAGTCATTAAATTACTGATTTACTGACTTAAGTCATTAATTTGCTAATAATGTATTAGAGAGTTTGTCAACCAGGAAAAATAAACAATCACTAACAATTGACTTTCTTTTACCAGAAAAATCCCGACAGTAATTTTTGTTATTTCGACGATAGTCATGGAAACGGGCCAATTAAATCGTTTGCCAGAGGAATTCGGAATTAAGGTAACTTGGCGGCTTTCTTTTAACACGACTGAAAAATATTTTTTTTTTCCGCTTTTTACTTTTGTCATTCCCGGATCATCCTTTTCTCCTTATCAGAGGCAGAAGTAATTAACATGCAAAATGATGTTTTCTTGGAGTCAAAAGAAGATATTTGGCAGTACACAGATGAAAAATGCACGTGTAAAGTTCTTTTTCTTTTTCTTTTATGAACTGCTAAATAATACCCTCTTTTCAATTCAGGTAGACATCTCTTCCCACGCTAATTACTTCTATATCTGTTTCTGCATTACAGGCACGATCGACCAGTAGCTCGCCATTGTTCGGGTTTAACAATCGTTATAATAAAACCTCCAAATCACAAAGAAAAATTTTCTCGTTAAAAATACTCATTTAAGTCAGAATCTGAAAATGCTATTGGCTTGAATTTTCGCTATTAAAACTCTTGTTCCGGAATTTCGGTAATAACTATTTCATGGTACCATATGGTGGATACGAAATAATCAAAATAATGTTAAATATACTTATTTAATGGATAAAACAAGATGTTGTATACAAAAAATATGACAATTTACTTAATATGTAAATGATTAAACTTGACTCATATGAAACCATTAACTGATTAACTTCTTTCATGAAATGCAAAATATATTCGAGATCTCTGTTATGCTTTACCCCAAACAACTAATTACAGAGGGGACGGGAATGGCTCAGTCAGTACGGCGTCAGGCTCGTAATCTGCAGTTCCCAGATTCGAGTCCCAGTTGGGTCAGCATTGAGATTTATCTCCGCAAAACTCTCCGCCCTGCCCACGGTCAGTAGTGGACACCGATAGGCGTGAAAAGGCCCTCATCCGTCCCATGAGACGTTAAGCCCTGGACCGTGTGCGGGAGAGCCATACACTCTGCACGGTAAAGAACATGCTGGATGGCATTTACGGACAGAAGTCTATCATTGTCTCCCAAAAGCTGTCCAGTGTGTCCCCTCCCCTAATCTTCTCTGAACTTTCGGGGTCCTTGTGTTCTGGCCATTTAGCCCATTTTGGCCAAAAAATTGCCATTCAGAGGTAAAATAACCCAACTAGTTCCAGATCAAATCAAACCGTCCCTCCTACTCCTATTCGACCTCGAAGGCCGCACATGATGTGAAAATGCGTCTCATTTCTGGCTTCTACTGCCGAAAATATTCACTAATTTTTAGTTCTCCAGCGCCTGTATATCGGGTTTGACCTTTGACCTTGAAGAACCCACCACATTCAAAATTTGCCATATTTTCTGAAATCCATGACTAAAAATACCCCAAGGCACCGACACTTTTGACCTATAAGGATCCACCGCAAACAAAATTCAACAAATTTCCGAGGTCTGCGATCGATAATACCCTCAGCAACCAATTTTTAGTTCTCTAGCATTGATAGATCTGAAATTGACCTTTGACCTGGAAGGACCTTCCGAATCCCAAATTTCTTAACATTTCCTACATCTACAGTCCAGAACACCCCCAGATACCGATTTTTAAGTTTCCAGCACTGGTACATCAAGGTTTAAACCTCTGCGTGACCTCTATTCAGGGGCGTAGACATGGGGGGATGGGGTGGGAAGCCTCACCCCCCAAAGTAACTCGGAGTTGGCAAAATTCGTAGCAACTTCGTAAAATCTAGGTGAGTTCTGAAAATTTTTAAATTTTTTTTGGAAAATTAAGGGGAATTGTCAAAATTGAGGCAACTTGGCAAATCTAAGGCAGTTTGGAAAATGGAGAGACGGCAAAATTTAGAGCAGTTGGCAAAATTCAAAGCCATTTAGTAAAACCAGGTGAGTTTGCAAAATCTTAGGGGGTTGGCAAAATTCGGAGTGACTTATTCAAAACTTGGGGAGTTCGCAAAATCGGGACAACTTGGCAAAATCTTGGGGAGTTGGCAAAATTCGGAGTGACTTGGTAAAATCTTGGGGAGTTGGCAAAATTCGGAGTGACTTGGCAAAATCTTGGGGAGTTGGCAAAATTCGGAGTGACTTGACAAAATCTTTGGGAGTTGACAAAATTCGGAGTGACTTGGGAAAATCGTGGGGAGTTGGCAAAATTCAGGTGAGATGTAAAAATTAGGAATTTTTTCTGTAAAATTATGGCGAGTTGGCAAAATCTAGGTACAGTTGGCAAAATTCGGAGTGACTTGGCAAAATCGTGGAGAGTTCACAAAATTCAGGTGAATGCAATTTTTACATATCTTTTTTTCCGTAAAATTATGGCGTGTTGGCAAAATCGAGTCAACTTCTCAATATCTAGAAGAGTTGACAAATCTTGGGGGATCTGGCAAAATTCAGAATGGCTTTGCAAAAATCAGGTGTGATGTAAAATTATGATTTTTTTTCAGTAAAATTGAGGCGAGATGGCAAAATCGAGGAAACTTGGCAAATTCTAGTGGAGTTGGCAAAATTCGAATCCACTTGGTAAAATATGGGCGATTTGAGTAAATTGGGATTGTTTTTGTGAAATTAAGAAGAGTTGACAAAATCGAGAAAACTTGGCAAAATCTAGGGAAGTTGGCAAAACTGGAAACCACTTGGTAAAGTACAGGTGAGTTGTAAAAATTGGGATTGGTTTTGTGAAATTAAGGAGAGTTGAAAAAACCAAGAACTGTTGTCAAAATCTAGGGGAGTTGGCAAAATTTGAAGCCACTTGGTAAAATACAGGTTAGTTGTGAAAATTGTGCCTTTCTTGTGCAATTAAGGAGAGTTGATAAAATTCGAAGTGACTTGGCAAATTCAGGGAAGATGTAAAAATCACGATTTTTTCTGTAAAACTACGGCGAGTTGGCAAAATTCGAATCCACTTGGTAAAATACGGGCGAGTTGTAATAATTGGGATTGGGTTTGTGAAATTAAGGAGAGTTGAGAAAATCGAGTAAACTTGGAAAAATCTTGGGGAGTTTGAAAGTTTGAAGTGACTCATCTGTACTTTACCAAGGGGTTTCCAGTTTTGCCAACTTTCCTAGATTTTGCAAATTTTTCTCGATTTTATAAACTCTCCTTAATTTCGCAAAAACAATTCCAATTTTCACAAATCGCCCGTATTTTAGCAAGTGGATTCGAATTTTACCAACTGCCCTAGATTTTGTGGTCTCGCCACAATTTTACAGAAAAAAATCCCAATTTACATCACACCTGATATTTGTAAAGCCACTCTGAATTTTGCGAACTCCCCCAAGATTTTCCAACTCTCCTAGATATTGCGAAGCTGCCTCGATTTTGCCAACACGCCATAATTTTACAGAAAAAAAGATTACAAATTTTACATCTCACCTGAATTTTGTCAACTCTCCACGATTTTGCCAAGTCACTCCGAATTTTGCCAACTGCCCCTAGTTTTTGTCACCTCCCTAAGTTTTGCCAACTCTCCTAGATTTTGCGAACTCGCCATAATTTTACAAAAAAAAAAAAAACAATTTTTCACATATCACCTGAATTTTGCCAACTCCCCATGATTTTGCCAAGTCACTCCGAATTTTGCCAACTTCCTAAGATTTGCCAACTCGCCATAATTTTACAGAAAAAAAATCCTAATTTTTGCATCTCACCTGAATTTTGCCAATTCCCTAAGTTTTGCCAACTCGCCATAATTTTACAGAAAAAAATCCTAATTTTTACATCTCACCTGAATTTTGACAACTCCCCACGATTTTGCCAAGTCACTCTGAATTTTTTCAACTCCCCAAGATTTTGTCAAGTCACTCCGAATTTTTCCAACTCCTCAAGATTTAACCAAGTCACTCCGAATTTTGCCAACTCCCCAAGATTTAACCAAGTCACTCCGAATTTTGCCAACTCACCTGTTTTTACTAAGTGGCTTGGAATTTTGCCAACTGCTCTAAATTTTGTCATCTCTCCATTTTCCAAACTGCCTTAGATTTCCCAAGTTGATTCGATTTTGACAACTCCCCTTAATTCTCCCTCCCCCCCCCAAAAAAAATTCGGGAATTTGAAAGTTTTAAGTGATTTGGCAAATTTAGGAGAGATGTAAAGATTGGGCTTAGTTTCGTGAAATTAAGATTTGACCAAATCAAGGCAAAAATTCATACTGATTTGCTACAATTCAGACGAGATGTAAATATTGGAAGTATTTCTGAGAAATTATGGCTAGTTGGCAACATTGGAAGTCAAATGGCAAAATGTAGGAGAGACGTTAAAATTGTCTTCCCCACGGAGCGAAAATCTAAGCAAGTTTACTCAGTTGGCAAATTTTGCCAAATTTTCTCGAGTTGGAAAATTTTGGACTTCACCCCCCCCCCCCCAATCATAGTCCTTCTCTACGCCCCTGCCTCTATTTGACATTGAACATTGAAAAACACGTCGAATGTCAAAATTCGGATTTTTCCCCCGAGATACTTTACCCGGATTACTCCTAGCTGCAAGTTTTCAGTGAACTACAATTTCTGCATCAGAGTTCTCCGCAATTAGCTTTCTCCGAAACCATAGCAGAAAAGTAACTTTGCTCATTTACCTTCTAGCATAACATAAAATAAAATATTGCATTTCAAAATATACTTTTCATTTCACTTTACTTACACCCGGCGTTGCTCAGGTGTTCTACTTTCTCCTTTTTCGCACACACATATATAAAAATGAATAGCTTTGGTTCCACTAGTTCTATTTGAAACGTCGTTGCCAACTAGAAACGTCGTTGCCCCCAAAATCTTGGGAAAGGACGTAGCTCAGTTGGTAGTCCGCCAACATTTCCCATCCTGCCCTCGGTCAGTAGAGAACACCAAAGAACTTGGAAATGGTCCGTCGGATGGGACGTTAAGCTATGGTTCCGTGTGCGGGAGAGCAATACTCTGTGCAGTTAAAAAACACACTGGATGGCTTTGACAGGAGGCTACCATCTGCCTCCCAACAACTACGGAACTTTCTTTGAAGCTCTCGGGGTTCTCGGACTTTTCGGGCTTTTCCCGAAACTTCTTTGGCTCTCGGGGTCCCGAACCTTCTTCCTGGCCATTTGGCCCATAAGTCTGAAAATGAAAGAAAGAAAAAAAATCCTCTTTGAAAATGAGCATCCCATATTGGACAGAGATATATAGCTGTTCAATAAAATAATAATCAAGGCTGGATTTACCATTTGGCACTAGCCTATGGGCTCCCAAAATAATCAGGGAACCATCGTTCATATCCTACACTTTCTTTATTTTTTTGGCAAAATTTTGTTCTATTTTTAAAAATTTAACAGTTGCAAGAAGGGGTGATATTCAAAATATTTAACAACGCTATGGTAATATAAATGAATATATAAATCAAAAATATAAATCAATATGTAAATCAAAAATTAAAATATAAAACATGTGTAAGGAACATGCAAGGAATATATCCAGATGCGAAAAATCCCTTTCATTCTCTAAATAAACGAAACTACATATATTTTAAAACCGTTTACCAAGTGATATAAGTTATAGAGTAAATCGTTCATGGAATCATTCTAATAATTTCGAAATCATTTGTTGATAATTAGAAATTGTTGGTGTGATCTTTCGTTTGACTTGGCTGTCACTAGCTAAATGATGCGCTTGTGTGAGCCATGATTTGGCATAGGGAACAGCATCAAACTCGTAGTTATTATTAAGCTAATTAACAATAGGTAAGGTTGTTGTTGGGTTGTTTTACCTCTGAGCGGCACTTTTTTGCACACCATGGGCTAAATGGCCAGGTCACATGGACCCCGAAGGCTCAGAGAAGGTTGGGGGAGGGGACCCACTGGAACAGCTGTTGGGAGACAGATGGTAGCCTCCCGTCAAGACCATCCAGCGTGTTCTTTAACGTGCACAGGGTATGGCTCTCCCGCACACGGGGCTACGGCTTAACGTCCCATCCGACGGACGGCGGCCTTTCCAAGCCCCATCGGTGTCCCCTACTGACCGTGAGCAGGGCGGGGAATTTTGCGGAGATAAATCTCAACGCTGACCCAGCTGGGACTCGAACCTGGGAACTACAGATTACGATCCTGGCGCGCTACCGACTGAGCCACCCCTCCCCCAACAGGTAAGGAGGTATTTCAATACTTTAACAACCGGTGCGTACAGGCTGAATATCAGCCCTGTTGATTTACTCTCTTTCCAACGAATTCTCTCTTCTGATAATCGAAAACTAACCTTTAAAGAACACGAATTTTGAGACTGCTCAGAACACTACTAAAGGCATTGGAATACTTGAGCTTTTCATTACACTACCAAAGACATTGGGATACTTGAGATTGTTCTTTACACTATCAAAGGCATTGGGAGACTTGAGACTGTCCATTACATTACCAAAGACATTGGGATATTTGAGATTGTTCATTACACTACGAAAGGCATTGTAATACTTGAGACTGTTCTTTAGATTACAAAGGGGATACTTAACACAAGGGATACTTAAGACTATTCATTATGCTACCAAAGGCATCGGGACACTTGAGACTGTTCTTTAGATTACCAAGAGCTTTGGGATATTTGAGACTTCATTATATTACCATAGTCATCGGGAGACTTGAAACTGTTCATTACATAACCAAAGTCATTGGGATCTTGAGATTGCTTATTATACTACCAAAGGCTTTTAGGATACTTGAGACTGTTCGTTACACTACCAAAGGCATTGGGATACTTGAGACTTCATTACATTACCAAAGGCATTGGGATACTTGAGACTTCACTACATTACCAAAGGCATCGAGATACTTTAGACTGTTCTTTAGATTGGGCATTGGGATACTTGAGACTGTTCATTATACTACCAAAGGCATTGGGAGACTTGAGACTGTTCATTACATTACCAAAGGCATTGGAATATTTGAGATTGTTCATTACATTACGAAAGGCATTGTAATACTTGAGACTGTTCTTTAGATTACAAAGGGCATTGGTATACTTGACACTATTCATTATACTGCCAAAGACATTGGGATACTTGAGACTGTTCATTACATCACCAAAGGCATTGGGATACTTGAGATTGTTCATTACACTATCAAAGGCATCAGGAGACGTGAGACTGTTCATTATACTACCAAAAGGCATTAGGATATTTGAGATTGTTCATTACACTACCAAAGGTATTGTAATACTTGAGACTGTTCTTTAGATTACAAAGGACATTGGGATACTTCAGACTGTTCATTATACTACCAAGGGCATTGGGATACTTGAGATTGTTCACTACACTACCAAAGGGCATTAGTATACTTGAGACTGTTCATTATACTTCCAAAGGCATTGGGATACTTGAGATTGTTCATTACACTACCAAAGACATCGGGAGACTTTAGACTGTTCATTATACTACCAAAGGCATTAGGATATTTGACTGTTCTTTAGATTACCAAAGGCATTGGAATACTAGAGATTGTTCATTAGACTACCAAAGACATCGGGAAGTTTGAGATTGTTCGTTGCACTATCAAAGGCATCGGAGACTGTTAGTTACATTACCAAAGGCATTGTTATACTTGAGAGTATTCGTTACATTACCAAAGGCATCGAGACACTTGAGACTGCTCGTTACATAACCAAAGGCATTGGGATACTTGAGACTGTTCCTTACACTACCAAAGGCATCGTAAGACTTCAGACTATTCATTACATTACCAAAGGAATTGGGATACTCGAGACTGTTCATTATACTACTTAAGGCATCGGGAGACTTAAGGGTGTTCCTTACAATACCAAAGGCATCGGGAGACTTGAGACTGTTCCTTACAATACCAAAGGCATCGGGAGACTTGGGACTTTTCCTTACGCTACAGAAGGAATTGGGACACGTGAGACTGTTCATTCTACTACCAAAGGCATCGGGAGACTTGAGACTGTACATTACATTACAAAAGGCATCGGGAGACTTGGGATTTTCCTTATGCTACCGAAGGAATTGGGACACTTGAGACTGTTCATTCTACTACCAAAGGCATCGGGAGACTTGAGACTGTACATTACATTACAAAAGAAATTGGGATACTTGAGACTGTTCATTATACTACCAAAGGCATCGGGAGTCTTGAGACTGTTCTTTACACTACAAGAGGTATCGGAATACGAGAGATTATTCATTATATTACCAAAGGAATTGGGATATTTCAGACTGTTCATTATACTACCAAATGAATTGGGATACTTGAGACTGTTCATTCTACTACCAAAGGCATCGGGAGACTTGAGACTGTATATTACATTACCAAAGGAATTGGGATACTTGAGACTGTTCATTTTACTACCAAAGGCATCGGGACACTTGAGATTGTCCATTACATTACCAAAGACATTGGGATATTTGAGATTGTTCATTACACTACGAAAGGCATTGTAATACTTGAGACTGTTCTTTAGATTACAAAGGGCATTGGGATACTTAAGACTATTCATTATGCTACCAAAGGCATCGGGACACTTGAGACTGTTCTTTAGATTACCAAGAGCTTTGGGATATTTGAGACTTCATTATATTACCAAAGTCATCGGGAGACTTGAAACTGTTCATTACATTACCAAAGTCATTGGGATACTTGAGATTGCTTATTATACTACCAAAGGCTTTTAGGATACTTGAGACTGTTCGTTACACTACCAAAGGCATTGGGATACTTGAGACTTCATTACATTACCAAAGGCATCGGGATACTTTAGACTGTTCTTTAAATTGGGCATTGGGATACTTGAGAGTGTTCATTATACTACCAAAGGCATTGGGAGACTTGAGACTGTTCATTACATTACCAAAGGCATTGGAATATTTGAGATTGTTCATTACGTTACGAAAGGCATTGTAATACTTGAGACTGTTCTTTAGATTACAAAGGGCATTGGTATACTTGACACTGTTCATTATACTACCAAAGACATTGGGATACTTGAGACTGTTCATTACATCACCCAAGTCATTGGGATACTTGAGATTGTTCATTACACTACCAAAGGCATCGGGAGACGTGAGACTGTTCATTATACTACCAAAAGGCATTAGGATATTTGAGATTGTTCATTACACTACCAAAGGTATTGTAATACTTGAGACTGTTCTTTAGATTACAAAGTACATTGGGATACTTGAGACTGTTCATTATACTACCAAGGACATTGGGATACTTGAGACTGTTCACTACACTACCAAAGGGCATTGGTATATTTGAGACTGTTCATTATACTTCCAAAGGCATTGGGATACTTGAGATTGTTCATTACACTACCAAAGGCATTGGGATACTTGAGATTGTTCATTACACTACCAAAGGCATCGGGAGACTTTAGACTGTTCATTATACTACCAAAGGCATTAGGATATTTGACTGTTCTTTAGATTACCAAAGGCATTGGAATACTAGAGATTGTTCATTAGACTACCAAAGACATCGGGAAGTCTGAGATTGCTCGTTGCACTATCAAAGGCATCGGAAGCTTGAGACTGTTAGTTACATTACCAAAGGCATTGGTATACTTGAGAGTATTCGTTACATTACCAAAGGCATCGAAACACTTGAGACTGCTCGTTACATAACCAAAGGCATTGGGATACTTGAGACTGTTCCTTACACTACCAAAGGCATCGGAAGACATCAGACTATTCATTACATTACCAAAGGAATTGGGATACTCGAGACTGTTCATTATACTACCTAAGGCATCGGGAGACTTAAGAGTGTTCCTTACAATACCAAAGGCATCGGGAGACTTGAGACTGTTCCTTACAATACCAAAGGCATCGGGAGACTTGGGACTTTTCCTTACGCTACAGAAGGAATTGGGACACTTGAGACTGTTCATTCTACTACCAAAGGCATCGGGAGACTTGAGACTGTATATTACATTACAAAAGAAATTGGGATACTTGAGACTGTTCATTATACTACCAAAGGCATCGGGAGTCTTGAGACTGTTCTTTACACTACAAGAGGTATCGGAATACGAGAGACTATTCATTATATTACCAAAGGAATTGGGATATTTCAGACTGTTCATTTTACTACCAAATGAATTGGGATACTTGAGACTGTTCATTCTACTACCAAAGGCATTGGGAGACTTGAGACTGTACATTACATTACCAAAGGAATTGGGATACTTGAGACTGTTCATTTTACTACCAAAGGCATCGGGAGACTTGAGACTGTTCATTTTACTCCCAAAGGCATCGGGAGACTTGAGACTGTATATTACATTACCAAAGGAATTGGGATACTTGAACCGTTCATTTTACTACCAAAGGCATCGGGACACTTGAGACTGTCCTTTACATTACCAAAGACATTGGGATATTTGAAATTGTTCATTACACTACGAAAGGCATTGTAATACTTGAGAGTGTTCTTTAGATTACAAAGGGCATTGGGATACTTAAGACTATTCATTATGCTACCAAAGGCATCGGGACACTTGAGACTGTTCTTTAGATTACCAAGAGCTTTGGGATATTTGAGACTTCATTATATTACCAAAGTCATCGGGAGACTTGAAACTGTTCATTACATTACCAAAGTCATTGGGATACTTGAGATTGCTTATTATACTACCAAAGGCTTTTAGGATACTTGAGACTGTTCGTTACACTACCAAAGGCATTGGGATACTTGAGACTTCATTACATTACCAAAGGCATCGGGATACTTTAGACTGTTCTTTAAATTGGGCATTGGGATACTTGAGAGTGTTCATTATACTACCAAAGGCATTGGGATACTTGAGAGTGTTCATTATACTACCAAAGGCATTGGGAGACTTGAGACTGTTCATTACATTACCATTCCAAAGGCATTGGAATATTTGAGATTGTTCATTACATTACGAAAGGCATTGTAATACTTGAGACTGTTCTTTAGATTACAAAGGGCATTGGTATACTTGACACTGTTCATTATACTACCAAAGACATTGGGATACTTGAGACTGTTCATTACATCACCAAAGGCATTGGGATACTTGAGATTGTTCATTACACTACCAAAGGCATCAGGAGACGTGAGACTGTTCATTATACTACCAAAAGGCATTAGGATATTTGAGATTGTTCATTACACTACCAAAGGTATTGTAATACTTGAGACTGTTCTTTAGATTACAAAGGGCATTGGGATACTTCAGACTGTTCATTATACTACCAAGGGCATTGGGATACTTGAGATTGTTCACTACACTACCAAAGGGCATTAGTATACTTGAGACTGTTCATTATACTTCCAAAGGCATTGGGATACTTGAGATTGTTCATTACACTAGCAAAGGCATCGGGAGACTTTAGACTGTTCATTATACTACCAAAGGCATTAGGATATTTGACTGTTCTTTAGATTACCAAAGGCATTGGAATACTAGAGATTGTTCATTAGACTACCAAAGACATCGGGAAGTTTGAGATTGTTCGTTGCACTATCAAAGGCATCGGAAGCTTGAGACTGTTAGTTATATTACCAAAGGCATTGGTATACTTGAGAGTATTCGTTACATTACCAAAGGCATCGAGACACTTGAGACTGCTCGTTACATAACCAAAGGCATTTGGATACTTGAGACTGTTCCTTACACTACCAAAAGCATCGGAAGACTTCAGACTAATCATTACATTACCAAAGGAATTGGGATACTCGAGACTGTTCATTATACTACCTAAGGCATCGGGAGACTTAAGTGTTCCTTACAATACCAAAGGCATCGGGAGACTTAAGAGTGTTCCTTACAATACCAAAGGCATCGGGAGACTTGAGACTGTTCCTTACAATACCAAAGGCATCGGGAGACTTGGGACTTTTCCTTACGCTACAGAAGGAATTGGGACACTTGAGACTGTTCATTCTACTACCCAAGGCATCGGGAGACTTGAGACTGTACATTACATTACCAAAGGCATCGGGAGACTTGGGACTTTTCCTTACGCTACCGAAGGAATTGGGACACTTGAGACTGTTCATTCTACTACCAAAGGCATCGGGAGACTTGAGACTGTACATTACATTACGAAAGGCATCGGGAGACTTGGGAATTTTTCCTTACGCTACCGAAGGAATTGGGACACTTGAGACTGTTCATTCTACTACCAAAGGCATCGGGAGACTTGAGACTGTACATTACATTACAAAAGAAATTGGGATACTTGAGACTGTTCATTATACTGCCAAAGGCATCGGGAGTCTTGAGACTGTTCTTTACACTACAAGAGGTATCGGAATACGAGAGACTATTCATTATATTACCAAAGGAATTGGGATATTTCAGACTGTTCATTATACTACCAAATGAATTGGGATACTTGAGACTGTTCATTCTACTACCAAAGGCATCGGGAGACTTGAGACTGTACATTACATTACCAAAGGAATTGGGATACTTGAGACTGTTCATTTTACTACCAAAGGCATCGGGAGACTTGAGACTGTTCATTTTACTACCAAAGGCATCGGGTTGGGTTGGGTTGTTGGGTTGTTTTACCTCTGAGCGGCACTTTTTTGCACACCATGGGCTAAATGGCCAGGTCACATGGACCCCGAAGGCTCAGAGAAGGTTGGGGGAGGGGACCCACTGGAACAGCTGTTGGGAGACAGATGGTAGCCTCCCGTCAAGGCCATCCAGCGTGTTCTTTAACGTGCCCAGGGTATGGCTCTCCCGCACACGGGGCCACGGCTTAACGTCCCATCCGACGGACGGCGGCCTTTCCAAGCCCATCGGTGTCCCCTACTGACCGTGGGCAGGGCGGGGAATTTTGCGGAGAAGGCATCGGGAGACTTGAGACTGTACGTTACATTATCAAAGGAATTGGGAGACGTAAGACTGGTCATTACACTACCAAAGGCATCGGGAGACTTGAGTTTTTTCATTACTCTACCAAAGTCATTGGGAGACGAGACTTCTTAACACTACCAAAGGCATTGGGACACTTGATACTGTTCATGACATTATCAAAGGAATTGGGATACTTCCAAGTTTTGCGAAATGGAAAACCGTATCGAAATTTTCCTATCTTCGGAAATAAGCTTTTTTTTTACAGAAAAATATCACAAAAGATAAATTGTAGTTATCAATCCAATTTATCCAAATTTTAATTTTAGAAAATATTCGTTTCATATTAAAAAAAATCCACTACTGAAGCTGAATAATTTGACAACTGATGCTGCTGTTATATTCATCACTGTTTCAAAATTGATGCAAAGTGGTTTGGGCAAAAAAATTTGTACAAACTTCTGGAACTACATTTCAGTAAAGTATTTGTTATTACTTTCTAGGTTAATTCTTACAAGAGTAGCAACACTGATATTAAATGTTTCATATTCTAGAACTCTTTAACCGAGTAAACACATATTGTTAAAATCTAGATTTGGGGTTTTTCCATTTCGTGTGACATTTTTTTATATAACGCTTAATTCGTAGTTAGGGAACTTTGAATAGAATTATCCAAACAAGGGAAAAAAATCGAGGAAGGAAAAACTCTTAATATTTGAAAGAATAATTTGGTTTTTCAATGCTGCTGCATATTGAATACTACAAGTTGCAAGCTATGCATAATATTAATTTATTTCACACCATTTATTAAGAAAGCTCAAACCAACTCAACATCATTAAAATTCCTTCATTCATTTATGTAACATTATTTCGTTTCTTCAGGTTGTGGACGCAAAACAAAAATAATACCATTTTTACATAATAATTTTTACATAATATTATGTACGTAACAAAGAAATTACTCTACATTTGAGTGAACTACCAATTCGTATGCTGAGGGGCCCGTGAAGTGTGAATCTGGCCCTAATGGCAGTCCATTACTGCAAAGATTAGCCTTTTAAGTGAATATTGACCACAAAACTTAAAAAAAAATAAGTGAAGGATATTAAACGACTTTTGCTAGGTTTTTAAGCAACCTAAAGTAGCTTTTTGGGAAATCGCCATATTTTTATTTGCCAATGAAACTACATTGAGAATTTATTTGGACCCTTTAAAATGTCTCCTCTTTTAATGCTTTCTGAAGACACAATTTCTACAACGGAGAGCTTATTTCTAAAGTGCAATTTTGAGGCCTAATCTTTAGTGACATCTATCCAATATAACTGCAGCATTTTGCTGGAAGGACTTATATTGGATAAGTCCTTCCAGGACTTATCTGGACGATGGAGTGATTTTGACAGCTGTTGGTGACAACATTAAGCGAAGTGATAGCCAAGTTTCTTCTGTACCCCGAAGCGATGCATTTTGGACGTCACAATCAATGGGATATAATGCTTATTCTGTCTTTGGTTATTATTATCTCAGCCGTTTTTAATCTTATCGACATCAAACTTTGCACTAAGATTCTCATTAGGGTCCTCACAAAACAGGTCCTATTTCAGGACTTCTTTTTATTACAGAGTTGGAAGACTAAAAAGCAAAGAGAATTAAGGATTCGATTGTTTCATCTTTAAGCTGTACTCTTTTGCACACAACGGGCTTAATGTTCAGGTCACAAGGGCCTCAAAGGTTGAGAGAAGGTTGGGGGAACACGACCCACTGGACAACTGTTAGGAGACAGATGTAGCTTCCCATTAAAGTTCTCCAGCATGTTGTTTGATGTGTATGGCTTTCTACTGCACGTGATGTCACGCTTAATATCTTAATATGGGTATATAAGTATTATAATAATTCATTTGAATATTGAATACTGAATATATTTAATATTAATAATTATTTAATATGCCTAGCAATATGCAGCAGCATTTAAAAACCAAATTATTTATATTTTAAAAATTTTTTCTTCATTTTTTTTCCATCTGGGAATGAATAAACTGCACTAAAAATATTGCGACGTTTTTAGGTTGTGCAATGGACGACGGCTAATTCAAGGCTCAAAATTGCATAGACGACTTTGGGTTCTGAATAATTTAAATTTCAAATCTTTCTTGCAGTTATGAAAAATAAATACATAAGTAAGAAAATAAAATATTTTCGATTATAATTTCAAGTCTTAACCAGTCTTTCATAATTAAAAATAAGCAACATGCGGCATTTGATCATTTTTTCGATACTTATTCTCTATCTTCAATAAGTCAATGGCTCTTTGTGTTTAAAATGATGTTACCTACGAACTTTCAGTTTCTACCAGCATTTCTAATATTTTTCGTTATAAATTGCATTAACATTTTATATTTGTTATAAAGAGCTTATAATTAATAACATAAGAATTAAATAAATGATTACCGACATGCATTTCTGCACATATGTCTTATGAAGTGACAGAATTTTTTTTATCCAAATTGGACTCGGGCTGAACAATTGTTGAAATAGTTCGGGCTTAACAAATGTCGAATTGTTCGGGCTCAATAATTGTCGTAAATATTCAGGCTCGGGGGTTAACAATTATTAAAATGGTTCGGCTTGGGCTTGGGTTCAACAATTGTCCAAATGGTTCAAGCTCAAGGTTAACAATTATCGAAATGTTTCGGGCTCGGGCTGAACAATTCTCGAAATATTTCGGGTTCGGATTGAAAAATTATCGAAATGGTTTGGGCTCAACAATTGTCAAAATTATTCGGATTCGTGGTTAACAATTATCTAAATATTTCGGACTCGGGCTTAACAATTACACTGGTTTCCATAAATTAAGGAAAATCTGTAGGTTAAGTCAATGGGAAGCTAACGTCAAAGCTCTATAACCTCTAAAATAAGAATTTTTGTTTCGAAAAATGGAATTGCAAATAAAGATCTCAATCAAATAAATCAATATCAGTTTTTCAACAATACTCGTTCAGTATTTAATGAGTTATGGAAGTTTGAATATTTAGCGATAATAATGCCGGCCATAAAAATTGACTTCAGAAGTTGATTAAAACTTAGTAATAAGTATTGTATCAAAGTGTTTAATAAAATAAGTTTGTATTTTAGAACTTTGTGTAAAGAATTCTTTCACTATTATTCAGTTTTGTATAAGTTTCTTAAGAATAGCATTGCTGTTGTTAAATATTCAAATTTCCATAACTCATTAAATACTGAACGAATATGGTTGAAAATTGAGATATTGATTTATTTGTTTGCGATCACTATCTGCAATCACCTTTTTCAAAACAATAAAAACTTATTTTAGAAGTTATAGAGCTTTGACGTTAACTTCCCATTGACTTAACATAGGGATTTTCCTTAATTTATGGAAACCATGTATATAAATGGTTCGGCTCAAGCTCAACAATTATCGAGAGTGTTTCAGGTTCGCGGTTGCTTGTGGGATACATGAAATTTCCTCCCGGCCGTCGTCGATTCGCTATGACGTGGCAGTATAAAATGTTAATCTCCCCATCATATTATTCAAAAATAATAAAAGCATTTTTACTATTTTTAAGCAAAGAATTTCTTTCGCATAAGAAATTCTGTCATAACTGGATAGTTGCAGGAATAGGAGTCGGCAAAGGGGTTGGGTTGGGACCCATTGGAACAGTTGTTGGGAGACAGATGGTAGCCTCCCGTGAAGGCCATCCAGAGTGTTCATTAACGTGCACAGGGTATGGCAATCCCGCACACGGACAACAGCTTAACATCCCATCCAATGGACGGCGGCCTTTCCAAGTCCATCGGTGTCCCCTACTAACCGTGGGCAGGGCAGAGAGTTTTGCGGAGATAAATCTTAACGCTGAACTAGCTGGACAAAGGGATAAGAGAAGAAGTTGCCCCACATAAAAAAATGATGGAAAAATTAATTTGCGTTAAATAATATCAGGTATACCAAAATAAATTTTTATTTATCTCTTTAAAGGAATGCTAATTATTTTGTTTTATTTAGGTTATTTAATGCTATTTATTATTATGGGGGGAAAATTTACATGTATTTTCAATAATAAGTTACTCTTTTTACCGTTTTGCTTTAAGGCATTCTCAGTTATATTATGGTATGATGTATGCCCGATTTCTTACTTGCAGGGGGATGGCTCATTCGGTAAGGCACTAGTCTCCTAATCTGCAGTTTCGAGTCCCGCTTGTGCCAGCGTTGAGATAAATACGAGTATTTATCTCTGCAAAAATTCCCCGCCATGCCCTCGGTCAGTAGGGGTCACGATGACCCTTGGAAAGGCCGTCGTCCTTCGGATGGGACGTTAAGCCGTGGTTTCGTGTGCGGAAGAGCCATACCCTGTGCACGTTAAAGGGTATGCTAGTCGGCCTAGACGGAAGGCTACCATTTGTCTCCCAACAGCTGACCAGTTTGTCCCCACAACTTTCTCTGAGCCCTCGGGGTACTTGTGATCTGGTCATTGAGCCCATTGTGTGCAAAAAAGTGCCGCTCAGAGGTAAAACAACCAAACCCTTACTTTCAACTTCATTCATTAATGAACTGCTCGAAATAAATATATATATATCTTGAAACACTGATTATTTATTCCCCCCCCCCCACCAGCGCCGAAAACATTTTGCCCCTCCCTGAACCCTGAGCAAAATTCCCCACCCCTGGAGAGGTTTCTTTCCGCTCCCAATAAGTACAGGAACTGAATAGAATACAAAATACATTTTCTCATTTTTGAGAGAAACAGGATGCTCTCAGTATCACTACAGCTTGGCGATAACTTAGTTTCTCTCTGAAACATTTCTCACCCCGCAAATGATACCCGAAACTTTAGCTTTTTCACGAGCAGACCAAAGAGCAGCCAATCGTCATCAGGTTTTTTGTGACAGACATTGAGGCATAATGCAAAGAATGTAGAGAATCACGATTGGAAGAACAGTAGGTAAAGAAAACATCTCGGCGAAAGTTCTCTTTATGATGATTGATTTTTGTGACTGCTATTGGTAAGCGAAATCTTTTATGGAAATAACAACTGCATCAGTTTTCCAGACTGTGATATTCCTTACCAGAACTGCTGGAGAGTGTCGGGTAGCAAGTATGCTCCAATATCGTATGTCTACTTCTATGAATGATTAGGATTTGTCTTCGTAACTTGGTATAGATGCACGGAAAAGTTCCTTCTTACACATTACGTATGTTACAATAATAAGCCTAATTTGTTTATATTGTTGCTTCCATTTTATCTTCAATTAGCAATATCTCATTAAGCATAAATATTTAAAAAAATAATAATTTGAAGCATAAGCATTGAATGAAAATAATTATTTGAATCATAAATGTTTAATACAAATAATACTTTGAAGCAGAAACATTTAAAGGAAATATTACATTGAAACATAAATATTTAAAAGAAAGTTTTATATATATCGAAATATAAATATCAGTATTTAAAAGGTAAAAATGCTTCGAGGCACAAATATTTCAAGGAAATAATACTTTGAAGAATAAATATTTAAAGGAAATAATACTTCGAGCATAAAGGAAATAATACTTTTGGTATAAGTATTTAAATGAAATAATGCACTGAAGCACATATGTTTAAAGGAAATAATACTTTGAAGCAGAAATAAGTAAATTAAATAATACTTTGAATTATAAATGTTTAAAGGATATAATACTTTGAAGCATAAGAAATCGAAAGCTCTGACGATAGGTCGACTGGAAGCACTGAGGTACAAATATTTAAAGGAAATAATACTTTAAAACAAAAATGTTTAATGCAAATAATACTTCGAAGCATAAATATATAAATGGAATAATACTGAAAAACATATGCATTTAAAGGAAATAATACTTCGAAGCACAAACATTTAATTCAAATAGTACTTTGAAGCACAATTATATAAAGGAAATAATATTTCGAAGAATAAATATTTAAAGGAAATAATACTGCGAAGCATAAACATTTACAGGAAATAATACTTTGAAGCATAAATATTTAGAGGAAATAATATTTCGAAGAATAAATATTTAAAGGAAATAATACTGCGAAGCATAAACATTTACAGGAAATAATACTTTGAAGCATAAATATTTAGAGGAAATAATACTTTGAAGCATAACTATTTAATGTTAATGATATTTTGAAGCATTTCTAATCTGTAAGAAGATTCTCTGAATACAGAGTAGGCGAAAATACGTGTTTGCCTAGACTAGGACTATTAGTTACTGTCCGAGAAAAAAAAATTCTGCTTGTGAAAACTGTAAAAAATTCAAAACCAGAAAGGCATTCGCAGAAGAAAGGCAAAAAAATGGGAATAACATTAAAATTTCTATATAGAGTAATTAATGCCTATGATATTTCTCTTAACCACTGCCAAAATAAGAGCTTTGTCATCTGTGGGCCGCAAAATGACCTGAAGTTTAGAATATGAAGAAATCTGAAGCGTCTGAATCTCTGATTGAGTAGTCCTGGTTTTTATTATTCAGCAATCTGATGCATATAGAACAAATCTGAAGTTATGCCAACTTGAAGTGCGTAATTAAACCTTGAATATTGAAGCTTTAAGGACCACATAGTATTTGAATCAAGGCCACCTAAAGGTTTGAAACTAGAACGTGAAGGAAGAAAATCACCTAAATTTTAAAGAGTAGAGAGCAAAGCAAGATCGTTTAAACTTTTAAGATTGGAGAGCAAATGAGTGAAGACCACTGAAAATTTTAAGACTAGAGCTTAAATGAGTCAAACCCACTGAAATTTTATGACTAGAGTGTAAATGAGCCAAGACTACTAACACCTTAAGACTAGAGCTAAATAAACAAAAAGCCAGGAAACCTTTTATGCCGTAGCTCAAATGAAGCAAAACCACTAAATTTTTAAGACCAGCTATTAAATGAGCCAAGACCGCTGAAACTTTTAAGATCAGATCTTAAATGAACCAAGACTACTGAAAATTTTAAGACCAGAGCTTAAATGAATCAAGACCACTGAAAATATTAAGATCAGAACTTAAAATGGCCAAGACCATTGAATCTTTTAAGACCAGAGTTTAAAGACCGCTGAAAATTTTAACACCAGAGCTTGAATGAATCAAGACCACTGAAACATTTAATACCAGAACTTAAATGAACCAAGATAACTGAAACATTCAATATCAGAGCTTAAATAAACCAAGACCACTGTAACTCTTAGGACTAGACCATAAATGAGTCCAGGCCGCTGAAACTTTAAAGGCATAGAGAGTAATCGAACACCTGCTATCTGCCATCTGATTCAGATTGGTTAAATTAGGGAATAGTAATCGGGATATTGATTACGCTGAAACTCTAACAGGTAAATAGCATCTGAAGTAATTAAGAGGCATCTTATTCCTTTATTCTGCTGATACTACTTGATTATGAACAATGAAAGCTACAGTAATCATGTGCGAGCAGTCAGTGCTTGAAATTGCCATTTAAAATAAGGTTCGTTAATAACCACCTGGGTGATTGACTCAGTCGGTAGCACCACAGGCTCTTAACCTGATGTTCCCACGTCCGAGTCCAAACCGTGCTTACTAGACATGAGTTTGAACTGAGTTCAGTCTTGGCAGGGCAGGCTCAGAATAATTCATATTTCAAATATTTCTTGTAATTGTGAAAAAAAGTAAGTAAAAGCGTAATTTTTTTCTATTACAATTCCAACCTTTTTATCAGTCTTTAATAATTTAAAATAAACACAATGCTGCTTTTGATTCTTTTTTATGTATTGTCCATTTTTAATAAATGACTGGCCTTTGCATTTATGACGATGTTACTCACTAACTCTCAGTTTCTACTTAGTCAGGGGTGATGCCAGAAAAGTTCCTTAGTGAGGGGCACAGGTTGTTGACAAACAGTGCGAACTTAATTAACCGACCTTCGATTATCGGATTATTGTTATAACCGGTCAAAATCCGTTATGCGTTTCAGTGATATAGCTGAGCTTTGCAGCATCTCCCCCTCACATCCACATCCACCCACACACCTTAATGATAGTGCTAAAAACTTAGAGAAAAAACAGTAGATTGTGGTCACTAAATTTTCCATTTTTAACTTTAATTGCTTCAATAAAATTTAAAATAACGTATTTACTTGCTTCTCTTTAGCCTGATTAATGTACCCTAAAATGTTTTTAAATGCGTTCACCTTAGACGGAAAAATTATTCAAATTATTTTACGAATTAAGTTCGTATCGTTTGTCAACAACCTGTGCCACCCCCCCACTGAGGAACGTTTCTGGCAACACCCCCTGACTAGTAGAAACTGAAAATTCGTGAGTAACATCATCATAAATCTAACAGCCGAAATCACTATTTTATAAAAGAAGAACCTTTGAATTATATTATACTCCTTTGTAGCAGCTTCTTTATAGTGTTAAGATGATGTTAATTCCCTTTGACAGCTATTCACTCTGTAGAACAATGCTCTCGAAACAATTTTATATTTATCATTATGCCTTATTAACATGGTATTTTGTTTCCATTTCCTTTATTGTTCAAAATTAAACTGTATTTTAATTTTTTCTCAGCCTTATCTAATTGTTCACATTCCCTCTCAAATAGCCGATATTTCGACGTATCCGAGCCATATACAGGTCGATTAATCTCAGTTCTACTGTACTTGGATACCCATATTATCAATAACCACCTGAGGGATATTGTCAACCTGGAAATGATGCCAATATCCCCTTAAAAAAACTCTCCTACAAAAAGGACGGAGATAAATTCTCTATTGGACTTACCTGGTTTTTCGTACAACACAAGAACAGGCCATCTGGTTAGATAGTCAAGTACGCTAACAATTAGTCCAGGAATGTGCTAAATGGGCATTTAGTGAAGAATATATTTTAACCTTTAGATATAAGAACGTCTCAAAAGCGACTTTGACATTTTCGTGCCTTCGCCGTATTATGTAACATCGGTTTCCCAAAAAACATTTTTTTGGGAGAATACACATTTTCATCATACTCAGTAACAAATATTATTAGAAGTGGAGGATTATTAGAAAAGGCTCAAATTATCCATTTTCTGATTGTATTGATCTCATCCATTGCTGAAAATAATCTGATTGCTTAATCTCATCCATTGCTCATCATCAAGGCATTTTGAAGCCTCGAGAAATCACTGAAAGAAAACCCTTTTTTTTTTAGAATATTCAGAAAATGTCCTATTTCAGGTAGTCTGGAGTTATTAGATATCCAAAAATATTTGTAAAAGTTTTGAAAAAATGTAGAAATATTTAATTATTTTTAAAAAATACCTTGCAACAAGAATTTTCTTTATTGTGTACCAGTGTACCTTTAACCAGTGTTATTAGATGTGTGCTTCAATTTCCTAGTAGTAGATTAAGAACTAAATGCATGTGATTTCAGGGAAACGAAAATTCCTCTCATGTTTTACGTTACATTGCCATCCAGAAATAAAAAGTGCACCAGAAAGCCCCAGTCGACTACGATGGAAAAATTTGTATTCTACATGAAGACATAAAACCGCTACTCCACTCAACGGCCGAATAAAAGGTGAACTTTACAGGCCTACAAAAGTGAACCTACAGTGCTAACGGAAAAAAAAAGTAATAACCATAAACGGCACTGTACCCGTGCCCCAAGAGTAACTAAAAATCAAGGAACCTTTAAAATGTAACAAAAATACAGCCATCCAAAAACGAACACTTGTGCCATAGAAAAGGGAGAAGTCCAACTTCCCCCCCCCCCCCCCCCCCGCTTCTTTGATTTCCCTAGCTTGCGTTTTCTTTCCACTGCTCGGGCACCACAGGAAACAGCCAACGATAGCATACGGAAGAAAAAGAAAATCATTTAGATAAGAATAGTAATAAAGGAAATTCCCAATATGGGCCAGACTGATAGGCAAAGTGACACTACTGCCCGATCTGACGGAGAAACTGACCATAAAATGAACTAGCTAAAAACACGAGAAACTACAAACTACTAGTAAGATGAACTTTCTACAAGACTCCAAAGTAAAATGCAAACTAATTCCAGAAAAGGCTTAAATATTAACAATTGGAACAATAAGTCACCACCATCAACTAACGACCATACAAGTTAAACAAAATAGAGGGTCAGTCGCCCCATCTTTTGATTGCATAAGAGGATTAAAGAAAAATTAGTCCTACACCTGTAAAGATCCATCTGCTACAGTCCTACGCCTGCAAAGTCCATCTCTTAGAGACGAATACTACTTCAAGACCTTCAAGCGAGTTCTGGTTACTTCCCTTTCACATTCCTACTAATCATTTACTCCCAAATCTTTCCAAATTTTGTTTGTGACCTCCAAAGTGTTTCACTTTGTTTGATTGCAGAATCGTTAACTTTACGGTAATTTCATTAAGCCCTCCAGTAGGTCCAGAGAAGCCCGGGACACTTCGAAATTTTGAGGCCGTAGCCGATGTACAAACTTATTGTCACTAATACTTATCAAGCGTTTTTTATTCTAATTTCATAAAACCTACATAAAAGTTTTCCCCTTAGATGAGCAGAGGTTCCATAGTAGCGTATTAGCTTAATACGCCAGAGAGAAGGTCTGTGAGTAACGCGAGAGCTCACCAAAAAGAAAACATCAGAAAAGAAACATCTATGCATTGTCCATTGCTAGTGAGTTAAAAATTATATCTTTTACTAAATTACATCTTTTACTGTTGAATTTAATATGAAAGAGGCAAGGGTTGACGCAGTTGGCAGTGCGCCAGGCTCGTAATCTGTAGTCCCAAGTTTCAGTTCCACCTGGGGCAGAGATGAGATCTATCTACCATAAACTACCATGCTGCTCTCGATTGGAAAGGGATACCGGTGGGCTTTGAAAGTCCGCTCTCCATCGGATGGGACATAAAATCTGCAGAAGAGCTGTACACTGTGTACGTTGAAGAACACGTTGAATGGGCCCATACGGGAGGTTTCCATCTGTCTCTTTACGAATGTACAATGAGTCCCCTTCCCTGGCCATTTAGCACATGGTGTGCAAAAAAGTGCCGCTCAGAGGTAAAACAATCCAACCCAACCCCTTCTCTAGGGGGGCTCAGTCGGTAGCACGTCAGGCTCCTAATCTGCAGTTCCCAGATTCGCAAAATTCCTATCCCTGCCCTCAGTGAGTAGGGGGCACTGATGGGCTCGGAAAGACCGCCGTCTGTCGAATGGG
This sequence comes from Ryuthela nishihirai, assembly GCA_038380435.1. Classification (NCBI taxonomy): domain Eukaryota; kingdom Metazoa; phylum Arthropoda; class Arachnida; order Araneae; family Heptathelidae; genus Ryuthela; species Ryuthela nishihirai. Next base: position 36,180,538 of record JAWZYU010000006.1, read on the forward strand.
ACATTAAACCGTGGTCGCGTGTGAGGGAGCTCCATACCCTGTGTACTTTAGAGAACACGCTGGATGGCCTTGACGGGAGGCTACTATCTGTCTCCCAACAGCTGTTTCAGTGGGTCACCTCTGGAAGGTTCAGAGAAGGTTGGGGGAGTGAACCAACCTGCACCAACTTTTTCCTAGCCTTCGGGGTCCTTGTGTACCCCCAACCTTCTCTTAGTCTTCGGGGTCCTTGTGTACCCATATTATCAATAACCACCTGAGGGATATTGTTGTGCCTGGCCATTTAGCCCATTGTAGGCAAACAAAACCAACCAACCAAGATCAGAACATGTGTATAACTATGTTTATTTTTTTTTCACTTCTCTTCCTGTTACTAGTGTTTTCGAAGGGAGGAATCCTCTTTAGTTCCTATCCTTTCTGTAGGCCATCTTGCACGTAGGAGAATTTCCTTTACAAAACGAAATGATGAACTGTTGCTAGTCCCTAGAAATTTTATCATCTTTTTCGCTGATGAGAGACGCAACGTCTTTGCTCTCTTACTTCACCTCAAGATGATTACTGAACGCGAACGTGCGGTGCATGGCTGCAGGATTTCAGGGCATCGAGTCTGCAGAGACACAGAATTGATTTCACGATCAACAATTTGTTTTCGCAGCCATAAACACCTAAAATAGAACAAGCCTTCGGCAATCTACAGAGACAGAAAATTGGAATCACGGACGAGAAAGATGAAATGAGCCACAACTTCGTTCTTCGTCTTGGAAATTAGAGTACAAGACTTTAGCTTTGAATGAAACGCAAATGATGATGATACCACTTCAAAATAGACGATTCAGAGGATTCCGTAGTAGAGAAGCATTAACATTAAAAAAGTAACATTGTTAAAAATTGAAAGTAATTTTGTAGTTCTGAAATAATCATAAGTTTGTAAAGGCCCAACAGGCAGGATTCCCAATGCAATATAACATTATTCTTCCGTTTTTGATGTCTTTAAAAGTTTCTTAAAAAATATATGAAATATAAATAAGTTTAATATTTTTTTTTGCTATTAAGAGCATTCTGAAAGGGTGGAGGGTGGGGGGGGGGGGCACCTTGCCTCCAAAAAAAAAAAAAAAAAAAACCCGGCCTTGAATAAAAACATTGCTACTCAACAAGAATTTTCGTCTGAGTCTATGCTTTTGTTGCACACAGTGGGTTGAATGGTCAAGGCACAAGGATCCCAAGGGACACAGAGCGTCTTTGGGTCCCTTCTGCACACAGAGCGTCTTTGGGTCCCTTCTGGACACAGAGCGTCTTTGGGTCCCTTCTGGACACAGAGCGTCTTTGGGTCCCTTCTGGACACAGAGCGTCTTTGGGTCCCTTCTGGACACAGAACGTCTTTGGGTCCCTTCTGGACACAGAACGTCTTTGGGTCCCTTCTGGACACAGAGCGTCTTTGGGTCCCTTCTGGACACAGAGCGTCTTTGGGTCCCTTCTGGACACAAAACGTCTTTGGGTCCCTTCTGGACACAGAGCATCTTTGGGTCCCTTCTGGACACAGAGCGTCTTTGGGTCCCATCCAATGGACGGCGACCTTTCCTAAATCGTTGGTCTAGGTTAGGGGTTCTTAACGTGGGGAATGCGGTAAATTTTTTGGGGTACGCCGTGAGAGCTCAGAAGTCACTAGATATATGTTATATATATATATGCTTTATTTTATTCCCATTGTTATACTATAACTATAATTTTATCTATCTATACAAGGGGTACGCCAGTTACATACTCATTTCCAAGGGGTACAGTCTCTCAAAAAGTATCCGAACACTATGGTTTATTACAGAATTCAGAAAAAAATATCAGGCAACCTATTTCAGAAATAAGTGTTCTGGCAACCTTCGCGTATAGTACACTCAGATGAAACTGGTTTCTAACTACATCAAGTTGATGGGAGTGTTCCCATTTAAAGAAAGCAGCATGAAGCTTTGGGTTGAGTTGTTTTATCTCTGAGCTGCACTTTTTTGCACACAAATGGGCTAAATGGCCAGGTTACAAGGATCCCAAAGGCTCAGAGAAAGTTGGGAGAGGAGACCAACTGGAACAGTTGTTAGGAGACAGATGGTAGCCTTTCATCAAGTCCATCCAGCGTGTTCTTTAACGTGCACAGGGTATGGCTCTCCCGCACACGGGGCCACGTCTTAACGTCCCATCCAAGGAATATTGTCTTTTCGTGGGCAGGACGGGAGTTTTGCGGAGATAAATCTCAATAATATCCCAGCTGGGATACCATTTAGAGAGTGAGTGAATTTATTGTATCGTTCGGGCAGTGGATTAAAGCTGCGCCCAAGTATCCATATATGTTTATGTAAGGCGAAGTATATGTTATCAAATGTTATATGTAACCAAGAGATATCGAGTGCCTGGTTTCTTAATGAACACATTAGCTGTAGTGTGAGTAAAGTCTTGTAGAGACATTCGGCTAACAGATCTCTCAAATAAAGAAGAGAGATCTTTATAGTAGGTGTTGCTGATGCAAAGCCAATCAGTGTATATGTCCCTTTAAAATGAGTTGTGTAGTTTGAAACTTTGCTGTCGTTCTTAATCTTCAGTTCCAAGGTTCGAGTCCCAGCTAGGCCAGTGTATGTGTCAGCCTACCGTCCATCGAATGGAACGTTAGACCGTGTTTCTGTGCGAGAAAGCCATACCCTGTGTACGTTAATTATCACGCTAGATGGCATTGTCAGGAGGCTGCCATATGTTTACTCTAAGCTATTCACTGAGTCCCCATCCTCCACACTTTCCCGAGCCTTTGGGGTCTTTGTAACCTGAACATTTAGTGCATTCTGTGCATAAAAGTGCAGCGCTTAAACAAAACACCTTTCTAAGCCCATCCGTATCCATGTTGTCGATTGTGTGCCGATTGTGTAGCCGATTGTGTGCAAAATATTTGAAGGGAGGAAACAATCATGTGATCTATGGGTAGCACTGAATGTCGAGAAATACTTTTTTTACTCTCTATTTGGTGCAGTGGGTCTGAGCAGCACTTTTATGCATACAATGGACTAATTGGCAGGGTCACAATGACCTGAAGGGCTCGGATAAGGTTGAGAGGAGGGGACGCACTGGAAAAGCGGTTAGGAGACAAATGGTAGACTCCCATCAAGGCCATCCAGCGTGTTCTTCAACGTGCACAGGGTAAGGCAGTCCCGCACACAGAGCCATGGTTTAACGTCCCATTAGGGGTAGGGGTGGCTGAATTGGTAGCATACCAGACTCGTAATCTGCAGTTCCGAGGTTCGAGTCCCAACTAAGCCAACGTTGTGATTATCTTTGCAAAGCTCCGGTCAGTAGACCAGACCAGAGCTTTGCTGACCGTGGTCTGCAGACTACAGGCAGTAGCGGACACCGATGGGCTTGGAAAAAAACGTCATCCGTTGGATGGGACCTTAAGCCGTGGTTCCGTATGCGGGAAAGTCATACTCTGTGCACATTAAAGAACACGCTGGATGGCCTTGACGGGAGGGTTCCATCTGTCTCCTAACAGTTATCCAATAGGTTCCAGCTCTCCATTAGTCAGAAAAATTGAATGAGCGAAACAAACAAATAATGTCATTACTCTCAGAAATGTATTCCTCTGCTGTATTTGCAAATGATATAAAGATTGTAATCGAATTTAAAATATTTTTTTTTCAAAATCTTGATAGCCATAACGACCAGAGGAATAAAATAGTTCCGAGAAGTGGATTAAATATTCACGTCCCACTCAAATTGTGGCGAATATCCAGGAGGATTTTCATCCATTATTCATGAAGGGAACAATGAATCCGGAGCATTCGTGATCCCACAGAACAATTCGTTTATTTTCCGAGAGACTCAGTCGAAGAAGGAGGAAGAAATAACCATTAGAAATTTCGATTTCGGAAAGCAGTGTTTGTACTGGGTAACCCAGAAGCGTTCAGGTGTGAGCTACAGTTAATAAGTATTCATGAAAATGGTAGAATGATTTTTCTTCAACAGGTCTTGGTTTCCTTCGCTTTGAATTAAAGATCGCTATTTCTCGTTCAAATACCCAAGAAACAATCTTATCGAACAGGCTGAGAGGAAACAAGAAGTTGGTTGTCTCTTAACGGCACTTTTTCTGCATATAATGGGCTAAATGGCCAGGTTGGAAGGACAGAGAAGGTTGAGAGAAGTGGACCAATTGGACAGCTGTTGGGAGACAGATAGTTGCCTCCCGTCAAGGACATACAGAGTGTTCTTTAACGTGCACAGATTATGGCTCTCCCATACAAGTCCCATCCGACGGATGGTGGCCTTTCCAAGCCCATTGGTGTCCCCTAATGACCGAGGGCAGGGAGAGAAATTTTGTGGAGATAAATCTCAAATCTGGCTCAGTTGGGACTCGAACCTGGTAACTACAGATTACGAGCCTGGCGCGCTACCGACTGAGCCAAACCCGTCCCACTCCAGGTTAAGATAGTATTCTATATGGAGTAAAATTTTATATTTGTTATTTTTTTAAATCTGTTTTAATGTCGGCGATATAATATGGGGTTAAAATTACGAGAGCTCGTGCAGGATGATAGGTTTTCAGAGATGGAAAGCGATGGATATCCTGGACCTACCACCCAGGGCTACACCTGTGATAAAGAGACAACAATGGGCTGGAAAAGGCCACCGTCCGTAGGATGGAGCGTTAGGTCGTGACCTCATATACAGAGAGGCGGTGGTGGCTCAGTCGGTAGCGCGCCAGGCTCGTAATCAGCTGGGACCCAGGTTCGAGTCCCAGCTGGGTCAGCGTTGAGATTTATCTCCGCAAAATTCCCCGCCTTGCCCACGGTCAGTAGGGGACACCGATGGGCTTGGAAAGGCCGCCGTCCGTCGGAAGGGACGTTAAGCCGTGGCCCCTTGTGCGGGAGAGCCATACCCTATGCACGTTAAAGAATACGCTGGATGGCCTTGACGGGAGGCTACCATCTGTCTCCCAACAGTTGTTCCAGTGGGTCCCCTCCCCCAACCTTCTCTGAGCCTTCGGGGTCCATGTAGCCTGGCCATTTAGCCCATGGTGTTCAAAAAAGTGCCGCTCAGAGGTAAAACAACACAACACAACCCCATATACAGAAGAGCCATATTCTGTGCGTGTTAAAAAACATTCAGATGTCGTTAACAGAATGCTTACATCTATCTCCTAACAGCTTCAATGGATTCGCGTCTCCCAACCTTCTCTGAGCCTTTGGGGTCCTTGTAACTTGGATATTTAGCCCATTGTACGCACAAAGGTGCTGCTCAGAAGTAAAACTATCCAACTCAGAATTTCTTGACTTATTTTGTAATTTAAGTATTTAATAAATTATAATACTTTAAAATACAATAGGCATTATTTTATTATGCTTCCGCATGATAACGGCTAAGGTGAGGGGGAGCAGGGGTGTAGTTCAGTCAGCAGCATGCCAGGTACGTAATCTGATGTTCCAGGTTTCGATTCCTGCTTCCTTGTAAAATGGGTTGAGCTGTTTTACTTCTAAGTGGGGGGGCGAGGGTGGCTCAGTCGGCAGTGCGTCAGTAATCTGCAGTTCCCAGGTTCGTGTCCCAACTGGGTCAGCGTTGAGATTTATCTCCGCAAAACTCTCCGCCCTGCCCACGGTCATTAGGGGACACCCATGGGTTTGGAAAGGCCGCCGTCTGTCTTATGGGTAGTTAAACCTTGGCCCCGTGTGCGGAGAGCCAAAACCTGTGCACGTTAAAGAAAACACTGGATTGCCTTGACTGAAGACTACCATCTGTCAACCAACAGCTGTTCCAGTGAGTCCCTTCCCCAACCTCCTCTGAGCCTTCGGGGTCCTTGTGACTTAGCCATTTAGCATATTTTGTGAAAAAAGTCACCTTGACGTGGTGGTGGTGGTGGTGGTGGGGGGGCTTACGATACTTCTGTGAAGTGGGATTCGGGCTCTGCAGTTTCTGGTGCGCCCCAGTAGGTTGATGACCGATGGAGAAGTTGTTGAGGGCCGCTGACTGGTGTTGGGGGGCACCGGTCAAGCGTGCTCCGACGCAGCTTCTGAGAAGTCAAAAGTCCCAGCTGAACGGCAAGCTGGGCTGTGGTGACCCGGCTCCGATGGAGAGGACGAAGTTGAGGGCTTGCGACTGGGAGTTGGATCCCCGGTTGACGGGCTTATCGATGGAAAAACCAAACTAAGAATCTCCACCCCGGGGGCCGAGTCAACTTGGATCTATATATCCATTTTTGTGGCTTAACCGGAGAACAGATTAAATTTAGGTTTTGACCGATGGATGAGCTTTCCTTCTATAGGACTGTTGACCATAGAATGTCGTGGATGAGCTGTGTCTTTATTGCACTGCCTTGCCCCGACCGTTGGTAGTGCAGAGCGTGGCATTATCCCCAAAGATGGTGTGCAAGATGGTTATCCCCAAAGATGGTACATCTGGGACTTACCATTTTGATTAATTCCCTTGTATAATGGGTTGGGTTGTTTTACCTCTGAGTGGTACTATTTTTTGCACACACAAGCTAAACGTCCAGGTCACAAGGGCTTCGAGGGTTCAGAGAAGGTTGGGATGAAGGGGATCCACTGAACAACTCTAACGTGTGCAGGGTATGGCTCTACTACACACGGAACCATGGCTTTACGTCCCGTCCGACTGACGTCAGTCTTTCCAAGTCCGTCGATGTCCTCTTACTGACCTAGAACTGCGTAGAGTTTTAGTGGCGTTAAATCTCAAAGATAGAACTCAAACTTGGGAACTGCAGTATCACGAACCTTGCGCGCTAACGACTGAACCAACTCTCACCACTCTATAAAATGGGTTGTTAGGTTGTTTTACATCTGACTGACACTTTTTTTAACACAATGGTCAAATGACCAGGTCACAAGAACCCCGAGGCTCGCAGAAGGTTGGGAGGAGAGGACCAACTGAACAGTTGTAACCTCCCGTCAAGTCCATGCAGCATGTTCTTTAACGTGCACAGAGTATGGCTCTCTCGTACACGGACCACAGCTTTAACGTTCCAGCCGACGGACGGCGGCCTTTCCAAGTCCATCGGTGTCCCCTACTGACCGAGGGCGGAGCGTGGGAGTTGTGCGGAGACAAATCTCAACGCTCACCCAGTTGGAACTCGAACCCTCTGTAAAATGGAAACTGATATAAATGTAGCTACGCTGTCCATGATAGCTTTGCCTCGCCGACATAGAAAGCAATTCAATGTGAAGAATACCTGGAAGCCTGAGTAGTTGTGACAAATGCAAGCATTTAAATGGATCTTTGTGAAGCAGTGATTTCCAGCATTTGAATAAGAATCGGAAAAGAGAAAAGATTTTTAACGGTTTTGAAAATCGTGCAGTAAACAGAGAAATCTTAGCTATAGATCTTCAGCCTTAATGTAGTGATAAATTCTTCGCTGACTTAGACAGAGTTTTCGATTGTAATGTAAGAAAGCTTGTGTTTTTAGGTTTTAGTTTTATCAGTGTTCAGCAAGTGGTTTGGGGATAGTTTTAGCAACGGAATTGGTTTAGAATGCAAATGTTTCTTTCACGGAGTACTTCAGTTTAGAATAAATGCGCTTTGTGAAGTGTTTCGAATAAGTTTGTTAGCAAAATTTCGTATTTTGATGTTTTTAGCTGTCAGCTTCGATTTGCAGTGTAATATTTGGTAGTAGGGGATTTCAGTTAATAGGTGATTTTTTATAGCAGAATGCGAATTTTGGAGTAGAGGGTGATTTCTGAGAGTAGAATAAGATTTTTCATAGTAGAGCATAATTTTTTGGAGCAGAGTGTGATTTTTGATAGTAGAATGTGATTTTTAGAGTAGAGTGCCATATTGATAATGAAGTTTGATTCTTGATAATAGAGTGTGATTTTTGATAGTACAGTGTGATTTTTTATAGTAGAGGGTGATTTTTGATAGTAGAGTGTGATTTTTGATAGCAGACTGTGTATTTTGATAGTAGAGTGTATATTTTGATAGTAGATTGTATATTTTGATAGCAGAGTGTATATTTTGATAGTAGAGTATATATTTTGGAGCAGAGTGTGATTTTTAGAGTAGAGTACCATATTGATAGTGAAGTTTGATTCTTGATAATAGAGTATGATTTTTGAAAGTAGAGGGTGATTTTTAGAGTAGAGTGCGATTTTGATAGCGAAGGGTACTTTTTTGGTAATAGAGTCTGATTTTTGATAATAAAGTGTGATTTTTCATAACAGAGTGTGTACTTTGATCATAGAGTGCATTTTTTGAAGTAGAGTGTGAGTTTTGACAGTAGAGTGTGATTTTTAGAGTAGAGGGAGATTTTTGATAGCAGAGTGTGTGTTTTTTTGGTAGCAGAGTGTGTATTTTGATAGTATAGGGTAAATTTTTACAGTAGAGCGTGATCTTTGATAGTACAGTGTGAGGTTTCATAGCAGATTGTAGAATTTGATAGTAGAGAATATTTTTTGGAGCAGAATGTTATTTTGATAGTAGAGTGTGATTTTTAGAGTAGAGTGCCACATTGATAGTGGAGATGATTTTTGATAGTAGAGTGTGATTCAAAAGGTTTACATTGGCAGCAATAATTTTTCTTGTCTCAAGGAAAAATGCTATATGTGTTATGATAGAAATGAAAATTTATTTTTGCACTGTATAGCTATTAATAAAATAGTACTATTGAATTTTCTCAATTATTAGTTAGTATGAGTTGGCACTTTTAGGGGATGCTGAAAGCACAAAACAAAAAACTAAATTCTCTTTGAAAACCATCGTTTTCATATTCGCCAGCGGTGATACGTTATTCTGCTCATTTTTATCTGATTCGTATAAAATGATACTATTCTTGATTCGAGATATAAATATGTTTAATATAGATGAACAAAATATTTTTAAATCTGCTGCATGACCGAAATTTAATGTGCAATAATATTATTACAACCGAAATGAAATAACTAAACATTGCTAAAAACTGCAATGTTGTTTACTTCTTAGCAGCAATTTTTGCCCACAATGGGCTAAAGAGCTCAGAGAAGGAGACAAACTGAGAGCTTTTAGGAGACAGATAGCAGCCTCCTGTTAAGCTCATCCAGCGTGTTCTTTAATGTGCACAGAGTCTCTCCTGCACATGGGGACACGTCTTAACGTCCTATGTGACAAACGATGGCATTTATCCAGCTCATGTGTGTTCCATTTTCTTACCGAGTTGGGTTGTTTTACTTCTGAGCGGCACTTTTTGCACACCATGGGCTAAATGGCCAGGTCACATGGACCCTGAAGGCACAGAGAAGGTTGGGGGAGGAGACCTACTGGAACAGCTGTTGGGAGACAGATGGTAGCCTCCCGTTAAGGCCATCCAGCGTATTCTTTAACGTGCACAGGGTATGGCTCTCCCGCACACGGGCCCACGGATTAACGTCCCATCCTACGAACGACGGCCTTTCCAAGTCCATCGGTGTCCCCTACTGACCGTGGGCAGGGCGGTGAATTTTGCGGAGATAAATCTCAACGCTGACCCAGCTGGGACTCGAACCTGGTAACTACAAATTACGGGCCTGGCACGCTACCGACTGAGCCACCCCGCTCCTTTTTCTTACCGAAGGTAGGATGGGGTTTAGCAGAGATAAATCTTAACTAACACTCGAACCTGGGAACTGTAGATTAAGAGCCTGGTGCGCTACCAAACAAACAACACCCACGATATAAAAGCTGAAACGACAAATCACGATTACGTACAATATCTGTTGGACCAAACTCGATAAAATATCTTTAAAAGTTGCGATTAAAAATATAAATTTCAAGTTTTCAATTATCTAACAATCACTTTGTCGGATCTGCTAACCATGCAAATAGGAATATTCGATAATGATCTGTTGAATTCAGACTAACTGATGCCAGAAATATTCGAAGCATTCTTCTTGTTATTCTCTCTGTCACATACTAACGGTACGAGCGACTCCTTTGCCGAGTTGTTTTTCGTCTCTGGTACTTCAGTATTGGACAACCGTCACGAGAGTGTTAACGAACCTAGAAGTTGGGTTGACGATGAAACAGGAAAGTGTTCCCACTTTGCTCTTAATTAAGGCTTTAGGACCCACTTCACAGAGTTAATAGTAGGGTTGTTTTACCTCTTTGCCGCACTTTTTTGCACACCATGGGCTAAATGGCCAGGTCACAAGGACCCCGAAGGCTCAGAGAAGGTTGGGGGAAGAAACCCACTGGAACAGGTGTTTGGAGACAGATGGTAGTCTCCCGTCAAGGCCATCCAGCGTGTTCTTTAACGTGCAAAGGGTATGACTCTCCCACACACGGCACCACGGCTTAACGTCCAATCCGACGGACGGCGGCCTTTTCCAAGCTCATCGGTGTCCCCTACTGACCGTGGGCAAGGCGGGGATTTTGTGGAGATAAATCTCAACACTGACCCAGCTGTGACTCAAACCTGGGAACTGCAGATTACGAGTCTGGCGCGCTACCGATTGAGCCACCCCCGCCCCTACAGAGTTAAGGCCACCCTAACAAAAATCAATGGCTGGTCATCGCAATCATTGACTCAGCCTTGCATGAATTATTGCACAAAAAATAGTCCTGGAATAGGACCTGCTACTCTGTTTGGACCGAAAATTTCTATACAGGGTATTTATTAAGTAAGTTTCCACATTACGGAGTTTTTAGAGCCGTGACGAATGGAGCTATCTCCATTCGTCACGGCTCAAAACACGGTTTTGCCGCAACGTCACGGTTTTTGCCGCAAAACTTTATAGATAGCATTTATAGAGAACATGTGGAAGCGACTCAGCGAAGAAAAAAAATTTAATTCCAATTGTCCCACCAAGGTAGTAGTTTTACCTTTGAACGGCTCTTTTTTGCCCACAATGGGCTAAGTGGGGGGGGAAGTCAGAAGTACTTTGAGGGCTCAGAGAAGGTTTGGGGAAGGGAATCCACTGAACAGCTGATAGGAGAGAGATGCAAACCTCCCATCAAGGCCATCGAGCGTGTTCTTTAATGTGCACAGGGTATTACTCTCCTGAACACGGACCACGGCTTAATGTCCCATTCGACGGACGCCAGCCTTTCCAAGACCGTCGATGTCTCCTGCTGACTGAAGGCAGGGTGGGGTGTTTCGCGGGTCACCACCATGGGGAAAACGGGCGCTTCAGGACTGCTAATCGTGTTCGTTTGCATAATAATACGTTTCTGACGTAAAAGACATCGTATAAAAGTGGGAATGCCGACATCGCAAGTAAATAGCCATACGGCCATTTGCTTGCGATGTCGGCATTGCGATTCTACCAGAATCAGAGCAATGCAAATGCCACACTGCGAGAGAATCGGCGCCTGAAAAGTTCTGCGGAGAGGACTCCTGATATCGGTGGCGTTGAGGAAGATGGCAAAGAAGTTTGAGGCAACCGATGAGCTGGGAGTGGCACCAGGATGAGGACTTCCACCATTGCGGGAGAAGAAGTGGATGAGATCATGGTTCCCGTGATATCCCGTGTCAGAAGTGGCATGAGGTCAGTCTGCAGTGCCAGAGTGGTGTCGCGATAGTTAGACTTTCCATGGGCAATGATCCCCAATAACTGCGGCATGTTATATGATGGTAACCATACAGGATCCACAAGGTGCAGGAACTGCTGCCGCGTCACTCTCAACATCTCACCGACTTTGCTCTCCAATTTCTGGCGTTGGTGGAGATAGGAAACACTTGGGCCGTGGACCGACATGGAGCACTTCACCCTCACTGGTGCCGAAACACAGAACTGTCGCGTATACGAGGGAGGGGGGGGGATCACATCCGTCTGTTCTGCATGAATTTACTCTCCAACCCCATACGTGGCAGTGTGATGTGACATAATTATATTGGAAGGAAGGAAAGAGGCAAAATTTTATTGGTATGGAAGATGGTCTAATTGTACTAGAAGGAAATAAAAATACATAATTTTATTAGGAAAGAAAAAAGGCCAAATTCTATTACAAAGAAATAAAAAGTCATAATTGTATTTGAAAAAAAAATAGTCCAAATTCTATGAGAAGGAACTAAAAAGACATAATTATCTTAGATAGCAAGAGACAAGCATAATTCAATTAGGAGAGAAAAAGGCCCAATTCTATTAGAAGCAAAGAAAATGACATAACTCATTTAGAAGAAAAGAAAAAGTCCTAATTGCATTTGAAAAAAGGTCCTTATTCGGACTCTTTTTTTTCCAACGGCACGCCAATATGCCTTTTTATCAGCATTTTTACATCAAATGTGGCACGCCAATATGCTTTTTTAGTTTAAAAGGAACTAAAAAGGCATATTGTCGTGCCCACATTTGATGTTAAAATGCGGACACGACATATCTGTACTGGCGTAATTCCCTCCGCCATTTCCCTCAGATTGAATGTGCTCGCTCTTTTCGCCATTTTCGCTCAGAGCCGACCATGGAAGAGGACGTCGCCTCCAGTACCAAAAGGGGGCCACATGGTCAGCATAGGTTCCGGATGAGGTGGCCTACGTAACCCACCATGGATGGAAAAAAACTGCTAGATGGGTCCGTAGAATCGCACCTCAGCTACGACAGCCAATGATCAGTGGCCACAGGTCCCCAGGTCTTTGGGTTGCAAGAGACTCACTCATGAAGGCCACAGAGTACACTTGTTGCTGAAGTTTTGCGAGGAGAAAGACGGACTAGAAAGTCCTGCCCGTTTTTGCTGAGTCAACTAACCTGTGGAGGTGCGAGGCCCGTCTGGCGCTAGAATGCATGTCATATAGAGTGGGAGTACAAGGCAGAGAGCGGCCATCAGGAAGCAGCAGCGATTCCGTCGTCCATATAAAATGAAGTAAGAGGTCAAATCTCTCTGATCTGGTGTTCCAACCTAAGTAGCAACATGATTGTCTCCCTCACGTTACCTATTTTAGATAGCCGTTGGAGCCGTCGATGTTCCTGCGACACGAAGTGTGCTTCAAGTATAAAATTGAACTGATTGGCCTAGGGTCGTAGAAAGCCTCGTAACAACTGAATAGTGCTGAATGCACCTGCAGGAAGTTGTGTTAGAAGAGGTGTAAATTCAGTGTGTTTCTATGTTAAAATATTTCTAGAAGATGAAATGAACTGAATAAATGCGCTTTTATGTTTAAAATATTCCTGTTAGAGTGTATTGTTGTGTATTGTTCCTGGGTTGAGACCAGGATCCTGGGCTTAACCCCCTCATTTTTTTTTATAAGTTCGCCGCTACGTCATAAATAAAATGAATAAATACCCCCTCAAGCAGCTGCTTGCCACAGAGGTCTGACAGGAGCCTGTCAGTTTATATGCCACAGTAGAAGGTCTGTGAGGATGGCAGGACCTCAACAGAAAAACGACTCATACATCCATGCCTTACCCGTGACTCCAACCCAGGTATCAGCCGAAAATACTCAAGGGTGGTCATGACAAATGGTTTCCGTATCCACGATTTTTTCGAACCTAAGGTTCATTGCGACCAAAAGTTGGAAATAAGACAAAACAGTCATAAAAAATGGATCAGGGTGGAAAAGATTGGCATCCTTATTGAGAAAATGTATATAGGTGTGAAAGATTTGTAAGGAATGGATAAGGATGATGTCCTATGAAAATATATATTTATATTGCAAATGGTTATGATAAAACAAGGTAGGGGGAAAAAGCTAGTCAAGTCAAAACTTCCCACAAAATTGGATATTCTGAGACTCGGATTCCATAATGAGTCTCAACTCATCCAGAAAGCATTTTCTGCCTGAATAAAAAGAAAAAACAGGAAAAATGTGAAGAATGTAATATAAAATATAATTCAATTACTTTGTTCATACAAAATATATTTTTTATAATTCTTCATGTTGTGTAGTGAAATAGCTTGTAGTTTTGTTATAAGTTCTTCATGTTGTTTGTAAATGTATTTGTGTTATTTTTCATGTATTCTTCATGTTGTTTGTAAATGTATTTGTGTTATTGTTCATGTATTCTTCATGTTGTTTGTAAATGTATTTGTGTTATTGTTCAAGTATTGTTCATGTATTTTATCATTGTGTTTTGTGTTATTGTTCATGTTGTTTGTAAATGTATTTGTGTTATTGTTCATGTATTCTTCATGTTGTTCGTAAATGTATTTGTGTTATTGTTCATGTTTTCTTCATGTTGTTAGTGTTGTCTTATGTTAGTTAAGTATGTGAAAAGTAAGATTTATAGAATGTCCAAAAGGGAACAATCTTTAAAAAATAAGATGATGTATTTATATAGTTTAGATTTTATTTTTTTATCATCATGGTGTAAAATTGATTTAAAGTTATAATTTGTAATATTAAGTTCTTTTAGATTATTATAATATTTTATTCTTTGTCTTTGAAAAAATGGGCAATCAAAAATAATATGAGATAAAGTGTGTAGGATAATATGAGATAAAGTGTGTAGGACACTACAATGATTACAATTTGGAGAATTTTTTTGTTTAAATCTGTATAGTGTTGTATTTGTATAAGCATAATTAGTTTTAATTTTAATAATAAGGTTGATTTCCTTTTTGTTTAAACCATAGTCATTATATTTTTGGATTTGATTTGATATGTTGAATCTATGTGAATTTATTGCATGAGTGGAATAATAGTTTTTCATTTTCACTAATTTTTTGTTTTCCTGTTTGTGGAGCAAATAAAGTGAGGAAATTGAATAGAGGTTTGTTGTTTTAATGCATTTTTAGCTAGTTTATCTACATGTTCATTGCCTTTTATCCCAATATGAGAAGGTATCCATTGGATGTGTAAATAATTTTTTTGAGAAAAGTATTGATAAGTTAATATTAAAAAATCATTTGTAAAAATTGGGTATTTAGATTTAAATAAGTTTTGGTTCATTAAGTTAATAGCTGATTTACATCTGAGATTATTACAATATGGGAGTTATTAAATTAAAGTGCCCAATTGATGGCAAATAAAATTGCAGTTGCTTCTGCTAGAGTAATGAGTATTGGATAGGTAATTTTGAAAGACTCACTTTTGTTAAATTGTGGACAAAAAATGCACCAAACGTGCATTTAGTTAATTCACAAAAGGAGCCATCAGTAAAAATTTGAATAAAATTTTGATATTCGGAATTTAAGTGGGAAGTGGAAAGTAAATTAAGTGTTGATATATCTAAATCTTTTTTATTAATAATTCCTGGAATTTGTAATGAGATAATGGGGGGACAGCTTGTCCAGAAAGGGAAATTAGTTTGGATGTTTCAACTGATTTGTTTGTTAATTATATTTAAAATTTGATGATTGTTATTAAAATATGAAAGTGTATTGTTTTGACGATTTGAGGTGATTTTATCAATTATGGTGTTGGAATTATTCTATAGATTAAATTTGAAAGAGTGTATTTTTTTGCATTGATATCGGTGGAATTTCAGTTTCGGCGTATAAATCCGACAACTACTTACTACCTCTGGGTAAACCCAGTATGTGTCTTAAAATATTTGTTTGTGTTTGTTCTAATCTTTTAGTTTTAAACTGATTTAAGTTATTTAAAAATTCTAATCCATATTGAGATTTAGGTTCAATAACGTTATTATAAATATAGAGTAAATTTTTTATACTGCATCCCCATTTAGCATTACCAAAAAATTTTATAAGATTAAATAATTTATTTCCTGTATTGATTGCTTTATGAATTTGTTTGGTCCAATTAAGTTTAAAGTCAAAGTGTAAACCTAAAATTTTGTGTCTTTGATAATTTTAATTTTTTGGTTATTTAGAAAAAGGTTTAATTTTTGGATTGGAAATTTAGTTATATGAAAAGGTAAAATGATAGTTTTTTTCATTTGAAATGGTAAGATTCCATTTGTTACAATAGGTGTAAAGATTATTTAGGTTTAGTTGAAGTATATTTTTTATTGTTTCTGGATTTTTGTGTTGGAACCAGATGACAAAGTCATCAGCATAAATTCATAATTTAGATTATGAGTGAAATTTTTAGGAAGATCATGTAAAAAAATATTAAATAGGTTAGGGGAGAGTATATCTCTCTGAATTACTCCTGTTTTGATTATGTGTTTTTTGTGAAAAATGATTTTCAATTTTTACTTTAAAAGTTTTTTGGTGATAATATTGTATATTGATTTGTAGATGTTGCCTTCAATATTTAAAATTTTTAATTTGTGTAAGAGTGCACTACGTTTTATAGAATGAAAAGCATTTTGGATATCTATAAAAATGGCCACCAGGTGCTGTTTATTAATAAAGGCTGATTCAACATCTGTTAATAAATGTAAAATTAAATCTTTGGAAAATTTTCCAGATTTAAAGCCACAAAAGTGTTTATTTAAAATGTATTTTTGTTCTATGAACCATGTAAGTCTATTGTTAATAATTCTTTCATATAATTTTAGCATATTTGAGGATAGGCAAATAGGTCTATAGGAGTTAAAGTCTTTATAACTTTTTTAGGTTTGTGTAAAAAAAATCATATAATTTAAGTTCCATTGTTGTGGTATATTTCCAGTTTTCTTAATATGGTTAAATAGTTTAAGAAGATGCAGTAAATAGTTTGGTGTTAATTTTTTTAATAATTTATTTGAAATTTCATCAGGCCCATTTGCTGTTTTATTTTTTAATTGATTTATGGCATTTTTTAGTTCAAAGAGTTTAAAAGGTAAATATAAATTATTGTGGTGTTTTTTAGAAAATTGGTAAAAATAAGTTTCATGACTAAATTCTTTAGTTAAAGATGTGGAATCAGTGGTTTTATTTAAGTGATGTATAGGAAATATTTCTGCAATGCAAGATAAGGAAACATTTTAGTATAATGCAAGTGATTGAATTGGTTTTGATTTTGTAGATGTTTCTTGGTTATTGTGTAATTTTTAAAAAATTTTCCATAAATTATTTGTTGTTGAATTTGATGAAAGATGAGATGTAAATGTGTACCAGTTGGATTTTTGAATAGTTTTGATTTTTTTGAAAATGGCTTTAGAAAGTCTATTATAATATTGGTAATCTCTAAATGTTCCTTTATTAATCATATTTCTTTCAGCTTTTTTTTATGGCAATTAATTTATTAATGTATATTATATGTGAATTATGACGTGGAATTTTCTTTGTGTGAGATGCAGTATGTTTTTTATGATAATTATTGGTATTGTTGGAGAATTTGGAATAATCTAAGTTTGTTTCATCAAGTTGGGCCTGATGAAGGTCTTGTTGAAATAAGGGCCAGTTTGTTATAGAAATAGAAGGTTTATTAACTTTTAATGGAAGAAGAAAATTAAAGATAGGGAAATGATCTCTTCCAAAGGAATCTAAAGAAATAGTCCAATTAAACAAATTTGAATGGTGGAAAATTCTTTTTAGTGAGGTAGTGAGGGAGGACAAATTTTTTAGTGAGGACCTTTAGTGGGGACAAATCAAAAACAAAAAATATCAGATATTTACTGTATATTGCATTTAATATTTACTAAAAATTTAATTGTTTTATTAGTGTTTACTCATCAGTGGATATTTTCATAATTTTTTTTGCATATGGGCACAGCCTATTTGCTTGCTTGAATTTCTCGTATATGCATATGCCATAAGTTATTGATATGTTCATTTTATATTTCGGTGCACTGCCCACACCCACCTGTCAAAAGTCCCTTTTGCTAACATCTGTCAAACGTCCCTCGAGTTTTGTTTACATTTGTCAAAAGCTCCTCGAGTTTTGTTTATATGCCACAACTCGTAGACACCCAAACCCATCCGAAGGTCTCAAATACGCCATCTTAGATTCTGATGTCAAAACCATTGGCAACTAATTCTGAAATCTACCCAGTCCAACTAAACTTACGGTGGCATCACCCATTAACCTTACATCACCCCTCAAACCTATAATGCAGAAAGTCCTTGAAATATGACGCAAACATCATGTAAGGACATGTCCGGCTCTTTGACGTCAGTTTTCGCAAAGTACTGCAGTGCAGCCCACTGTATTAAAAGAAAAATTATCTTGCACGGGGATAAAGAAAAATTATGAATTTTTCTTTAACCCCGTTTAGCTGATAACAAGGAGGTTGTGGGATCGATCCCACAACTCCTTGTTATCAGCCACAATGCTCGTATCCACTACGTCACATCTACAACATGGCTGAAGTGCTTAAAGATACGTGATCTCTTTAAAATTGAAGAAGTAAACGATTATTTTTATTCCTGAAAAATCACATTTAACTTGGGAATTAATTTTTAATTCCTTGTAAATCACATTTAACTTGAGAATTAATTTTTTTTCTTGTATTTATTTTTTTTCTCGTATTTATTTTTTTTTCTCCTTATTAACTTACGAATAAATTATATTTTTATTTCTTGCAAATTAGGAACATATAATTTTTATAAATTAATTTTTGTTTTCTATTTTTTATAAATTAACCTACGAATGTATTATTTTATAAATGAATTTTTTTCTTATAAATTAACTTACGAATAAATTTATTTCTTGTAAATTAACTTACGAATAAATTATAATTTTAATTCCTTGTGAATCACACACATTTTAACTTAGGAATATATTATTTTTATTTCTTATAAAAAAATTAACTTAGGAATAAATGTAATATTCCTTGTAAATAACATTGGGAATATTTTTCCCTTGTAAAGCGCATTTGGTAGTACGCACCTCAACTTCTCATCTCACCCCTCCTGTGGGCCACGTTTTACTGACGGATGGATTTGCAATTTTAAAAGCCCCTGTGAAATAGACCAAATAAGAAAATGTTTTGAAACATTATTTTTTTCCAAAATAACCAAATAAAGAAGTACATTCTTTGCTACGTATAATAATTATCAGCGTAATGCTGAGAAATACTGTTGGGAATAAACTTTCCCAATCTGAGAATTAAACGAAATAGACCAAGAAATAAATTTATAACTTCCTCGTACATTTTTTTAACCACGTTTTACTGATGGATGATGGATTTAAAATCTGGAAAGTCCTGCGAAATAAATATTATTTCTTCCAAACTGGGAATCACAAGTCTCCGAATAATAATTTATTAGAAAAACTTCTCAATCTGTGAAATACACAGTTCTCAGATCTTATTAAAGCCATCGCTTAATACCTAGGATTCAAAAATATCAATAAAAAAGGAGCAGGGATAGCGTTTGAAATATATTTGTTAACAAATATGGGTTTTGATCCAAGAACAAATTACTTCACATTTTAAAAACTTTATTCTGTATTTTAAGCATCTACTAAAAACCTTCAAGTTTCAACATGTAGTGTTTCAGATCAGTTAACCTTTTATCGTCATGCTCTCTTGTTGACAAAGTTCATGGGGGTGACTCGAGGGTTCACAGACTGAACTCCGGAAGAACGCTAGCTGAACATATCTCTGTAATATCTGTATTTGTTGCTGATAAGGTGTATAAACAAATTCCTCCATTAGCGACAGAAATAGATAACTCACTCTAAAGGTCACTAAAGAGATTGCCAATAGGGTTGTGGAGAGTGAGGCGAACACTCTGAAATTCATGGGGTGAGTCATGGACGAGTGGGGGTGAGTCATGTGACGTAACAAAGGGTTCAATATCTGTTTGTGCGCCTGTCGGTTGAAACATTCTTATCTTAGCCTCTGTCTAGTTCGGCTATACCTTTCTTCAGCTACGGTAGCACGAGTTAGTAACTAACATAATTAATTGTTCAGCGAAATTTCAACGCAGTTATTTTTTCCAGTATTAGTCCTGAATGTGTTCCATCTATCACTGATTTGGAAACTGCCGTACACAACATGATTAAAGAGGTCGTATGATCGCAACCGACGCGTTCTCCACTTTGTATATCGACGTTCCACGGACTCTGGGAGTCAGACAGCATTGGAGGCCCTATGGAACGGCTTCTAGACGACGGTGAATACAGCGAACTGTGGGGGTCTCGAGACGAGGCCATAGAAAAGTACATGGCAAACGTTCCTTTGACCCAAATCGGCGGCGGTAAAAAACGCAAAATTCAGCGCAAGGAAAAAACTCTATCGTTGTGGACAGAGCCTGGACGTCAACGTCAGGAGCTGTGTAAGTATTGGACCGTCCGAAATGCAAAGTAAGTTGTTCTTTTTATAACCTATTAGTACTGAGTTTTTTTTACATTTAATATTTTCACGCTATATTGCCCTACCTATAAGTTTTTAAAAATATTCTTTAAAATTGTTTCAAGTTGCATTCATCAATTAAGTTTATTGTTAACAATGGCGTGTTAAATTTAATGCCGTTATTTTAAAAGGAAAACTGTTTTGTTAAAAATGTGTTTTTTATCTACCTTGTAATTTGAGTCCAACAACCCCATATGTTAAAAATAATATCTTTTGTCTTCTCTATGCTCGTGGTAAAGGAGTCGTTTTCCAAAAATTATTTTCGGCCAGCAGATGTTAGGTAATGCTCCTTTGCATAGTAATTTCGTATTGAAATGTTTATAACTTGATTCCAGTAACTTTCACATTATTTGCAATTATCATATGGTTTTCGGAACACACTTATATAGATGATTTAGTGCTTACTGTTATTAATTATTTTAAGATATTACTGTATTTTAAACTTGATCTCTTTTAAGATAACTGGTAAGAATATTTTACGTTTAATATTCTGAGACAATTTCTGGTTTTATGTTTTAAGGGTTGCCACGAAAATCCTGGTTCACGGTACCAACTGTTGTATAGGGTATAACATAGGATAAACATATCTCTTAACATTAAGAATATTCTTAGCCCCCTATTTGGTTTTTACCGTGATCGTATAGTATTAATTAATTAATTAATTAATTAATTAATGACCCAGTATCCCACTGGGAAACAAAGTCATCCTCTCCAGACAAAAGGAGTCTGCAAAGGCAGTTAAAGACATTTATTTACAAATTAAACATCACTGATTCAATTCAACAAATTCGATTATTTCACAATCCACAAAGAAATTCCACAATCAATTATTTCAATTCCATAAACATACTCAACAGAACTTACAGATTCAGTAGACTGTCGTGATCACATCGTTTACTTCAACTGCCCCCCTTCTCTACTGAGCTAAACTTTTACGAGTCAATCGTAAGCCAACCGTCCAACCTCTCTGTGCTCTCTCGTTGTTACCATCAGAAGAACTCTACTATCTCTCACCTCATAGTCACCAAGGATCGCTATCGTGGAGAATTCTCATTGGCTCTCTCAACTCTCCGCTAGGGAGTGGGATAGGGTGCTGGACGAAAATTAGAAACTTCCAGAGTCCGTGTCCTTGGCCACAACCACGTGACTGTCCTTCACGAGTCCGTTGTCCCGTGATCCGGGGGAATTCTCTCTCAGGGCTGTCAGACAGGAGCAGTTCTGGAGCCAGACTCCTTTCCTTCAAAAGAGTATCGCTGAGGCGTGGACCGCTTTCCTTTGTAACACTTGCCCGGGATTACGCTGGCTGCCGACAGGTAAGTGGTCGGTCTAGCTAGGCGGTGCATCAACGGAATGGCCCTTCGTGATAATCCCTCGTATGGCACCGCTCCAATGGAAAGGAAACTGCAGTCTGGAACTTGAATACCGTTCTGCGCGAACTATGCAAATTCACGCAGAACATTTACTCAATTGCATTTATGAAAAATTTACTTCTATTTTGCCAATTTATTGAGTCAAAGCGATGTTAAACTTTCTTTAGAGTACTTCTTTTGTGTCTTACAATATTCTACTCTGGTGTGGGTTCAGTAAAGTGGGTGCTGATACACAGAACTGTCGGGTATACGAGGGGGGGATATCACATCCGTCTGTTCTACATGAATGGACTCTCCAGCCCCACACGTGACAGTGTGATGTGGCATAATTATATTGGAAGGAAAGAAAGAGGCACAATTTTTTTGGGATACAAAAAGGCCTAATTGTATCAGAAGGAAATAAAAAGACATAATTCTATTAGGAAAGAAAAAGGCCAAATTCTATTACAAGGGAAGAAAGTGGCATAATTCTGTTGGAAGGAAAAAATAGGCATAATCGTATTTGAAAAAAGAAATATCTAATTCTATTAGAAGGAGCTAAAAAGGCATATTGTCGTGCCCACATTTGATGTTAAAATGCGGACACGACATATCTGTACTGGCGTAGCTCCCGACGCCATTTCCCTCAGATTGAATGTGTTCGCTCTTTTCGCCATTTTCGCTCAGAGCCGACCACGGAAGAGGACGTCGCCTCCAGCACCAAAAGGGGGCCACATGGTCTGCATAGGTCCCGGATGAGGTGGCCTACGTAACCCACCATGGATGGAAAAAAAATGCCAGATGGGTCCGTAAAATCGCACCTCAGCTACGACAGCCAATGATCAATGGCCACGGGTCCCCAAGTCTTTGGGTTGCAAGAGACTCACTCATGAAGGCCAAAGAGTACACTTGTTGCTGAAGTTTTGCGAGGAGAAAGACGGACTAGAAAGTCCTGCTCGTTTTTGCTGAGTCAACTAACCTGTGGAGGTGCGAGGCCCGTCTGGCGCTAGAATGCATGTCATATAGAGAGGAAGTACAAGGCAGAGAGCGGCCAACAGGAAGCAGCAGCGTTTCCGTCGTCCATATAATATGAAGTAAGGGGTCAAATCTCTCTGATCTGATGTTCCAACATAAGTAGCATGATTGTCTCCCTCACGTTGCCTATTTTAGATAGCCGTTGGAGCCGTCGATGTTCCTACGACACGAAGTGTGCTTCAAGTATAAAATTGAACTGATTGGCCTAAGGCCGTAGAAAGCCTCGTAAGAACTGAATAGTGCTGAATGCATCTGCAGGAAGTTGTGTTAGAAGAGCTGTAAATTCAGTGTGTTTCTATGTTAAAATATTTCAAGAAGATGAAATGAACTGAATAAATGCGCTTTTATGTTTAAAATGTTCCTATTAGAGTGTATTGTGGTGTATTTTTCTGGGTTTAGACCACAACGCTGTTTACTTAGCCCCCTGATTTTTTATAAGTTCGCCCCAAAATACTCAGGGGTGGACATGACAATAATTCTATTAGGAGGAACTAAAAAGATATAATTTTATTAGAAGGAGAGAAAGAGGCATATTTCTATTAGGGGAAAAAAAGATCTAATACCATTACAACTAAGAAAGAGGCATAATTCTGTTAGAAGGAATAAAAAAAAGGCCTAATTTTATTAGAAGGAAGTTAAAAAGCATAACTTTATTAGAAAGAACTAGAAAAAATATAATTCTATTAAATGGAAAGAAAGAGGCCAAATTCAATTAAGAGAGAAAAAGGCACTATTCTATTAGAAGGGAAGAAGAAAGCGAATTCTGTTAGAAGCAAAAAAAATGACATACCTTTTTCTTTCCTTCTAATAAATATATAAATCTATTAGAAGGAACTAAGAAGACATAATTCTATTAGGTAGAAAAATGGAGGCATAATTCTATTAGGAGAGAAAAAGGAAAAATTCTATTATAAAGAAAGAAAGAAAGAAAGAAAAGAAGGAAGGAAGAAAGAGGCATAATTCTATTAGAAGGGAACAAAATGATATGATTTTATTAAAAAGGAAGAAAATGGCACAATTTTATTTAAAAAAGTTTAATTCTATTAGAAGGAACTTAATACATAATTAATTTAGATGGAAAGACACAGGCATCGTTCTATTAGGAGAGAAAAGGCATAATTCCATTAGAAAGAAAGAAAGAGGCATAATTCTATTAGAAGGAAAGAAAATGACACAATGTATTTAGAAGGAAAGATAAAAGCATTATTATATTTAAAAAAAAATTCCTAATTGCATTAGAAGAAACTAAAAAGGCATAACTCTATTAGAAGGAATTAAACAGTCAAAATTCTCTTAGATAGAAAGAAAGAGGCATAATTCTATAAAGAGAGAGAAAAGGCATAATTTTATTAGAATGAAAGAAAATGACATAATGTATTTAGAAGGAAAGATAAAGACATTATTGTATTTAAAAAAAATTCTAATTGCATTAGAAGAAACTAAAAATGCATAACTCTATTAGAAGGAATTAAACAGTCATAATTCTCTTAGATGGAAAGAAAGAAGCATAATTCTATACAGAGAGAGAAAAGGCATAATTTTATTAGAAGGAAAGAAAGAGGCATATTTATATTAGAAGGAAAGAAAATGACATAATGTATTTTAGAAGGAAAGATAAAAGCATTATTGTATTTACAAAAAATTCCTAATTGCATTAGAAGAAACTAAAAAGGCATAACTATTAGAAGGAATTAAACAGTCAAAATTCTCTTAGATAGAAAGAAAGAGGCATAATTCTATAAAGAGAGAGAAAAGGCAAAATTTTATTAGAAGGAAAGAAAGAGGCATAATTATATTAGAAGGAAAGAAAATGACATAATGTATTTAGAAGGAAAGATAAAGGCATTATTGTATTTAAAAAAAATTCCTAACTGCATTAGAAGAAACTAAAAAGGCATAACTCTATTAGAAGGAATCAAACAGTCAAAATTCTCTTAGATAGAAAGAAAGAGGCATAATTCTATAAAGAGAGAGAAAAGGCATAATTTTATTAGAAGGAAAGAAAATGACACAATGTATTTAGAAGGAAAGATAAAGGCATTATTGTGTTTAAAAAAAATTCCCAATTGCATTAGAAGAAACTAAAAAGGCATAACTCTATTAGAAGGAATTAAACAGTCATTATTCTCTTAGATGGAAAGAAAGAGGCATAATTCTATAAAGAGAGAGAAAAGGTATAATTTTATTAGAAGAAAAGAAAGAGGCCTGATTCTATTAGAAAAAAATATATATACCTTTTCTTACCTTCTAATCCAGTTATAATTGTATTAGAACGAAAAAAAAAGGCATAATTCTGAAATGACGAAAAGAAAACTTTTTAAGCAAGAAAGAAGAGAAGCATAATTCTATTTGAAGGAACAAAAAAAATCCTAATGAATTATCTTTATAATTTATTAATAAAAGAGAGTGATTTTAACAAGAAACGCTATGTATTTACAGAAATAGGATTTGCCTGAAAATGAATTTCGGTGTTATGATAAAACTATTAACGATATTAGGCAGAGAATTGGTTAATATATGCAGTAATTCGAACAGAATATTTTACGCAGGATGCATCAAACGTTTTTCAAACAATAACCTCGTACACTAACGCAAAGTTACATCATGAAATACTGTTTATACTCTTGTAATAACCATTTCCTAAACTTTCAAGAAAATATAGAAAAAAAAAGTATTCTTTTTGTGAATTTATTTGCATTCCTACAGTAAGCTTTTTGTTCCATTTTTATGGGTACTTTTCTTATCCTTTTATCCAGCAAGCTAAATAGTGTAATCGTACAGTCGCTCAAAAAATATCCGAACACTACGGTTGATTATAGAATTAAGAAAAAAATATCTGGCAAAGGTTTTGGTTAGAAATTGGTGATCTGGCAACCTTCGTTACGTAACACGAAGGTTGAGAGATCATTAATATCTAAAAAACTCGTTGCCAGATATTTATTCTGAATTCTATAATCAACCATAGTGTTCGAATATTTTTTTTGAGCGAATGTACACTTGATTTTACCAGATGAAGGTTTTTCGCTGGCCATTTGGAATAGTAGGATATCAACATTAACGAAAAGCATTAACGAAATTAACATTAACATTAACATTAGCATTAACGAAAAATAAAGGCTGCAGATTTGAAGAAGATTAAGGAAAAAGACCACAAATGAAAGAGCATTTCTTTACAAAGAGATATGGAGAATAGTAAAAGTTTTCATGACAAAAATAAAACACATCTAAGGACTCATATTCAATTTAATAATGTATTACAGATTTTCAAGGGGGATTGTCATCATTCCATTCTAATTCAAAAAGTATTACTGTTCATAATATTTCCCTTTAGTAACAGACAAAAGCAAGGCTGAACCTTAATCTTTAAATGCGAATGCAAAACTTGAAGTAATATGTCTTTAGCTAATGACATTGCCTTTTGTCGAGAATGCACATTCTGTGTCCTATACACAGAATAGATCGAATATTAAGAGGTTCCAAGTCATTTCGAGCAAAACATAGTCTCTCAAGAATCAGAATATCGAATGCTTTTCGATGTAAATGTATTATTTCTTCTCATATTCGCTTGTAAACAAGAAATATGTTGTTTTTAGTAAGAGGACAGTATTTAAATGGTAACTATGTAGATATTACGAAAATCTGAGCAGACGAAATTAGGGAACTGTGAGAACTTATACTTTGTACTATTTGTTGAAAAAAGAAGAACGTTTATTTGAATGTAGTGCTGAAACAAAAAGTATTGGCAGCGTAGATATCTAAGTATGTGAAAGTTGGCAGTTGTTTTGTGGTTGTTTTAAATCTGAGCGTCACTTTTTTTTGCATACAATGTATTAAATGGTAAAGTAACTACTAGTAGGTGTATAAAGTGGTAAGTGGTAAAGTAACAATGATAAGTATTTAAAGATTCAGTGAAGGATTTGGGGAGGGGATCTACTGGATAGATCTTTGGAGACAGATGGTAACCTTCTGTCACGGCCATCCCGCAGTTAAAATAATAATTAACTGGCAATTAATGTGTGCAGGATATGGCTTTCCTGCACACGGAGCCAGAGCTTAACGTTCCATTAGAAGGACGGCCACCTATCCAAGCCCATCGGTGTCCTCTTTCATATCGCGAGCAGGTTGAAGTTAGCGGGCATAAAGCTCAACTATGTTTCCTTATTTCTCCACAATTTAAAATCTTGAGATTCGGAAATGACATATTTGAAAACTCGAGATTCGGAAATGACATATTTGAAAACTCGAGATTCGGAAATCAAATATTTGAAACTCGAGATTCGGATATTAGATATCTGAAACTCGAGATTCGGAAATGAGATATTTGAATTTTCGAGAACTCATGAGTGTTTCAAAAAAAAAATCTAATTTTAAACAAAATGATTGTTTTTTCTTAGATTTTTCTCAAACTTTTATCAAAATAATTATAATTGAAATCAGTAAAAGTTTCTAAACAACAAAACTGTGTTTATAAAGCAAATTGTTCTATAATTATGATATTTATTTCAAAAATATTATTAAACAAAAGTATTCTGTGTTTTATTTTTAGTGTTTAATACCACAATTTTCGCTAAAACAGTACTTACAGCTATTGTGTTTAAAGCAATACTTTAAAAAAACATAAGGCATCGATCACTTTATCTAATAATTTTATTATTAGTATTAAAATAAAATAAGTACATGTAGTCGATTAATTTATACAACGCTTCATGAAATAATATAAAAATAATTAACTAACAAATTTTTCTACGGGAAAAATTTTTTTCTTTGCGAAAATATGGAATTTATTATTTTGGCAGGCCATTTACATTACACTGCGAATAACACTTTATGAAACTATTAAACAAAGAAACTTCCACGAAACATATTTCATTGAACTAGACTGTTCCCAAATCATCTTGACAGAAACTTTAGAAACTGTTCCTTTATACTTATAGTAGTATTTCTGTTGGCAATGGACGTTTTACAAATGACATACAACAAGGAAATACAGAATTATAAATATAAAACAGAAAAATGCTCTTAAATCCCCCATCCATTTTCAGAAGGGATAAAAACAATGCGAATTATATCTTGGTTACGCTTTTTTGACAATGAGTAATGAATAAACGATCAATAAGATAAAATACAGTAAATGTGACAAGGATCAGCGCGAGGAGACGTGTTACAATTACGTCATTATTGAAGAAGGAGTTTGTTCAAGAAGAGTCAATAACAGGAATGAGATAAGGCTCTTGTTCTTTGCAGAAAAAAAAAAGATTACGACAAAATTCAATAATGGAGAAGAGGCCATTTTGAAACGAAAGCTAATAGTGTTGCTACAAACCTTTTCAGTTGCATCCAGGAGCTTTAACAGTTTGGTTGGCTTTTGACCAAACTATTTTTTGTAATCCATTGGCGCCGTTCTTGTGCAAAGTCTAAGAAAATGTACAAGGTTTCGGAAATCGCTCTGCGGCACTTTTTCTCCCCGCAAATCCCAGGAAAATCAATTTACTTAACCATGGAGCCATTCGACCGTGTTATTTATTTACGAGAGGTTTAACTTCCGACCTTGAAGAATTCTTATGACACCTATCATGTTTCGCAAAAAAGCGAAGTTTCTTTCTATATACAGTTAGTCTATTGTGTTGTTTAAGTAGTGCTATATATTCCTTCAAATCTGCAGCCTTTTGTCGTAGCAGATTTACCCGGTGCTGCTTGGGTATAAAACATTTTAAAATTAGAGGCAATTTAAATTATTTAAAGGACAAGGAGTCGTGGTGCTGGTATGGGCTCAACTATAAAGAAATTTTACAACCAATTGCAGGAGTGAATGGGTTGGGTTGTTTTACCTTTGAGGGGGCGGGGGTGGCTCAGTCGGTAGCGCGCCAGGCTCGTAATCTGCAGTTTCCAGGTTCGAGACCCAGCTGGGTCAGCGTTGAGACTTATCTCCGCAAAATTCCCCGCCCTGCCCACGGTCAGTAGGGGACACCAATGGGCTTGGAAAGGCCGCCGTCCGTCAGATGGGACGTTAAGCCGTGGCCCCGTGTGCGGGAGAGCCATACCCTGTGCACGTTAAAGAACACGCTGGATGGCCTTGACGGGAGTCTACCATCTGTCTCCCAACAGCTGTTCCAGTGGGTCCCCTCCCCCAACCTTCTCTGAGCCTTCGGGGTCCTTGTGACCTGGCCATTTAGCCCATGGTGTGCAAAAAAGTGCCGCTCAGAGGTAAAACAACCCAACTTTACCTTTGAGCGACACTTTTGTTTTACACACAATGGGCTAAATGGCCAGGTCATAAGGACCCCAAGAACAGATGGTAGTCTCCCGTCAAGGCCATCCAGCGTGTTCTTTAATGTGCACAAGGTATGGCTCTCCTGCCCACGGGACCATGGCTTAACGTGCTATCCGATGGACGGCGGTCTTTCTTAACTCATCGGTTCTCCTACTGACCGTGGACAGGGTTGGGAGTTTGCAGAGATAAATCTCAAAGCTATCCCAGCTGGGACTCGAACTGGGAACTGAAAATTACGAACCTGGCGCGCTACTGACTGAGCTAACCCGTCCCAGATCCACAACTTATTCATGTTAAAGAGCATGTTGGATTGGTTTAAGTGGATGCTTCCTTCTGTCTACTAACAGCTATGAAGTGATTGCCTCTCCTCTATCCAACTCTTAGCCCTTGATCATTTAGCTCATTGTGTGCACAGAGTTAACACCCAGATGTAAAACAACCCATTCCATTGGTCTTGTTCATTGCCAGACCTAGGGGAGTGGGGAGGGGCTAGAGAATCATGCACCATCCCTTCCTTTGAGAATGTTAGTCAGGGATGGGACATTAAGCCGTGGTCCCATGTGCGGAAGAGTTATACCCTCTGCACGTTAAAGAACACGATGGATGGCCTTGACAGGAGGTTACCATCTTTTTAGTAACAGCTGTCCAGTGGGTCCCCTCTGACAATCTTTTCTGAGTCTTCGGGTCCCAATCACCTGGCCATTTAGCCCATTGCGTCGAAAAAATTGCCGCTCAGAGAACATATGAAATTTTTTTAAAGACCTCAAAAACGAAAAATAAAATATACTGCATTGGAAATGCAGTCTCTTGCCACTGACCCCTTTGAGGCAGGAGTGGTGCAGTTAATAAGGCGTCAGGCTGGTAATTTGCAGTTCGCAAGTTCGAGTCCCACCTGGGCCAGCGTTAAAATTTAGCTCCGAAAAACCCCCACTTTGCCATCGGTCAGTAGGAAACACCGATTGGCTAGTAAAGGTCTCCTTACGATGGATGGGACGCTACACTAGCCCCATTGCGAGAGAGCCATAGCTTGTGCATGTTAAAAAACACGCTTGATGGCCTTGACAGGAGACAGATCAGTCTCCTAACACCTATCCAATATGTCCCTTTCCCTCAACTTTCTCTGAACCCTCAGAGACCTTATGATGTTGCTATTATGTGCAAAAATATGCTGCTCATCGGTACAACACCGAATCTAACCCTCCTCCTTATCTTTTTACTTTTTCCGGCTCGGTTCCGTCACTCCCACTCCCCCTCTTTATTTTTTACAGGACTGGTCTTATCCAGGACGGTTTTATTTTTCATATCACTGCTATCTGCTAAATAATAAAAAAATAAATACCTCCTCAAGCTGCTGCTTGCCACAGAGGTCTGACAGGAGCCTGCCAGTTTATTCGCCACAGTACATGGTCTGAGAGGATGGCGGGACCTCAGCAGAAAAACATTACTACATCCATGCCTTACCCGGGGTTCGAACCCAGATCCCTTAGATCAGTAGCCCAGTGTGCTAACCACTCGGCCACGGGACGCCTTCTATCTGCTAAGGGTGAGGCTATTCATTGATAACGATGAAGTCCTTCTTCCTTTTCAAGTAACACTTAGGTACACACTTAACTATTCCTTTACTGATTCTGCCAAAGGTAAAGCCAGAAATGACTTCACACGTCTTCTTAGTACAGAATTAGCTTCATCTTTGGGACTTACACATTCCTATTCCGAAGAGTAGAGAAAATGAATCACTTGAATTTCCGTTAGCATCAAGACCTCCGGCTGTGAGCTCTCAGGATCATTTTTTTTCTTAGATCCACACGAACCTATCGATTGGCAAAGTAAACCCGACACTCCCCCGAGCAACTTCCTGTGTCACGCCCCAAAACAACATTATCTTAAAATGATTGATGCTTACCAAAACATACGATTGCAAAGCAAAAAAAATATATTGAAAGATAAATAAATAGCTTTTTCCTAATTTGTTAGTCATTAGAAATGTAGGGTTTTCATTTTGAAGTGAAAACATTTTCCTGAGGAGCTTTAAGAGTATGTTTTTTTCCCTTAGTGTCTCTTCAATACACTTGGGGGTTCACCGCCATAGCTTAAATAATTAATACATTTAAAACTCTATCAGGATTTCGCTACCTACAGTTCATTTTATGAATATTTCACAACATCTATGAGGAAAAGTGGATCAAGATCAATACCGAAATGAAAAATCGAACACCCAAAATTTTTAATTCTCTACCGATAGATCTGTTATGCTTGAGCGCTTGTTCAGAAATTAAACCAAAAGTTTTGAAATAGTTATTAGATATAAATGTTTAAAAAGTCATATCCTGTATCGTACATTGTTTTTAGTAACTAAAATAATAGTATGAAAGGATGACTTGTGCAAAGTTGATAATTTTTTAATAACAGAGCTTACAGTGTAGTGTTTATAATTGGGTTTATAGCATGCCTTGATTATACAGGTTTATATGCGTTTAATTTTTCCTCTGTATGTTTTACCTCAATTTTTTTCTTCTGTTATTCATTATGTGTATATTTTTCCGTATACATGTCTTACTTTTAATTACGGAGGACGTTCAAAAAGTTCTTGACACGTGTTTGTAGATATGCACTCGTTTTTCCGAAGTTAACGAGCTACGACTTATTTGAAAACTTTTCATTACTTGTTAAAAACAAAGGCTGTATCATCACTTCTCTCTACGCTGCCGGTGCATAAATTTCGGTCTGAGAAATCAGTGCGTTGTTGCTATGGAGTCTACTAAAGATCGGGAAAGATTTGACATTTTCACAAGGATGCAGATTGCCGACGACGAGAAAAAAATACTGCTGATTTATCAAAAGTATATGGGGATCATACCTGTTCATATGGCACTGTCATGAGATGGATGCGCAAATTCAGAGAAGGACGGCAGAACTTCGAAGACCTGCCTCGTATAGGAAGACTGAAGGAGGCCGTGAACGAGAGAACCATCGCCGCTGTTCGTGAACTCATTAAGAGAAACCCATACATCACCGTGCAGATAATAAGTTTAGATGTAAGTATATTGATTGATAGTGTAGAAACAATTATTCATCAATATCTAAAGTTTCGAAAAATCTGAGCCAAATGGATACCTCACAAACTGACAGAATAGCAAAAGAAGGGATAGAGTCGGGTATTCCCAGTAAGATCGACAACTATGTTTGGGTCGTTGAAGATGAACAGCATCCCCAAATCCTCAGACAAGACTTTCACTGAAGGAAGAGGATGTTCACAATTTTTTTCAGTTCCCAAGGAGTAGTAGCGGTGGACACTTACCTGAAAAAATGACTATAAATATCCAATACTAGACCATCATTGTTTTTCCCAAAATGGCTAAAGAAATGAAGGAGCAGCGTCCAACAACAGGCCTGTTAAGGGTTCTACTTGTTAATGACAAATGCCAGTGCTCACAAAACCTGGCAAGTTACAGCTTATCTGTAGCAGGAAAAATCAACAGCTAGCCATCGCACATGTTCACCAGATCTTGTATCATGCGAGTTTTGGCTGTTTCCAAAAATTAAAGAGGAACTTCCTGGGAAGTCTTTTTCAAGAGTGCAAGACCTTGCAAATTGCGTTCATTCAGAGTTGCGGAGTATTCCCCAACAGGAGTACCACCAAGCGTTTCAGAATTGGCGTAGACGTCTGCAACTTTGCATAGATGCTGATGAGGACTACTTTGAAGGACAGCAAAAGTTTTGTTGAGGTAAGTACAATGGTTATTGTTCTGCAGATGCATATGAAGAACATTTTGAACGCCCTACGTAATACATTACGTAAATAGCATAAATAAATAATAATAAAATAATAAATACCCCCTCAAGCAGCTGCTTGCTACAGAGGTCTGACAGGAGCCTGTCAGTTTATACGCCATAGTAGAAGGTCTGAGAGGATGGCAGGACCTCAGCAGAAAATAACACGAACATCCATACTTTACCCAGCTCCCTCAGATCAGTAGACAAGCACGCTAACCACTCAGCAACGGACGGGCCTTATACAATTACTCATTATGTAATTAATTACCTTTAGCTAAAGAGATTGTTAACCTGATTTAAATAATGTTTTCTTACAATGATTTGTTTCTTTTAACATTTCGCTTCTTGATGTTTAATTGCTAGAATTAACTGCTGATATATAACGTAAATAAAATGAACATATGCCTTATAAAATTACTCATTACATAACACCTAAGGTGGGTGGTAATTGTCATGGGCAGTGGTAAGGGAACGACGCAGACTTTTATTTCGTCACGTGAAATTAGATATCCTGCTTGAACTGCGCCAAATGTGATGGGCAGTGATGGCGAAAGATTAACCACTCTATATTAGAGGACGATCAACTAGTCCCTTAATTACATTCACCTTTTAATTTAGATTAACATTTAATTTAGATGAAATAACAGGTTCGTGGGTGGTTACACCCGTACCGACGTATGCCTCAGACTTGCTGCGCCAAGTGATATGTAGAGATATGTCCAACAATTCACGCACGAGAGTTGTATCGGGATGATACAGTTTATTCACATTTATACACAATCACGTGCTGGGGATGCGCTCGACTCCGTAGGCCATTGCTGTTGCAAACAATTATGCAATGAGGTGGAGAACCACACTTCGCAGATTCTCGCTTTACCGACCTCAAACTCGGCGAAAGGATATTTAACCTTTGCCTACAATGTGGTTCACACAGAACCCAATTCAGTTCTCATAGAACTGTACTCGGTTCACCGAGAACTGAACCTTGATTCTCACATAGAATCGAACCCTCTCTTTAAGGGTTTTGTTTGAGTAAGAGCGGCGTCCCTTGCAGCGTGTTCAAACGTCCTTCCTGTTTGACAGTGACGCTCAAGATTGTTGTTTACTCTCACTGGTGTAATCTCCAGCGCCCGTACTCCCGCCCGAGGCTAGTTGTAAATGGTCTTAAAAAGGGATTTTGGACTCCTCAGTCGTGCAGGCAGGAAGCTCAGACCCGAAAACAACAGCTATGAGTCACATCCCCACAATAGCACTTCCAAAACACATTTAATACATAAAATATTTACAACAAAATTACAATAAAAATGCAACAACAAATAAAAATAAATAAATTAGAGGGTCATGACAGTAATACTGCTTTAGACACTTTTTCCTTAACATAATTCTATTCATTAAATCTTTTATATACACCAGCGTTTGATTTCTAGAATTAGCTGTTAATATGTTGCATAAAATGATCACTAAATACATCACATATTACTAAATCACTTTACCTAAAGTAATTGGTAACCCTCACCCCCTTAAGAATGTTTTTGTTCAATACAATATCTTTCAGGTAATTTGCATTTTCTAGAGTTTAATTTCCAGAATGAGCTGTTAATATATTACTTAAATACAATGTTTAAACCTCATAACCTCATAAAATCATACAGTACATAATTAAATTTCCTAAGTGGGTTAGTAACACTGAATTAAATGCTTTTTCTATAATATAATTCTCTTCATTTAATTGTTCTTTTTTAATAATAATAATAATCTTTATTTTTCTTTTTCACATCACATTTACATCATATTTGGAGCAATGAAATAATGCATACATAACTATGATACTACGAATCCAGGGACTTACTTATCTGCGGAAAATTTTGCATTATATGTATCGGTTCCATTGTACATAATGAAATAATTTACAATCACAAATAATACGTGATATCACACAATGTAGACGATTATCAAATAAAACTAAGTAGAGAAACACAAAAACAAAAATACATTTGTAAAATATGAAATTCGAAATATTAATTTTTCCATGATTTCAAAAAACGAATTTTTTGTTTTATTTTTGAGAGTGGCATATTTTTCAAACTGTAATAGATGTCGTGGCATTGAATTAAAGATGAATGGTACTTTGTACGCTTGGATAATTTTACCATAATTGTTAATGATTTTGGGCAATAAGTAGTATCCCTTAGTGCTCAACCTTGTTGCTGGATGTAGAGGCTTTTTTCAGCTTTGCAGTCTTTACTAAAGTAATATTTTAGAATTATGATATACTTGTATAAATCGTCGACAAGTAGAATGGCTAACTTAAAAATCTTTCCTTCTTGAGGCTGAAGTTTCTAATAGGGTGAGAAATCAATATTGTTTTTAAAATATTACTTTGTATTATAAAAATGCGGTCAATGTGAGAGGAGTAAGTTGAACCATAGACTGATAAGCCCGTATCGAATAATAGATTCACAGTAAGACTTGTACACTAAGACACATACATCAGTAGGAACTGTACTCTGTAATTTATAGATTTATAGGCACATCTAAGACTATCACAAAGATTATTAATATGGATCATTCCATCTGAAATTCTTATCAAAAATTAAACCTAAATAATTAAATCATATTACTTGTTCTAAATCTGGACAGCAACAGTCATTGCTTTTCATCAATTGAAAATGAGTTTCGTTTATACATGTATTGGAGTGAGCTTTGATAGATTCTACCGTTGTAATTTCTATACCAGGTGAGTGGATATTCATAACCTTGGTCTTATTATTGTTCAAATATATATGATTTTTATTTAATTATTTTATTATTTTGTTAAGATCAAGTTAGGAATTGCAAATAACTGTTTCCAAATTATAATCATAATTGACTAATACAATATCATCGGTGTATAGAAAGATTGAGACAGAAAATTTAATATCTAATAAGTCGTTAATATATATTAAGAACAGCAATGGACCCAAAATTGACCCCTTGAGGTACACCATACTGTGAAGTCTTAGGAGAGCTCTTGTAGTCTTTTATTTCGGTGGTAATGTATCAACCATTTAAATAAGCTTTGAACCACTTGAGAAGTTTACCTCAAATGTCAATTCTTTCCAACTTCCTGAGCAAAATATCAGAATCCAAGGTATCGAAGGCTTTACTTAAATCTAAAAAGATACAACATACGAGTTTACCTGTATTTAAAGTGCAATTGACAGTATAAGCAAAATTCTCTAAAAATAAGCTGATACTCTTATTTTTTTTTTCGAAACCGTATTGAGCTGAGTGTAATTTTTATCTCTCCATAATTTTCTCAATTTTTGGTAGTATAGCAATAGGCTTATAATTTTTAATATCTCATTTATTTTCAGATTTATTGATTAGCTTTATTAGAGAAGTTTTAAGCATGGTTGGTATATAAGGTTGATCAAATATCAGGCTTTATTAACTTAGCTACAGCATTTGAAATATTTATTACATTTGACACAGTATTTGAATATATTTATTGGTTTAGCTACAGCATTTGAATTTTGTTCTTTACAGATTTTTATATGTTTCATACGTATATGATCAATACCAGGTGATTTCTGAGGGCTGATATCTTTGATTATTTTGAATACATCAGTTTCGTCTATATCTTGAAAATACATCGAGTTCTGTGTTGTTTGGGTTGGGTTGTTTTACCTCTGAGCGGCACTTTTTTGCACACCATGGGCTAAATGGCCAGGTCACAAGGACCCCGAAGGCTCAGAGAAGGTTGGGGGAAGAGTAGCCACTGGAACAGCTGTTGGGAGACAGATGGTAGCCTCCCGTCAAGGCCATCCTGTGTGTTCTTTAACGTGCAAAGGGTATGGCTCTCCCGCACACAAGGTCACGGCTTAACATCCCATCCGACGGACGCGGCCTTTCCACGAGTTCTGTGTACTGGATGTTGAAACCAAATCTGAAAAGTCACATTGGCTAGGATTTGTTCCCTTAGGTCAGACACAGATGTAATGAAATAGTTGCTGAAATTCTCTACGATTAGACTAATTGTCAAATCTTTTGATATGCTCTTTAAGAATGCATCATCGGTATTTCTTTTGATGCTTACACCAGTAATTTCATTAATGTAATATCATGTTTTTTTAACATTGCCTGCGGCATTTTCAAAAAGCTGAAAATAATATTCCCTTTTGCATTCGTAATCAGATTATTGACCTTGTTTCTTGTTGTTGTATAATCATCATTTCCTAATGTTTAATTCCCAGATAATATAGCTGTTGATATATCACCTAAATACAATTAATAAATGTTTAATAAATAAATAATAAAAAAATAAATACCCCCTCAAGCAGCTGCTTGCCACAGAGGTCTGACAGGAGCCTGTCAGTTTATATGCCATAGTAGAAGATCTGTAAGGTTGGCAGGACCTCAGCAGAAAAACGACACATACATCCATGCCTTACCCGGAACTCGAACCCAGGTCCCTTAGATCAGTAGCCAAGCGCGCTAACCACTCGGCCATGGGACGGTACTCGGCCATAATTACTTTACCTAAGGAGGTTGGAAACACCGCGTAAAACACTTTTTTGCTCTAACATGATCTCGTCATTTAATATTTCTTATAATAACGTTTAATTTCTAGAATTAACTGTTAATATATCATTAAAATACATTAAATACCTTATAAAAATCATGCATTGCATAATTACCTTACCTAAGGAATTTGGTAAGGCTTGGATTTTGGAATTGGTAAATTTTAACATATTTTCCTAATAAATTCTCCTTGTTTAATTTCCATTTCAAAATTTTTCATTTCCAGATTCAGCTTTTTATATATTAAGTAAATACAATTACCTTGTAATATTACTGATTACCTCATTATCTTACAGATGTCCTGGATTTCGTTATTTAAATCACATATCCGGAGAACAAGAAAAAATGAAAACAGAATTCTTTCTTTCGCATCATTCCAACAGAAGGAAACTGCACCATTTTTCTCACATTGACAGTTGAGATTCCTCTCGAAGAAAGATAAATTTGTTGGTCATAATTCAAGCGAAACCGACAAATCCTGGATAATAAATCGAAATGATGTGTATCAGAAGAAAAATGATGCCGCATTTGGGGGAAACACATTGTATCATAAATAAGAACTGAATCAAATGCTTTTCTTAAGTTATCTATCTGTAAACAAATCTATCTCTCAAGTTATGACATGCAGCAAAGAATCCTGTTATATATTAAATTCTTCTAAATAATGTCGGAAGCGCTGTCATAAATTTTACCAGCTTTCTATGATCATGTGGTATGACCCTCAGGAAAGCACTATGGCGTCGAATTAATTTCGTCGCATACATGAATCGTAAATATGTCTGAAAAACTTCGAAGAATCTAGCAAACAGTGACGAAATTTAGTGTTAATTTATTACGGAATTCTTTCTGTTATCGCAGAATGTTTTATGACTTTTATTCTTTTTTTTTATCGCTAAAGATGCGAATTATTTTTTTCAATTCGGGTGAGAAGGGTCAAAGATAATATTTCTGTATTTCTCTTTAGTACTTTGTGTAGAATATTAAAACGCATCGTAATACTGAGCTTCGTATATCAAGATGTGGCCTTAGATTTGTTTATGGACTGCAAAACAGTCTGATTTTTAACTTTTTGGGGACTAAATCTTACTAATAGAGATTTAGTATGATATTTTATTTGCGTAAATCTTATTTTAGTCTGATATTTTATGAGACCAAATATTATTATTTTAAGATTTAGTCCGATTTTTAAGCTTTTGGGATTAAATATTACTATTGTAAATTTTTTAGTAATATTTAGTTTGATTTTTAACTTTTAGGAGACTAAATCCTACTATTGTAGATTTAGTCTGATATTTTATGAGACTAAGGGGCTTAAGTGGAAAAGATTCAAGGGGGGTAAGCGCAAAATATTTGAGAGGTCGTAACTGTTTGGGAGTAGGTGATTGTGTGGTTAATAGGAGGGAGAGGTACTCATTCTGCAAAAATATTTGCAACTTACGAATGGGAAAAATGCAAACAGAAGGTTGAATATGTTGAATTACAGAAATGCGTAGATAGAAAGTTTTACATGCATTATATAAATTTGCACATACTGAAAAATAAACAAAAACTTCATTATAAACCAAAATAAATATCTGTTCATTTTGCTCTATTTAGCAAAAATCGCATCGTATTTGGTGTTAACATCAGTGAAAACTCGAGGTGTGTACATAAATAGTAGAAGGTGAACTATTTTACTCAATGAAATAATCGGGAAACAAATCGAGTTTTGACTGTTTTAAGCCCCTCCCTCCCTCCATGAATGTTCAAGGCCCTAGGCTAGTGCCTTATGCGCCTGTTGGGTAATCCTCCACCGGACGGAAAAGGCAAG
The DNA here is from genome assembly GCA_038380435.1 of Ryuthela nishihirai. Taxonomy (NCBI): domain Eukaryota; kingdom Metazoa; phylum Arthropoda; class Arachnida; order Araneae; family Heptathelidae; genus Ryuthela; species Ryuthela nishihirai. The sequence goes on from JAWZYU010000006.1 coordinate 36,219,382, forward strand.
GGAACCATTCCAATACCTCCTAGAACGAACAAGCCCACCAATTGTTTTTCACGTTACACTAAGTAGGTTATCGCGGCATTTGATCGCTGCTGATTGTTTCGCACATCGCTTCATTAGAATAAAATTGAAAGGGAAATTATTGCCGATGGTTTCAAATGAAGCAATTTTTAAAGCAGATGCATTTTATCAATCTTTGAATAAAAATAATTCGTCGACTAAAATATAAAAAAACGGAAAATTTATCTGCCGTTTTTTGCACTGAAGTAAAACAAACATAGTTAAATTTCAATCGCTATATCCTATGTGATAACAATTTAAAAAAAATAAAGAACTTTTGGAATATTCTGATGTGAGAGAGTAGTTATTCGAAATTCATTTTGTAATAACATTCTTTCACTGAAAACAAATAAATAAAATCTGAGGTAAAAATAATGTATCTGTCACGATTTAAAAAAAAAAAAAACAAAATTACAATAGTGTGAAAGTTGTCAAGTATTACAAGTTTAAGTAATTTTTTAAATAAAAATTTACATAAAAAATTTTAGCGCGATTAGCAACTATACCTGGAAAAGAAATATACATAAAGATAGCAAAATTCGTTTAACCTATGTGCTAAATCCCATTGAAGAAATACATAAAGCTTTTAAAGGCATCTGCCAACCATTAGGCATTTAGAAAACCAGAACAACTCTCCTACAACCTCAGTCGGATAGAATGGTTGAGAGATTTAATAGGACAATTGCACAACATCTAGCATTATTTGTAGACGACCATCAACGTGACTGGGATCGCCATATACCACTCCTTTTGTTGGTATACAGAACAGAAGTGCATGAGACAACTGGACAGACACCTTCCATGATGCTCTTTGGAAGAGAGTTACGTCTTCCCTGTGAACTTTCATATGGTCGGCCCGAAGCAATGCTTGTATCGACTCCACAATACGTACAAGAATTACAACAACAACTAGAAGAAATCCATCACTCCGTTAGACATAACATCAACTTAGTAAGTGAGAGAACCAAAACGAGATACGACAGTAAAATAAATGTAACTGTTTACAATCAAGGAGATCTTGTTTGGCTACACAATGCACATTGAAAGAAGAGGCTTTCTCCAAAACTTCCGAAACCTTGGGAAGGTCCGTATACAGTAGTTAACAGGATTAACGACGTGGTGTATCGCATTCGTCAACGTCCAACTACAAAGTGCAAGGTGGTTCATGCGGATCGTTTGGCCCAGTTTCATCGAAGAACTGAACAAGCTTCCAAATCCAGAATTGTTCGGGACGAACAAGACCTAAGGAGGGGGCAGTGTTACGACAGATGAATGTGCTGCAGTGACTTCATGAAAAACGTGACATGAACGTTCGCGTGAGAATTATACAACAAACGAATTTGAATGTATAACCGACCTAAAAAAGAGAATGATAGAATTACAATGTTAAAAGTTGTGCAGATCAGAAAGGAGGCATAAAATAGACTTAGACAATGCACGATGGTAAAAAAAGAGATTTTTTTGTGGGGAGTGCGCGGATGGTTTAGTTTTATTAGTGTGAAGTCAAGTGACATAAAGGGATTGTTTGCATTCAAGAGACGTAGCAATCAAAGTGAAGAGATGGTAATTTAGTCGAACAGATAGAGCTGGTCTTGACTGTTCTGTAAAAAAAATGTACGATATCTTATGTACGATAATAGTTAAATTGTTTATAAGTTATTTCATCCATATTTTTGTAATAATTTGCATTGTATTGTAATTTGTATTGTAAAAATATATTTATTACGCTCAGTTGCCATCCATTTAAATTTATAACAATATCATTACATTCGATCTCCTCTCCCTCCCGGAGGCGGGGGTAGCTGTCAAGGATGTTCCCATCCAGATTTTCATGTTGCTTCTCCGCTGTACGTTGTGTTGGACGAGAACCATGTCTTACCCATGTGTGACCCAGATGGTCTGAGGAACTCGGGCCGACGCATCTTAGTATACCGTGACGTGAAGTCTGCTGTACGCTTACAGCGGGTGCTAAACCTATGTGCTAAATCCCATTGAAGAAATACATAAAGTTTTAAAGGCATTGCCAACTATTAGGCATTTAGCAAACCCATCGGAAAAAAAAATAATAAAATAATAATAGTTGGCATCTGCCAACTATTATTATTTTATAGCACAAGCATTCCCCAACCCATCGGAAAAGAAAGGAACTTCTCTCCCGACCGTCGAAAGAGTCGGAAGTGGATTGCTGTGATCTGGGAGCCAGTATCGTTGAAGGACTTTTGAATAAATTCGGGTCAACATTCTGGGAGCGTGTGACTGGGTGGGGCATGGAATAAGGTGAAGCAAAGGCGATTCTACGCTGATTCTCGCTCAACAGATGGCGCTGAACATCGCCCGATTCTAGGGGATGGTGGGGGAGAGATTTTCCACAGGAGGGAGGGCATCAGTATTATTTGTGGTAAAGAGGGGGTCGCCCTCTCTATCACATCCGTATTGTTTGTGGTAAAGAAGTGTCCCCCCACGAACTGATTTCTAAAAATAGCCTCAATAGGATAAGAACTCCCAAAGCGTGGCTAAGTACCCAAGTCAGTACTTCCTTGATTTTCCGATTTCTTTTGCTTTTCGCAGCTGAAACAGTTCTTACGATGATTTTTCTCTTGAATGTTTTTATTTCCATTGCGTAATTCTTTTGGCGTAATAACATAGGCGAAACTTCGTTACGTATCCATAGTAAATACGCAGATAACCTGTAGATATAGAATTCAGCAATTATTCATATGAAAAAAATTATTACCCGCCCAGTCAGTAGTAATTTTTTTCAAATGAATAATTCTTTACGTATATTTGTAGTTTAATTTTATTTATTAGTTAGTTTAATTATATTACAGTTTCAGTTATAAGTCATTCTTCCAAAAAAACAAAAGAAATTAGACCATATCGAAATATTCAATATGGTCTAAATTTAATAATTTAATATATAAATATATATGAGTTTTGTACTGTGATAAAAAGATTTAATTACGTTTGCCAAGGGATTAGCTTACTTGACTACCAATGAAAAAAAACCAGGTTCGACCTTCGGATAAGGAAATGATATTTCGTTTCTTGCGTTGTCTTCTGGTGAGGTCTCACCTTCCACAAAATGATATCTGTGATATGGTTATACTCACAGGCTATTGTCAGACCGATATGACAAGCAACTGCTTGAAGACCCCCCCCCCCCCTTTTTTTTTTTATTAAAGCTGGTCAGAATCTAAGCCAATTAACTTTAAATTTCGTATCCTTTTGAGTCTCTGATTTTTTCAGAACTTTTGTATTTTCAAAAATCTGGAGTACATTTGAAATAATTAGCTGAAAAAAATTTGGTTTCCCTGAGTGGGATTGGAACTCTGTCTCCCAGAATCCATTCAGGGCAAACAATTTTTTTAGCTAATTATTTGAAGTATTTCTTGTATACAGAATATATTCCTGTCACTCTTTTTTACTGAATTAGAGTACATTTATTTTGAATGTTGTACTCCCTAAATTACCTTGCTTATGTGCGTTTGCAAATACCTGGTCTAACAGTTGCCACTATGTTACATTAATCTTAGTAATTGAAACGATATGTGAGGAATCATGTTCGCTTATTTTTTCAGTGGGGTTAGAATTATTTTTTAACATAAAATTTATTTAATAGTTGCCAATGCAAACTTAGGGTAGCTGCTTATAAAAACAATGTTTCAGTTTTTAATGCATAATATTAAAATAATTTTAAATTTAATTAAACTAAATAGTAAGCAAACTTTTGCTATTAAAAAGCACATTTAGAAATCCATATCGAACCAGGACTGGACTTATGCATAAGCTAAATCTTATTGCCTCACGATTATGAGGGCCTCAAATATTGAGTTTGAAATTTACTGTGTGACGAATGTTTTTAATTTAAATTAATCAAGCATCTGCTTGAGGGGGTATTTATTTTATTTTTTTATTTAATCTCTTATGCAAACACTGTTCATCTTAGCTCTACACAGTCATTATTGTATGGCAATGCTTATATATTGTTTTCATCACATCAGGTTTGCATTTATGTTTAATGTTCCTTCAATCGGAATAATAAATACAATATATTTCGACAAACTTGTGTTTCGCCTATGAATGAAACTCGAACCCACGCTCTTCAATTCTATGTCAAAAGTTAATCTGTGTATTTACTATTGATTGATTCATATATTTCTACTTCGAAATTTTTGGGGCCACTTAAACTTTGTACCTTAGGGTCTCTTAAACGTGTGCTAGCTTATGGCCTCAGAAGGTCCAAGTCCGGTCCTGTAATGAACGCTTATCTTCCCAATTTTTTTCAAAAATAACAAAATGTTGCGCACTGCATAAGACATTTGCAGTCAAATCCCATTGGATAAATTTAGTTCTAACTCAGAGATATCTATTAATTCCAAAATAAAATAACGAAAGCTATCGTTATTAATAATGTCCACTTCCCCAGAATTTCTGAAAATCAAAGTTTTTCTTCATGTGCTTATGTTTTTTACATTCAGTTATAATAATTGAGCCGTCCCATGGCGAGTGGTTAGCATGCTTGGCTACGGATCTAAGGTACCTAGGTTCGATCCCCGGTGTAAGGCATGGATGTGTGTGTTCTTTTTCTGCTGAGGTCCTGCCATCCTCACAGACCTTCTACTATGGTATATAAATTGACAGGCTCCTGTCAGACCTCTGTGGCGAGTAGCTGCTTGAGGAGGTATTTATTTTATAATAATTGTGAAACTCAAAGGAAAAAAATAACAAATTTTTCTCTTTTCTTATTGCACAGAAAAACTGAATTTGATTCAGGGCCGGACTTACACATAAGCTAACTAAGCTACAGCTTAAAGCCTCACGATTATGAGGGTCCTCAAAAATGAAGTTTGAAGTTTAGTGTGCCACGAGTGTTTCTAATTTAAAGGCTACGAAAATTGAACCCTTCCCCTCCTCGTGCTTTCTCCCACACTAAAAAAAAGGGGGGAAATATGAAAATGATTGTTCCCATATATCTCCTGAATGCGAGTGTGGAAGTAACGAGTTATGTGTCGAATGAAAACTTATGACACGGGGAATGTCGTAGGCTATAAGAAAAATGACCCCTCCCCCTGTGCTTTCTTCCACCCTAAGAAAAGGGAAATATGAAAGTCGTTCTACTATATCTTCCGAAAGTTAGGGCCTACAGTTATGAGTTAGATGTCAAAGGAAATCTCGTATAATGACGGTAATTAAATATTTAGAATTTCGCCCTCACTATTTCTCCCTGATAAAATATGGGGGAAGGTTTTCGCGGGGGTCGACTTTAACGAGTCGTGTGTTTATTTTTTATTTTATTTGAAATTAAAGCTTGTGACGTCTCCATTGTCGTGGTCTACCTCAAACGTGACTCCAAAACGGTGGTAAATGTGATCGATGTTTATGAGTCATATATCAAAGTTTTTTAAGGTAAGTGTTTTAGTGACAACAAAAAAAATGTAAATTAAATTTTTTTAAAAATACCTATCTTTCTATGGGCCATAGAAAGTAGAAAATAAACCCAAAGCATATCGATGGTGCAATCAATCACTGAGTTCATATTCACTTCAAAGGAAGATAGGGCGCCTGCAATCTTGTTCAGTACGTAAATCGACGTCATACCTTCCTTCAAAGCGAGTAGAAACTCAGTGAATTGATTGCACCATTGATATGCTTTAGGTTTATTTTCAACTTTTCAGGGCCCTATAGGAAGAAAAGTACTTTTTTTAATTTTTTAATTTATGTATTTTTTTTAAACGTTCTTTGCTTCTAAACCGTCCCGTGGCCGAGTGGTTAGCACGCTTGGCTATTGATCTTAAGGGACCTGGGTTCGAGCCCCGGAATTAGGCATGGATGTGTGTGTCGTTTTTCTGCTGAGGTCCTGCCATCCTCTCAGATCTCCTACTGTGGCATATAAACTGACAGGCTCCTGTCTGACCTCTGTGGCAAGCAGCTGCTTGAGGGGGTATTTATTTATTATTTTATTTTTTTTTATTTTGCTTCTAAACGAAACAATCGAAAATCAAAGCAACTCGTAAAGGAAACTGAAACAACTCATATCGACATTTGTTCTTAACAATCTGATCCTGATTAAAATGGATTTTGTTTTTATATTCATTTCTTCTCCTACTAAAAGATGCAAATGGAAATTACTATTATTTAGTATTCATCACTTGTCATATCTAAATGAACGTAGCAACGTTTTTTGTAATTCGTTTCGTTATCATTATTTGCCGTGTTACGAAGACAATCACAGCATTTATTTTGCGAATCAGGGCTACGTAGCTGCTTTACTATTGTCAACAACACGAATTTTATCATATGACTATAGTCATGATCATCATCATCATCCTCAAGCAGCCATGGGCTACGGAGGTCCAACCAGACCGCGCAGTTTAATTCTCCAAGCATATCTATCCCGAGCTACATCTGCTGCATCCGGCCACTGCACACCAATTCTAACAAGATCCTGTTTGACATTGTCTGCCCACCGCATCCTAGGTCTCCCCCTCCTTCTGAGGCCTCTAGGCACACTGTTCATAGCATTATATATTCTAACGATGGCACAATTGCGCATGTGCTGAAAATACAATAGCGCTGAACTGCAGGAGTGTAGTTATTTTGTAGTAATCCGTGACACTTGATTGGTTGACTCTACTAGAGCAACCAATAGTTGAAGATCTTTTTACTTAGTGAAAATCTTTATTTGATTACGGGAGGCTCAAATATTGAGCTCAACAAGCCTAAACTTTTCTGATAAGATGTGTTTGAATCGGGTTGCCAACATTTTATTCTGCCAATGAACGATACTTATGTATGAAAATTTTAAGAACAACATTTCATATGAAAATGTGAAATATGTTGAAAACATGGTTTTCAAAAGAATGGCAATATGTGCTTAAATTTCATTTCTCATCAGCAATGCGTAGCTCAGTCGGCTAAAAGCCTCATGCCAAGGCCATCCAGCGTGTTTTTTTTAAATGCACAGAGTATCAAACCTTATTATTATTTATTACTCCTGCACCCGGGGCCATGGCTTTACTTCCCCATCCGAGGGACGGCACCTTTTCCATCGATCGATTCCTCCTTTCTCACTGAGGGGTTTTACTAGGAATAAATTTCAACGCTCTCAGCTGAGATTCGAACCGGGAAACTGAGATTACGACTGACTCAGGTCTACCTACTGAGTTAACCTCTGTCCACTAAAGCGAAAATAAAGCATAATACAAATGATGAAATCAGTTACTCAATGTAAACTTGAAGAGAAGATAGATTAAAATAAATACCCCCTCAAGCAGCTGCTTGCCACAGAGGTCTGACAGGAACCCGTCAGTTTATATGCCATAGTAGAAGGTCTGAGAGGATGGTAAGACCTCAGCAGAAAAACGACACACACATACATGCCTTACCCGGGGCTCGAACCCGGTCCCTTAGATCAATAGCCAAGCGTGCTAACCACTCGGCCACGGGAACGTAAATTTATTTCCCTTAGCAGCTGAAAGGATTTTGCTGCCGCCCTATCTTCCTTTGTAGTTAATATGAATGGAATGATTTCATGATTTGCATGCTTACCTTTTACATCCTTACGATATGTGCTCTAAAAAGTAGGAAATAAAACTGAAATGTATCGATGGTGCAATCAGTCACTGAGTTCGAGTTCACTTTCACATGAAGATAGGACGCCGACAATATTGTTGTGTAGGGAAATCGCCGCCCTATCTTCCTTTGGAATACCACTTTTCAAAGCGCATTTCAGAAAACAGGTATTTTTAAATTTTCAAATTTATTTAAATTTGTTTCCTTTTTTTTTACTGAAGCACCTATTTTCAGAAACTTTTATTTGATATGACTCATGAGCATTGACCACATTTTTCCTCCCCTTGCTTTTGGAATCGTGTTTAAGGTAGCACATGATATTGGGGATATCACAAGCTTTAATTTGATACATAACTCGTTAAGTTCCGCCCCCACCGCGAAAAACTGCCAATTTTCTAGGGAGGATGGAGAATGGTGGGAGGTAAAATTCGAAATAGTCTACGACAGTCTTCGTATGAGCTTTCATTTGTCACCTAACTCGTAATTGTAGATCCTCGAATTCGGAAGATATAGCGGAATAATCGTTTCATATTTCCTCTTTTTTAGGGGGAAAGAATGAAGAGGGTGAAATTCTTTTAATCTGCAACATTCCCCATGTCACAAAATTTCCTTTGATGCATAGCTTGCGGCCTTCGCTTTCCGAACAGCGGAACAATCATTTTCACATTTCCCCTTATTTAAGGGGGAAGAAACCATGAGTGGTCAATTTTGTACAGTTTATGACTCTCCCGCATCACACGCTCTCATTTGATGCACAGCTTGTAACTTTCATTGCTCGCGTTCTGGAGATATAGAGGAACAATCGTTTTCATATTTCTCCCTTTTTTAGAGAGAAACTTTTTTTAATAGCCTATGACACTTTATCTGTCACAAGCTTTCATTTGACATAGAGCTTGTTACTTTCGGCATTCGCGTTCTGAAGAAAAAGCAGAACAATATTTTCATATTTTTCCTTTTTTAGCGGGAAAGAAAGCTTGGTGAGGGTAAATTTCCGGGTTACAAGCTTTCATTTAACATAGCTATCATTAAGCTTTTCTATCGCGTTCGAAAGTTATGATGGAATAGTTGGTGTCAAAACAGTTGGTTTTGATGGACACAGAAACCTACAAATGTCAAGCGATAAACAATATGAAGATAGGTAAAAATGCCGCTCGGTGCCGTAGCAATTGTTGCGATAATGCCGCCCTTGTGGGGTCCGATAGCAGCGATGTGTGATTAGCCGTAGCAATTGTTGCGATAATGCCGCCCTTGTGGGTTCCGATAGCAGCGATGTGTGATTAGCCGTAGCAATTGTTGCGATAATGCCGCCCTTGTGGGGTCCGATAGCAGCAATGTGTGATTAGCCGTAGCAATTGTTGCGATAATGCCGCCCTTGTGGGGTCCGATGGCGGCGATGTGTGATTAGCCGTAGCAATTGTTGCGATAATGCCGTCCTTGTGGGGTCCAATAGCAGCGATGTGTGATTAGCCGTAGCAATTGTTGCGATAATGCCGCCCTTGTGGGTTCCGATAGCAGCGATGTGTGATTAGCCATAGCAATTGTTGCGATAATGCCGCCCTTGTGGGGTCCGATAGCAGCAATGTGTGATTAGCCGTAGCAATTGTTGCGATAATGCCGCCCTTGTGGGGTCCGATAGCAGCGATGTGTGATTAGCCGTAGCAATTGTTGCGATAATGCCGCCCTTGTGGGGTCCGATAGCAGCGATGTGTGATTAGCCGTAGCAATTGTTGTGATAATGCCGCCCTTGTGGGGTCCAATAGCAGCGATGTGTGATTAAAGCTTGTGCAGTTCAACAAGAAAAATCTAGCAATTCTCATTGAAAGCACAAGTAAGATAGGTGCTCGTGATAACAAATTGTTCCCCATGTAAATAAAAATGAAATAAAGAAATTTTAAAAAGTTAAAAAAGAGTGCCTGTTTTTTATATATATCGTAACAAACAAAATGACCAAATGAATTTTATATCAATTTTACAAAAGGGGTTATAAGAATTTATATTATTTTTTACATTGTAAGATGCATATAAGAAAACATTTTTTAGTATTCAGTAATGTTTTAGATTTACGTGGCACTTTTCATATCCACTAATTTAAATTTTGTAAGTAAGTAATATAATTTTATTGCTGTTGGCGATATTATATAATTTTTTTTATAGAGACCAATTTCTTTTTAATTTTTCTAAAAAAGCTGAAAAAAAATTTCTTTTCTGCCGAAAGATATTTTCATGTATAATAGATAATGTATATATATCAAGAAACTTCTAAAAACTAGTGCACAAATGACAATTATCTGAACTTAGGTCATATGTACTTTACTAAAAAACATTTCTCCTGGAACGCAGTATAGGCACGGTTTGCTTCACTCGCTAACCTATTAGTTAGGTAACCTTATTCTTCAGAAACACAAAAAAAGCACAATATATATCTCAATCAAACAAGGAATAAGAAACCGTAAGGATATTTTTTGACATGACAACCTATCCATTTCCATTCCATAAACATTTGTTGTTTACAAATAGCAAAATGCTTTAGGTTTCCTTTTTTCAACTTTGGCAGTTTCTTCAATATGTACAAAGCTTATTGAGTATTCCGCAGATTTTCAGGTTTAACATCGTCAGCAGCTAAAATCTGAGATATTTTCTTACTGCTTACTTATTAGGTTGTTGAGTTGGGATGTTTTATCTTTGAACGGCACTTTTTTGTACGCAATGGGCTAAATGGCCAGGTCACGAGGACCCCGAAGGTTCAGAGAAGGTTGGGGGAAAGGACCCACTGGAACGGCTGTTGGGAGACAGATGGTAGCCTCCCGTCAAGGCCATCCAGCGTGTTCTTTAACGTGCACAGGGTATGGCTTTCCCGCACATGGAGCCAAGGCTTAAAGTTCCATCCGGGGAGTTTTGTGGAGATACTTATTAGCACTGAAACTTTTTTCTGTTTAGTTAATAATTTTTATTTTTTAATAGCATCAGGAATATAACGTGGCTCTCTTAGTAACATATTTCTTGTAGCTTTTGGGGGTCAAAATTCTCTTGGATGACACATTACATGTAAAATTTATGTAATTTGGGCTAAATATTTTCCCAGAAAGTTATATTTCTCTCAATACATATTATTTTTTTCAAACATCCTGTCAGTAAACGAAAAAAAATCACACCATTTCCTATTTCTTATGGCTGCTTGACCCTGAATTCGAAAAAATAATATTTATGCTTTGTGGAGAGGATTTTGTGGCACATCCATCACTATTTAATTTTATACTGTGGTGTGTGTTCATAAAAAAATAACCCCTCAAGTAGCTGCTTGCCACAGAGGTCCGACAGGAGCCTGTCAGTTTATATGCCAAAGTAGAAGATCTGAGAGGATGGCAGGACTTCAGCAGAAAAACAACACATACATCCATGCCTTACCCAGGGCTCGAACCCAGGTCCCTTAGCTCAGTAACCACATAAACCAATGCAAAATATTTTACATTACTGTAGACGATGGACATAACCTCTACCACAACTCGTGCGCTCTCACCACCGATTGTTAGAATCTTGCAACCGAGGCCTCCACTCCAAGCGATCTTGTCCAGTCACTGGACACACGCATCTCACTAGTGTCCAAGTTCGGCCGGGGGGAGCGGTCGGCTCCATGGTGACATATTTATTGCTTTGTTCGGGGAGCAGAAGACTGAACGCTTGGAGTCACTTGAGGCAACTGCTAGAACAGCTAACTGCCGACTGAATATAGCAGTGGTTATACTATGCGACTTTTCGACCACATATTCGTATATAAAGAAGCATATAATAGAGAATCTAGGTAATTAAGTTTACAGAATGGAATGTAATAAACATATGTATTTATGCCAGAAATTCGAAATTTTGGTGATGGAATGTGAAAGTCACGAGGTTTGCACTGACAACAATGAGTTGTCCTCTTACCTCCGAGGGTGGATGGGAAAACGAAATATTTCTGATTTAAGAAATAATTCTTTATTTTCAGACATAAACAGAAAATTATTTCTATGTTGGATAGGTATTGATCAAATATTGCGATTGTCACTCTCCGAATTTCCCGAAAGTTATAATTACACTTTCTAACTTTGAAAGAATTTGAAATCGCCACCTTCAAACGAATATTGAAAGCGATGTATTTATGATATGAATTTTAAAATTGTGATGATTGAACATGAACTTTATGAGGTTTACATTTCAAACAATTACTTGCTTATTTATACTTAGGGTAGTGGGAAACATAACTGTTTTAAGAGATATCGGAAAATTCTTTTTTACTTTGGAGTGGCACCAATGAAATGTAATTCAAATTTTTTAAATCTTTATGTGGCTTTAATTTACATCGTTAAAGGCAGTAAATATGGTAAAGAAGAAACTCTTAACGAGTATTACAAGTGATTTATTTATGGTAGAAATTTAAAATTTTCGGTGGTAGAGTGTCAAGAGATATTCCACTGACAGCAATAATTTTCCTCCTTTTCTCAGAGGGGTGTGAGAAAAGCAACTTTTTAAATTTAAGGAAAAAAAGGAAAAATGTTTTTATGTTGTACAAGTTCTAAGAAAATACTACCATTTTCATTTTCTTTCTCATCCATTAGTTCGAATTAAAATCCAATCACCCATTAGTATGGTGCAGGTGTGGTTCAGTCGATAGCACGCTAGGCTTGTAATCTGCAGTTCCCAGGTTCGAGTCCCAGCTGGGTCAGCGTTGAGATTTATCTCCGCAAAACTCCCCGCCCTGCCCACGGTTAGTAGGGGACACCGATGGGCTTGGAAAGTTCGCCGTTTGTCGGATGGAACGTAAAGCCGTGGTCCTGTCTGTGTATGTATGTGTGTGTGTGTCTATCTGTGTGGGACAGCCATACACTGTGCACGTTAAAGAACACGCTGGATGGCCTTGACCGGAGGCTACCATCTGTCTCCCAACAGCTGTTCCAGTGAGTCCCCTCCCCCAACCTTCTCTGAGCCTTCGGGGTCTCTGTGACCTGGCCATTTAACCCATGGTGTGCAAAAAAAGTGCCGCTCAGAGGTAAAACAACCCAACAACCCATTAGTATAAACTACTACTGTTAAAATGCCCAAAATTCGGAAAATACGAGGCTATATTAATTTTGAAAACGATCATCCCGTAGTCCGCAGAGGGATATCTTAGCTGAAATTATATATTTTTCTAATTTAATTTATATATTTTTCTAGTTTAATTAATTTATTTTTCTAATTTATCCACTATGCGACAATGTTCACGATAACCATTCTTATCTTTGCAATCCTTTCGCAAATATTTATTGAAGGTTTGTTTTTATCGAGTGAACTTTGAATGAGATATCTCAGGACCAGCGGGAAAAAAATCAGAAAACTGCTGATACTCGCTGGCTTCAAGATAAGTTAGTGTTGGAAGGGAGAAAAACAATACAAATATATCTTCAAAATTTTCGAACTTTGTCATGTAGATTGTTTTTTGCCAGACATAAATGAAGGGTCAGACATATACCTCATACTTTCCAAAATGTCCAGATCAAATCATTGTCGATTTGTTCAGGCTCAAAGGTGTTCTAGTCTTGAATGAATGGAGAAAAAATAGCGGCTTTAGTTTAGCATTCCTCTCAAGATTGCCAGCGGCAAAGAAGGTAAGTAGCATTTTTCACATTTTGAAGCTTTCACCTTATTATTATCACTGTATATAAAACTACGAGACGAGACGTAATTATTTCCAGAAAGTATCAGTGTCAGAGCCGAAGCTAAAGCACTTGCGACCATTGCAACCGAACTAGACAGCACTGTTTTTTCGGGGGTGGCATATTTGCCAATTAAATAACAACCATAGATAGTGCAATGTTGACTGGAATGCGTACAAACTGTTGTCAACAAGATGATCTTCAATTATTTTTTAAAATGATATTAACTGGAGCTAAATTAATCATTAATGACGAGGAGCAGCCTGGTGAAAGTGGATGAAAGTGGATGCAGAGTCAACAAACATTTGGCCCATTAGTACAGTGTCTCGCAAACTTTTTTACTCTGCGGCACACTGAATCTAATTTTTTTTTCCGCGGCACACTGAATCTAATTTTTTTTCCGCGGCACACTGAATCTAATTTTTTTTCCGCGGCACACTGAATCTAATTTTTTCCCGCGGCACACCTAAAAAAGAATTTTTGATGGTTACGTAAAAAGAGGAAAATTGAAGTTTCGTTAAATATATTTTATTTAAAATAAATCTAAAAATAAATATAATTAATCATAACTCGGTGTTTGTTTTAAATATTTGTCCATTCTATGGCTTGAAATAATCAAAAATTAATAGTAAAATGTGGAAAAAGCTTGATAAATACTTACAAGATCCCAGTTGATAAAATCTGAAAGATTTTTATTAAAGCACGTCGATAACACAAGTCAAGTCAAAATAAAATCTTTGGAATATCTAGTGACAATTTGAAAATCTCTCGCGGTACCCACACATCACACTTGGAATCTCTCGCGGCACACAGTTTGTGAGACACTGCATTAGTATAAACACAAAAAGTAAACTTTAAATGATCAAAAATGATCTAAAACCTATTTTTTTTAAAAAATCGAATTATTCGTTTTAATACCTAGGAGCATAGCTCAATATCATTAATATTTGAATGTACACTTTCAATTTGTGTTTGTATATAGGAATTGAATTAATATTTCTAATATTATCCGGTAGAACATTGTAATTACTCAGTGCTAGAAATTCAAATGATTTACGAAAAACTTCTTTATTAGCCTTAGGAAAAAAAAATTCCTGTAGAATGCAGACTATAAGCAACCGTTTTTATAGGAAAAATACTAGTATCCTTTTTAACAAAAAACAAGCAATTAAATAAATATAATACACACAAAGGTAACATATTCAATAACGTGTATAGATCTCTAACGGAATACAAATTATTAACAGAAATTGAACGAAACAATTTTATTTATGACAATACGTTACTATATTAATCACCACACCAACATGTAATTCTTATTGCAAATGCAGAATCAAACCATGACAAATACAAAGATTTCAAAATGGCATAATTAGAATACTTCTTTTCATAATATATTCTATTTATAACATATCCTAATATGTTTACCAAAAAAGATACACCTAACATCCATTTTAAGTTGCTCTCAACATATAACCCTACAGTTCATTGTTTTTACCTTTCTAATTACGTTGTATTTACAATTTAAGTAATCAACAGAATAAAAATCGTGCCATCATATGTTAGAAAATTTATCCATTCTTTCTGATACACTTAAATGCATAAAACATATTTTCCCTCAATTAAAGTTTAATTCATTATCAAAAAACGATCTATTTAATAATTGCAAATCTTGATTATTGATTTTTCTGGAGTAGTCCCGTTATCTTTAATTTAAAATATAACAGTATCGTCAGGAAAAAAAATTTACAAGAAATTGCATTTATATAGATCAATATACTATATATAAAATATAAAAACAGAATAGTGCCCAATACTGAGCCCTTTGGTATACCACAATGAACTAATTTCGGTTCATTCTTTATCTCATTATAATTTAAAATTGTTTTCGGTCAGTTAAGTAGAAACGAAATCACTTGTTGGCAATTCCTCTAATTTTAAAATGATTCATTTTTAAAAGCAAAGTTTCATATTGAACACAGTCAAATGCTTTTGAAATATCCAGAAATACAGCTGCAGTACATTTTCCGATATTAATACCATTATAAACAGTTTTAGTGCACTGTAATAGAGCAGTCTCTATATTGAAACTAGGTCTATATCCACATTGATCTAATGAAAAAAAAACGAGTTTGAATGATTATTTAACCTATTTCTCATCAACAGTTCAATAAGTTTAGCGATTATCGATAAAATAGATGTTGGTCTATAATTAACAAATTCATTTCTATTGCCACCTTTAAAAGTAAACAAAAATAATCCAAATTTAGTGCATCAATAAAATCTCCATCTTCAAGTGAATTATTAATGATACTTATAAAAAATGTAATTTATATTTTATATTAATTCCCAACCTTTCCTCGTTTACATGGATCTAACAATATTTTTTTACGTTTTGTGACCCAATAACAACCGTTTTTACTTCATTCTCACTTACTTGACAAAAATGCATTGAATTGTTGATCAATGATAATTTGTTTAAGTAATTAGTCCTATCCATTAAATTAAAAACAACAGCACAGTAACTAGTAAATCTATTATTCATATCGCTTAATATTTTGCCAGTATCTCCCCCAAAAGGGAGCCCATGTCCTCCTTTATGATCCTCACCAATTTCATTTCTAATCAAATTCCATTCCTTTATCTTATCATTCCCACAGTTTTCCTTTGCATATTTTATTTTTAAACGTTTAGAAACATTTTATATTCATTTTCAAACACTAGGTAATACGAATTTTTTTCTTTTGTTTAAAATGCATTTTTTTCTTTTATTTTATCATATTTCGTAATTCAACTTTTTTTCCAATGGTTCGGAACATTTGTTTTCTTATTAGTAACCCTCGTATAAGCTAATTTAGAATCGATACAATTGATTTTTTTAATTCACCGTATAATTTATTTACATCCATTAAATGATAATATTTTATATATTATTTTATAATTTTATCAAACTTTATATCATTGTAAGCAGTATATTTATTTATTGGAATTAATTTAAATGGCTTTATTACATATTGAAGTTTTTAACAAGATTGGATGATGGTCAGTAAAATTACTAAAGAAAATTCAAAATATATATTCCAATCTTACCGGTTCTTAACAAAAATATGGTCTATTAAACAAATTAAATTATTTGCAGCTCTAAGAGTATCATTTATATGAGATAAAAATCATGAATGCAATACTTTTTCGCAATCGTCAACTGTATATCTTTATCATGAAAATCTGAATATAAATACCAAATAAGAAAAAATAGTATAATTCAACGAATTCAATGTATTATCCAAATCGAACAAAAAATTCATCAATTAACCCATCGTGAAGACTAAAATAGCTATAAAGATCTAAAATAGCATCAAAAATGGCCATTGTTTAAGCATTATGCACAACAATGTATATTACATTAACACATCATCATCATTATCCTCAAGCAGACATGAGCTACGGAGGTCCACCCAGACCGTGCAACTTAGTTCTCCAAGCAAGTCTATCCTGAGCTACATCTACTGCATCTGGCCACTGCACACCAATTCTAACAAAGTCCTGTTTGACATTGTCTGCCCACCGCATCCTAGGTCTCCCCTTCTTTCTGAGGCCTTTAGGCACACTGCACATAACCCTATTCGCCAATCTATAATTATTCATACGGGCAACATGGCCAAACGAACGGAGTCTCTCTCTGCACCATATGCTGCTTAAAGGAGGTTGTAAACTCCTTTGCCTAACCTCATCATTAGTTACAAAGTTGAACCACCTAATGCCCAAGATACTGCGTAAGCATCTGGAATCAAAAGCATCTAGTTTCCTGTTATCTTGTTTACAAAGTGTCCAAGTTTCATTACCATAACTAACACTAGAAAAAACCAAATTATTACATTTAAATTTTTGTCTTTAAATTTTTGTCCTATTTCTCCACACTCTCCATAGATTCTTAAAAGTCCCAACAGCAATTCTTATTCGTCTGTTAAACTCATTCCGCACATCATCATTATCTGTACATAGCTCCCAAGATAATTAAACTAAAATACCTGCTCAAGACTGCAACCATTCAGATTAACTGAATCACAGCCTGCCTGATCAATTTTCATCACTTTAGTTTTCTCTCTGTTTATAACCAAACCTACTCTACTACCAGTCTCATCAACAGCTCGAATGAAAGAGTTCATCTCATCAACATCATTTGCCAAAAGGCCTAAATCATCAGCATAATCCAAATCAGAAACTTTCATATCTGCAGCCCATTTAAGACAAAAATCTTTCCCTTGTGAACTTCACATAACATAATCAATAACCAAATTAAAGCGAAAAGGAGACAAAATCCACCCTTGTCGAACACCAGAAGTAATGCTAAACCAATTGCTACAAGTCTTATCAACTCTCATACACGACTCAGTGTTATTACAGAGAGCTTTCATTATGGTAACTAACTTGTCAGGTATACCATGTGATCTCACAATCAACCACAAATTATGACGATCAACAGAGTCGAAAGCCTTTTTGAAATCAACAAAGCTAGAAATCAAAGGTTTCTGAAACTCTGAACATTTCTCAAGAATCTGCCTAAGTGAAAATATCTGATCCACACATCCCCTACCACTTCTGAATCCACATTGCTCATCACGCAATTGACTGTCAACCACATTCTTAATTCTATTAAGCATAATCATGGAAAGAACTTTACCTGGAACAGAGAGTAGGCTGATACCCCTATAGTTATCACAAGAACTGCGATCACCTTTTTTGAAAATAGGGATAACAATAGATCTGGTAAAATCCTTTGGGACCATGTCTTTATCATAAAATATATTCAGAATTTCAGTCATCCAAGTGGTAACAGAAACATTTCCAGCTCTAAGCATTTCTGTAGTAATTTCATCTACCCCTGGGGATTTATGAAGTTTAAGTTTAGAAACAGCCAAAATAACTTCAGATTGTGTTATAGGGCCAACATTAAAGCCACCAATCATTATTGCAAACAATGGGAGTATAACTAACCACATTGTTTAGAATATCACTGAAATGCTCAGCCCACCTAGCCATGACAGAATCCTCCCCTTCTATAACCTTACCTTTTTTATCCTTCGATCCCTGTATACCTGTCCGTTTTCTACCACAAAAAACATTAACTATCTGGTACAGCTCTCTGCTGTTGTGCTGTCTAACTGCTTCCTCGGCTTTGTCACTCAGAATAATGTAATTCAAAGAAACTATGCTAGTACAGTAAAGAAAAACATCACTGGAGCTAAAAATTCAATTCATAAAACTTCCAAACTACAAATGAATGATGAAAGGAATTTGGAAGCTACTATTTGTCCTACAACGCAAGGAAATAATAGAGGGACAAATGAACCTTCCAATTGGAATAATAGGAGCCAAATCATAGGCCTAATCATCAAATTGTTTGATATTATCCTCCCACAATGTCCGGAGGTGAACCTCATAAAAGACATCTTACTTTCTTTACTGAATAGTGGTCCATGGTAGACAATTTCAGTATTCTTCAGTGGAAATGTCGTGGAATAGAAAGTAAGAAACATATCTTAAAACACTTTTTGAACATAAAAAAAAATAAAAATAATGTGCATACAAGAAATAAATACAACAAACTTACCTAAATTTAATAATTTTATAACTTATATACAAAAAAATAGTAATAATTCTAGAGGTATTGCAACTTATATACATAAAGATATAATACATAGACAATTAAATATACCAATATTAAAAGGAAAATTAGAAATAATAATAATTCAAACTCAGATAAAAAAAATAATTGTTAATATTATAAATATATACAATCCAGGAATCTTAATAGATACAAAAACATATGTACAAATTGTTGAAAATTTAAATGGAGAAATTTTAATATGTGTAGACCTAAACACACATAATAAAGTTTGGTTTTCGTATAAAAATGATCATAAAAGCAAATATTTATTAAAATTTATTGAAGAATTAAATTTAAACATACTTAATAACAACACACCCACCTGTTTAAAAAATGAAAAAATAAATTCAATCATTGACCTAACACTATGCTCAAATAGATTAAAAAATGAATTACACTGGTCCATTTCAATAGACAGTTATGGTAGTGACCATAGACCTATTTTTATTTACTATAATGATCCTTTTATCAGGAAACCAAAAATAAACTCCATTAATTGGAAAGGTTTTAAGGAAGATTTAAACAAAATTAATTATGAAACTTTGGATTACACTACACTAATTGATAAAATACAGGATAATAAAAAAAAATAACACAACAACAATAACAAAAAAAATACCAGTAAACAATATACATACTATATTTATAAACAAACTAATAGCAATCCGCAGAAAAGCAGAAAGACATATGAAACAAACAAAAACATTTATTGCATGCCAAAATTTTAATAGACTAGCAGCAGCTATCAATAAAAAAATCAAAAATATTTTGAAACAAAACTGGAGAATATTTACAGAAAAACTATCCCCCACAACATCTACAAAAAATTTATGGTCTATATATAAAAAATTAACAAAGGAAACAGAACCAATAAACCCTTTATATAACTATGCATTAAAACATAAATTAACAATCCAAGAAACAACAGAACAAATAGCAAAATTTTTCAATACATTACACTATAAACCAAACAATAAATTATACAAATTATATAATGACTCATATATCTTCCATCAAACATATTATAATAATAAAACCGATTTTATAAATCTTCCATTTTCATTATATGAATTAATATTTGCTATAAAAAAATAAAAAAGAATACAGCTGTAGGACCAGATCAAATTTCAAATAATTTAATAAAAAAATCTACCAATTAAATATATAAAAAAACTACTAAAAGAATTTAACAATTTCTGGACAACTAATAATTATCCAACAATTTGGCTAGAAAATTGCATGATATTTATAAAAAAATCTAATAAACCATATGAAATACTAGAATCGTATCGACCAATCTGTTTGAGTTCAAATTTATTCAAGTTATTCGAAAGAATGATTGTAAACAGATTGAACTGGTTTTTTGAACATGAACGCATTTTTCACAGGAATGTGTTTGGCTTCCGGCCTGGAAGGTCAACCAAGGATCTTCTGTTAAACTTCATTTCTGATGTTGAATTTACAAAAAAAAAGAAAATATTTTTGGTAGTTGTCATAATTGATCTTGAGAAGGCCTTTGATTCGATAGATCACAACGCACTTTTATATAAAATTAGGAAATTAAAAATATGTGGTAACATTTATAATTTTCTTTTACATTTTATTAGAAAGAGATCTTATAAAGTAAAATTAGGAAATAATACTTCTACATCAAATAAATTACTAAATGGTCTTGTACAAGGAGATATATTATCCCCGCTTCTTTTTAACCTATACTTAAATTATATTCAGAAAATTTTTAAACCAGAAACAAAATTTGGAATATATGCAGACGATTTAATCTTCTGGACATTCCATGAAAATATAGATGTAAAACAAAAAAGAATACAAGACACAATTAAAAAAGTAAACAATTACTGTGAAAATTGGAATCTAAAAATTTCAAATGAAAAAACTGTCATTTCATACTTTCACCCTAATAGAAAACTACCAGAAGATTTCATAATTAAAATAAATGAAAAAAATATAAATATCGTAAATCATTTTAAATATCTAGGAATTCACTTTGACTCAAAATTGAACTGGAATAAATTTATTACAGAAGCTAAAAACAAAGAACCAAGCTTTATCATTTTCTAAGATTTCTTGGCAACTCAAAATGGGGATGTAATCAAAAAAACCTACTATTATTATACAATTCTATTATTCTACCCAAATTTACTTATGGAATTGAACTGATATATTACTTAACAAAAAAATTATAAAACTTTAGAAAATATACAAATAAAAATTTTAAAATTCTGTTTAGGTTTATTACAAAATACAAATAAATTAAATATTTATGCAGAAACATCCATACCTCTATTGGAAATAAAAAAAAAATATATCTTGCATAATCTTTTATTTAGAATAGTATTAAAAAACAATGATCATCCAATCATTGATAAAATAAATGAAAATTTTAATGATAACATTATAAACCTATTTAACGATAAAGAACAATTAAAACATATTATACAAAATAATCTTAGTGGTGACAAACAAATTTTGGCTCCTTTATGGAAGTTTTGTTTCCCTATTTAGGAAACTGAAGTTAAAGGAATTACATCTAAAAAATATATATAGACAAAGAAAACCTACAAAATTTGGCGGAACTTCACATTGAAGAACAATACAAAGATTTTATACACATATACACGGATGGTTCAGTGAATGCTGAAAACAACAATTCATCTGGAGCATATTATTGCCCAATAACAAATTATGAATTTCAATTTAAACTAAATAAATTAAATCCAATAATTATAACAGAACTAACTGCTATAATATTAGCCATTCATTGGGCACTTTACTTTAAAGGTAAAAAGATTGTAATCTTTACTGATTCAAAATCTTCTATTGATACTATATTTCAAAATCCAAATAAAAATAATTTTAAAGTTCTAATAAATGATATCCTTATTTTAACAAAACAACACATAGAAAATAATAATAAATTGTGTATTCAATGGGTGCCAGCTCACACTGGTATTGAACACAATGAAAGAGTTGATACATTGGCAAAAGATGCAATATATCTTAATAACACTATGGAATCATTAATATTTATAAACATAATTAAAAATAATAATAAAATAAAATTACTAGAAGAAACACAAAACTGGTATGATTTAACTGCTATAGATACTCATAGACATAACATTTCAAATAAAATTACAACCTTTAAAAACTATGGATTGAGCAAAAAAGAGAACACTATTATACTAAGAATAAAAGTAAATGCTGCAATAACAAAACCATTTTTATTTCACTTGAAAAAAGTAAACTCCCCTAACTGCACAATATGTAATCAACATGAAAATATTGAACATTTAATATTTCATTGTAAAAAATATAAAACAGAAAGAGAAAAATACTTCTCCAACTTAAAGAATTATAATGTTAACATGTTCTCATTTAAAACCATTTTGGAACCTGAAAACAAAAATCTGAAAAGAAAGCTCTACAAGCTTTTAATTTCATATCTAAAAGACATTGATATGTTTGATATCTTATAAAAAAAGGAAAAAAATATATATATATTTAACTTGTGACTGAATGAGTCTGCATAGTAATTATCTATGTAGGAATATTCATTTGTTGAGTTTCTTTCAATTCAATTCAAGTCAAAGATTCTTATCAGCAGCTAACTGATCTTTTACACGTTTATTTCGTTGTCTGTAATGCTTTCTATTAGGACTAGTAGGGTATTGATTAAGGACATTCCTTCAGTTCTTTCTTTCCGAAATAAGCTCAAGTGCCTTATCACTCAGATAATTCTGCCTCTTTTGCTCCTTTTTTCCTAAAAGAGTACTGTTAGTGTTCAAAAAAGCCTGTTTAAAATGATCCCATTCTTCCTCAACTTCACTAGTAAGCATACCATGACTGTCATAATGACTAAGTAACCTATCACGGTAAGCTTTGGCTATAACTGGATCTTTCAGAGCTTCAGTATTAAAAGTAATTTTTTTAACCCTAGCACAACACTTTTTTAAGTTTAAGTTGCAAGACACTTTTAACAAGGTAATGGTCAGATCCAATTTCAGCTCCCCTATATGCCCTGGTATTCCTAACAGAACTAGCCCATTTGCTGTTAATTAATGTGTAATCAATCATATTCTTATGCAGCCCATCAGGTGAAACCCATGTGTACTTATGTATGTCGCGGTGTTTGTAATAAGTGTTGGTTATTCTGAATCCATTGAGTTTACTTACCTGTAGGAGACGTTGCCCATTGCCATTGCAGCTACCAATACCAAAAGGGCCTATTACTCCTCCCCAAAGGTCAGAGTCAGTACCAACTTTGGCATTGGTCACCAAGAACAAGTGTAATATCTCCTTTCTTGACAGAATTGAAAATATCCTGAAGTTGTTCATAAAACCTGTCCTTCTCATCCTCATCGGCATCCTCAGTTGGGGCATAACAGCAGATAACATTCAAGTCTTTAACGCTTGTCTGAAATTTTGTTGTAAGAAACCTTTCATTAATGCACTCATATCCTAGAAGAGCATCACTAGCGTGTCTGCTGAGAAGCAGACCCACACCTTGGTGATGCTTACTGTCATCCCTCCCTGAAAAGAGAAATTTAAGATTATTTTTAAGAATCTGACCTTTATCAGTCCATCTGGCCTCTTGCAAGCCGAGAATATCTAATTTATAATGGTGGAATTCTTGTGTGAGGACATCAAGAGAAAAAGCTCTGTGCAGAGTCCTCACATTCCAACTACCTATGGAGAGAAAATGGTTAGTGGGATGTTTAAAGAAACTATGTTTATTGAGAGAGGGAATGCCGACAATATCAAACAACTCCCTAATCGCAGACATGGGGCAAAGACCCGTTCCCCCACCACTAAAGGCTGAAGCCATCTACACTGGAAGACTTCCTCCAATGTAGAATTTCACGATGCCAATAGAAGCAAAGAGTTCAGGTGCCTGCGATGACTGCTCAGGATTATCCACCAGCCGATAAACATATCCTGTGAATCTATTCACTTGGGGCTGTCAACCCACAAACAAACAGGAAACACAGCGGAAGATTTTCCCTCCACAGAAGTCCACCAGTGCAAGAAAATCAGGATCAATAATCAAGCTCAGAGCCATATATCTGTCCAGTCCAGTGGGTTTATATGGTCAGCACCAGGACCCTGTGTGGTTGACCACTCCTCAGCAGGGAAGAAAACGAAAGAAAATTAGCCATAGTAGTCCAGATCAGTAGGCCACACTAATCTGACAGCCCTCCCCTTCCGTTCACTTCCAGAAGAGGGTATCTCTTTTGAAAGGTACTAACGGTCTGCACCACGAGAAGGCGGGGTCGGACATTAGGTGCTATGCCTGGCCGGTTCTATGCATCATCACAGGGGATTGGTGCATAACTCTCCTTCCAGTGACTACCTAGCTACCATTTACAGACCACTACCATTACAGACACTGAAATATAATTTTTTTTTTTGGGGGGGGGGGGGGGGGAGAGGTCATCAATACTCCACCGGAGAGATTATAATCCCGACACTTACAAAACGTATCAAAGTTATGCAACAAATATTTCCAATTTCGAATTGCTTGATCCAAATCTCACTAAAAATTGAGACGTCGACAACTTTTTGCAATTTCCACAAACATCAACATAAAACTGTCGAAATTTGTTCTGATAAATCTTACATTTATTCGATCTGATAAATCTTATATTTATTTGATCTCATAAATCTTATATTTAAATGATAAAATATTGATATCAATTCCCGACAAATTTACATTATTTTCAAAAAATTCACAAAACGAATCTGAGGACCATTATGACACATTCCAATACTAAAATATCGAATTTCTAGCATAAATACTTCGTTTGCAACGTTGGTTCAAAATTTTACAATTTATAAATTTTCCAATGTTAGATGAGGGAATACTTTTCGAAGAGATTCGGAAAGTGAGGGTCGTAATATTTTATCAATACCTATCCACCCAAATTAAATTTTTAATTTATCTCCAAAAGGCAACAATTTTCGCTTGAAACAAAAAGTTGCGATTTCGCACTCACCCCCCGGGGGGGGGGGTAAAGTGCTAACTCATTGTTGACAATTGTAACTTCACGATCTTCACGTTCTCCCACCAAAATGGCGAATTTCTCTCATAAATACATCATTTGAAATATCCGTTTAAAATTTTGAAATTTTCAACTTTTCCATCGTCAGAGGGTGCAATTATTGTTTTTTGGGAGATTCAGACCAAAAGGAGTTTTAATTTTATCACTGAAAGCATAAATGTCTGATATCTACAAGTTGACAAAGAGACGTAAAATAGACAGAAGGAAAAGTGAAAATATTATCTCGTTATTTGTTCGTAAACGAGACAAAAACAAACCTTAAAAACTTTTTTCACCTTTAAATGAAATTAATTAATTAATTTTTATTTTAGGAGACGTTACGATGTCTTACTTGAAGAGAAGAGTAGCTGTTATTGGAGCTGGCCTTGGTGGCTTAGGCTCTATGATATCGCTGAAAGAAGAAGGAATAGAGCCTGTCTGTTTTGAGAAAACTCCCTACTATGGAGGAACATGGCATTACCATGACGATGACGTTGAAGGAATGCCATCCGTAATGTGGACGACAGTTCTGAACCACAGTAAAGAAATGGGTGCAATAAGCAATGTTATTCCACCCAAAGAACTGCCAAACTACATGTCGCATCAACAACTTTACAATGTTATCACTGAAGTGTGCAAAAAAAAAGATATATTTCGTCACATCAAGTACAACCACGAAGTGATTGTAGTGACACAAGCTGATGATTATTCCGCAACAGGACGATGGACTGTGACTGTAAGAAACAACCAAACTGCTGAGACATCTAGTGAGACTTTTGACGGAATCATGGTTTGCATTGGACAATTTACGTATCCGAATATTCCGGAATTCCCTGGATTGGAAACTTTCAAAGGAAAGGTAATGCACACTCACAGCCTGAAAAAAGTACACGAGTTTACTGATAAAAGAGTAGTCGTTATTGGCATTGGATGCTCAGCATTAGATGCCGCAGTGGAAATCAGCAATGTGGCAAAGCAGGTGAGAAACGTTAGGTTTATTTGAAGCATTTTATGAATTCAAGGTAAAAAACACTGTAAGGGCTCCATCAAGCTAGGGCGAAGAGAAAAGGCAATGAGCGATATTGTGACAGACCTCTTCGTCTAAGGGCGGGGGTGGCTCAGTCGCTGCCGCGCCAGGCTCGTAATCTGTAGTTCCCAGGTCGAGTCCCAGCTGGATCAGCGTTAAGATTTATCTCCGCAAAATTCCCCGCCCTGCCCACGGTCAGTAGGGGACACCGATGGGATTGGAAAGGCCGTTGGTTGGAAAGGTCCTTAGGATGGGACGTTAAGCCGTGGCCCCTTGTGTGGAAGAACCATACCCTGTGCACGTTAAAGAACACGCTGGATGGCCTTGACGGGAGACTACCATCTGTCTCCCAACAGCTGTTCCAGTGGGTCGCCTCCCCCAACCTTTTCTGAGGCTTCGGGGTCCTTGTGACCTGGCCGTTTAGCCCATGGTATGCAAAAAAGTGCCGTTCAGAGGTAAAACAACCCAACCCTCTTCGTCTAGCAAGAGCATCGGAGTCAGTTTTGTTGGGGGCAGGGGATGTGAAATGTGCCGAAGGACTTCTGAGTTCGAGAAGTTTCGGCAGCGCGCAGAAGATGTCGACATACTCCATTGGCCGACGTACTCTTGCATGCCCAGTGGACATTACATGACCGCACTTGGTGGGAGTTTCAAAGCAAAGAGAGAGTTGCGCCTTGACTCAAATAGAGGACGGTCATGAAGACGTCGCCGTGTAGGTGTTGAGAGCACCGGACGGTTTGGTTAGCGCGCCTTGTCAGTCTAGTGTCTTGTTTGAATGATTTGCCTGGGGGTAGTCGCTGTACTTTGTGGTTACATTTGCCTTGTTCTGAAATCGAAATAAATGTAGATATGTAAATAATATACATGTGAGTTGAGCTATTGAAGCGAACGAGTACTGCCATCTTGATATAATTATTAGGGAAAGTACCCAGAAGCTCTCACATACAGAGAGAAGGAAGAACGAACCGTTTAAAGCAAACTGCAGCATTTCAACTGCAACTCGAGAGCAATCACAAAGTAACTCTCATTTTTGCACTTCAAATCAATTGCTTAGCCAGTGGTTCCCAACCTTTCATGCTTCACGTACCCCCTAGAAATGTGTATGTAACTGGCGTACCCCTTGTATAGATAGATAAAACTATAGTTATAGTATAACAATGGGAATAAAATAAAACATATATATCAGTGGTTCTCAACCTTTTATGCTTCACGTACCCCCTGGAAATGTATATGTAACTGGCGTACTCCTTGTAAAGATAGATAAAACTATAGTTATAGTATAACAATGGGAATAAAATAAAACATATATATATATGTGGTTCTCAACCTTTTATGCTTCACGTACCTCCTGGAAATGTGTATGTAACTGGCGTACCCCTTGTATAGATAGATAAAACTATAGTTATAGTATAACAATGGGAATAAAACTTTGTTACTAGATCTAGCGACTTTTGAGCTCTCACGACCTAGCCCAAAAAATTTTACCGCGTACCCCAAGTTGAGAAACCCCAGCTTAGACACTCTGATTAGGTTATTGGATTGTTTTACCTCGGAGCGACACTTTTTTTTGCACACAGTATGGTAGCTAGGCGTAAACTGGAAGGAGAGCTGTGTGCCAATCCCTAGTGATGATGCACAGAACCGGAAGGGTCTAGCACCTAATGTCCGACCCCGCCTTCTCGTGGTGCAGGCCGTTAGTACCTTTCAAAAGACATATTCTCTTTTGGAAGGGAACGGAAGGGGAGGGCTGCCAGTTCAGTATATGGCCACTTTTTTCTTTTCTTTCAACCCTGCTGAGGAGTGGTCAACTTCACAGGGTCCTGGTGCTGACCATTTATACCTACTAGACTGGACTTGTTTGTGGATTTGAGCTTGATTATGGATCGTGGACTTGCTGCACTGGTGGGCCTCTGTTAAGGGAGAGTCTGCCACTGTGTTTTCTGTTTGCTTCTGGGTTGCCAGCTCTAAGTAAACAGAGGCATGGGATACCTTATATCAGCTGGTGGATAATCCTAATCAGAGGCCATCGCAGGTACCTGAACCTTACTTAGCTAGTTGGGCATCGTCAAGCCTAAACTGGAGTAATGTGTCTCAGGCAGTCCATATGGCTCTTGAAAAAGTCCACTTGAAAAGGTGGTGCCTGAAGTTCCTACCAGCATCGGTGACTTCAGCCTTTAGAGGAGGAGGAACAGGT
This sequence comes from Ryuthela nishihirai, assembly GCA_038380435.1. Taxonomy (NCBI): domain Eukaryota; kingdom Metazoa; phylum Arthropoda; class Arachnida; order Araneae; family Heptathelidae; genus Ryuthela; species Ryuthela nishihirai. The sequence continues at coordinate 36,247,628 of JAWZYU010000006.1, forward strand.
TTTGCCCCATGCCTGCGATCAGGGGGCTGTTTGATATTGTTGGCCCTACCAATCTCAATAAACCTGGTTTCTTTAAAAATCCTACTAATCATTTTCTCTCTGCAGGAACGTGGAACATGAGGACATTACATAGAGATTATTCTCTTGATGTCGTCATGCAGGAATTCCAGCGCTATAACCTAGATATTCTAGGCTTGCAAGAGACCAGATGGACAGGTGAAGGTGAGATACTTATAAATAACTTTAAATTTCTCTTTACAGGGAGGGAGGATGGAAAGCATCACCAAAGCGTGGGTCTACTGCCCAGCAGACATGCTAGTGATGCTCTTCTAGGATATGAGTTCATTAATGAAAGGTTTCTTACAGCAAAATTTCAGACAATCATTAAAGACTTGAATGTTATCTGCTGTTATGCCCCCGCTGAGGATGCTGATGAGGATGAGAAGGATAGGTTTTACCGACAACTTCAGGATATTTTGAATTCTGTCAAGAAAGGAGATATTACCCTTGTTCTAGGTGAATTCAATGCCAAAGTTGGTACTGACTCTGATCTTTGGGGAGGGGTGATAGGCCCTTTTGGTATTGGTAGCTGCAATGGTAATGGGCAACGTCTCCTTCAGGTAAGTAAACTCAATGGTTTCAGAATAACTAACACATGTTACAAACACCGCGGCATACATAAATACACATGGGTGTCACCTGATGGGCTGCATAGGAATATGATTGATTATATATAAATTAACAGCAAATGGGCTAGTTCTGTTAGAAATACCAGGTCATATAGATGAGCTGAAATTTGATCTGACCATTACCTTGTTAAAAGTGTCTTGCAACTTAAACTTAAAAAGTGTTGTGCCTGGGTTAATGATTTTACCTTTAATACTGAAGCTCTAAAAGACCTAGTTATAGCTAAAGCTTACCATAATAGGTTACTTAGTCATTATGACAGTCATGGTTTGCTTAATACTGAAGTTGAGGAAGAATGGGGCCATTTTAGACAAGCTTTTCTGGACACTAACAGTACTCTTTTAGGAAAAAAGGAGCAGAAGAGACAGAATTATCTGAGTGATAAGGCACTTGAGCTTATTTCGGAAAGAAAGAACTGCAGGAATGTCCTTAATCAATCAATACCCTACTAGTCCTAATAGAAAGTATTACAGAGAACTTAATAAACGTGTAAAAGATCAGTTAGCTGCTGATAAGAATCTTTGGCTTGATGGTTTGGCTGACAAAGCCGAGGAAGCAGTTAGACAGCACAACAGCAGAGATCTGTACCAGATAGTTAATGTTTTTTGTGGTAGAAAACGGACAGGTATACAGGGATTGCAGGATAAACAAGGTAAGGTTATAGAAGGTGAGGATTCTGTCATGGCTAGGTGGGCTGAGCATTTCAGTGATGTTCTAAACAATGTGGGTAGTTCTACTCCCATTGTTTGCAATGATGATAGATGCATTGGTGGCTTTAATGTTGGCCCTTTAACACAATCTGAAGTTATTTTGGCTGTTTCTAAACTTAAACTTCATAAATCCCCAGGGGTAGATGAAATTACTACAAAAATGCTTAGAGCTGGGAATGTTTTGGTTACCACTTGGATGACTGAAATTCTGAATATCTTTTATGATAAAGGCATTGTTCCTAAAAATTTTACCAGAGCTGTTGTTATCCCTATTTTCCAAAAAGGTGATCGCAGTTCTTGTGATAACTATAGGGGTATCAGCCTACTCTCTGTTCCAGGTAAAGTTCTTTCCATGATTGTGCTTAATAGAATTAAGAATCTGGTTGACAGTTAATTGCGTAATGAGCAATGTGGATTCAGAAGTGGTAGGGTATGTGTGGATCAGATATTTTCCCTTAGGCAGATTCTTGAGAAATATTCAGAGTTTCAGGAACCTTTGATTGCTAGCTTTGTTGATTTCAAAAAGACTTTCGACTCTGTTGATCGTCATAATTTGTGGTTGATTGTGGGATCATATAGTATACCAGAGAAGTTAGTTAACATAATGAAAGCTCTCTATAATAACACTGAGTCATGTGTGAGAGTTGGTAAGTCTTGTAGCAATTGGTTTAGCATTAAGTCTGGTGTTCGACAAGGGTGCATTTTGTCTCCTTTTCTCTTTAGTTTGGTTGTTGATTATGTTATGCGAAATTCACTTCAAGGGAAAGATTTTGGCCTTAAATGGGCTGGAGATACGAAAATTTCTGATTTAGATTATGCTGATGATTTAGTCCTTTTGGCAAATGATGTTGATGAGATGAACTCTTTCATTCGAGCTGTTGATGAGACTGGTAGTAGAGTAGGTTTGGTTATAAACAGAGAGAAAACTAAAGTGATGAAAATTGCTTTAGTTTGGGCTGTGATTCAGTAAATCAGGCTGTGATTCAGTTAATCTGAATGGTTGCAGTCTTGAGCAGGTGTCACAGTTTAATTACCTTGGGAGCTATGTAACAGATACTGGTGATGTGCAGCATGAGATTAACAGACGAATAGGTATTGCTGCTGGGACTTTTAAGAATCTATGGAGATTGTGGAGAAATAGGCGTATACACCTAAAAACTAAAATTAGACTGTATAATAGTTTGGTTCTTTTTAGGGTAAGTTATGGTAGTGAACCTTTGACGCTGTGTAAACAAGATAACAGGAAACTAGATGCTTTTGATTCTAGATGCTTACGCAGTATCTTGGGTAGTAGGTGGTTTAACTTTGTAACTAATGATGAGGTTAGGCAAAGGAGTCTGCAACCTCCTTTAAGCAGCATATTGTGCAGAGAGAGACTCCGCTGGTTTGGCCATGTTGCCCGTATGGATAATTATAGATTGGCGAATAGGGTTATGAACAGTGTGCCTAGATGCCTCAGAAGGAGGAGGAGACCTAGGATGTGGTGGGCAGACAATGTCAAACAGGACCTTGTTAGAATTGGTGTGCAGTGGCCGGATGCAGCAGATGTAGCTCAGGACAGATATGCTTGGAGAATTAAACTGTACGGTCTGGTTGGACCTCGTAGCCCATGGCTGCTTGAGGATGATGATGATGATGATGATGGGTTAAATGGCTAGGTCAAAAGGACCACAAAGAATCGGAGAAGGTTTTTGGAAAAAGACTCACTGGACAGCTGTAGGAGACAGGTGGTGGTCTCCCATCAACGCCATCTAGCATGTTTTTAGCGTATGCCCCATCCTTCTGAATGTTCATGTCATTATCCTTTCAAGATTTCAACAATGGTTTTTTCAAGCCCATCGGTGTCTGTGATATCCCTCTAATTTATTTATTTTCATTTATTGTTGCATTTTATTGTGTTTTTTTATTGTAAATATTTTTTATGTATTAAATGTGTTCTTGGAAGTGCTATTGTGGGGATGTGACTCATGAGATGTTGTTTTCGGGTGTGATATGGCTGCCTGTACATGTCGATTTCCGAAAAGCCCTTTATGACCTTTTTCAACTGGCCGGGGGTGCGAGTGTGAGCGTGGGAGAGTCGGCGAGTAATAAGGAAACAACAGTCTTTAGCGTAGATGTCAAACAGGAAGGACGTTTGAACACCATCAAAAGGATGCCGCTCTTACTCGAACAAAACCCTTAAGGAGAGGGTTCGATTCTAAGTGAGAATAAAGTTTCTTGGTGAATCTGATACAGTTCTGTGGATTCTGTGTGAACCACATTGTAGGCAAAGAAAGGTTAATTATCCTTTCACCGAGTTTGAGGTCGGTAAAGCGGAGAACCTTTAAAGTGTATGGTTCTCCACCTCATTGTCTAATTGTTTGCAGCAGCAAAAAAGCAAAGGCCTACGGAGTTGAGAGCATCCCCAGTACGTTATTGTATATAAGTGTAAATAAACTGTGTCGTCCTTATGCAACTCTCGTGCGTGAATTGTTGGACATATTTAATACATCACTTGACGCAGCAAGTCTAAGGCATACGTCGCTACAGGTGTAACAATCCGCGAACCTGTCATTTCACCAAAGTAAGGGTGAAGATAATTAAAGGATAAATTCATCGTCCTCCGGCGGCCATGACATTTGGCTCAGCCCATCACATTCGCGGAGTGACTTCATCACATTCTGGCACAGTCCAACAGGATCGGAGGAGATTGTCACAGTGTCCCCTTTCCCATCTAAGGTGGAGGTTTATGGGGATACAGTATATTTCAATGCTGGCCCAGGTAGAACTCGAGCCTGGAAAAGTAGCGTCTGAGCCAACCTCGTCCAGACAATCTCACAGTGCATGTTGGGTTAATTTACTCCCTAATCAGCATCTTTTGCTCAAAATGGACTAAATGATCAGTTTACAAAGAGCCTTAGTGTTCAGAGAATGTTGTAGGAAGGGACACACTGGGGAGTTGTTGGGAGACATATGATAGTCTCCCGTCAATGTCATCCAATGTTCTTTTTCACAGGGAATGAGAGGCCTATGTGAAGTTGAAGACTCCGCTGACTGGTATTGGGGAGTACCCAGTCGGACGGGGCCCCGATGGAACGACTGGGCATTAGTGAAGTTGAGGGCTCCGCTGACTGGCATTGGGGTGTACAGTCGCTCAAATAAATATCCGAACACTAAGGTTGATTACAGAATTCAGAAAAAAATATCTAAAGACGATTTTTTTAGAAATTAGTGATCTGGCAACCTTCGTGTACAATGCACGAAAGGTTTCCATATCACTAATTTCTAAAAAATTCGTTTCCAGATATTTTTTCTGATTTCTGTATTCAACCTTAGTGTTCGGATATTTATTTGAGCGACTTTACCTCAGTCGGACGGGGCCCCAATGGAACGACTGGGCCTTAGTGAAGTTGAGGGCTCTGCTGACTGGTATTGGGGGGTACCTCAGTCGGACGGGGCCCCGATGGAACGACTGGGCCTTAGTGAAGTTGAAGGCTCTGCTGACTGGTATTGGGGAATATCCGGTTGGACGGGGCCCCGATGGAACGACTGGGCCTTAGTGAAGTTGAAGGCTCTGCTGACTTGTATTGGGGAATATCCGGGTGGACGGGGCCCCGATGGAACGACTGGCCTTGGTGAAGTTGAGGGCTCCGCTGACTGGTATTGGAGGTACTTCGGACGGACGGGGCCCCGATGGAACGACTGGGCCTTAGTAAAGTTGAGTGCTCTGCTGACTGGTATTGGGAAGTACCTGGTCGGACGGGACCCCGATGGAACAATTGGGCCTTAGTGAAGTTGAGGACTCCACTGACTGGTATTGGGGGGTACCTCGGTCGGACGGGGCCCCATGGAACCACTGGGCCTTAATGAAGTTGAGGGCTCCGCTGACTGGTATTGGGGAGTACCCGGTCGGATGGGGCTCCGATGGAACGACTGGGTTTCGGTGAAGTTGAGGGCTCCACTGACTGGTATTGGACGGGTACCGGGGTCAGATGGGGCCCCAATGGAAAGGCCTGGTAAGGCTGGACTAAGAGTTCCCACCACAGGAGCCAAGGCAACTTGGATTGTATATCCTTGTTTGTGGCTAACCGGGGCATAGATTAAATTTAACTTTTGACCGATGGACGAACTTCTATAGTACTGTTCGCCATAGTTAGTCATGGGGTGAGCTGTATCTATATGGTGTTGTCTTGCCCTCGACCGTTGGTAGTGGAGATTTTGGCATTATCCCTATAGATGTAGTGAAGTCCTTGAATTGTGGAGCATCTGGGTTTTGTCATTCATTTTAATTTCCCTCACTCTGATAACTAGTCATGACATTATCACTGCATATATCGAGCATTTTAACATCAAAAGACCCTTGCTCTGGAGATCCAAATGCTGATATCGGGCATTATAAACTTGATTGTCCGATTACTGATGGGTTCTTCAATGAATTAGGAATTCTAAGAAAGATCTAGAACTACGTTTGGGTTGGGAAAGATGAACCGCATTCCCAAATCCTCCGACGAGACTTTCGCTCAAGGAAAAGAACGCTCACAGGTTTTTTCACTTCGCAAGGACTGGTAGCCATGGAGACCTTGTCTGAAAAAATGACTATAAACAGCCAATATTTTGTGCTATTTCGCAGGATGCAATAGGGATTGCAATATCGGTATAGTTATTCCGTGCTATTTCTATGTACCGTAATGCCAGTATTCCCGTATACAGTGCTATTTTTAAATACCGAAATATCAGTATTCCAGTATACCGTGTTACTTTTGAGTACCGAAATGTCAGTATATTTGTTGTGTAATACCGGGGTTTAGCGCGAAAATAAAACTCAATATTCGCACACTAGCGACTTGAATCTGACAACTTGAATCTTGAACTTGATTACGAGCCAGGCAGATACTAACTGAATTCCGCCCCTCCCCCACACACCATCACTACCACGTCACGTCGATGAATTAAGTCCAGAATCTGTTAATCAAACTCAAAGTCAGTAGATTTTCCTCAATATTTAAATTTTCATTTTAAATAATTTTCCACTTTGCAACAGAGTGGGGAGAAAAATAAAACTGTTCAGAAAAACTGAACAGATTAATAGACATCTGTTTGAAGTTCCATTTGTCTTTATTCTGCTGAGCCTTCTTTCAGGAATAACGAAAGGAGTAACTGATATAAAGAGGGTTCAAAAAGCTCTTCACATGTATGTAGATTTGCACTCACTCCTCCGAAGTTAACGAGCTACGACTTGTTTGAAAGCTTGTCTAAACTTATCATAACTTGTTAAAAACGAAGGGCGCGTCATAATTTCTCTCCTCGCCGGCGCGCGTAAAGTTCGGCCTGAGAATTCTGTGCGTTGTTTCTACGAATACATTTTCCCAAGGATTTAGTTTGAGGACGACGATATGAATAGATATGGGGTTCATGTCTGTTCACACTGTTGAAGGCCCGCGGACTGGTTTTAGAGGGGGGCCAGTCCAGTGGACTTATCGACTTGTTCCCAGAGAAGCTGCGGGTTGCAGCCCATTGAGGGGCCGTACTTGGGGGTCTGCAGACAGGGCCTGGAGAACCCGGTCCAGTAGGCTCATCGATGCGGTGTCAGTGATATCGTGGGTCGGAAGACTGTTCACTGGGGGGCTTCGGCACGCTCACAATGGAGAGGCAGAAGTTGGAGTCTCGCGACCGGGAGTAGCTAACCTGGTCGACGGGCTTATCGATGGAACAGCCAAACTAAAAGTCCCACATGAGCTGTTTTGGCAGAACATATAGATTTCATAGTGGAGGAGCTTAGGTTCCTCTGTGAAGTGGGGTGGACTGGCGGTCCTTATGTGTGCAACTGGGACGACAACCCCCTGGAGGTGCCTAGAAAGAGAGGATCTGTTGAAAGGACGTAGTGAACCTGAGTAGGCAGACTCCTCCTGCATCAACGAAAGGCTAGAGTTGCAAGTCCCGAAGTGGGTGTCAGCTTGTGCGCTGGGGCCGCGAGTCGGCTGCATGGAGAGGATGAAGTTGGGGGTCATGCTGAAAGGCAGGCTGGAACTGACTAGGCGTGGCTTAGATGGGGCCGCCTGAGAGTCTCTGCTGCGGAAGACTTAAAAAGTTAGGACTTCTTCAAAAGTTTGCCATCTAAATTCAAAAGTTACCATCTGATAGATTTTGGCAAAGTATTTGGACAAAAATCAGTGAGTGATTTGGCAATTCGTAGGCTAGTTTCTAAATTCAAAAAGATCCCACTCGCTGCACCTCAATGATTAATTCATCACACAGATTTGTTAAAAAGTAAGGTCTCTCTCTTCCAAAGGTCTTCTCCCGCAGTAAGGCATGATCTATGAAGGCAAGATCTAAGATTGAAAGTACCCTGGCTAGTGGACATCTGGTTTCGTGGCAACTCCCTCAAAGTGTAGTGCAGTCTCAGTATTACGGAACACCGAGATTGCCACACATTATTACGTTGTTCATATGATACTATTACGGGATGGATGCGCAAATTCAGAGAAGGACGACAGAGCTTTGAAGAACTTCCTCGCGCAGAAAGACGGAAGTAGACCATGAATGAGAGAGCTATCGCTGCTGTTCATGAACTGATTAAGGAAAATCACACATCACCATTCAGGTAATACGTTTAGTTGTCAGTGTATCTATTGACAGTGTGGAAACAATTATTCATCAACATTTTAAGTTCTTAAAGGTCTGTGCCAAATGGGTACCTCATAAACTGATAGTAGAACAATAAAAAATGGCTAAAGTCAACTCGTGCAAGGAGATGCTGGCAGTGTTTGAACCTAATATCCTCAAATGGTTAACAGACATTGTCACAGGTGATGAGACATGGTTTCATTACTATACAACTCCCAGAAAAATCTACAGCTGTGTTTGGGTTGTGAAAGATGAACTGCATTCCCAAATCCTCCAACAAGACTTTCGCTCAAGGAAGAGAACGCTTCCCGGTTTTTTCACTTCGCAAAGATTGGTTGTCTGAAAAAATTACTATAAACAGCCAATATTATACCAATATTGTTTTGCCCAAAATGATTAAGAAGATGAAGGAGCAGCGTTCAACAACAGGCGTGTCAAGGGTTCTCCTTTATGGCAATGTCAGTGCTCACAAAACCTGGCAAGTTGCGGCCAATCTAGAGCAGGGAAAAATCGAACAGCCACCTTATCCTGTATATTCACTTATCCTCCACCATGAGATTTTCGGTTGTTTCCAAAAATTAAAACGGAACTTGCTGGAAAGCCTTTTTCCAGGATGCAAGATCTTGCAAAATGCGTTCATTTTAAACTTGAGAAGTATTCCCAACAGTTGTACGACTAAGCGTTCCAGAATGGCATAGACGTCTGCAACTTTGCGTGGATGAGGTAGGGGTGTACATTGAAGAAGAGTTAAAAGTTTTGTTGAGGTAAGTACAATGATTTGTGTTCTGCAGATGCATGTCAAGACGTTTTTGAACGCCCCTCATATGTGGAGAATAGCAGGTCCTTATGAGAAAGAAATAAAGGAGAGGGAGAGCATAAAACTCAATCGATAGGGAAAAAAGTAAAAGAGGGGGGCTCAAGAGACTAGATTTCAATTGCAGTATACACTGAAGTGCCATTGAATTAGGGATGAAACTCTGGTCATATATATCTGTCAGCTTTCGCTTCTCCAAGCATTCATCGTGAGCAGCGAAATGGGAAAGGCACGGAGTTTAGATGCATTTCACAGAGGGCAGATCGTAGGTGCCCGAAGGATGGGACACACGATCTCTGAAATTGTCAACGAACTTGGATTTTTTCGTACGACAATTTCAAGAGTGTTCCAGGAATACGGAATCATGCAAAAAAACAAGCACCTGGATAAACTGCAAAGGACAACCGTCTGACCCGCATCGGACAGATAAATAAATAAAAATAAATACCCCCTCAAGCAGCTGCTTGCCACAGAGGTCTGACAGGAGCCTGTCAGTTTATATGCCACAGTAGGAGATCTGAGAGGATGGCAGGACCTCAGTAAAAAAACGACACACACATCCATGCCTAAATCCGGGGCTCGAACCCAGGTCCCTTAGATCAGTAGCCAAGCGTGCTAACCACTCGGCCACGGGACGGCTTGGGGACAGACATTATCTGAAATCACCTCCCATCTGAACGCAGGTTCCATCTGGGAAGTCAGTGTTAGAAGCCCAGATTTAAATCCCATCGAAAATCTTTGGGATACCGTCGAGCAGAGAGTTCGGGGCCGTGTCCCATCAGCGACGGCCTTGAGAGAAATGTGGACAGCTCTGGAGGATGGATGCATGAGTCGCCATACCTGTGGAACATTTATGCAAACTTATGGAGTCTTTGTCTCGTTGTGTGACGGCCGTTATCAGGGCCAGAGGGGGTCCAACACGGTACTAGGTTGCTACTTACTAGGTTGCTACTCCTAATTCAATGACACTTTAGTCTATATTTCCCCCTCCATTTTAAATTAAATGGCTTTTGTTCTGCAAATACATGACAAGAAATTTTAAACGACCCTCCTAATTGGAGTTCTAGTTGATTTTAAAAGGTCTTTATTGGAATACAGATGACAGTTACTATGATGAACTGCATTTCGTCAGAAAGAAGGACATAGATTGAAACTGTACGAAATGAAAATATAGTGTAATCATTTCAAATATAAATCTTATGAACTGTTTCAATGCTAGATTATTTTTCATGAAATACGTTTTATCTCAACAGGTATACATTAGCACCAGAAGCGGAGCCTGGATATTCCCCAGAGTAGGACCATATGGTCTACCATTTGATTACGCCTTTATTCGCCGCCATATTCAAATCTTTACCTCACTTTCAATACCACTTGCCAGTTGGTACTTAGAGAATAAGTTCTTAAACCGAAGATTTGACCATCAACTTTACAACCTAAATCCAAAGTATCACGCCCTCTGTAAAGACCCCACTGTAAATGATTTTTTACCTCGTAAAGTGATAACTGGTGATATAATTATCAAAAAAGGAATAAAAGCATTTGCTGAAAATGGAGTAGTGTTTGAAGGGGAAGATAAAATCACCGAACTAGATGTAGTCATCCTTGCAACAGGCTATAGCTGGAAGTTCCCTTTCTTAAGCGATGATATCATTACCAAAGGAGAAAACGGAAGGATCGATTTATACAAATGCATGTATCCTCCTCATCTTTCTCATCCCACTTTGGCCATTATTGGATATCTATTGCCATTAGGTTCAGGATTTCCTTTAGGAGAAGCTCAGTGTCGATGGGCTGCTTTACTGATGAATCGCAAATTGAGTCTTCCTAGCCAAGAAGTAATGATGGCAGACGTCAAACGTAAACACAAGGAAAACGTTAAACGTTACCCACCATCAGATAAGATGTCATTGCGTGTGGACTATATACCATACTTGGATGACATAACATCCCAATTTGGTGCAAAACCAAATCTATTTAAAATGGCATTCACAGATCCGAAACTTTTCATAGCTTGCTTTTTCGGTCCTTGTTTGCCTTATCAATATCGCTTGCAAGGTCCTCATTCGTGGAGTGGAGCCAGGGACGCCATCTTAACAGCAAATAAAAGGATTCGAACTACAGTATCAGATACACGTAAAAAGACACAAACAAATTTCGCAGGATTAATCACAAAATATATTGGCATCGTTCTACTACTCCTAGCAATATTTTCGCGGGAAATAGTACTTTTTAAATATTCGTTGTTTCTAATATTTCTTCCACTTATGTTATCCTTAAAATGTTTTGTCAGAGAATGTCTCTGTTTTCTTTTCATTCTTCCATTTTTAATAACATGGGAGGGTTTTTCGACAAATTACTTCAACATTGTATTCCTTCCCCTTTCAATAGTTATAATAACATTGTTTTAATTATGATGGCAGAGAAGACACCGTTTTTTGCTGTACAAATTAATATTAATATAACTGAGAATTGTAAGCAATACACTGGATAATATCCAGAAAAATAACTTACACTATATAGTATGTAGAATTCATTATTTTCATACAATATAAAATTCTAAACTATAAATTTATATGCTAATTTTAAGATGTATAATGATAAATGTATTCTGAAAGGTAAATTATGACAGTAAATATGGAAAGACATCAGCAAAAAGCAGTCATATATATAAGGCAATAAATTGGGGGAATCAAATTTATAAGCCCCCAAAACCAAATTACCGAATCGAATCGGAGAGAAGAGTGAATGCTTTTTTTTTTGTTTTGTTTTCCTTTTTCTAGTGCCTGATTGGACTTGGTTTTCATTAAAATGATTTTCTACTGTCCTGTGATCAAAAAATAAAAACTGATGTTAATTCTTAATGCACATCATTTAGAAAGAATTCCTTTATCAAAGCAAATTCGGGAGTGGGGGTGGCTCAGTCGGTAGCGCGCCAGGCTCGTAATCTGTAGTTCCCAGGTTCGATTCCCAGCTGGGTCAGCTTTGAGATTTATCTCCGCAAAATTTCCCGCCTTGCCCACGGTCAGTAGGGGACACCGATGGGCTTGGAAAGGCCGCCGTCCGTCGGATGGGACGTTAATCCGTGACCTCGTGTGCGGGAGAGACACACCCTGTGCACGTTAAAGAACACGCTGGATGGCCTTGACGGGAGGCTACCATCTGTCTCCCAACAGCTGTTCCAGTGGGTCCCCTCCCCCAACCTTCTCTGAGCCTTCGGGGTCTATGTGACCTGGCCATTTAGCCCATGGTGTGCAAAAAAGTGCCGCTCAGAAGTAAAACAACCCAACTCAAAGCAAATTCTTTGCAGGGTAGTAGAAGTCTGAATTCATTAGAATGTAAATACATGAAATATTTCAGTACAGCAATTTAATACTACTTTGTAATCAAAAAAGTAATACTGATACGTTAATAAATAATGCTCACCATATATAAAGAATTCCTTTGTCCATAATGAATTCCTTGCATGTTAGTAAAAGCCTAAATGTTAAAATAAAGTTCGAATACTGAAAGTATGTATATTATTATGTTACTAATAGTTCCTTTTTTTGCCTGATTTGCAATCAAGTTTAATAGTGCTACAATACTATTAATTGTTCTCGAAAATATTCGCTAAGCATGCAAAATAAAATGTATAAGACATCACTCTAATATTATATGTAAAATCTTCTCTGTAATCTATTTTAGGTATGAATGTTCTCGTGTTTAAATAGTTTTGTAATAAAAAATAAAAATAAAGTCTCAGATTCAAGTTTATTTCCAAATTTTAATACTTTAATACGTGAAACGGAATCGCGGTTATTACAATATTACCGGATCTCGAATTCCTTAACATTACTGTGATCTACAAGCCAAAATACATCTATATTTCAATGTTTAACAGTCTGGCAGTGTTATATAAAAATTTCACCTTTGACCTCGAAGGACCCTTAAGATACCGAATTTTGCAATGTTTCCCTGATCTATGGTACGAAATATCGCCAGGCACTAATTTGTAGGTCGCTGGCACCAGTAGTTTTTTAACAGCACGGGTCTAAATTTGAGCTTTGGTCTCGAAGGATCCCCCGGATTCGAAAATTTGTAACGTTTCGGAAAGCTAGAACACAAAACACATCCAGACACCAATTTTTACGTTTCTAGCACTCGTAGATCAAGGTTTACCCTCTACGTGACCTCTACTTGACCTTGTAAAACACATCAGAAGTAAAATTTTGAATTTTTTCCGAGATCTACTTCCAGATTACCCCTAGGTGCAAATTTTCAGAGCTCTACCAACTTTGCATCACTGTTAGAATTACCGTGATCCTCTATCACTCACTCATTAACACAAGCAGTCACAATTGACTATATACACATTTGATGAGTTTTCCAAGAAATACTACTTTAAATACGAGTTATAAAAGACACTTATATAATTCGTACCCATTTAAAGTTTTTTCTTTTGTTAAATTTCCGCTACTTTTAGTTTCCCTTTAGGAATGCCATAATACACTTGGTGCTGGCTCGAAGTACATCAGTATACCGTTTGGACTTCTTCCGCTCCCACCCAGCCCTACGTTGACGGTGGAGACTAGAATGAAGCCTCGACTTGGGGGGAAGGTCTACAACCCTTTACCATTTGAACCCTAAAATCTTGATTGGTCGACTCCATTTTGGTTAATGTTGCACAGGTGTTGAGGTGCTGTCTGTGGAGTATCAGTGCTTTTAATCTGATGTCATTAGTGCTTAAATGACTTATGAATATTCCATGGCATGCACCATCTAGCCTTTAAATAAAAGTCATCGTGCCCCTAATACAAAAAATAAAGATTAAAGTACAGAATTGATCCTAAGATGATTGGGTACTTGTGCGAATGAGAATTGAATACAGGATTAAAGGCAAACGAGCCAGGTGCTCTTTAAGCAAAAGGTCGTAGCATCAATGACGGAAAAATGTGACTACACCATAACAGTTAAGATAATGTATGTAAAAGAAAGCGACATAGCAGATCTTTAGATAAACGCCATCATGCCCTTAACGCAAAATGAAAGATTGAAGTATACAATAAAGCTAAGATGATTGTTCTAACTAATATCGTAAGAAATGGTTGTATGGTACAAAGGTTACATAAAGACTTGAAAAATCTCAAATTCATGACCTGTCATTTACGATATTTCTTCCACTTGAACGTCCGGTGACAGATAAAAGGCAATTGCATCAGTGATTAAAAAACGGGAATACGCAACAACAGGAAAGATAATTTTGGTGGAGGAATTAATATGATTAAAGAAACACACAAAACAAGCACAAAATACCGAAGCTATAAGAAATTCACTAAGGAATGCAGCAACAGTAAAGATTATTTTGGTGTAGGAAGAAATATGATTAAAGAAACACACAAAACATGCACAAAATACCGAAGCCATAAGAAATTCCCTAAGGAATGCAGCAACAGTAAAGATAATTTTGGTGTAGGAAGAAATATGATTAAAAAAACACAAAACATGCACAAAATACCGAAGCCATAAGAAATTCCCTAAGGATTGCAGCAACAGTAAAGATAATTTTGGTGTAGGAAGAATTATGATTAAAGAAACACACAAAACATGCACAAAATACCGAAGCTATAAGAAATTCACTAAGGAATGCAGCAACAGTAAAGATAATTTTAGTGTAGGAAGAAATATGCACAAAAAATGCTAAAAAAATTCTAAAAAAACACAAAACATGCACAAAATACCGAAGCCATAAGAAATTCCCTAAGGTATGCAGCAACAGTAAAGATAATTTTGGTGTAGGAAGAAATATGATTAAAGAAACACAAAACATGCACAAAATACCGAAGCTATGAGAAATTCACTAAATAATGCAGTAACAGTAAAGATAATTTTGGTGTAGGAAGAAATATGATTAAAGGTGAGAGTGTACATTGAAAATTACAAAATATTTAGAAATAAATCATATATTAAAAATTGCAAAATATTTAGAAGTAAGTAATGATATATACTACACCAAATGAAGAATATATACTACACCAAATGAAGAAATGCATAAATCTCCTAGAGGGTGAGAAAATATTGAGAATTTTGCAAAACTAGAAAAAAATAAATTCATATATAGTAACCAACTGAAGAAATACATAAATCATCCAAAGCGAAGTGGAAAAATATTAAATAGTGCATAAAACTGGGAGTGATTCAATTAATTTATATATATATATTGTTACGACAGAAGAATCTGGCAACCGAAAGCAAAGTTTCAGCCAACGAATAAGAACTTTGGGAGAATTTGGAGAAGAAGAGTGGAGCGTTAACGGTCGTTTTGTATTGTAACGGTCGTTGTGTTGTAACGGTCGAAGAGTTCGAAAATGGCCGGTGGGCTGTTCTGAGACAGTGCGCGTTAAGTATCAAGAAGTAACTTGATGTGTTGTGTATACGCGGAAGGATAAAAGTGGGATCTTTTATCGTTAAGTATCAAGAAGTAACTTGATGTGTTGTGTATACGCGGAAGTATAAAAGTGGGAACTTTTATGGCTAACTTCGAATGTCTACACGGACTGTCTTTTTGTTCGGCTAGTGTGTGAAAAGTTATTAGCACAGGACGAGAATTGGTTTACGAGAGAAGATCTTCGGGTGACCTGGTAAACCAAGTAAAAGGTAGTATTTAGTAAAATACACAGAGCTGATGTGTGCTCATGCAGGAAGATTGATGACTTGTGCATGTTAATAGTTGATTTGTTAATAAGATACTTCATCCATATTTCCTTTGTAACAATTTACCTTGTATTGAATTTGGTTTTGAAATATAGCTTTTAATACTCACGCTCAGTGGCTATCCATTTTTGTAATCCGCAACATTTGGTGTCAGAAGTGGGATTAATTAATTGAATGCCGTTAACTAGAAGTATAGATGAATTAGTAAAGTTGATAAATAGCTTCAAAGCCGATATGACTGCGCTGATGAAAGATATGAAAGCCGATATGGCTACGCTGATGACTGATATGAAAGCCGATATGGCTACGCTGATGACTGATATGAAAGCCGATATGGCTACACAGATGAATGACATTAAAAGTCAAAATAATGAGTTGAGAACTGAGATAGTTTCTCAAAAAGATGATTTGAAAGCCGAAATGGCCGCACAAAATACTGAGATGAGAGCTGAAGTGGCTTCTCAAGTTGGTAAGATTATTGATCACTTCAAGGATCATAAAACCGAACTCAATAGACAATGCAATAGTTTAAATGTTGAATTTGTCAGTGAAAAAGATGATCTTGATAGTGTTAAGTTAGATTGTAAACATGGAAAAGAAAAAGAGAAAGGCAACGCATATAAAAATGTGGATCTGCTACTGGAAATCAAGAATTGTAGAGATAGCGCAGATAATGCCTTTGACCACGCAACTACTGGTAATGCATGGCAGAGTGTCTATGTCGCTGGTGACATGTCTAGGAACTGTGAAGAACAATCACACAGATCAGAGAGCTGTGAGACTATACAGTACGCTTTGCACTTCAAAATACCTAGGTATACAAGTCTGGCACGATCTGAAGAGAGATCCACACGAAAGGTATTCTATTCCTCGCCGTCAGCAAAATGCGTCATGGACAATTATCGCAAAGGCAGAGTAACGAGTGGTAATGAGGGGGAACGAAACAGAGTTTACGTTTCGCAGAGTGGTCCGAGTAAAGAAGAGGTGTCCATTCATCATAGATACAAAGTGCCATTCGACGTTACTGGGGAAGTCGGAGAGATTTTTCCGAAGCATATAGCCACACTTGAATCGTTTATAGAAAGTGGGGATTTAAGGAAGAGGAATTCCGAAGAATGGCTTAGAAGCATAACAGGTGATGCTAGTAAAAGAGCTTCAGGCAGAGACAGTACTTCAAAGACTAACTTTCTGGATGAAACTAAGCCTCAGAGTTACGATCAGAGAGAAGTGAATCCCTCAGATAATTTCAACGTAGCCACGCTGAATTTCTTTTCTGAACAGTCAATGTGCAGATTTGGACATTATAACCATTTAGATTATAAGGATATAGAAAAGTTTTATCACGACTACAAGAGCTCTAAAGTGGACAATATCATGTTACAAAACTCGTCGCTGATCTCCAGAATGAACAATTTGGCAATCATGACTGATGTTTCCCTGGCTAATTACAATGAGAGCTCCAAGAAAGTGAATTCCGAAGAAACAGCAACTATGACCTCCTCGGGTCATGTGTTTTGCTGGAGACCCGAGTGGCGCCATCGGATGGTAGATGAAAACAGCACAGGAGGTGTCGGCAACAAAGTGAGTCTTGTCTTGGCTCCTGCACTTGCTGCTTTAGGTCTCAAGGTCCCTATGATCTCCGGTCGTGCTCTCCAATTGACGGGAGATACTCTGGACAAATTGGAATCCATCCCTGGCTTCACAGTCGACTGCACTAAAGATAAAATCGAGCAGATGATGGAAGACGTCGGATGCTGCATCGTAGGACAGACAGAGGAGCTGGTGCCAACAGATAAGGAGATTTACCGCTGCAAGGATCTGACGGCTACCGTAGATAGCGTTCCTCTAATGAGATGCTCAATTGTGTCCAAAAAGCTGGCTGAAGGAGTGTGTGCTTTGGTTTATGATGTTGAATTCGGAAAAGGAGCTATTGATCTCATCAGTACAGAAGATGTTGCTGTTGATTTAGTTAAGAAAGCGGTTGCAGCATCACAAGCTCGTGGAATGAAGAGTTTGAGTTGTTCAGCTGTTATCAGCAACATGGATTCACCTCTTGAAAACTCTGTTGACAACTCTCTGGAAGTGATGGAAGCTGTTCAGTGTTTCCTTGGTAACGGATCCTTGGAACTGCAAGAGCTCGTCGAAGAGTTAGGAGGAGAACTTCTGCGTTTGGTGAACATTGTGGATAATAGGGTAGATGAAGCATCACGTGTCTGCAAGGTTCTGCATAACGGCAATGCTTTGAACAAGTTTCGTGACATGTTAATAGAACAAGGAGTATCTGAAGATGTTGCAAGCTGGCTATGTGAAGGTAAAACAGAAAAAATATTGCTAGCAGCCCGACACATCACTGATTTCACTTATACAGGAGAAACAGGTAAGGTTGTCGGATTAGAAGCTGCAGTTCTAGCAAGAGTATGGAAGGAGGAGATGGACCGAAGCGCTAAAAAGAATTATGGAGCTGATATTATAATTGTGAAGCACCTTGGGGATCAAATTGAATCAGGTGAAATATGGCTGAAGGTTCATCACGACAGTTCTGAATTAAGTGAAAGTCAACTGACAAAAGGGTCAGACTGGAGGATGAAACTCCTCCCTAGATTTTATGTCACTAATGACTTTCATTCCTTGTTACTGTTGATAGAAGTAAAAATCCAAAGAAGAAAACTTTCGACAAAGAAGAAAACTTTTTACAGGTTTTGCACGAAAACTCTTAGGCGATTCTTCTCCCTGCAGAGACATAAACGTGTTCACAAGGGCTATAGGCCTTACACGTATTATGTTTGTGGACGAGGCTTCAGTCAGAAAAGAAATCTACGTCATAATGAGATTCGCTTTCATTTTGACACAGACGTGGTATATCGCATTCGTCGATGTCCAGCTACAAAGTGCAAGGTGGTTCACGTGGATCATTTGGCCCCGTTTCATCGAAGAACTGAAGAAGCTTTGGAATCCAGAATTGTTCGGGACGAACAAGACCTAGGAAGGGGGCAGTGTTACGACAGAAGAATCTGGCAACCGAAAGCAAAGTTTCAGCCAACGAATAAGAACTTTGGGAGAATTTGGAGAAGAAGAGTGGAGCGTTAACGGTCGTTTTGTATTGTAACGGTCGTTGTGTTGTAACGGTCGAAGAGTTCGAAAATGGCCGGTGGGCTGTTCTGAGACAGTGCGCGTTAAGTATCAAGAAGTAACTTGATGTGTTGTGTATACGCGGAAGGATAAAAGTGGGATCTTTTATCGTTAAGTATCAAGAAGTAACTTGATGTGTTGTGTATACGCGGAAGTATAAAAGTGGGAACTTTTATGGCTAACTTCGAATGTCTACACGGACTGTCTTTTTGTTCGGCTAGTGTGTGAAAAGTTATTAGCACAGGACGAGAATTGGTTTACGAGAGAAGATCTTCGGGTGACCTGGTAAATCAAGTAAAAGGTAGTATTTAGTAAAATACACAGAGCTGATGTGTGCTCATGCAGGAAGATTGATGACTTGTGCATGTTAATAGTTGATTTGTTAATAAGATACTTCATCCATATTTCCTTTGTAACAATTTACCTTGTATTGAATTTGGTTTTGAAATATAGCTTTTAATACTCACGCTCAGTGGCTATCCATTTTTTTGTGATCCGCAACAATATTGTTGCGGATTACAAAAATGGATAGCCACTGAGCGTGAGTATTAAAAGCTATATTTCAAAACCAAATTCAATACAAGGTAAATTGTTACAAAGGAAATATGGATGAAGTATCTTATTAACAAATCAACTATTAACATGCACAAGTCATCAATCTTCACGTAGAGCACACAACATCAGCTCTGTGTATTTTACTAAATACTACCTTTTACTTGATTTACCAGGTCACCCGAAGATCTTCACTCGTAAACCAATTCTCGTCCTGTGCTAATAACTGTTCACACACTAGCCGAACAAAAAGACAGTCCGTGTAGACATTCGAAGTTAGCCATAAAAGTTCCCACTTTTATACTTCCGTGTATACACAACACATCAAGTTACTTCTTGATACTTAACGATAAAAGATCCCACTTTTATCCTTCCGCGTATACACAACACATCAAGTTACTTCTTGATACTTACGCGCACTGTCTCAGAACAGCCCACCGGCCATTTTCGAACTCACCGACCGTTACAATACACAACGACCGTTACAATACAAAACGACGTTAACGCTCCACTCTTCTTCTCCAAATTCTCCCAACGTTCTTATTCGTTGGCTGAAACTTTTTTGCTTTCGGTTGCCAGATTCCTTCTGTCGTAACACTGCCCCCTTCCTAGGTCTTGTTCGTCCCGAACAATTCTGGATTCCAAAGTTTCTTCAGTTCTTCGATGAAACGGGGCCAAACGATCCACGTGAACCACCTTGCACTTTGTAGCTGGACATCGACGAATGCGATATACCACGTCTGTGTCAAAATGAAAGCGAATCTCATTATGACGTAGTTTCTTTTCTGACTGAAGCCTCGTCCACAAACATAATACGTGTAAGGCCTATAGCCCTTGTGAACACGTTTATGTCTCTGCAGGGAGAAGAATCGACTAAGAGTTTTCGTGCAAAACCTGTAAAAAGTTTTCTTCTTTGTCGAAAGTTTTCTTCTTTGGATTTTTACTTCTATCAACAGTAACAAGGAATGAAAGTCATTAGTGACATAAAATCTAGGGAGGAGTTTCATCCTCCAGTCTGACCCTTTTGTCAGTTGACTTTCACTTAATTCAGAGCTGTCGTGATGAACCTTCAGCCATATTTCACCTGATTCGATTTGATCCCCAAGGTGCTTCACAAATATATCAGCTCCATAATTCTTTTTAGCGCTTCGGTCCATCTCCTCCTTCCATACTCTTGCTAGAACTGCAGCTTCTAATCCGACAACCTTACCTGTTTCTCCTGTATAAGTGAAATCAGTGATGTGTCGGGCTGCTAGCAATATTTTTTCTGTTTTACCTTCACATAGCCAGCTTGCAACATCTTCAGATACTCCTTGTTCTATTAACATGTTATGAAACTTGTTCAAAGCATTGCCGTTATGCAGAACCTTGCAGACACGTGATGCTTCATCTACCCTATTATCCACAATGTTCACCAAACGCAGAAGTTCTCCTCCTAACTCTTCGACGAGCTCTTGCAGTTCCAAGGATCCGTCACCAAGGAAACACTGAACAGCTTCCATCACTTCCAGAGAGTTGTCAACAGAGTTTTCAAGAGGTGAATCCATGTTGCTGATAACAGCTGAACAACTCAAACTCTTCATTCCACGAGCTTGTGATGCTGCAACCATTTTCTTAACTAAATCAACAGCAACATCTTCTGTACTGATGGGATCAATAGCTCCTTTTCCGAATTCATCATCATAAACCAAAGCGCACACTCCTTCAGCCAGCTTTTTGGACACAATTGAGCATCTCCTTAGAGGAACGCTATCTACGGTAGCCGTCAGATCCTTGCAGCGGTAAATCTCCCTATCTGTTGGCACCAGCTCCTCTGTCTGTCCTACGATGCAGCATCCGACGTCTTCCATCATCTGCTCGATTTTATCTTTAGTGCAGTCGACTGTGAAGCCAGGGATGGATTCCAATTTGTCCAGAGTATCTCCTGTCAATTGGAGAGCACGACCGGAGATCATAGGGACCTTGAGACCTAAAGCAGCAAGTGCAGGAGCCAAGACAAGACTCACTTTGTTGCCGACACCTCCTGTGCTGTTTTTATCTACCATCCGATGGCGCCACTCGGGTCTCCAGCAAAACACATGACCCGAGGAGGTCATAGTTGCTGTTTCTTCCGAATTCACTTTCTTGGAGCTCTCATTGTAATTAGCCAGGGAAATATCAGTCATGATTGCCAAATTGTTCATTCTGGAGATCAGCGACGAGTTCTGTAACATGATATTGTCCACCTTAGAGCTCTTGTAGTCGTGATAAAACTTTTCTATATCCTTATAATCTAAATGGTTATAATGTCCAAATCTGCACATTGACTGTTCAGAAAAGAAATTCAGCATGGTTTCGTTGAGATTGTCTGAGGGCTTTACTTCTCTCTGATCGTAACTCTGAGGCTTAGTTTCATCCAGAAAGTTAGTCTTTGAAGTACTGTCTCTGCCTGAAGCTCTTTTACTAGCATCACCTGTTATGCTTCTAAGCCATCCTTCGGAATTCCTCTTCCTTAAATCCCCACTTTCTATAAACGATTCGAGTGTGGCTATATGCTTCGGAAAAATCTCTCCGACTTCCGTGGTAAAGTCGAATGGCACTTTGTATCTATGATGAATGGACGCCTCTTCTTTACTCGGACCACTCTGCGAAACGTAAACTCTGTTTCGTTCCCCTTCATTACCACTCGTTACTCTGCCTTTGCGATAATTGTCCATGACGCATTTTGCTGAGAGCGAGGAATAGAATACCTTTCGTGTGGATCTCTCTTCAGATCGTGCCAGACTTGTATACCTAGGTATTTTGAAGTGCAAAGCGTACTGTATAGTCTCGCAGCTCTCTGATCTGTGTGATTGTTCTTCACAGTTCCTAGACATGTCACCAGCGACATAGACACTCTGCCATGCATTACCAGTAGTTGCGTGGTCAAAGGCATTATCTGCGCTATCTCTACGATTCTTGATTTCCAGTAGCAGATCCACATTTTTATATGCGTTGCCTTTCTCTTTTTCTTTTCCATGTTTACAATCTAACTTAACACTATCAAGATCATCTTTTTCACTGACAAATTCAACATTTAAACTATTGCATTGTCTATTGAGTTCGGTTTTATGATCCTTGAAGTGATCAATAAACTTACCAACTTGAGAAGCCACTTCAGCTCTCATCTCAGTATTTTGTGCGGCCAGGTCACCTATTTTGTTAGCCATATCGGCTTTCAAGTCATTATTTTGACTTTTAATGTCATTCATCTGTGTAGCCATATCGGCTTTCATATCAGTCATCTCCGTAGTCATATCGGCTTTGAAGCTATATATCAACTTTACTAATTCATCCATACTTCTAGTTAACGGCATTCAATAAATTATTATAATCCCACTTCTGACACCAAATGTTGCGGATTACAAAAATGGATAGCCACTGAGCGTGAGTATTAAAAGCTATATTTCAAAACCAAATTCAATACAAGGTAAATTGTTACAAAGGAAATATGGATGAAGTATCTTATTAACAAATCAACTATTAACATGCACAAGTCATCAATCTTCACGTAGAGCACACAACATCAGCTCTGTGTATTTTACTAAATACTACCTTTTACTTGATTTACCAGGTCACCCGAAGATCTTCACTCGTAAACCAATTCTCGTCCTGTGCTAATAACTGTTCACACACTAGCCGAACAAAAAGACAGTCCGTGTAGACATTCGAAGTTAGCCATAAAAGTTCCCACTTTTATACTTCCGTGTATACACAACACATCAAGTTACTTCTTGATACTTAACGATAAAAGATCCCACTTTTATCCTTCCGCGTATACACAACACATCAAGTTACTTCTTGATACTTACGCGCACTGTCTCAGAACAGCCCACCGGCCATTTTCGAACTCACCGACCGTTACAATACACAACGACCGTTACAATACAAAACGACGTTAACGCTCCACTCTTCTTCTCCAAATTCTCCCAACGTTCTTATTCGTTGGCTGAAACTTTTTTGCTTTCGGTTGCCAGATTCCTTCTGTCGTAACAATATAATAAACCTAATGCAGAAAGGCATAAAGCTTCTGGGGCGGGGGTGACTCAGTCGGTAGCGCGCCAGGCTCGTAATCTGTAGTTCCCAGGTTCGAGTCCCAGCTGGGTCAGCGTTGAGATTTATCTCCGCAAAATTCCCCGCCCTGCCCACGGTCAGTAGGGGACACCGATGGGCTTGGAAAGGCCGCCGTCAGTCGGATGGGACGTTAAGCCGTGGCCCCGTGTGCGGGAGAGCCATACCCTGTGCACGTTAAAGAACACGCTGGATGGCCTTGACGGGAGGCTACCATCTGTCTCCCAACAGCTGTTCCAGTGGGTTCCCTCCCCCAACCTTCTCTGAGCCTTCGGGGTCCATGTGACCTGGCCATTTAGCCTACGGTGTGCAAAAAAGTGCCGCTCAGAGGTAAAACAACCCAACGCATAAAGCTTCTGAAGTGAAGAAGTATTCGCATATAATTAGCCTGAGTGATTTAATGAAATCATGTATTAATTCAAGCATAGAAATGTTTAAAATTCTCAAAGAAAAAAATATAAAGGAAATAGAAAATTAACAGGGATAATGATTAATTTAAACCATATATGTATATATATTCAAATAACTTTAAAATACACATTAACATTTCTATGAGTGATGGAAATAAAAGCTAGTAAATAGAACACAAAATGAGCAAATTCAGTGATACATTTTTATCGCATACTTTGAAGCTAGATGAAGAAATAAATGTTCTTTCCTAGAAATGGTTCATTATATATGTGATAGAGAGTGGACAAGATTAGTGATTCAATTAAATCATATGAACAAACTAATTGTTGATATATCCAGAAAAAAAACTGAAGAATAGTGATTCAGATAAATGGTATACACTAATACATAGACTAGCAGATATGTCAACAAACAAGCACAGAAGGTACTTAAAAATGGTGATTCAGATAAATAATATACACTATGATGTCCCTCCCTAATTTAAAAAAGTACATAACATCTAATGATGTTTAAAAGTAGTGATTTAGAATAAGTGTATGAACCCGAGTGGTTAGCACGCTTGGCTGCTGCTCTAAGGGACCTGGGTTCTAGCCCAGGATAAGGCATGAACGTTTGTGTTGCTTTTCTTCTTAGTTCCTGCCATCCTCACATACCTTCTTCTACTATGGCACATAAACTGACAGGCTCCTGTCAGACCTCTGTGGCAAGCAGGTGCTTGAGGGGGTACTTATTATTTATTTTTATTAAATTAATTAATGAAAAGCTATATATATATATAACTTTCTGAAAGTGACAAAATGTCATTAAAGTATAAACAATGCATCAAAATGAAGTGATAGCATATATGCAAGAAAAAAATGTTGAAAACAGTAATTCATATATATGGTAGATATTAAACTAAGTAATGACACACATGTCAATAAACAAGCAAAGAATTGATCACAATTATTAATTCCAATAAATCGTGCAAACTTTGAGAATTTGTGCCAAATATAAATCTTTCCCTAGTTGAAAAAAATTTAATATCTAAAGGTGCTCAAGATGAAGTTTATGCATTAAAATTAAATAATGACAACCTATATATATGTTTCTGAAAAAGAAATATACTGTTATTAACATATACATCAAAATGAAGTAATAGAATACCCAACATAAATGCAGAAAAATAGTTGTAGAGATATATTGTAAACACTAACCCAAGTGATAACACATGCACATAAACCTCTAGGTACTTAATTAAGCAAAGAATTTAGTACAGTAATTCAGATAAATCGCGTAGAGTAAGTGATAACAGAGAAACGTCTTACAACAGCTTATCATGAAAAAAAGATAGTATAAGAGCCAAAAAATCTTTGCCTAAATTTCCTATCAAAGGCGGAATGAAAAGATAATTCCAAATTCACAATCAATATAAAAAAAGTCAGCCACTTTCCAGAGAAACCTTTTGCCATTTTACCTAATTTATTTATATTTTGGATATTACATTCCTCTGAAAGCAACGAGGAATAATTATTATGCTATTGTTTGAATTATGCCAATAAAATTAGTTTCATGTAATATCATCAAAACAGGTAAGTAGTGAAACTCTGCATAGCGTTGTTTGATTCAAACTATATGGAGCAAAATATGTTATAAAATTAATTTTTTAGGAACTTATCTTCAGAAACTTATTTTAATTCTTATATCTGCTTAGAAATTCACATAATGGATGTATGGAATTTATCTTAACGGCAATTAGTAAAGTTCTTTTGGTTCATGATCAGTAGTTTGTTCCCACTATACGGTATCCCCACTCACTGTGCTTTCCCCCTATGACGTCACCGCCTGGACTTTGACCAATATGTCGCAACTGTCATGGGATATGGCACCACCACCCAGTCTCGTGATATGTCGCAATTGCTCGGACTTTGACGCCTATGTCGCAACTGTCCACATTGCCTTTCAGATTGAACTTTGGCCCCTATGTCGCAACTGTCATGGGATATGGCACCACCACCCAGTCGCGTGATATGTCCCAACCGCCCTGAACTTTGACCCCTATGTCGCAATCGTCCACGTTGCCTTCTCAGATTGAAGTTTGAACCCTATGTCGCATGCTCCCTTCTCGAATAGTCTCGATTTCCCCACCTATATTTTAAGCCCTCTCTCTAAAGACTCCCTGGTTGACCTATATTTCAAGCCCCCTCCTGATTGACCTATATTTTAAGCCCCGTTCCCGAATAGTCTCGATTTCCCCTGGTTGACCCACCTATATTTTAAACCCTCCCCTCTTTAAAGATTCATCGCATATCAGTTTTTGAGTATTTAAATGGTCTCATCCAACGTCCATACTATTTTTAGTACGTCTCCTGTATTTAAAAAAAATTCCTTCCGACAGCGTGATTTGATCTCGCTACTAATATCGCACTCGACTATGCCTTGCTACTTGATGATGTGGCTTAGATGTGTCTCAAACGGGTTATAACCGTATAAATCACGTATCTCTTTATTACAGCTTGAGTTTTATATTTCAGATATTAACCTAGGTTTTTTATTATCCTACGTTTTTTTACAACCTTTGTATTGTTTATAACTAGCTTTTTTCAGCGTATTTCTCATAATGAACTCCATTACTAGAAAAAGGACAAATCTACAGTTTTAAAAGACTGTCCCACAGAAAATACCAATGGGCAAAAAAATTAATAAAAGAAAAAAAAATCTTAAAAACTTATTTGTCATTATGTAAAAAGGGATAATATGGTAACCTATAACTTTAGTATGTCTCCTGTATTTAAAAAAATTCCTTCCGACAGCGTAATTTGCTACCAATTATAACCTAAATCTTGCTACCAATAGCGTTATCGCACTCAACTATGCCTTGTTACTTGATGATGTGGCTTAGATGTGTGTCAAACGGGGTATAAATTACGTATCTCTTTATTACACTTTGAATTTTATATTTCATGTATTAACCTAGTACGTTTTACGGTCTTCGTATTCTTTACAACTAACTTTTTTCTGCGTAACCTTCGTTTATAACCTAAGTATTTCTTATAATGAACCCTGATAGTCCTTTCGCATTAATATACGTATTTTTATAACAGTTGTATTTTAAGTCCGTTTCAGTAACACTTATTTCTTTTAACTCCGTGACTGTTGGTTGTCGCATTTTTACGAGAAGAAGGACTATTCTACAGTAACTGTTTTAAAAGACTGTACCTCAGAAAATGCCGTCGAGTAAAAAATTAATAAAAAAAATCTGATTTAAAAACTTATTCGTCATTATGTAAAAAGGGTAATATGGTGACCTGTATGGATGACCTAAAAGTCCCACTTTAGAACAAGTGTTCGGCACCGGACCACGTTTTATTGACGGATGGTTAAGTCCTGCATTATTAAAAAATATTAAATGTTGAATCACAAGGGGACCACGTTTTACTGATGGTTTTACTGTCCCTTTGATAAACTCGTTAATCATAAAAAGTCCTCCTTTCTTGAAAACCCTAAATTAATTAAAACTCTTATCAAAAGTTCCGTCCCCCTCATTAACAGTTCCACCCCCTTTCAAGGACTATCCTGCAGTAACTGTTTTCCCACAGAAAATGCCGTTGGGTAAAAAATTTAATAAAAAAAAATCTGTTTTAAAAACTTATTCGTCATTATGTGTGATATGGTCTGGTGACCTTAAATTGTTCCACACCACGGGTCACGTTTTACTGACGGATGGTTATGTCCTGTGTAATTAAATATTTTCAACTTCTATCCTCATGTGAAATTTTTCCAAGTCCAATAAAACTTTTTTTTGAATGGCAACGAGGGTTTTGCAATTTTTTCACCCATATTTTGCGAGTTCGACCTTTCATCAAATCGTGTGATGGTATTTCGCAACAAGCAGGATGTGACAAGGTCACTTTAATTCCCTTCATTAAAAATAGAATTCCGGTGTTTACATATCACGAGGCAAAAAATGAAATGTATAAATTAAATAAATAATTGTAACCTATATAATGTGTCTGTCTTTTCATCCTGTTTCATTTTAGTCTTGGTATGGATAGGAGAAAGTGTTAGCTAGTGTTGGAAGCGTAATCATAACAGTGTTAACGATAGTGGTGCTTGTAATAGAACTTGTGGCCCCTAGTAAACATATTCAGTGTGGAGAGTCAAAAGCCTTAGACAGTGAATACAAAATTCGCGTGTGTAACTTAACAGTGGACATCAGACAGTTTATAGGAGACATTCCTACAGTTACAGGTGTTACACTTTCGTTACATCAATGGCCAAACCTGGTGGGATACGACGTCTGGGTGAAGCAGAAAGCAAAACTTTGGAATCTGATTATTTCGACCCTGAAAGAGGATTCGGTAGTGTAAAAAAGTTAGCTCTGAATACGGGACTGCCACTCAAACTCGTCCGAGAGTGGTTAGAAAAGCAACCCGCCTACACGTTACATAAACCTGTTCGCAGAAAGTTCCCCCGTAACAAAATTTACGTCACAGGTTTAGACAAACAATGGCAAGCCGATCTCGTTGTTGTAAAAAATCTAACTCGCTTCAATGACGGTTATCGCTACATATTAACGGTCATCGATGTGTTCTGGAGGTATGGGTGGGCAGTGCCTATGAAGGCAAAAACAGGGAAAGAAATGGTGTCGGCTTTCAAAAAAAATCCTTTCCAAGGGGCGATCTCCCATGAATTTAAATACGGATCTAGGTACCGAATTTACCAACAGAGTATTCCAGAAATTCCTGAAAATGAAAGGTATTCGGTTCTTCGTCACCTACTCTGACAAAAAAGCAGCTTTGGCGGAGAGATGGAATCGCACTCTACGCGAGAGACTGGGGAGATATTATACATGCAATAACACTTACCGGTACTTGGATGTACTGCAACGTGTTGTACGAGGATACAATGCCGCAGTTCATAGTGCACACGATATGGCTCCCAAGGACGTGACCTTACACAATGAGGACACTGTCTGGGTTCGACTCTACCGCAATCCTGCTATAGTAAAAGAAAAATTGGCATTTAAAGTGGGGGACACGGTTCGACTAGCCAGTCTAAAAGCACCCTTCAAGAAGGCAGGTACGCATTTGTGGACCGAAGAAATTTTTATAGCCGACAAGGTGTTACAACGTCAGCCCCCTGTATATGTCATACGGGATTCCGAGGGAGAAGTGTTGAAGGGCACATTCTATAAATCAGAACTTCAAAAAGTGACCGAACCCGAACTTTACACTGTTGAGAAAATAATCGAGAGAATAGGTCACAAGGCACTGGTCAAATTTCGCGGTTATCCCAAACCTTCGTGGATTCCTAAAAAATGGATAGTTTCTACCTGACCCTACCCTCCACGGCTAGTCAGAATATTCAACAATTCAAGTGAGATTTCACGGTTCGTCTAGCACAACCCCTAAGACTAAGTGGAAAATGGAAAGTGGGACTAGCAGAAGTTGTCCAGCTTCCCCTCTGATCTCTCGGGATCTTTGCGATGTGGCCATTTAGCCCATTGTGCGCAAAAAAGTGCAACTCAGAGATAAAACAACCCATCTCAACTCGATCCAATCACATGGTTCCACTCCCTATTTTTTTTGCCGATCCATTCCTGCAATAAACTAATGTTTCAACTGATTTATATCAAAATTAACTCCAAGAAAGAATTTCTTTCAGATTATAAAAACACAAAGACACATTAAATATACGAATGGACGAAAGAAAATAATAAAATGTATGAATGTAGACATAATTTACAAATATCATTAAATACAACACTAAAAAAGCTACGTTGTATCAGCACAACTCCCTCCACATACCTGAACAATGAACTTGTCGGAGAGACATGATTTATTACCCTACGTTTCACGTTCTCATTGCACGGAGCGGAGTTTCAATAAGAAAGGGAAGCCTTCTTCTGATACACATACTGACAATAGCATATTTTTTTCCAGATACTTCTCTTTCCAGCATGAACGTACATTAGGAAGGTTACCAGTCTCTTCTATCCTAATACACAGAAGGAAAAAGTGAAAAAAAAGAGCTTTCCTGTCGAATTGCAATCTTTTAGTCCACTTGCTCTTCCTCTGGAAGTGGCGTTTCGCAGCAACTGAATGCTGCTGCAAATAAAAACAACGTCTGTATCTAGCACCCATCATTTTTAGCTCTCTTAAAAAAGGTGATCAATATTTTCACTTTGTCATCTGTCTCTTTATCTATAGACATTCGACTTTTTTTAACAGATTCTTTTTTTGGATGGATAGAATTGATAACCTACACTGCCCCACAAAAATATTAGAGAATTTCCATGTTATGGTTGGATTCCTTTACCTAGAGCGGTACGTTTTTTGCGCACACTGGGCTAAATGTCCAGGTCATAAGGATCCCGATGGCTAAGAGAAGGTTGGGGGAGATTATCCACTAGACAGCTGTTAGGAGACAGATGGGAGTTTTCCATTAAGGCCATTCAGAGTGTTATTTAAAGTGCACAAGGTATGGCTTTCTCCCGTACACGGAAAACGCTCCGATACTAAAATTTAAATTTAAAAAACAACTATTAAATTTTATTCCACGTAATATTTTAGTAATTGGTTAACCATACTAAAATCTTATTCTCAGAAGACCCCCGCCACGGAACTAAATCTGGAGAACGTGCTTGCAAATCCAGTCAATTCTGACGTAATGTTTGTTAAACATTGAGGTATAAGAGAAATATTAAAATGTATCATAATTGATATTCAGCAATGAAAACAAAATTAGTTTACTGTAATGATATAAATCAGCGCTGTCCAACTAGCGGCCCGCACAAGGATTTTTGTGGCCCGCGAACAAAATCAAGTTTTCACTTGAAATTTTAAATAAATATTTGTAATCCACCCTATAGTATTTTGTCAACTTATATTACTTTACTTAATATGCAATCTTCAACTTACTCATTCTATAAAGTTTACCAAACATTCTTAAGCCGATCGGCAAACTTCTGAAACCTTTTAAGAGCGGTGCGGCGTCATCAAACAAATGTTTTTATGAAGCTGCAATAATAAGAAGCATCTAACGACAGCACGAATCGATCTCACTGCGCATGCATATGACATGCATTGTCGAATATTGCACTGTATTGTGCACCAGGAGACATTGTGTGGCATTTCGCTGAGACTAAGCGACGTAATGGATAATGTCAAAATTACCAATTTAATTCGTGGCGGAAATCGTTCTCTTAAACACAGAAAACTTAAAGCCTTTTTGGACGAACTGCATGCTGAGTATGGCGATCTGCTTTCACAAAGCAATATTCGCTGGTTAAATGCCGGAAAATGCCTCAAGAGATATTTTACAGTTCGAAAAGAAATTCATTTTTTTTCTCGCAGAAGTGGGAACCAATGAAGATTTGATAGCAAGTTTTGTTGATGAAAATTTTCTATGACATTACAGATTATTTAAATGTCTTGAATAAATCCTTACAAGGAAAAGATTAAAACGTGTGCTGTCTTTATAACCATGTTACTGGGTTTAGAATTAAACTACAATTGTTGAAGTCAAATTTGCAGGAAAACAATTTAATTCATTTTGAAACTTGTAAAGAGTTCTACGAAGAAATGAAGCCGCTTAATAAAACAGTTAATTTTGAAAAATTTGTTCTTAAATTAGATATCCAAATTGAAGATTTTAATAGAAGATTTTCTCAATTTGATGACCATAAGCAAAGTTTAAATTTATTCAGTAATCCATTAAATATAGATATTAGCACCGTAGATCCTAAATATCGAATGGAATTACGTTACCTTCAGGCCGACCCAATTATTGCATCTAATAGAGAAACTGAAATAGAATTGTTCAAGCTTTTGCCTAAAGAAAAATATCCAAAAATGAAAGATTTTGGAGTCCAAATAATTTCTATGTTCGGAAGTACATATGTCTGCGAGCGCGCATTTTCTGATATGAACTATATAAAATCAAGGTACAGAAACTGCTTGAAAGACTCTACACTTAAACATATACTTCGGCTCGCAACAACAAATATCGATATGGACGTAAAAGAAATTATTGCCAACAACTACGGCCACAATGATCCCATTAAATTTATTAAATATTTGATAAGGTTGAAAATTTATATTAGTAGTAAATAATCACAGGATAAGTCCCGTAGACATGGAACACATGAAATGATGAGCTGAAAAAAATTTGGTTCTGCCATGAATTTCGAACCCATATTAGTTTATTATCACTTATTATTTTTCGTATAAATAAAAAAAAATTGAGGTTTGTTAGAGTTAGTATTACTTATTATTTTTCGTATCAATAAAATTATATTTTAGGTTTTTGAGGTTTATTATTAGTTATTATATTTCGTATAAATAAAATAATTTTTGGGGTTTTTGAGGTTTATTATTAGTTATTATATTTCGGATAAATAAAATAATTTTTGGGGTTTTTGACGTTTATTATTACTTATTATTTTTCTTATAAATACAGTAATTTTTTGAGGTGACATGAACTGATTTTTCAGTTACCTATTATGTCCTATTCTTTTTTTGGCCCGCGAAATATTGGCAAAGTAAAAAAATGGCCCACGGTCTTAGAGAAATTGGACAGCACTGATATAAATCATTAAAATTATAAATCCCTTTTAGAATTCTCTGGACTATAATTACTCAAATTCCGAAGCTTAAAATGTAAAAGGTTTTTACTAATGTAATTATTACCAGTAGACGAATTTAGAAAAGTATTCAAAAATTATTTTTCGCATTACTGACCAATATTTTTTTCTTAAGAAAATCTTAATGTTGTAATCAATTTCTTAATGTTGTAATCAATTTCCTCTAAATATTCTATTGGTACAATACAAATAATAGGGCTTTTTACGTTTTACAGAATAGACCATGAGCGACAAGGTCGGAAAGATTTAAAAGTCACCATTAGTGAATAAAATGAAGCAGCTGGTGATAGCTTAGTGGTACCCTTATATGTAACCCCTTATATGTAAGTTACCCCTTATATGTAAGTGGAAGGAGCAAATTCGAATTCCACGAAAGTGGTCCTTGAATTCTATGCTAACAGCTAATCTGTGCATTTACTAATCAATGAAATCACTTATTTTTACAAAATTAAATAAAATGTTAATTATTTTAATTTTTTTATTTATGTATCTGTACTTTTGAGCCACACAAAAACAAGTGCTGAGAACTACAAGAAGGCATATCGCCTCTAGAGCATATTGATTTGCAAAGTTTAGGACAAAGAGGAATCCTAGATTTTACAGGCCTTCTCATACAAAGACTACTAAGCCCTATTAAGACCGAAGTCACTGCTGACTAGTTGGAGCTAACACTAGACACAAAGTTTGCCTTGCTAGAAGAGTCACTAGCTGCAAACCCGTTATCCCACTTAAGGCTTGTTGTATAGAGAGATGGGAATCTCGTTTTCAAAGAGAATGAAGTTTTTTCTTTACCTACTGTTTCACTCCTTAAATGTATTAATTTGAGGTAATGGGTGATGAGACAAAAATTCAAATAGTATTAGTACTTTATTAGTACTTATGAAGCAGGAAAAGTATTTGTCTTTTATCGTTCATTTTAAAAAGCTGCTTTCCTCACACTCTCTGATAAAGTGGCAGATAGTTGTTGTCAGTGGAATATAACTTGATACTCTCCATCGAAATGTGAAATTTCTAGCATAAGCAGATCACTTGTAGCATGCGTTAAAAGTTTTGCCTTTTCCATACTTACTGATCTCTAACGATATAATTAAAACTACCTAATGATTTCAAAAATGCGACTTACAATGTTTTCGCCGTCCCGTGGCCGAGTGGTTAGCGCGCTTGGCTACTGATCTAAGGGACCTGGGTTCGAGTCCCGGATTAAGGCATGGGATGTGTGTGTTGTTTTTCTGCAAGGGACCTGGGTTCGAGCCCCGGATTTAAGGCATGGGATGTGTGTGTTGTTTTTCTGCTGAGGTCCTGCCCTCCTCACAGTTCTTCTACTATGGCATATAAACTGACAGGCTCCTGTCAGACCTCTGTGGCAAGCAGCTGCTTGAGGGGGTATTTATTTATTCTTTTTATACAATGTTTTATTAATACCAGTCCAGGTAAAAAATATTTTTCTAATTATCTCTTAAAAAACTTCATAAACTTCATAATCTTCACATTCTATCACCAAAATTTCAAATTTGCGTCATAAATACATCATTTGCATTTATGGTTAAATATTTTGAATTTTGTTTTTGTTTTCTCACCGTTAGAGGGCGCAGTTATAGCTTTTGGGAGATTCGGAAATTGCATATTGTAATAATTCATAAATACCTATCCAACTCAAAAAAGAATATTTAATAATATCTCTTAAAACACACGATTAACTCTTCAAACAAAAATGTTGCATATTCCTATACACCCTAGGCCAATGAAAACTTAATGACGCAACATTATTATGACGTGAACACATTATTTCATTTAGTTTCAAAACGAGGTCGATCCTCAGATTGGTCTAGCCCTTGTCTAGGAACTTCTGATCAACCGTGTGGCTAACAATCGAGCACAAATTGCTCGAAGATCACAGTGATCCGTAAGATTGTAAATTACAACTAAGAATAGTTGTAATATAAAACTTCATATTATCTCCAGTCTACATTTTGGGCTCCTTATCCATTTAAATTTAAACTACTTTCCTCCTCTCCCTTGCACCGCGTGCATCCCGTCGTTCAATCCTCCTCGTGATCGGCTAATTGAATGCGTAAGATCCAATTTCTTGAATTACCGAAGAGCGTTTCGGGTGAGAGAAGCAAGAAACCGTCGAGTGCGATAATTTATCTTCAATTGAAAGACATCCTTGTCGTTCGATATCAGTGAAACCTGGAGATGTTTTACAGAGAAGAAGGTTATTTTGGGAATCAGGGATCAAGATAGGGGAAAAGAAATAAAATACCTTTTAGAAGGAAGAGATTTTTTTCTGCTCTTAATCTTCATGAGAAAGATTCGAAGAAGCTTCAATTAATGTTCTCTCGTTTTTCCGCTACTCGAACTTTATTTCATTAAAAGTTCAGCGCACATTCCTCAAAGATAGAGTGATGCATAACATGGCGAATTTCAACTAAGAATGGTTGAAACACAAAATTCTGATTGCTTAAATAGAAATGGTTTCTTCGATATGGAAAGATATTATATTTTAAAAAATATGATAGAGAACTTCGCGTTTAAAGTTCTACTGTTTAAAGAGATGTGCAGGGAAAATAACTTTGAAAACGGAAAGAATTAAATAAGAATAATAGTAAGGCGTTAAAAGAGATAGAGAGTGGCAAATGCGATTTGATGACAGAGTCGCTAGGGGAGTATTCCAGAAGTTATTGAGACATAACTGTGTAACGATTAGAGAAAATTTTCGACTAAAATTTTCGATTCTGAGGAAAATATTGAAACATTGCGAGAACCATTTTGATAATGATTGAGTCCTAACGATTTTCATGTTGATTGAGTTAAGTAGGGTTGTTTTTCCTCTGAGAGACATTTTTGGCGCACAATGCATTTAATGGCCATGTCACAAGTACTCCGAAGCGTCAGAGAAGGTTGAAGGAAGGGGACCCACTGGACAACTGTTAATAGACAGATGGTAGTCTCCCGTCAAGACCGATGGGCTTGAAAAGGGCCCCGTCCGTCAGAAGCAGTGAGCCTGTATGTGTGAGAACCATACCTTGTGCACGTTAAAAAAAAACGCTGGATGGCCTTGATGGAGGCTAACATCTGTCTTCTAACAGCTGTCCAGTGGGTCACCCCCCAATCTTCTCTGAGACCTCCGGGTGGTTGTAACCAGGCCAATTAACCGATTGTGTGCAAAAAAGGTAAACCAACCCAATCCGTCAAGGCCATCCGGCGTATTGTTTAACGTGTACATGACATGATTGTCCCTCACACGGGACCAGGAATCAACTCCCATTTTCGGGGGGATTACTCCTTTCCCCTCTCTCTCCTTCCTGGATACGTCCCTGGCTGGTGTTATATCCTCTGATTAATCAGTCTCAGATATGGAATATTAGATGATGAAATGGCAAAGAGAGAAAGAGGAAAGAAATAGAGAAGAAAGAGATTGGAAAGGGAAGAAAGAAAAGAAAAGGAAGAAAATGATAGGGAGTAACAAGAAAAAGAAAGAGAATTTGAATTTCTCATCAGGAAGAAAAAGAAAGAGATAGGGAAATAAAATTTAGGAGATTAGATAGAGAAGGAAGAAGATTAAATACGGAAAGGGCAAAGAATAGTAGCCGAGAAAGTCAAAGTTCAATGGATTCGGAGGATCTGAAATTGGAAAGGCTACAGAGGATTCTAAACCCTAATAACCATCCCTTACTGAAATAGGCGGTGGAATTACCAGCATATTTCGAGACGATAGAGAAGTTGTTTAAACACTACGACATAACGAATGACTTGCAAGAAAAGTTAATACATCCTCAGCTAGGGGAGAGAACACGAAATATGTTTACTCTGTTGAGTGATGAGAAATTCAAAACTATAAAAAATTAAAATCTGCCGTTTTAAAAAACAGCCAATTGATTCCGTTGGAGTATAAAAAGAGATTCGATCCTATGTTTAAAACAGAAACGTGGATGCAATTTTCATCTCGAATGAAGAGCCACTTGGATTATTACCTGAAGAGGCAGGAAGTGCATGATTTCCAAAAATTGTAAGATTCGATATTAGCCAATAAAATTAATGATCTATTACCACCAGATTGGAAAAATCATATCTTGCTGCAGGAGAATAGGTCGTGGAAAATTTGCCACTAAATTGCCGAAATTACA
Organism: Ryuthela nishihirai; assembly: GCA_038380435.1. Taxonomy (NCBI): domain Eukaryota; kingdom Metazoa; phylum Arthropoda; class Arachnida; order Araneae; family Heptathelidae; genus Ryuthela; species Ryuthela nishihirai. The sequence continues at coordinate 36,284,069 of JAWZYU010000006.1, forward strand.
GAAAACTTTCTGCAGGCAAAAAGAACATGCAAGATTTATTCTCGTAAAAAAACTGAATCGAAAAATAGAGGAAAGAGATTTGGCTAATCAGCTACAAAATTAAATTTTAGTCAAAGGAATTCAGTACAAAATTCGAACCTACAAAACTAATTGGCGGAAAATCAAAGCAGTGATTTTAAAAGAAAACGGAATGAGAGCTTTTCTTCCAGAGCATGCTTTATTACCAGAAAGGACATTTTCCTAAAATTTAACCAGAAAGGACATTTTTCTAAGGAATATAGCAATAACACGAAAGCATTTAATGTAAACACTCATGAGCACATAATATTTTACACTATCATCTAGAGAAATATTTTCTTCACTAAATTCAGCTACATTTTTCTCCACCTTAAATTCAATTGATCATGTGCATCACTGCCACACTTTTTCTCATTCTGTACCTTAAATTTTGCCTTATTCTTAGCCTTTCCAGCCAATCTTGTAACGGCTACAAAATGATTCGGAGTGATTAACATATCAGACTCCTTATATTCCTCTGGGACTTAAGAACCATTTATAACAGAAACTTGAGCCCCTGAATCCATGATATCATTAAACATTTTATCTTCGCACTGAATACGAACTGTCTTTAAAGACTGTATGCCTTGGCACGAACATCTCCATTTCTATCTTTCCACGCTGCAGCCTTCCAGTTTTGCTTCTGAATCTAATGTCATAAACGGGTACCCAACCTTTGCAATAATGATCCTGCTCCCCTCCACCGGCTCCAACTCATGAGTGTTTACATTAAATGCTTTCGTGTTCTTGCTACATTCCTTAGGAAAATGTCCTTCCTGGTTACAGATAAAGCATGCTCTGGAAGAATAGCTCTCATTCCGTTTTCTTTTAAAATCACTGCTTTGATTTTCCGCCAATTAGTTTTGTAGATTCGAATTTTGTACTGAATTCCTTTGACTAAAATTTAATTTTGTAGCTGATTGGTCAAATCTCTTTTCTCTATTTTTCGATTTAGTTCTTTTACGAGAATAAATCTTGCATGTTCTCTTTGCCTGCAGAAAGTTTTCTGCAATTTCGGCAATTTCGTGGTAAATTTCGTGGTAAATTTCGTGGTAAATTTTCCAACCTGGTGGTAATAGATCATTAATTTTATCGGCTAATATCGAATCTTACAATTTTTGGAAATCATGCACTTCCTGCGTCTTCAGGTAATAATCCAAGTGGCTCTTCATTCGAGATGAAAATTGCATCCACGTTTCTGTTTTAAACATAGGATCGAATCTCCTTTTATACTCCAACGGAATCAATTGGCTGTCTTTTAAAACGGCAGATTTTAAATTTTTATGGTTTTGAATTTCTCATCACTCAACAGAGTAAAAATATTTCGTGTTCTCTCCCCTAGCTGAGGATGTATTAACTTTTCTTGCAAGTCATTCGTTATGTCGTAGTGTTTAAACAACTTCTCTATCGTCTCGAAATATGCTGGTAATTCCTCCGCTTTTTTCAGTAAGGGATGGTTATTAGGGTTTAGAATCCTCTGTAGCCTTTTTAATTTCAGATCCTCCGAATCCATTGAACTTTGACTTTCTCGGCTACTATTCTTTGCCCTTTCTGTATTTAATCTTCTTCCTTCTATATCTAATCACCTAAATTTTATTTCCCTATCTCTTTCTTTTTCTTCCCTATCTTTTTCTTCTTACTCCCTATCACTTTCTTCCTTTTCTTTTCTTTCTTCCCTTTCCAATCTTCTTTCTTCTCTATTTCTTTCCTCTTTCTCTCTTTACCATTTCATCATCTAATATTCCATATCTGAGACTGATTAATCAGAGGATATGACAGCAGCCAGGGACGTATCCAGGAAGGAGAGAGAGGAGAAAGGAGTAATCCCCCCGAAAATCTGGTCATCTTCTACGTAATCTCTAACTTGTCTACCTGCTTTGAAATTCAAAACAGTTGTCATTGTATAATTTTATTTAAGCCCCATATTTTATGTCAGACACTAAAAATAGATTATAAAAAAAATCTATAAAATCTCTTTCCATATAGAATCTCATTTTAACCTTTCCTGTTCGGTGGATTATTTTAGTAATTGGGAAACCTTACTCAAGTCTTATTCTCTCCCCCCTGCCCGGAACCAATTTTACGTAGCCTCCCCTCCACGAGACAAAATTAAATCCTCGAACCCCCCCAAAACATAAATTCCTGGACACCCCCCTCCTCATCGAAAAACTAAACCCTGAATAAATCCCTGATAGCAATGTATATGTTCTCATATATTTCAGTTTCAATAACTTTTTAAACATCAAAGAGTATTGCTTAAAATCGAGTTTAAATAGATTTGACTGAGATCTATAATTTATCTATTGGGTCATTTGTTGTGACGCAGTAGTGTCGTGTCCAGCGTCACAGTGTCACAACGGTGAAAAGCTTTTGCTATTGTTTTGACTTGAACAATATATTTGCTCTCTGTGATCTCGTAGACACAAAATATAGTTGAGAGTCAACGTCAATAAATCACACAATATTTGGGCATGATCCGGATTCTATACTGCCCGACAAAGTATCAGACAACGGTCAGAGCAAGGTACATAAGTGGAAGCGTTAGTTTGGGCACTGGATCAGAGCCATCTTGAGTTGGGTTGTTTTACCTCTGAGCGGCACTTTTTTGCACACCATAGGCTAAATGGCCAGACCCCGAAGGCTCAGAGAAGGTTGGGTTAGGGTACCCACTGGAACAGCTGTTGGAAGACCGATGGTAGCCTCCCGTCAAGGCCATCCAGCGTGTTCTTTAACGTGCATAGGGTATGGCTCTCTCGCACACGGAGACACGGCTTAACGTCCCATCCGACGGACGGCGGCCTTTCCAAGGCCATCGGTGTCCCCTACTGACCGTGGGCAGGGCGGGGAATTTTGCGGAGATAAATCTCAACGCTGACCCAGTTGGGACTCGAACCTGGGAACTACAGATTACGAGCCTGGCGCGATACCGACTGAGCTACCCCCGCCCCAGCCATCTTGAAGTATCCATTAGTGACTAACACTTGCTTCAATCATGTTATGTAAATGGTAATCTAATTCGAAGCTCTATAACTTCTAAAATATGCATTTAATGGAAAAATATGATTGAAGATAAATTAAAGATCATAATCAAACCTTTCTGAATCTCTTTTCCGCAAAACTCTCCACCCTGCCCTCGGTCAGTGGGAGACACAGATGGGCTTGGAAAGTCTGCCTTTCGTCGGATGGGACGTTAGGCCGTGACCCCGTGTACAGGAGAGCCATACCCTGTGCACGTTAAAGAACACGCTGGATGGCATTGACGAGAGGCTGTCATCTGTCTCCCAACAACTATCCACAGGATCCCTTCCCTCAATCTTCTCTGAGCCCTCGGGGTCCTTGTGACGTGGCCATTTAACCTATTGTATGGAAAAACGTGACGCTCAGATGTAAAACAACATATAAACCACCTTTCTAAATCTCCAATTTCCAACAATATTCGTTCAGTATTTAAAACGTTATGAATACTAGAATATTTCTAGTAATGTATCTTAAGAATTTACATCAGAAATTGATTAAAACTAAAATAACAAGCATTATTTCACACCATTTATTAAAATAAATGTATATTTTAGAAATTTCTGCAATGGTTGTTTACATATTGGACAAATACGAACAATTTGAATAAAGCAAGTTAATTTATTATCTTTATTATTATAATAAAAGACATATCTTATATTTACCTTCTGTCATATTTTTTTCATTTAATGCATATTTTAGAAATGAAAGAGCTTCGAAATTAGATTTCCATAGAAATGACACGTGAATTCTGTAATATTTTATAGGGCAGTGTATGTAGAGTTACATGTGTCAACAAACTGCTTATTTCACATCATATTCATTACATTGATTTCCAATAAAGATTAAGGCTTACAAATCATCTGAAAAAAAAAAAAAATCTACTTTAGAACACAAAACCATTTGGAGGGGGAGGGGGGGGGGCTCGCAATTATGGTAATCTTTGTTACCGACGCTGACATTTGAATGACACCAGGAATGCAGAACAAAAAAGAAAGCGCTTCTGGGAGTGACAGTTTCATTTGAGAAGAGAACTTTATTACAAGATAAAGCTGCGATTTTGCAGAATCCAACACAATGTCTCTACTGGAGCAGAAAATTGTCTCTTGTAACGGGACACTGCATTGCTGAAAAGAGGAATGTTTTATCTGCATAGATTCTTTCCTAAAGTACAGAAACTGATATATTCCACGATTGCATTAAATCAGACAGATATTACAGACATATCTTCATTGCAGTATTGCGTGTCAAGGGATAGTGTACTTCAGAGATTCTTGATTATTGATAAATACGTGATAAAATTTTTCTCAACTTGGGGCTTTGGAAGAGTCACAGTGTTATACATTCTTAATATCATTTGCTAAAAAGCCTCTATTGTAAAAGTCTGTATGTTAGACGCCCATAAAAAAGTTTTAATTTACTAAAGAAAAATGAAGATTTCATGCAATCAATATCTAAAATCTTTAGTCGAAAAGCTACGAGAGGCGTTCAAAAAGTTCTTGACATGCATCCGCAGATCAAAAACGATTGCAATTACCTCAACAAAACTTTCACTGTCCTACGAAATTCTCCCCTCCAGCATTTATGCAAAGTTGCAGACGTTTGCACCAATTCTGAAATGCTTGGTGGTACTCCTGTTGGAGAATACTTCGCAATTTTTAATGAACACATTTTGCAAGGTACTGCACCCTTGAAAAAAGCTTCCTACTAAGTTCCTTTTCAAATTTTGGAAACAACCCAAAATCGCATGGTGCAAGATGTGTGAATATGCACGATGGAGTAGCTGTTTGATTTTTTTCTGCTCCAGATATGCAATTAACTTGCCGTTTTTTCTGAGCAGTGGCATTTTCATGAAGGAGTCCATGATACGTCAGTTGTTGGACGCTGCTCCTTCATCTCGTTAACCATTTTGGGCAAAACAATGTTGGTGTATCATTTTCCATTTAGAGGTAGTTTTCAGGTAAGGAGGTCCATCGCTACACTCCTTGGGAATTGAAAGAAATTGTGAACGTCCTCTTTCTCGATCAAAAGTCTTGTCGGAGGATTTGGAATACAGTTCATCGTTTTCCGCATCCCAAGCATAGTTGTCGATCTTTCTGGGAGTTGTAATAAAACTACGTCTCATCACCTTTGTCCATATTTGTTAACTATTTGGGGTCACTAAGGGTACTATATTAATGGGAATCTAATTTCGCAGCTCTCTAACTTCTAAAACATGTATTTAATGGTAAATATGGATAAAAATTAAAAATCTTAATTAAATACATTTAAATTTAAATTTTTAGCGTTATTTGTTTCAGTATTAGAATTATGGAAGCTAGAACATTCCAAAATAGTAACGAGTCAAGAGATTTTATCTCAGAAAATAAATAGTAACTACTATACAGGGTATCTCAAAAATATAGGTACAAACTTTTAGGGGAGGTAGATAACATCTAAAGGAACGAAAATTGCATAGGAACCCATAACCGGAAACGTCATGGGAAAGTGGTAGCAGAGGTACAGTGGCTCAAAAAAGTATCCGAACACTATGGTTGATTACAGAATTCAGAAAAAATGTTTGGCAACGATTTTTTTAGAAATTAGTGATCTTGCAACCTTCGTGTCACGTGACACGAAGGTTTCCAGATCACTAATTTCTAAAAGAATCGTTGCCAGATATTTTTTCTGAATTCTGTAATCAACCATAGTGTTCGGATACTTTTTTGAGCGACTGTACAGGATCTGAAAGGACATAAAACAGTGACTAATGGGAAAACATTTATTGGACATAGTTATTACAAATGGCGTACTAGATGATGTATTTCATAATGTTACAGCAGATGCTCGAAGTTTGACCCATAATCGCACAAATTTTGATGCGCACGCGCAAACAAACGGTGGCCCGCTACATGTCTGTGTGGGATGCTTTCTTGATACATTCGTTGAGCGGCTCGTCCGTTGCCCTCAACTATTCCATACATTAAGTGCATGTCTGCCAGCTCCCTGTTCGAATACCTTTGCATGCTCTTCGTAAGCCGACTACCGCTCGAATGAGGAAATCCGAAATTTCCCCTCTAGCGCACTGATGAACAGCGCCGCCTATTTACTTACGGTGACGTTTCCGGTTATGGGTTCCTATGCAATTCTCATTCCTTTAGATGTTATCTACCTCCCCTAAAAGTTTGTACCTATATTTTTGAGACACCCTGTATACTTAAATAGTAAGCATTGTTCCAAACCATTTAAAAAAATAAATATACATTTTAGAAGTTTGTGTCATAATTATTTAAAATATTGAAATTTATTAGCCATTGTTTATTTTTGCATATATGCATTTCATTATTAGTAGCTTTACAAATTTTCATTGTTCATTTGAACAGATATTACAGTTAATTTGTAACCTATGTTAAAAACTATACAGCAGTCTTTTAAATTAAAAATTATGTTTTTTAATTTGCATATTATACAATTAGAAAAGATTTTTACAAAGCAAAATAATTTATTTTTAACTCTTACAGCTTCCATAATTCTTGAAATACTGAACGAATAACATTGACGAAAATTTTTGATGAACTAGATTTAAATAGATTTGATTTTGATCTTTAATTTATCATCAGTCACATTTTTCCATTAAATGTATATTTTATAAGTTATAGAGCTTCGAAGTTAGATTCCCAATGACATAACACGGAAATTCTTTAATACACTGCTCGCCATTAAAAGTGCAACACCAGGAACAACAAGAGATATCAAAGCCATATTTAGTGAATACATAGCTTCTGTTTGTTGCGATGTTATGCAACCACGGCAATTCCCGGTTCCATCTCACGACACTACCAAGTTATGAAAAGCCATGACTATCTAGAGCCGGGGGCAGGAATGCGCCATATAGACGCACCTCAACCCCGGCCTCACATGGCAGCAATCCTATAAAAGGAAAGCTAACCACCAGAAGAAACCTATTATTCAATCTATTCCCCGGTTAGCCATGAACAAGGATATGTAAATCAAAGTTCGCTCAGCACCCGGGGTGGAGACTCTTAGTGAGGCCCAGACTTTTGTGAGGGCTCAGGCCTACTAGGCGAGAACGTTCAGCCGAGCCCTCGAACTGCTCACCTAGAGTACCTGATAGGTGAGGTCTAAGACACCGGAACAACCAACCGGTCGGCAGTGACCTCGACCTCGGTTGGTCTTGGCTATGTCCAACCGGAACATCCAACCGGTCGGCAATGTCCTCGACCTCGGTTGGTCTTGGCTATGTTCAACTGGGGATCCAATCCGGCCGGCACAGCCTTCGACCGGGTTGCTGGGTCCGAAGCCCCCCCCCCCACTACGCCAAGGTGGTCCCCTATCGGGGGGGGGGATGTTAGAAGGATCAAATGATTACAAATACAATTCGGTTAGACTTGTGGAATACAAAGAAATCAGTATCTTGTGTAGCCAACATGAGCAGCGATAACCGCTGCCACACGGTCCGGCATTGAGAGAATGAGACATCAGATGTGTGTTTGGGGAATGTCAGTCCATGCAGTTTCGATACGTAGCCAAAGTTTATCTCTTGTAGTAAATGCTGGTGTCTGGTGTGCTAGTCGTCGTGATATCATGGACCAGACATGTTTAACTGGGGACAGATACAGTGAACACGCAGGCAAAGGTAGAAGTGTGACATGGTGGCTATCCAGGAATTGTTGACGATGAATGCCCCATGTGGTCGAGCATTGTCCTGTTGGTAAATGGCACCAGAGAGTTCCTGAAGATAAGTACGACCACAGGCTACAACACCTCAGTGATGTAACACTGGCTGTTCAAAGTACCAGTAAAGTGTATGAGGCACTGCATGAGTGGAGTCCAATGGCACTTCATACCATAACACCAGGGGTGATATCATCGTTCGTTTGTGTGACAGGGCCATTGAGATCCCGCACGTCGGTGAGTTCCTTCATCCTCTGCCCATTGACGCCATATTCTCATCATTGTGGCAGCATCACTGATGCCATCCAACCTGTATGGCTCTGCATCATGCATGTGTCACTGAGCCTGTCGCCGCATTACCACCAGATACGGATTCGTCCATCATGGTGCTGCATACTAAAGGGGGATTCGTCTGAAAAGACAATGCGATGCCATTCGCACATCCACGCACGACGTTCTTGGCACCATTGCAGTCGCATACGCCTGTGTTTTAGAGTCAATGGTAGTCAAAGCAATGGCCACCTAGCAAAGATGCCCTGATGCTGCAGACGATGTCGAACCGTACGTGCGGAAACTGGTTGATGTGCAACACACCCTAACTGTTGAACTAAGGTGTTTGATGTTGCTGTACGATCATTGAAAGCCATGCACGAGATGTCTGTCTTCTCGTTCGTTTGTGTGACAAGGCCGTTGAGATCCCTCACGTCGGTGAGTTCGTTCCTCCTCTACCCACTGACGCCATATTCTCATCACTGGGGCAGCATTCCGTCTAACACGAGCACCGATATCTCGGTACGATAATCCGCTTTCCCGTAATCCCACAATTCTTCCTCGATCAAAGTCGGAAACCTGGTCGCATGAATGCAGTGTTCTTCGATGGGGCATACTTGATCCTTTAGTGAGAAAGAACTGCGAGCAAACACAATTCCAGTGTAAATTCCATTTTGTAATCTTCTCTTATACCACTTTCAAGGGGGCGTTACTGTCAATATGATGTGCGTATGTGCTGCGCGTGTATATGTTCTTGCATATTTCGGGGCAATCTGATGAGTTCTTCCTGGTGTTGCACTTTTAATGGCCAGCAGTGTATGATAGATTTCGTTGTACTTTACTAGTGCTCGAAAAGAATTGATTTTCAGTTATAATACTAGAGTTAAAAACAAGATCATGTTTAAAAAAATAAATACCCCTCAAGTAGCTGTTTGCTACAGAGATCTGAGAGGAACCTGTCAGTTTATACGCCATAGTAGAAAGTCTGTGAAGATAGCGGGACCTCAGCAGAAAAACAACACAAACATTCATGCCTTACCCGGGGCTCGAACCCAGATCCCTTTGATCAGTAGCCAAACACGCTGACCACTCGGCCACAGGACTGTTCAAGATCATGTTTCTCCTTTATAAAATATATATATATATGCCAGAGATCAATGAGTTACATTGGGATTAAGATGTAGAATGAAGAGATTCCAGGGGATAATGCTGCAAATGAACAATGTAAAACGTTTAAATATAAATATGAAATATACTTATTATCAAGGCAATAATAGAGTAACCACAAAAATAAATATGCTCTTATAAATGTATAGGTTAAAGCCATCTGTAATCTTTAAAATATAAGTGTTTCGCGAAACATTCATTCAAAAGCTGAGGCTTAATATATTCTCCTTTTTCACCTGTGAACTTGTCCATGTTTTATGTACTAATATAATACATAAAAGTTTCGTGAAAAAAGTAGGTGAAATAAACTTATCCATTTTAAATCAAAAAGATTATCTTATTTTTTCCCTCAAAAAAATCCATCTGGAAATATGTTTTGAACATAAGAAACAGATCACTTGGTGACTCTATTTAGAAAATACAAAGAGAAACTACGTTTCTGCGAATTACTTCTGCGTGTATATTAAATATTCTTGTACCCGAAAGAAACAAACTTATTACACTTTCTTAATGTGTAATAGTTTTGCAAGATGATTGTTACCAGCAAAATTATGGCTCAAATTCTTCCATAATAGCCAAATTTTGGTCTGGCTTCGGAAAAGACTAAGCTGACCTATGATTTGACTTCATGCAAAGCCTTGAGCTTGACATTTATGGTTTGTAGAAAGAATAAAAGAATTTTATCATATTGCTCTGAAAATTGAGAGAAAGATAAAGGGTCATATGAAGCCAGGAGAATTCGGAAGCCTAGAAGAAGTAGATCGTTTCTACGACTAAAAACCTTTTTCGGCAACTTTCGATTCCTGAAACTTTGGCTGAGCGTTTGGGTTCGCTGATTTTCAGAACCGAATAAAATATTTCGTTTTTTTCTTTATCCTCTTATGCTCTTCTTTTATTTTGTCATATCTATACACTACCTTTCAAAATACTAAAGAATCTCCATGTTAGGTCATTTGGAATCTAATGTCTAAGCTCTATAACTTCTGAAATATATATTTAACAGTAAAAGGGATTAGAGATAAAGATAACAATGAAATCTACTTAAATCTCGATGTTCAACAGATTCGGCATTTAGAGAGTTTTTCAAACTAGAATAATTAACAATAAATTTTCTTTCTTTTTATAAAAATCATCAAATTTGTCTAATATTGATATAATCATTACGCAAAATTCTTAAATGTATACACCAAATTCTGTTTTTACACGATTTTTTCACACAATTTGATTTAACACGGTTTAGAAAAAAATTCCAATTCTCATTTTACACGATTTATTTCGATCTAACACGGTTAAACGGCGCCTTTTAAAAAATCTCCATTTGAATTTAATTCTGAAAAAATATTTCCATTCAAGTAAAAATTCGTAGAATTTACATTTATAACAAAGATTGCCGCTTTTATGGTCACATTTTTCGAAGTAGTTTTCACAATTTATTATTATTATTATTATTTTCACAACGCACCCATCCACAAACCTCCTATTCGGCTACAATAATGCAGCTAGCCGAAACTCCTTATGGACTATAAATAGGTCAGACCTGCTATATAAGTTGAGTTGGGTTGTTTTACCTCTGAGCGGCACTTTTTTGAACACCATGGGCTAAATCGCCAGGTCACGTAGACCCCTAAGTCTCAGAGAAGGTTGAGGGAAGGGACCCATTGGAACAGCTGACGTGAACCCCCCTTTCTTATGAGGGCGGTCCGTCATTAAGTTTCTGACTCCCTCCCGTTCTATTTTGGCCGTGCTGTTACTTGTGCAGACTTTCGAGAAGGAAACCTCTGCAATAACCCAAACGTGACTCAATCTTGGAAAAGACAGGGAGTAGTCAGATATTACCATTTAAACATAATTTATTTATAGTACATTGCGAAAAATAAACTTCAGGACCAGGAGTTCCCTTCGGGGAATACAGCCGAACTTACTAGTTCTCAGGCGATGACCGCCTTTACAATTAGACGCCAAACCGTTTAAGCGAAAGTCTTTTCATGTGGCTGAGCTACCAGCTCTAAAGTCCAAGTACGGGGCTATTCCCCAGAACACAGTGGCGGTTAGCAGACTTTGTGGAAAGGATACCAGATTTATGAATGAGGGTGACCCTACCTGTTGGATGAGGTGGTCGCTGCAGGAGCCTTTGTTGCGAAGATCAGCACTGTCCGTTGAAGGCCCATCGCCTAGGTTTATCTAGAGCAAGAAAGTTAAAACAGTTCGAAAACTTCTAAACTCGTCACACGAGGCCTTGCCGATTCCCGGCCAAGAAAAGACGCCTTCGCTGTCCAAACACATGGAGACAAGTCCTTTCTCTACTCTTGAGCAGTTCAAAATTGCCGCTTCTCTCCACACCGACCTCTAGCGGTGGTCAGCGTCGTAAGCTGACGCGGGCGCTTGCCATTGGACGTCGGGGGCATCGCTCCGCCTATTCGGCCTCTTTGGTGGCGGGTCCGAACTCTGGGTCCGGAAGTTCTTGGCTCCTGGGGCGATGCCGGACACTGGTGTCATCCAGTTGAACTGGTAAGTTCTTGGAACCGCGATGACTAACCAGGTCTTTGTTCACACTTCGAGAAAAACATATTCAAGGACCTTTTAGCCCAAGTCGTGTCCGCAGGATCAATTCCTGAGGGCACGACACACCTATCCCCCTTTAGCGAGAGAGGAGGACAGGCGGGGCAGGGAAAAGGTCACTGACCGTACTGCACTGAAGATGGCACTATATCGTTGAAGATGATCTCCAGGGTCACCCATCACGATCTGGAATCTGGCCTTTCCTTCATGAGTCCATCTGTTGCAAATAGTTCAAAAGGTCCCACATTTCATATTGTCGAAGAAAGTTCCGTGATTCACAGTTGGGGTCCGCCGGGCCGCTCTGGTGGGCGTCGGTTGCAGGAGGCTCCACAGCACATGAAATAGAGAAAACAGGGAAAAGGGTCACCAATCTGGCTTTCCACATGTACTCAAGTTGCAAACACACAGTCTGTCTTCGTGCTTACCGCCACGTGACTCACTGTTACATAGAACTTAACAATCTTATGGTACAGATTACACTTCTAATTAGCAAGAACTTCCTGAAGTTAGTTACAATTCCAACAATAAAATAAAAATCCTTTCTCAGTAAAACACTTTATACTACAAAATCATCTAACTATTACTCCTATAATAGCAAAATCATCTACAATTACTCTTATAATGATCATCAAAAATTCTCTCCATCAATTCATTTAATCCTGACAAAATTACTTCTCAAAAACTCAAATCTCTGATAACAAAATCATTTTTTTTTAAGTTACTCTGACAATGATCATTTAAAATTATTCTCCATCAATTCATTTAATCGTGACAAAATTACTTCTCAAAAACTCAAATCTCTGATAACAAAATAATTTTTTTTTTTTAAGTTACTCTGACAATGATCATTTAAAATTATTTCTCCATCAATTCATTTACTCGTGACAAAATTACTTCTCAAAAACTCAAATCTCTGATAACAAAATAATTTTTTTTTTCAAGTTACTCTGACAATGATCATTTAAAATTATTTCTCCATCAATTCATTTACTCGTGACAAAATTACTGCTCAAAAACTCAAATCGATAATCAAGACACTTCAAAAAAACTCAAATCTCTGATTAGCAAACTACTAACAAAATCATTCATAAGTATTTCCAAGTTACTCTGACAATGATCATCTAAAATTATTCCTCCATCAATTCATTTAATCGTGACAAAATTACTGCTCAAAAACTCAAATCGATAATCAAGACACTTCTAACAAAACTCAAATCTCCAATAGCAAACTCATTTATAGTTATTTCTCAAATCTCAAGTCTATTATTCAAATGGAGGGCTTTGCACTCGGTCTACACTGTTTCAAATAGCTGCTTCGTTCCTTCCGGCTGATTGATTGATTGATTGAACGTGTGTGTGTGTAGGGGGGGTGCGTAAACCTGCTGTCCCGCCAGGTTTCCCAAAGCGTCACCATCTGCTTGCGGCCGGGCCACCGCGCACGGGAGAACTTCTCTCGATTTCTCGCGTGAGCGTTCTATGCTTCCGACTCCATTCCGAGAATGAGCAGCTGACGTCACCACGGAGATGCGAGCGCCGAAGACTCGCTTCGCGCTGGTTGTTGCGTCATAGCTGCCCGTGTCCTTCGTCTCTCCTGAGTAGCGGGCGCGGGGGTGGGGGAGAACCTGCTTTGCATTCCGCTCTCTTCTGATCGGCTGCAGGCGCGCTGCCGTTGATGAGCCGCTGCGGCGCCGATAAGTTTGATCTTCGGTGGCAACAGCAACTGGCGGTGATGGACGATCCCTGCGAGTGTTTCTGGGCAGCTGGCTGGTCAAAATCCTAGTCCCCAAGGCGAATTCTGCGGATACGCTAATACTTTCGCTGTCTCTGTGAGGGGATACGTTGCTACTTTGTGATTGTGCTTTTCCACCCACACAACTAATATTTAGTTCTCCCTTTTTTCTTCTAGTCTTCCATTGCTTAACTAATTTACTTGCTCTCAATACTTGGATATACCTGGCCTCTCTGACCCTGACACTCATTCTCTGCGAATTAACGGCGCTCTTTTCCTTACATTTAGTTACTCTACTAAATTTCAATCCACTTCTAAAATTCTTCCTAACTCTTCTTACTGGTAAACCCTTGCTAAATGACCGTTTCTCTGGTCCCATCTTACACACATACGTTACACTTTTCTTTACTTCAAACTTATGCGCATTCAAACTACGCTTCTGTCCTTTCTCGGGGACCTGTGTGCTACCTATCAATATCTCTTGGTTATTTTCCTCTGCAAATCGGCGGCTAGGAGGGTTAGTTAGGACTGGCCGAGGTAGGGGCTGATCTCTCTCGATGCGGCTACCGGTTTCTAGCATGACAAATCGAGCCTTTGGTGGTGCTGATTCTTCAGCCAATCTGTCCGTACAGCAGGTGGCGATTTCCGCCGCAGCAGGAAAACATGAAAGGGAGGTTGTGCATTCTACGTCTGGCTGCAGAGCGTTGAGTGACACATCGGGGGGCTTTTCCTCCAAGTTACTTGGGAGGGGCGTGCAAATAATCAGTATATTTTCTTCCGTGCTGCTATCTGCTGTAGGTATGTCCGGGTTAGCTTCATCTGTGTCCGTTCGGATTAGAGGGCTACAGTCATATGCGACAAACTCTGAGATTTCATTTCCGGCTTCGGGAGGGGGCGCCAAAACTCCTACTTCTGTTGGAATCTCTTCCTCTGTATCAACTTGTGTCTCAGGGCTACAGTCGGAGACGACAAATTCTGCTGCTTCAGTTACAGCTTCGGGGAGGGGCACTAACTCTTCTAATTCTAGAAACGGTTTCGCATCCAATACATTCACTTGCTTTTCAACTATCTCTTCTATCTTCCCATTATTCTGTTCCTTGTCCACTTGGCTATCTACCTCCATAGTATTATCTAATGCCTCGAAACTCTTTCTATCCCTATTTATATCTTCTTCATTACTGCAAGTTGTCATTATAAGTGACTTCCCTCCATTCTCTGACGGTTCCTCTACGGGGGTTCGATTCCCATCCTCACTTCTCGATTTTTCCTGTGTCGCCTCCCTCTCCTGAGCTAACCTTTGCTTCTTTAAAACATCAAAAATTATATCCCTGAGACCTTTAATGTCGAACACAACTTCCACTAAATCGCGCACTTCCTCATCTTGTTCTAATCCCAGAGGGGTAAAAACGGTTGCCACCATTCGAAGGACGTCGATGTCTTCTACTTTACTCCAATGCATGGGGGGTGGTCCTAGCTCAGCTTCCAAAATTTGGTACAATGGGGTTTGCTTAATTAAACTGACCGAGGGGGTTTCTTCCTGCTGGCGTTTCTCGAGATTGTAGCAGTCTAAATGTTCTGAAGGGCAAAATGCCAAAGTTTTTGATTCCGAAATTTTTGCTGGATTATTAAAAGCCTGTTTTTGTCCTGAGTAGGCAGAGTGTGGGGGGCAATGCTCAGTGTAACTATCGGGACCACTGTATTGGTAATGCTTAACATTTAAATCCCTCTTCTTGGTGCAGTCTCGGGCAAAATGGCCAAAATTTCCACACTCGAAACATTCCTTCTGATGATGCCTAGCATTCCTGCCAAATGAGTTACTACGGTTCTTATGCTGTGGATACTTAGTGCCGTGTGCAGACGTATACAATATTCCATGTGCCATTATAATTTTCTTTAAACTCTAATACCAGATATATAATTATACCAACTTATACACTTTTATCTACTATCACTCAATCCGACTGCAATATACTTCTTAATCAATAACACCTTAATACAATATTTTTTCAATGTCTTAACCTTTCAACCAACACTTCACAAAACCTTCTGAATATCTCGTAAGACTCTTACTATCTCAAACTACAGTCTTGATACTTCACTAACTTCACAAACAAAAACCTATTAACTGGCTATCTAACTTAACTTAAAATTCTTAACTTTAATTACACACACAAAAATCACTGAACTCTATCACTATCTGCGATACTCCTTCCTCAAAAGAAAACTATGACACTCGAGCAGTGTAGTGAATTAAGAAAGCTGATATGTCCAGGTGGGATCCGCACCCTACACCTGCTGATTGTGGGTCAGCCGCTCTATCCAATTGAGCTACTGGGCAGTGATCACTTTCGTGCAAAACTTCACTACAAAGGATTCCACTATTATATACTCTTAGCACTAATTCTCGACATCGTTTAACCGATTAACTCATCAGAAAACTTTTCAAAACAAATTACACGTTTTTAAACTGCATTAAACCACAATCTCCGAATTTAACAACTCTTACGATAATCTTAAGCATTTCTATACAATGAAAACTTTTCAAAAATATACTGAAGCCTTATCTCTAATAACAACAGTAACAAACCACAAACTGTTAAGCAACCTCGAAAATCTCTTTAAAACAATTTCTATCTATATCACGCATCAATAATTATCTCTCTCACACGATTACTTAATTCACACATATCTTACTAACTCCATTAATTTTTAACTAAAAATCTTAACAATGTAATACACATATAAAATTGAGCAATTCTCAAATTAGTTTATCTGTACAATAATCAACATCTTACACGCTATATCCTAATTAAACCTTTTGGTGTTTCCACTTATTTGTCCCGCCATTCCCCGTGTGCTGTATGTTGTGCTGTGTGTTGGGTTTTTTGTACCTCCTAAGTGCAATGGAGGCGCACACAGAAATGCAACTTAACAGTAACACATGAAAAAAAAAATCACTCCTATCTAAAATATTATGATATAGTCCCTAGTCGAAATCTCTAATACTTCCTTCATACACTCTACACCTGGGCCTAGCTATAGTCTTATACTTATTTCTTAGCACTAAACATTTAATTCAAATCACTTTCTATACTTCAATATAACACTTGTTTTAACAGATGCTCCTGAAATTCCTCGCTCAAAACATAGTATACAATTCTCACTAAAATCACAATTTAAATCACTGAAGTCACTAAAATCACAATATTTAACATTCTTAATTTTCTTCACATTCTGCTACTGCCACATTTCAACACAATAATTTTGCAATCTCTAATTATACTCTTTTTCTAGCCGCAATAAACTCAGGTTCGAACATACTTGGGTCACAGAAACCAATTTGAAGCTAATCCGTGGTCACGGCGCTAATTTGACGTATTTTTCTTTCTAACCGCAATAATACTCAGGTTCGAAAATCCGTGGTCACGGCGCCAATTTGACGTGACCTTATTTCTAGCCGCAATAACACTCAGGTTCGAAAATCCTGGGTCACGGCACCAATTTGACGTGAACCCCCCTTTCTTATGAGGGCGGTCCGTCATTAAGTTTCTGACTCCCTCCCGTTCTATTTTGGCCGTGCTGTTACTTGTGCAGACTTTCGAGAAGGAAACCTCTGCAATAACCCAAACGTGACTCAATCTTGGAAAAGACAGGGAGTAGTCAGATATTACCATTTAAACATAATTTATTTATAGTACATTGCGAAAAATAAACTTCAGGACCAGGAGTTCCCTTCGGGGAATACAGCCGAACTTACTAGTTCTCAGGCGATGACCGCCTTTACAATTAGACGCCAAACCGTTTAAGCGAAAGTCTTTTCATGTGGCTGAGCTACCAGCTCTAAAGTCCAAGTACGGGGCTATTCCCCAGAACACAGTGGCGGTTAGCAGACTTTGTGGAAAGGATACCAGATTTATGAATGAGGGTGACCCTACCTGTTGGATGAGGTGGTCGCTGCAGGAGCCTTTGTTGCGAAGATCAGCACTGTCCGTTGAAGGCCCATCGCCTAGGTTTATCTAGAGCAAGAAAGTTAAAACAGTTCGAAAACTTCTAAACTCGTCACACGAGGCCTTGCCGATTCCCGGCCAAGAAAAGACGCCTTCGCTGTCCAAACACATGGAGACAAGTCCTTTCTCTACTCTTGAGCAGTTCAAAATTGCCGCTTCTCTCCACACCGACCTCTAGCGGTGGTCAGCGTCGTAAGCTGACGCGGGCGCTTGCCATTGGACGTCGGGGGCATCGCTCCGCCTATTCGGCCTCTTTGGTGGCGGGTCCGAACTCTGGGTCCGGAAGTTCTTGGCTCCTGGGGCGATGCCGGACACTGGTGTCATCCAGTTGAACTGGTAAGTTCTTGGAACCGCGATGACTAACCAGGTCTTTGTTCACACTTCGAGAAAAACATATTCAAGGACCTTTTAGCCCAAGTCGTGTCCGCAGGATCAATTCCTGAGGGCACGACACAGCTGTTGGGAGACACATTCAGCGTTCTCTTTAACGTGTGGAGGGTGTGGCTCTCTCGCACGCGGAATCCATGGCTTAACGTCCCATCCGATGGATGGAGGACTTTACAAGCCCATCGGTGTCCCCTACTGACCGTGGACAAAGCGGGGAGTTTTAGAAGAGATAAATCTCAACGCTGACACAGCTGGGACTCGAACCTAGGAACTGCAGATTAGGAGCCTGGCGCTCTACCGACTGATTCACTCACACCCACCACGCTATATAAGTGTACCTGCGATTGTTGTGATAGGTAAACGTGGATACCTGAGATAGTTCGATCATAGGCGAGGATAATGATGTATCCATATCTGTGGCTGCAGAACATCTGGGATTTCCCTCACCATTGCACGTGTACACCAGGACTACATAAAAGATGACAAAACCTGCAGCCTCTGTAAAAAATGTGGGCTTAACTGGGATGTTGATGTTAAAGTTTCCATTTTTCTGTCCAGTACCTGCATGTTCTCTTGGTTGTTTATATGATGCCACTTCAGAAATTGAATGCTACTTACAAAGGTGCAAGAAAATGAGTTGAGTTCTCAACAAATAGTGTTTCATTGCTGAATAACAGCTGACTGCCCGGATCTCACTTTTAATCTGTATATTCTGATTTTTACTAAATTAAAGATTAGTTTTAAAATCACTAATCACACAGATATAGCACAAAGATTTGTTTGGTGTTGCCTGAGTCGTTGCACACTCTCATAGGTCGTGGTTTCGTTGCGAACTATCTAGTGCAGTGGTTCTCAACCTTATATGCTTCACATACTCCCTGGAAATGTGTATGTAACTGGCGTACCCCTTATATAGATAGATGAAACTATAGTTATAGAATAATAATGCCAACTCAGCGACTTTGTTACTAGATCTAGCGACTTTTGAGCTCTCACGGCGTACCCCACGTTGAGAACCCCCTGATCTAGAGGTTTATTTCCATTTTGAGAGATATTTTGGTTCTCCAGATACCAGACCAAATATTCCCAAATTTAATGCCTGGGTTCCTCCTGCATGATTTCCTGTTGCGTTAAAATTCGGGTTACTACCCTCAATGAAATGCTTTATATTATAATGCTTTTCAGGATGTGGGGAATCTGGTTACGGCAGTAGATTGAAACGTTATGACTTTTATGTTCACAGTTAGGTAGCAACAAATGTCAGCAATAGATTTGACAGCGACTTCGGTTTTCCGCAGAAATAGCATGGTAAATGTATTTGCATTTAGCAAGTCCTCTTCCGGAATTTTGACTTGAAATTCGTTATTGCATCGGAGATAATAACACTAGCCTGCATAAAAATCCTCCCTCAAAAAAAAAATGGGTGTACTTTATGGATTTGAGGCTGCTGAATCCGAATATCACATCCAAATGTTTATATCAGGCACTCTTTTCGTGGGAGGGCGCATTTTGAAAAAAGTTACGTTTTTTGTGAATATATATATATATGATTTTATTCGTTTTCAAACTACTGGAAGTCTCTGTTTTATACGTGAGATATCCGAATTTTTTTAATTAAACCCATATCTCTAGAAAACTGTAGATGAAAGAACAAATCGGCTGTCAGATTTGGAATCAGCACCCTCAAAAACATAAAATTCGAAAAAATTTTCAAGAGAGGGAAAAAAAGTTTTATTGTAGACAAATTAATCAAAAAATTCTGTGAAATTTTGAAGCATCTACCACGATTTCGCTCTGAGGTAGTCACATACACAGACAGATATTTCTTCTTTTATTATTATAGACAACTGAAACTCACGTCAAAAGTACGCGAAACGTACGTCCATTAATAACTGTTCTCATCGATAAGTTCATTCACAGCTTTCCAGCGTTAATGTCCCGCTCCAGTGACAACTGTTGTCCACAACCTACTACTTCATTCACAAGGTAAACGACAGCAGCGCCCCAGAAATTTCGAACACTTTTCGACGCATAACTCCCAACTCATGGCAGCTAGGAACCCGATCTCTTTTCCAAACAGGGGAGCACTAAGTGAGAACAGCCCACGAAATTTGGGTCGATCGTTGAAGTATCCACGGAACAACGGGGAAATCAACAATTTCTGCCGCCGACGATGTCACACGTTTCCGCTCTCCCGTTCGTCCGCGCTCATGGAATTACAGTTATTATATAAATATCAATAGGTCACTTCGACCCCTATTTGACCTTAAACGTTACACCGAATCAGAAAATTCCTCTCCTTTCTAAGTTGCACTGCCCAAAATAGACTTCTTCACCAATTTTTAGCTCTCCAGCATCAGTACACCGAATTTGACCTTTGACCTCAAAGGACCCATCGCATCCAAAATTTCGCAACATTTCCGAGATCTACGACTCAAAATATCCCCAGGAACTAATATTTAACTCTGTAGTACCGATAAATCTCAATTTGACCTCAAAGGACACTCTGGATCCGAAATTTTGTAACGTTTTGGAGATCTACTACCCATGACAACATGAAAAATGGTGTCTGGAGGTGTTTCATCCCCAGACACCATTTTTCATGTTTGTAGTACGTAGATCATTGACCTCTACGTGACCTCCATTTGACCTTGAAAGACACGTTGCAGTTGAAATTTCGGATATTTTGCCCTAGATCTACAACCGTGACTTGAAAGACACGTTGCAGCTGAAATTTCGGATATTTTGCCCTAGATCTACAACCCTTTTGTGAATATATATAAATGACTTTATTCGTTTTCAAACTACCCCAAGGTGGAAATTTTCAGAACTCTACCATTTCTGTAACATAGTTGGAATTAGTGTGATGTCAGTCATTCACAATCGTCTATACAGGGTGAATCTGAAAAAGTGGGCAAAACTTTACGGGGTGGTAGAACGCAGCTATACGAGCAATATTCGTCATAGAAAGTATGGGCGGAACGCAAACGGCGAGCCGCTAGGTGGCGTTGGAAATGGTATAAAAGGGTCAGTCCCCGCACCCAACGGCATTTCTACCGTGGATTGCCGAGAGGATGGCTGGTTATACTAACCACGAAATGGCGGATATGCACTTTGTGTACGGTGCAGCGGACGGGAATGCAAGTGAGGCACAGAGTATCTCCTCTCCTTCTTGTGTTCATTCTTTAAATGTGACAGTGGAAAACTACCTTTTAACTTCTCACCGCTTGCGTTCCGACCATACATTCTATGACGAATATTGCTCGTATAGCTGCGTTCTACCACCCCGTAAAGTTTTGCCCACTTTTTCAGATTCACCCTGTATATATTTTGCAACATTTGTTAAAGTTTTCTCTCTTTGCACATTTAATGTCTTCTAACGATGGAAATTCAAATATTCTGGAGGATTTGGAAAATGTGAATCATAATCAGGACGGATCTAGAGACACGAGTTCGCGAATGCAAGACCCATGTGCTGCATGCTCTTAAGATACTGAGGCTTAATTGATTTTAGCCAGCTTGGGTTGTTTTACCCCTGAGCGGCACTTTTTTGCACACCATGAGCTAAATGGCCAGGTCACATGGACCCCAAAAGCTCAGAGAAGGTTGGGGTAGGGGACTCACTGGAACAGCTGTTGGGAGACAGATGATAGCTTCCCGTCAAGGCAATCCAGCGTGTTCTTTAACGTGCACAGGATATGGCTCTCCCGCACAAGGGGGCATGGCTTAACGTCCCATCCGACAGACGGTGGCCTTTCCAAGCCATCGGTATCTCCTACTGATCATGGACAGGTCGGGGAATTTTGCTTAGATAAATCTCAACCCTGACCCAGCTGGGACTCGAACCTGGGAACTACAGATTACGAGCCTGGATCGCTACCGACTGAGCCATCCCCGCCCTAATTTTAGCCAGATCACCCTACACAAGGCACTGTGTAAAACACGAAGGTCTAATGCAGGGGGGAGAGGTCGAGCAATAAAGTTTATGACACTTGAAAAACCGATGACGACCAAAAATCCGATGACGACCCAGAAGATCAACCGACGCTGGTCGAGGTCAGGGTAGGGCGGCGGAGATATATGTATATGACAAAGTTTCGTGAATATTATCTTCTTACAAAAATGTAATACTATTTAAATGCTTAACATACTGTCATTTCTATTTACATTTTAAGCATTGGTTACAGTTTCAATATGCTAAGCGTGTGTATTAGTATCATAAGCGCATGGTGCCCACGGGTCTCGCATTCGCGGGCTCGTGTGTCTCTAGATCCGTTCCTGATTACGGTTCATATTTTTCAGATCCTTCAGAAGATTTGAATTTCCATCGTTAAAATAAAAAAATATAAATACCCCCTCAAACAGCTGCTTGCCACAGAGGTCTGACAGGAGCCTTTCAGTTTATATGCCATAGTAGAAGGTCGGAGAGGATGGCAGCCTTCAGCAGAAAAACGACACAAACAGCCATGCCTTACCTGGAGCTCGAACCCAGGTCCCTTAGATCAGTAGCCAAGTGCGCTAACCACTCGGCCATGGGACGGCCCATCCATCGATAGAAGACGCTAAATGTTCAAAATGGTAAAACTTTAACAAATGTTGCAAACGATATAAATGCTCGTAATTTGAAATTTCGATGGTAGAGTTTGTTGGTCAAGCGATTTACACTTACAGTAATAATGTGATTTTTTTCCCAGGGGGTGGAAAAATATAATTTTTTTCAATACTTTCCACCTCATGAAATGCAGGTCTGTAAAGTTTTCTATATTAAATATTTCAAGTATAAGTAGAATTTAGTAGTATAGATTTAATTTTCCTTTTAGATCATTTATTTGTTGCTTCCAGTTTTTTTTATTTTCAAAGTTACGAATAACTTTGTGTCCAATTTGGAATTATATCGTAGCAGAAAAATAATTTTTCTGTTAAATATCAAAGCACAATTCGTTTAATTTCTTTATATATTCCCGATGGGTTTTAAAAGACCACCGTCCATCGGATGGGACGTTAAACTGTGGCTCCGCGTACGGTAGAGCCATACCCTGTGCACGTTAAAGAACACGCTGGATGGCCTTGACAGAAGGATACCATCTGTCTCCCAACAGCTGTTCCAGTGGGTCTTCTCACCCAACCTTCTCTGAGCCTTCGGGGTCCTTGTGACCTGGCCATTTATCCCAATGTGTGCAAAAAAGCGCTGCTCAGAGGTAACACAACCCAACTTTATATATATTCATGAGTCCAAATATCATTGATGATTGAAAACATTGGCTAACTTGAAGAAAACCTGGGTTCGCCGCCCTCTCGTGACCTCGACCAGCGTCAGTTGACCTTCTTGGCCGTCATCGGACTAGAAGTAACATAAACTTTATTGCTCTCTGTCACTCCCCCCTGCATCAGTCCTTCGTGTTTTACACAGTGAGCTGGCGAAAATCAATTAAGTCCCAGAACTTTAGGGCCCAAATTACGCATCTCCCTATAGTGGTTGTTGGCTCTTTATTCCAGCCGTTGGACTTGTAAAAGCCAAACTCTCTACACAATGAATCCAATATGTAACAGCTGTTGAGAAACAATTACTTCTAATGCCGACCATACGCTCTATAATGGATGCAAAGGGAAACTTCATTTTGGGCGTCTGGCACAACGAAGACAAACTACAAAAAAGTGACTGAATGAAAAATCGTGGCTACGTACGGACTGCAAATTAAGTAGGACAAACCCCAGATTCGTTTCAGATAAGGTAAAATAGAGACAATATGCCTCTAAAGCAATGGTTCTTAACCTTTTTATTCTCACACCTCCCTTGAGAGTGATCATAAATGTCCATACCTCCCCATAAAAAAATAATAAATAATATTGCATGTTGTGTTATGGATATGAAAATTTTAATAAAGACCCCAAGATCCAAGAAGTCAACATCATTTAGCATAAGTACAACTAATTCAAGAAAAATTTAAAATGACTACTTTGTATGCCAAAGAAGCCATTTATTTTTTCATAAATAATTCAAAATTCACCAAAATGAAGTAAACAATTTTAATAATAAAAACCAAAACTCTGTAGATTTTGCGTGCAATAAGAGAAATGTTCATAAATTCAGCTAAATCACTACAACATCAGTATACAAAATTACTTCTTAGCAATTTTTCACATGCACACAATAGTAAAAAAAAATGAAAAAGTTCTTCAGAACCGTTTTAAAGAGATGGTTGTTAATGAGAATCTCATACCTCCCCTGGATACTCTCTGCACCTCCCAGGTTAAGAACCACCGCTCTAAAGATTATAACACGCGTATCACATTCGCTGACATCGAACGATAACATTGAGTAAGACAGGAAATATCCTTGGGTCACCTCTCGTCTAAGACATTTGGTTAGTTTACCTCAGAGCGGCACTTTTTTTGCACACCATGGGCTAAATGGCCAGGTCACATAGACTCCGAAATCTCAGAGAAAGTTGGGGGAGGGGACCCACTGATATAGCTGTTGGGAGACAGATGGTAGCTTCCCGTCAAGGCTATCCAGTGTGTTCTTTAAAGCGCACAGGATATGACTCTCCCGCCTGACCCCACGGTGGGCAGGGCGGGGAATTTTGCAGAGATAAATCTCAACACTGATCAAGTTGGGACTTGAACCTGGGAACTGCAGATTACGAGCCTGACGCACTACCATCTGAGCTACCCCCGCCCCCTAAGACATTTGGTGATAGATCTGATTCGGCTCCCATCTTCGGCGCAATAAGAAGCCAGCAATTTTCAAAAGTTATTAAATGAAATATGCTATTTAGGAAATGAAATCAAAGCCTTGAGGAATTCAGTAAAAATTTTTTCAACACAATATGATTCACTATTGAATAAATTTTATGGATATGAGGTGACGCAACTAGACTCTATGAGTAAGCTGGTTTCCATTGAAACTATATGTGCTGATCTCACTCAAGAGAACATGGCTCTAAAGTTGTAAATTAATAATCTTGAACAATACGTCAGAAATCGAAATATTGAGATACATGGCATTCCAATGACGACCAGGAGAAGAAAGCAAACTAAATCAGATAATGATCAATGTTGCAAAAGCACTCATACGAATAATTTTAACATTGAACAACTTGAAGCATTATATAGACTGCTAACGAAAGAAACAAGAACAAAATACCTGAGATTATATGGGGCGGAGGTGGCTCAGTCGGTAACGCGCCAGGCTCGTAATCTGCAGTTCCCAGGTTCGAGTCCCAGCTGGGTCAGCGTTGAGATTTATCTCCGCAAAATTCCCCGCCCTGCCCACGGTCAGTAGGGACACCGATGGGCTTGGAAAGGCCGCCGTCCGTCGGATGGGACGTTAAGCCGTGGCCCCGTGTGCGGGAGAGCCATACCCTGTGCACGTTAAAGAACACGCTGGATGGCCTTGACGGGAGGCTACCATCTGTCTCCCAACAGCTGTTCCAGTGGGTCCCCTCCCCCAACTTTCTCTGAGCCTTCGGGGTCCATGTGACCTGGCCATTTAGCCCATGGTGTGCAAAAAAGTACCGCTCAGAGGTAAAACAACCCAACCCTGAGATTATTAACCAATTTATGTCTAGAAACGAACATGAACAATGGATAATAAAAATGAAATTGAAAATCTTTGCTTGATGATGCTAAAAAATCCCAGTCTATCCAAATGAAAATGTAATTGCAATGAACAAAGAATTTTTCTGGAAAGCAAGGTACCTGGCCAAACCGAAAATTTTTAAATACGTCTGGTTTCGGAACGGGAAAATCTGATGGTGACAACGTAATTCGAATAGATATGCTCACGATCATCGATGAATTTTAAACGGGAAATATCTTACTTATGTGCTCCACTATTATTTTTTTGCTGCCGACTTTTCATTTTGATGACTTACCAACATTTGATCACAACGTAAATGATTTGTGCGACTATTAAAGAAGTTAAGAAATGGTTTTTGACTAGTAAATTGTGTTATGAATCTGATGAATTATTAAGTTTTCTACATGTAAACATTCGAAGTCTGAAAAAAAATCTGGGATACTCTCTGTGTTTACCTTAAAGATATTTTGATATTTTTAGATAGTATTATACTCTTCTAAATTTAAGGATGGAAATTGAGCATGAGTTCAGAAATAATATTTAGCTACAATAATTCTAAAACAATATAATTTATTACAAAAGTATGAATAAAAACCTTTATATGCATAAACTATTTTCAACCAATACAAATCTTCATCTTCATCAGTATGAAAATAAACCTATAATCTACTAAGAATAATCTTACCAATTCCTTAAACAAACTTAATGTAACTATATACCAAATGACATTTTGCTAGGATTCTACTCTCATCAAGTACTCCAAAAACTACAACTGAAATACTGGTCTCTCAGAACCAATTCTTTTCAGACGTTGATCACCACACTTAAAACGATGAATTCTTCGTTTCGTTACTAGTTTACTAACAAGATCCACACTAACAAACTGATTTATCCTCTCGCGCACACACCAAATAAAAACATTTCTTCTTTAGATTATCACGCACAGATTAAGACAAAGTACTTTTCGTTTCACACCGATTCTTCCTAATTACAACTCTTTTATTCTTTTTTTTAGCTATCTTTTGAAGTGGTTAGTGGCGTAATTCTCACGTTGTAGTGCACGCGAGCATAAAGATGAGACAGCTCATCACGATTTCCTTGTTGCTCGTTCATCTGTCGTAACATTGCTCCTCTTTAGGTCTTATTCGTCCCGAACAATTCTGAGGTCTGAAGCTCTTTAGTTCTTCGATGAAAGTCAACGATCCACGTGAATCACTTTGCACTTTATAGACGGACGTCAACGAATGCGATACACCAGTCGTTTAAATCATATATCGACCTTCATAAGGTTTCTGAAGTTTTGGAGAAAGTATCTTCTTTCTATGTGGATTGTATAGCCAGATAAGATCTCCTTGATTGAAAAAAAAAGTCCATTTGTTTTCAATCAAGTTTACTGTCGTACCTCGTTTTGGTTCTCTCGCTCGCAAGTTTATGTTAATTATGTCTGACGGAGTGGTGGATCTCTTCTAGCTGTTGTAATTCTTGTACGTATTGTGGAGTGGACACAGAAATTGTAGACGGTTTCATATTGTTGGCCAGCCATATAAAAGGTCACAGGGAAGACGTAATTCTCTTCCAAACAACATCATGGAAGCATTCTGTCCAGTTGTTTCGTGCACTGCTGTTCTGTATGCCAACAAAAAGAGTGATATATAGTGATCCGAATCACGTTGATGGTCGTCGACAAACAATGCTAGATGTTGTGCAATTGTCCTATTAAATCTCTCAACTATACCATCCGACTGAGGGTGTAGGGGAGTTGTTCTTATTTTCTGAATGCCTAATAGTTGACAAATAAATCCTTGGTCTGAGTAGAGTTGCAAGAGTACTCCATACCTACTAATCAAGTTATTTACTATCATCTCTGCAACTGTTGTTGCCTCCTGGTCATGGATGGGATAGACCTCAGTCCACTTCGAGAAATTATCCATTACCGCTAATAAATAGCGATTTCCATCATCAGTCTTAGGAAACGGACAAATTATATCAATGACTATTCTCTCAAAAGGAGCAACAACGTTATACGTCTGCAGCTTTCCCCAACTCCTAGTTTTAGGGCCTTTCATTGCTGCACAGGCCTCACATTGCCCATAACATCTTTCAACGTCTGTCCTACTTTTCAACCAATGAAATCGTTCCCTGGCTTCCGCTAATGTCTTATTAACACCGAAGTGTCCTCCAGTGGCACTATCATGTACATCTTTCATCACTAGTTCCACTCGGGAGCGAGGATCTGCCAACGGATCAGCCTCCAGTGGGATTCTCCCATTTTCTGTATAATACACCATTTTTCGCTTCTAAAGGAGTCCCACTAGCCCCAATAACTTTTTTTATTTGGGCAATACCTCGAGAGTTGCTCCCAATTAGGTCTTATATCAGATTTTTCAATCAAATCTATTTTAGGTCTTATATCTTCACGTCTAGTTGGTCCTTTCTAATTTCTATTGGGCTTCAGATGTTAGGAGTATCAATGTTTACTTTTGTCGATGTTATTTGTCATATGGGCATTATATCTTTAGTATCATATTTCAGCTCTGCATTATAGCAATGCTTATAGTTGTCAATACATGGACGTCTGGAAAGGACATCTACATTCCTATGTAGTTTGCCACTTCGATGCTCAATAGAGAAATTGTACTCTTGCAACCACTGTATCCATCTAGAAATTTGCCCTTCAGGGTGTTTAAAACTTAGTAACCACGCGAGTACAGCATGATCGGTACGAATAGCGAGTTTCTGGCCATATTTATTATTCTCGGCCATAGAAATTATGATGACGATATATACGAATAGCGAATTTCTGGCCATATTTATTATCTCGACCATAGAAATAATGATGAAAATGTCCTATTGCTTTTACTATTGCTAACAGTTCTTTTCGTGTCACAAAATAATTCCGTTCTGGTTTGGATAAAGTTTTACGAAAATATGCGATAACTCTTTCTTGTTCATCTTGTTGCTGTGAAAGTACAGTACCAACACCTGTGTTACTTGCGTCAATAATCTATACTGCTCACAAAAATTAAGGGATATTTCAAAATGAATATGAAGCGATAAAAATATCCCCTAATTTTTTTGAGCAGTATAATATGAGTATAGGACGAAATTTTGAATCCAATACGTTTAAAGGCATCTTCAATTTTTAGGCATTCAGAAAACAAGAACAACTCCCCTTCACCCTCAGTCGAATGATATGTTTGAGAGATTTAATAGGACAATAATATCAGTATCTAATATGAACTCAGGGGCATAGCCATGGGGGGATGGGGGGTATTTGGGGGGGTCCCCCAAAGTAACCCGGTGTTGGCAAAATTCGAAGCGACTTCGTAAAATCTAGGTGAGTTGTTAAAATTTATAATTTTTTTTTGGAAAATTAAGGGGAGTTGTCAAAATTGAGGCAACTTGGCAAATCTAAGGCAGTTTGAAAAATGCAGAGACGGCTAAATTTAGAGCAGTTGGCAAAATTCAAAGCCATTTAGTAAAAACAGGTGAGTTAGCAAAATCTTTGGGAGTTTCCACAATTCGGAGTGACTTGGTTAAATTTTGGGGAGTTGACAAAATTCGGAGTGACTTGGAAAAATCGTGGGGAGTTGGCAAAATTCAGGTGAGATGTAAAAATTAGGATTATTTTCTGTAAAATTATTGCGAGTTGGCAAAACTTAAGGAGTTGACAAAATCTAGGGACAGTGGAAAAATTAGGAGTGACTTAGCAAAATCGTAGGGAGTTGGCAAAATTCAGGTGAGATGTGAAAATTTTTTTTTTTTTCTGTAAAATTATGGCGAGTTGGCAAAATCTAGGAGAGTTGGCAAAACTTAGGGAGTTAGCAAAATTCGAAGTGATTTGGCAAAATCTGGAGAGTGGACAAAATTCAGGTCAGGTGTAAAAATTGTAATCTTCTTTTCTGTAAAATTATGGCGTGTTGGCAAAATCGAGGCAGCTTCGCAATATTTAGGAGAGTTGGAAAATCTTGGGGGAGTTGGCAAAATTCAGGGTGGCTTTACAAAAATCAGGTGTGATGTAAAATTGGGACTTTTTTCTGTAAAATTGTGGAGATATGGCAAAATCTAGGGCAGCTGGCAAAATTCGAATCCACTTGGTAAAATACGTGCGATTTGTGAAAATTGGGATTGTTTTTGTGAAATTAAGGAGAATTTATATAATCGGGAAAACTTTGCAAAATCTAGGAAAGTTGGCAAAACTGGAAACCCCTTGGTAAATTAGAGGTGAGTTGTAAAAATTGGGATTGGTTTTGTGAAATAAAGGAGAGTTGGAAAACCCAAGAACTCTTGGCAAAATCTAGGGGAGTTGGCAAAATTGGAAGCCACTTGGTAAAATACAGGGGAGTTGTGGAAATTGTGCCTTTCTTGTGCAATTAAGGAGAGTTGATAAAATTCGAAGTGGCTTGGCAAATTCAGGGAAGATGTAAAAAGTGCGATTTTTTCTGTAAAATTACGGCGAGTTGTCGAAATCTAGAGTAGTTGGCAAAATTCAAATCCACTTGGTAAAGGCGAGTTGTGAAAATTGGGATTCGTTTTGTGAAATTAAGGAGTGTTGGGCAAATCTAGAAAATTTAACAAAATGTACGGCAGTTGGCAAAATTCGAATCCACTTGGAAAATACTGGCGAGTTGTAATAATTGGGATTGGGTTTGTGAAATTTAGTATAGTTGACTAAAATCGAGTATACTTGGCAAAATCTTAGGGAGTTTGAAGTGATTTTAGTAAACTATCCTGAATTTCACAAACCCAATCCCAATTATTACAACTCGCACGTATTTTCCAAGTGGATTCGAATTTTGCCAACTGCCCTACATTCTGTTAAGTTTCCTCGATTTGTTCAACACTCCTTCATTTCACAAAACAAATCTCAATTTGCACAACTCGCCTATATTTTACCAAGTGCATTCGAATTTTGCCAACTCGCCGTAATTTTACAGAAAAAATCGCACTTTTTACATCTTCCCTTAATTTGCCAAGCCACTTCGAATTTTATCAACTCTCCTTAATTGCACAAGAAAGGCACAATTTCCACAACTCCCCTGTATTTTACCAAGTGGCTTCCAATTTTGCCAACTCCCCTAGATTTTGCCAAGAGTTCTTGGTTTTTCCAACTCTCCTTTATTTCACAAAACCAATCCCAATTTTTACAACTCACCTCTACTTTACCAAGTGGTTTCCAGTTTTGCCAACTTTCCTAGATTTTGCAAAGTTTTCTCGATTATATAAATTCTTCTTAATTTCACAAAAAGAATCCCAATTTTCACAAATCGCCCGTATTTTACCAAGTGGATTCGAATTTTGCCAGCTGCCCCAGATTTTGCCATCTCGCCACATTTTTACAGAAAAAAGTCCCAATTTTACATCACACCTGATTTTTGTAAAGCCACTCTGAATTTTGCCAACTCCCCCAAGATTTTCCAACTCTCCTAAATATTGCGAAGCTGCCTCGATTTTGCGAACACGCCATGATTTTACAGAAAAAAAGATTGCAATTTTTACACCTGACCTGAATTTTGTCAACTGTCCACGATTTTGCCAAATGACTCCGAATTTTGCTCCGCTTTTGCCAAATCACTCCGAAAAATTACTCCCTAAGTTTTGCCAACTCTCCCAGATTTTGCCAACTCGCCATAATTTTACAGAAAAAAAACAAATTTTCACATCTCACCTGAATTTTGCCAACTCCCTATGATTTTGCCAAGTCACTCCGAATTATGCCAACTCCCTAAGATTTGCCAACTCGCCATAATTTTACAGAAAAAAATCCTAATTTTTACATCTCACATGAATTTTGCTAATTCCCTAAGTTTTGCCAACTCGCCATAATTTTACAGAAAAAAATCCAAATATTTATATCTCACCTGAATTTTCCCAACTCCCCACGATTTTTCCAAGTCACTCCGAATTTTGTTAACTCCCGAAGATTTTGTCAAGTCACTCCGAATTTTGGCAACTCCCAAAGATTTTGCCAACTCACCTGTTTTTACTAAGTGGGTTTGAATTTTGCCAACTGCTCTAAATTTTGCCGTCTCTCCATTTTCCAAACTGCCTTAGATTTGCCAAGTTGCCTCAATGTTGAAAACTCCGCTTAACTTTCCAAAAAAAAGTTGGGGAGTTTGAAAGTTTGAAGTGATTTGCCAAATTTAGGAGAGATGTAAAGATTGGGACTAGTTTAATGAAATTAAGGAGATTCGACCAAATCAAGGCAACAATTCATACTGATTTGCTACAATTAGTGATCTGGCAACCTTCGTGTCACGTGACACGAAGGTTGCCAGATCACTAATTTCTAAAAAAATCGTTGCCAGATATTTTTTCTGAATTTTGTAATCAACCGTAGTGTTCGGATACTTTTTTGAGCGACAGTACCATGTTCCCAGCTCGGGCAAGCTATGCTGCAGCCTCTTCACAGCGATAGCCGAAATCGTGTAAGCAGGACCGAGGGAGGGAGATAGTAAGGCAAGGTCATCTGCGTAAAGTGCAAGGTGAATACGATCAAAGGAAGGTAAATCGTGTAAGTATAAAGAGAAGAGTGTAGGACCCAAAAGCGAGCCCTGAGGCACACCCGCAGCGATGACTCTTCTTGTAGACATGACAGATTTAATTTGGACTTGAAATATCCTATTGGAGAGATATGATTGGATCAAACAGATGAGTCCAGATGGCACTTCGGCTTGTATAAGCTTGTGTAACAGTCCGTTCAACCAAATGCGGTCAAAGGCTTTGGCCAAGTCCAGGAAGACGGCTGCAACGGAATCCTTTTCGTTAAGAGATTCGGCGACTTTATCCACCACCCTAAGGACCTGGTGTTCGGTAGATCGATTCCGCCTGAAACAAAACTGGGTCTCAGGCAGTGATAGGGCGGTAACTGGATGGAATAGCGGAGTCCTTGCCTGGTTTATGTAAAAGCTTGACGATAGAATTTTTCCAGACATCAGGAAATATAAGATTTCGAAGTAAATAATTAAACATCGAACAGAGATGCACAATGGCTTTCTTTGGAAGATGCTTGAGCATCTTGTTCGATATTTTGTCTTCACCCGAGGCTTTATTCAATTTTAGGGGTTTGATTGCCAGCTGAATTTCCAGCGGTGATGTAAAATTCACCCTGGTCCGATCCACCTGATAGCAATGGGGATAATTTCCCTATAGCATTTTAAGAGATTTATGAGAAATTCGCTTTCTCTCATGCAATTATTTTATAGTAATAACAGTTCTTTATATCCTTTGCATTTGCACATAGAGAGTTTATCATAGCAAGCTCTGAGAGCTTGACTGTAAGACAAATGCTACATACTCCTTACAAACAGTGCACACAGCTAATAGAGAAAATAGAGTAAATATTTAAATTACAGTAATAAAAATTCCTCGAAGCTGGAAGCACTAAACACATGTGTAGTTACAAGTAGTTAATATACATTGGTTGCGTATTGACCTACAAACATATTAGTCCTGATATATATATATATCAAATTACAAAAGATTACACTTATGCATTTTTTTCCTATTTGTGCTTCTTTATTTTGTTAGAGCTAGGTATGTCTTTCTTTGTGATAGTTCAGGCCAGGAAGGCGTGCTCTTTATATTCATTAGCAGTGGAGTTAATCTCCCTTTATATTTTAAGAGATATACAACTCATTTTTTTATTGTGTAGGTGCCAATGAAACCTTAATATTTTCATTCCCCTAAATATCTATTGGTTCCAATACACACTGTTAAAGAGTAGTAAAGTAGGAAAATTGATAAATTTCATTCTCTTGGAAACGTGTATCTCAAATTCATCAGAAGCGATATGTGTTCGTCCAGTTACTATTTTATTATTATTTTTATTACTACCCTTACATACCAAATATTATCTGTTAAAACGTTTGTACAGTCGCTCAAAAAAGTATCCGAACACTGTGGTTGATTACAGAATTCAGAAAAAATATCTGGCAGCGTTTTTTTTTAGAAATTGGTGATCTGTAAAAAAAACCTTCGTGTCACGTGACACGAAGGTTGCCAGATCGCCAATTTCTAAAAAAATCGTTGCCAGATATTTTTTCTGAATTCTGTAATCAACCACAGTGTTCAGATACTTTTTTGAACGACTGTACCAACATATGCTTTTATATACTAAATGTGATGAGCAAAAAAAATTATAATATTATTAAATCACTAGCGAATTAATTAAACTCTTGTGGTGAGTTGACTTAAATATGTATTGCTAAATGCTTAATTTGAATAAATTATTAATATTAATTTACATTTTCTCCCATCATTGATTAGTGAATTTCTTCCTGTTAAAAGGCTTTTAAAAACTGAAATTATAAAATGTCATTGGTGAAAAAGCGAACATCCCAGCATTCGACGTCGAGAAACGAGTAGTCATCACAGGCGTTATGTTATTATTCTATTTTTAGTGAAGGGTCGATGGTCATAGTGTCATTTTCCACGTTATGCCCCACTTTTAATAACACTCGCATCAACGATGCTCTAATTAACCTTTCAACTTCCGCTGATCGGATAAGCCCTTTAACGCTCTTATGGGTTGTTCCACTTAAGTGACTCTTTCACTTATTAATTAGACCTCAGTTAATCATAATGTGCGACGGTCAGAAGCCGGAAAAGAATCATCGATTAGGTTCCACTTGATATTTTCTGTCGACATTTTGTAGTACACATGCTATGTAATTGGTGTCAAGGAAGGTTAGAAGCTGTAAAAGATTCTTCTATAAGGCTCCATTTGATTTCTGCGAAATGTTTTAGCACCCGTGCTGTGTAAATGATGTGCAGAAAGTCAGAAATGGGAGAGAATTTTGTATAAGACTCCACTTGATATTTTCTGCTGACGTTTTGTAGCACACAAGTTGGGTAACTTGTGTCAAGGAAGGTCAAAAGCTGAAAAGAATCTTATCTAAGGCTCCACTTGATATTTTCTGCCTACTTTTTTAGCACAAATGCTGTAAAGGAAGGTCAGAAGCTGAATAAAGAATCATCTCTAAGGCTCCACTTGATATTTTCTGCGGATGTTTTGCAGCATCAATGCTGTATAACTGGTGTCCAGGAAAGTCAGAAGCTGGAAAGGAATCTTTTATAAGGCTCCACTTGATATTTTCTGCTGACGTTTTGCAGCACACAAGCTGTATAACTGGTGTCAAGGAAGATCAGAAACCGAAAAAGAATGATCTATGACTCCACTTGATATTTTCTGCGGACGTATAATGCGGATGTATAACTGGTGTGAAGAAAGATCAGAAGCTGGAAAATAATCTTCTATAAGGCTCCACTAGATATTTGCTGCGGACGTTTTTTTAGCACCCATGCTGTATAACTGGTGTCAAGGAAGGTCAGAAGCTGGAAAAGAATCTCCTATAAGGCCGGTAACATATAAATGAAATAATGAAAAGGATAAATTTGTTTTTTTCCAGCTATTTCCTGATTTCCATGTCTACAGGACATCTGTGATACTTTACTACTGAAATTCAATAAAATTTAATATTTATAATATAATAAAATTTGTTTACTTATCTGTTGTGAAGAATTTATATTTCGTCTTACTTTTTGCGCAGTCTGTTGTAATGGGTGGCTCTTATATGTCACATATTAAGCCATTGCAATATGCAGAAAATCACCTTATTAGAACAATGATTATTTTGTAGAAATTTTGTCACTTTGGCATTATTTATGCTAGGGGTTCTCAATTTGGAGTACGCGGTAAAATATTTTGGGCCGTGAGAGCTAAAAAGTCGCTAGATATATGTTATATATATGTGTTTTATTTTATTCCCATTGTTATACTATAACGATAGTGTTATGTATCTATACAAGGGGTACGCCAGTTACATACACATTCCAGTTACATACACATTTTACGCCAGTTTTATACACATTCTCTCTATACAAGGGGTACGCCAGTTACATACACATTCCATGCACATTTCCAGGGAGTAAGTGAAACATAAAATGTTGAGAACCACTGATTTATGCAATTGACAAATTCTGTGCGTAAGTTATGTATATAGAAATGATGAAACATATAAAAAGAACTTATGGGCAACAAGATATTAGAAAATTTGAAATTAACACAGGATTATAATATCAATTATTGTTAATGAATATTTTGGCATCTAGAACATTAATACAGGGTCATTATATTTGTTTATCTCGTAGATACTTTAATGCTCTTCCAAGGGATTTCATTCAGTGCTGCCCAACTTCTCTAAGACCGCGGGCCATTTTTCTTTTTGTCAATATTTCGCGGGCCAAAAAAAGAATAGGATAGGTAATTTTGAATGTCAGTTCATGTCACTTCAAAAAGTTAATTGAAAAGTCAGTTCATGTCACCTCAAAAAAATATATTTTTTTATACGAAATATAATAAGTAATAATAAACCTCAAAAACTACAAAAAATATTTTATTTATACGAAATATAATAAGTAATAATAAACCAATATAATTTTATAAACCTTGTCAAATATTTAATAAACTTAATGAAAGCATTGTGGCCATAGTTGTTCGGCAATAATTTCTTTTACGTCCATATCAATATTTGTTGTTGCGAGCCGAAGTATATGTTCAAGTGAAGAGTCCTTCAAGCAGTTTCTGTATCTTGATTTTATATATTTCATATTAGAAAATTTGCGCTCGCAGATATATGTACTTCCGAACATAGAAATTGTTTGGAATCCAAAATCTTTCATTATTGGATATTTTTCTTTAGGAAAACGTTTGATAAATTATATTTCAGTTTCTCTATTAGATGCAATAATTGGGTCGGTCTGTTTAATTCCATTTGATATTTAGGATCTACGGTGCTAATATCAATATTTAATGAATTGTTCGCGGGCCACAAAAATCCTTGTGCGGGTCGTATGCGGCCCGCTATTTGGACAGCACTGATTAAGATTATCAGTTCTTTAAGAAACTTAAAATTTGGTGAATAACTAACAATTATAAAAATTTATTTAATGAATATCAGTTTTGTATTTTCAATTACATTCTTGAACAATAATGTAGTTTTTTTTATGGTAGTTGGAAATATATATTTGATTGCATTGAATTAATGTGAAATTAAATTCACATGGGAATGGGAACTCTTGTGATTGTGGAGTGATTACTTTCTCTTGTCTTCAAAATCAAATTTATTTTCCAAAAGTATCATCTATACGTCATCTATAAGTCCGCGGACCCCCAGGGGTCCTCAAGAAATTCACTTTTAAGAGCAAATATTTTATATCTCCTACATGCAGAAGTGCGCTGTTATCGCACGGAAAAGTATTGAATCAAGTTTTTGAATTGCGTGATGAAATTTGAATTTTTTAATTAATGATGCATTTTCTTTGAGTGATCATTTCAATGATTTAAAAGGTTGTGTATAGTCGCGTACTTGGCTGATATTTTCGGGTATATGAATGAACTTACTTTAAACCTATAGGGCGCATCTGTAACAATATTTAATGTTGAAAACAGTATTGAAACAATGATAAAGAAATTAGACCTATGGTTCCATCGTCTTTCCAACAATATTTACTCGCATTTTCCGATGATCAATGTTTTTTTTAGAAACTAAAAAAGAAAAGATTACTGATGACATACCAAAAAGATTTCCTTGAGCATTTGAATACATTGAAAAGTAATTTTAGGAAATGTTTTCCATCCCCTGATTCTAATAATAAAGGGATTAAGGATTCTTGTCCCATGGCCGAGTGGTTAGCATTCTTGGCTACTGATCTAAGGGACCTGGGTTCAAGCCCCAGGTAAGGCATGGATGTATGTGTTGTTTTTTTGCTGAGGTCCTGCCATCCTCACAGACCTTCCACTATGGCATATAAACTGACAGGCTCCTTTCAGACCTCTGTGGCAAGCAGCTGCTTGAGGGGGGTATTTATTTATTTATTATTTATTAATGAAGATGCAAAAATCAGAAAAGGCTTAACAAGAAAACAGCTTGGTGGAGATTTCTTGCGACAGTTCGTTAAAATTATTGTTTAACAAATATAATTTGATCGAGAATGTGGCTACATTTACGCTCTGAATATGCGGAACTATCAAACAACGCGTTGAAACTTTTAATACTATTTGCTACGACTTATTTGTGCGAACGGACTTTTTCAGCATTTTTATACACCAAGTCAAAATAGAGAAAGAGACTAATTGTGGAGCCTGATTTGAGAGTTCAAGTTTGCACAATTGAGCCAAACATTTCTTAACTTGTTTCAGTTGGGTTGGGTTGTTTTATTTCTGAGCGGCCATTTTTGCACACAAATGGCTAAATGGCTAGGTCACAAGGACCCCGAAGGTTCAGAGAAGGTTGGGGGAGGGGACCCACTAGGAGACCTGTTGGGAGACAGATTGTAGCCTCCCGTCAAGGCCATCCAGCATGTTCTTTAACGTGCACTGGATATGGCTCTCCCTCACACGGGACCACAGCTTCAGGTACCATCCGATGGACGGCGGCCTTTCCAAGCCCATCGGTGTCCCCTACTGACCGTGGGCAGGGCTGGGAATTTTGCGGAGATAAATCTCAACGCTGACCCAGCTGGGACTCGAACCTGGGAACTAGCTGATTACGAGCCTGACGCGCTACCGACTGAGCCATCCCAGCCCCACTTGTTTCAGTCAAACAACGTCAATTTTCACACTAACTAAAAATTAATGTTGTTTTTAATTTATTGCATCTACATGTAAAAAATAATGTTTACTTTTTTTGCTGATATACATTCTTTTTTCATAAGACCTTTTTCTTTTCTAGTATTCCTAGAACCGGATGCAAAAACAAAGACTATCAAAAAACAACTCCAATATCCTCCACAGCGGTCCGCCGTATTTTTCGAAGTAAAATAAGGGTCTTCGCTTTCAAGTTTGGGAACCGCTGATCTATAAAATTATTTTACATAAAAAAATCCCATTAAGCCGAAGCTTATTAGCGGGAATGTATGTAATTTTAAACGATACAGTATGATCTAGATTACATTTAATTTATTAAATAAGAATAGAGTAAATAAAGAGCTTTATATATCTAGTTATTGAAGCTGGTATATTTAAAAGCAGACAGCGCTGTCACCCTCTTCCTAAACATTTCCCACTCAAATTGATGAAAACTGAAAAAAATCGGTACCCAAACTTCAAACTTTTGTTTATATTAGTGAACGATTCATTATAACTGCAGTGTTTTATCTTTTGAAGAGCATTTTCATGAGTAGCAAAAGCTACAGTTAAATGTCTCATTACATTACATTACATAACGTCACAGAAATTGGGAGGTCCTTCCTCAGGCTTTCCCATAGTTAAATGTCTCAGCTTCTATAATTCTTTAAATATTAAACGAATATTGCGGAATATAGATATTTATAGAGATTAGAGTCAGATCTTCAATTTATTTCAAGCAGTGGTGAACTGTAGTGGAAGAAATTGAGACAATGAGACTGCGCAGTTGAAGAAACGATGATTCTCTTAGATAATTGGCTGATTGAGCTATCAGCCATTTTTAAATCAACCAATGATCTAAATGAAGTTGATCATCCGTAAGACTATTGGCTGATTGACAAATACTTGATAATTCGGTAAATCAATGACCTGTAAGAATTATTCGTCTCACTATGCAATCTCAGTGTCTCAATTGCTTCCACTGACGCTTCGCGCCTGATCTCCAGTAACATTTTTTCATAAAAAAATTTATTTTCAAATATACGAGCTTTCTATGTGGCTTCCAGTCATCTAATATGGAAGTGTCCGATTGCTTTTTGCAATATACTGTATGTCCTAAGATTCTGAAATATCTTGTACATTCTTTACGCTACAACGGTACATAGAGAAATAAATAACTTTACCTTAACTGTGACATGAACACAACGGCTATTTCTTACGGCTTAGCTGACTC
Source organism: Ryuthela nishihirai (assembly GCA_038380435.1). NCBI lineage: Eukaryota > Metazoa > Arthropoda > Arachnida > Araneae > Heptathelidae > Ryuthela > Ryuthela nishihirai. Next base: position 36,323,378 of record JAWZYU010000006.1, read on the forward strand.
CTGCAGACAAGAGATAAAGAGTCATGCTTTAGGGCTTCTACATCCAATCACTCTCAGTGAAAGTAATGTAGACTATATTCAGCACAGATGACTTCTTCGTGTTAAGTGTTGAACTACCCCTCGAGGCATCCAGGCATTCTCACTAGAGCAGGAGAAAATCTCACGGAAGTTATGTTAACTCGTGTTAACTTCAGAAAAAATTTCGTTGCTCATTGTTCAATATCAATGTCTGTATGCATTATTTATGTTGTGGATGCTTTTCGATCACAAACAGTTCATCTCATGAATCATAGCTGGATTGTCCGATAAGTACTTGGCGGCTGGATATGAACGTCACCATATGTGGTTCGTTTTCAAGAAAAACGAGCCAAATATGGTGACGTTTTATATTTTTTTTTCTTAAAAATGAGCTATCGTTTTCGATTTGTTGTCTGTCTGGCCGTCAGGTAGTCATATTCAAAAATATTTTTCTTCGTTTTTAGAGATAAAGGAATAATTTATTTTTCGATTAGATAAGTATTAATGAAATATTATGATTCGAACTATTCCGAGTCGAAAGTTTAAGGTAACAGTAACGATTTTTCCCTCTTAATTCCAGTGAGGGTGGGAAAACGCATCAATTTTGAGAGATAAAAATAAAATTAATCATGGGTTGAATAAATATTAACGAAATACTAAGATTCCCACTTTCTGACTCTCCCAGTAGTTTAAATAGCGCTCTCTTGAAAAGAAAATTTATTGAATATTGTAAAACGATCTATTTATGCTAGAAGTTCAATTGTTTATTGTAGATTAGAAAGGTCAATAAGTTTATACTGACAGCAACGATTTTTCCCTTTAACCAGAGGAAAGGAGGAAAAAGGCAACAGATTTGAGAGATAAAAGTAAAATTAATCATGGGTTGAATAAATATTAACGAAATACCAAGATTCCCACTTTTTGATTCTCCCAAAAGTTTTAATAGCGTTCTTTTGGAAACTTCGAAAATGGATAATTTAATAAAATATTGTAAAACGATCTATATATGCTAGAAATTTGAAATTTTAATGATGGAGTGTGGCTGGTCAAAAGTTTAATATTGGCAGCAATAATTTGCCCCCTTAAACCCAAGGAAGTTTGAAATCGCAACAGTTTGATTTGAAAAGGGAAAAAGCCTTTTTTGTACGTGTTTTACAAGCGCTAATAAAATAATACAGTTTGCATCTTCCCAATCTTTCATTAGTTCGAATTTACGTTGTTAGAGGGTGCGAAATTGGGAAAATCAGAAACTTTATTTCACTGAAAAAAAAAAGCGTGTATCATAGATTTGCCAGAGGTGACGTGTTCTTTTAGTTTTGTGTTCATTCCTCCATCGAAAAACAAACATGGTCCCTTTTTAGTACAGAAATTTTAGATTAGCATCCCAACTGTGTCAACGTTGAGATTTATTTCTGCAAATCTTCACCCTATTCTCGCTGAGAAAGGAGGACACGATGGGTTCGAAAGGCTGCCGTCCGTCTGATGGGACGCAAAGCCGTGGCTCTGTGCACTTTAGAGAAAAGTTGCATGCTTATACTTAATAGAATTAGGAATTTGATTGATGGACAACTGCGTGATAAGCAATTTGGATTCAGAAGTGATAGGGATGTATTGATCAAATATCTTCACTTAGGCAGATTCTTGAGAAATGCTTAGAGTTTCAGAAACCTGTGGTTAAAAGTTTTTAACTTTGTCGATCGACATAATTTGTGGCTGATCATTAGATTATATGAAATAGCTGAGAAGTCAGTGTATTGAAAGCTCTATAATGAAACTGAATCATGTGTGAGAGTTGGTAAGGCTTGTAGCGATTGGTTTAGCATTGTTAGAGGAGTTAGACAAGGATGCATTTTGTCTCCTTTTACTCTCGAATTTGGTTATTGATTATGTTACGCGGAATTCACTTGCAAGGAAAACATTTTGGCCTTAAATGGTCTAGAGATTTCAAAATTTCTGATTTAGATTATACAGATTGTTTAGTCCTGTTGGCTAATATATTGATGAGATGAATTCTTTCATTAGGCTGTTCATCAGACTTGTGATAGAGGTAGGTTTCGTGATAAACAGATAAAAAACTAAAGTGATAAAAATTAGTCAGGCAAATGGTGCTTCAGTTGCTTTGAATGGCTGCACTCTTGAGACAGTGTTTCAGTTTAATTATAATGGGAACTATGTAACAGATACTGGTGATACGCGACATGAAATAAATAGAAAAATAGGTAATGCCGCTGGGACTTTTAAGAAACTTTGGAGAATGTGGAAAAATAGGTATATACACCTAAAGACTAAATTTCGGCTGGATAATAATTTGGTTCTTTATAAGGTTAGGTATGGTAGTGAAACATGGACTCTTTGTAAACTGTGTAACAGGAAACGATACCTTTGATTCTAGATGCTTATGCAATACCTTGGGCATTAGATAGTTTGACTTTGTAAGTAATGATGAGGTTAGAAGAAGGAGTCAGCAACCTCCTTTGAGAAGCATTTTGTGCAGAGAGAGACTGCATTGGTTTGGCCATGTTGTCTGTATCCATATCTGTAGATTAGCAAATAGGATTATGAACAGTATTCATAAAGGCTTCAGGAAAAGGGGGAGCCCTAGGATGCATCTGGTAGGTCTTCTGTAGCCCATGGCTACATGAGGAATTTGTATGTATGTAGATGGCCTTGATGAGAAGATTCCAATTGCTTCCTTGCAGCTCTTTAGTGGATTTCCTTCCGCAATATTTGGTGAGCCCTTGGGTCCTTGTGAACTAGGGCAGAGGTGGTTCGGTCAGTAGCATGCCAGGCTCGTAAACTGCAGTTACCAGATTCGAGTTTCACCTAGACCAGATTTGAGATTTATCTCCGCAAAACTTCCCGCCCTGCCCTCGATCAGTAGAGGACATCGATGGGTTTGGAAAGGGAGCCCTCTGTCGAATGGAACATTAAACTGTGGTTCCCTTATGCAGGAGAGCCATACCGTGTTAATATTAAAGAACCCGTTGGATGGCCTTGGTGTGAGGCCACCATCTGTCTACTAACAGCTGTCCAATGGGACTCCTCCCCCCAACTTTCTCTGAGCACTCGGGGTTCCCGTCATTTAGCTATTTAGCCATTTTGTGTGCAAAAAAAGTGCCGCTCAAAGGTAAATCAACCCAAGTTGCCTTTTGTTGTAAGGAGTTATTTCTTCTAAGGGAGTTCATAACGTAGTGTTTTACTCAGACAACGTTTTTCATAACGTAGTGTCAAACATGGTTAGCATTGTATTAATATTTTTCTAAATATCGCAAGTTTCGGTACAGTTTCAACTTTTTTTTCCGTTAGAGAACAAAATTTATAATCTTTTTTTGTTTCATAATCTTTTTATTAGCCATATTTCATTTTTTACTTATTTGTATACTTTGCATTAATAGTACCTTTACAATTTGTAGTAACTTGCAATTAATAGTAACAAAAGAAAGACACGTTATATAAAATGCAAAATCCGAGAAAGGCTAAAGAAAAGTGAAGTAAAATTGAAAACAGAGAATAAAAATACATATATAACATAAAAATAAAAGTGGTCTCAATATGCGCAACTAAAGACCAATAGCCATATTGGTTACTAGAAGAAATTTACAGTACCTTACATAAAATAAAAGTTTATAACTTCAATATTCAAACATTTTGCATGTACAATTATAAATGGCAACATACTGTATAATTAATTAAAATTATATAGGTAATAATACAGCTGAGTGTAATGGACTCCATTTTTCATGTACTAAAGCAAAGATATATCTTCTAAGACATTTAAAACACAATTCAATATCTTTAAGATTAAGAACATAATTCCGTAAATTCCTTTTAAATATGTGTGATGATGCAATCTGCTTCATTTCCTTTTATGTTTTGTTATAGTTACTAATGGTTATATATTCAAAAGATTTATGAAAAAATTGCCGATTGGCTTTAAGAACAATTAGAATATTTTCACCACAACGCAAATCGTAATTTACATTACATTGTAGGAAAATCAGTAATATTAGTGTGCACATGTAATAAACAACAGTATAAATATAACCTGCGAATAGGAAGTATATCAAACAAAGTGTAAAAATTCACTAACCGAAAACGAACCTGATTTACATATTGCCCAAACTGCTCTATTTTGCACTTTGATCAGCGGCAGAATATTACTCTAGTAGTCTCTACACCAGGTGATAATTCCATATTTAAGAGTTGAATAAAACCAAGAGTAATGAAGACATCTTAAAAAAGACTAACATATTTTTTACATGATATATTCTGTTTATTACGTTCTTATTTTATTTACCAGAAATCTCAAATGTGTTTTCCATTTTAAATTGTTATCAATCTCTATGTCCAGATATTTAACCTGTTCAATTTCTTTACTAAATAACATTTATAATTATACCTTTCTGTACAATTTAATCCATGACATTTTAAGGAGAGAGAAATATCAATTTTTTTAATTAAACTGAAATACATATAATTTGTTTTATATAAATTTATTCGAAGACCATTATTTATCAAACTATTTTTTAATATTATTAAGTCTTGATTTTTTATGGTTTTCTAAAATTCCAATATGTTCTTCATTGTAAATGAGCACCGTGTCATCAGCAAACTATATGATTTTACCAAAAAATATAATCACATAAATCTTTTACATAAATTAAAAACAGAATTGGTCCTAACACAGATCTTTATGGAACGCCACATTTTATCGTGTTTATCTCACTTTTACAATAATTAAAGGTTATGAATTGGTTTCTGTGTTCCAAGTAGATTTAAACTAATAATTCAAAACACTTCTAATTCTATACTTAAACATTTTCTGCAATAAAAGATCGTGTAGAACGCAACCAAATGCCTTAGAAATATCAAGAAAAACAGCTGCTGTACACTTTCTCAAGTTAATACTATTATGCACAATTTCCGAAAATTTCAATAAGGCTTTTTCGGTATTAAGTCCAAAATGAAAGCCAAATTGATTACAGGAATAAAAATTGGTTTTGTTCAAAAATTTATTGACTCTATTCTTCATCAAAATTTCAGTAACTTTGGAAACTGTTGATAATATTGATATAGGCCTATAACTTTTAATATCATTCCTGTTACCTCCCTTAAATAACAAAATAACTGCAGCAATTTTTAGATGATCAATATATTTTTCACTTTCGAACGATTTGTTAATAAGTCAAAAAATTTTATTTGTCCCTAATCAGTATTTGTAGTTTTTTCACATTTATTTCATTAAAACACGATTTCTTACCACTTTTTAAATCATTTACAACACTCTTTACTTCATCTAACTTCAACTTTATTTCATCCTTTCAACTTCGATTATATTTAATATAAATACATTGAATCATGATTTGATGACAGTTGACTAATGTAACTATTCCTATCTAAAACTTTATAATCAATATCCCCGAAATTTGTGAACTGATTATTCTTTCTTTGAACTGTACATTCATATCATTACCATTGGAAAAACAGTTTTTTTTTATCATAATGTTATTTTAACTTTCATTGCTTATTTCGATCATTTATGCAAGAGTAAATTTTAATAATAAAAAATTCTCTTTAGCATTTTTATCTATCTTTAAACATTTAGCATAATCATACTCACTTTCCAAAAATACATTACAGTGGACTCCCGTACAACGGCGGAATACGTTCCGCGTTATAGGAAATCGCGTTATACGGGACATGCATTATCAAACAAATTGTGTATACCCATATTTTCAATCTAAAAATGATCTGGGAAAAGAATTATTTTTAAATAACGATAACAAGGAAGACGAAACTATGGACTCTTCAAGCGATGAATCTGTACAACCAATGTTAACAAGACGGCGTCGTTGGAACTGATTTCTTGATACTTCCGATAATGAATGAATGTTAAATAGTGAAGTACATATTTTTATTTTAATTAAAAGTTGAATAAAAATATTTCCCTCTTATATCTTTAAATGTGCATATTATTTCTTTGATAAACCTTTACATCTTTTCAAGCTGTCATCTTCACTGCGCATATATAAACAAATATAAACAACAGGTAAGTGTATACATTTGCTTTTCTAAACAAAAAATCAAAAACTATGTCAGAATGTTTAATCGACTCTGTTTATCGCGTTGTATGAGTACTAGTCGCAATATTTTTCGTCGCGTATACGAATTCACGTTATAGGGGAGCCCATTATACAGGAGTCCACTGTATAAGGATTTGTTTTTTTTTTTTTTTTTTTTGTTTTTGATATAATTTCTCTTTAATCTTTATCATGTTTTTTAATTCTGCAGTAATCCAACTGTTACGTTATTTAGTTTTCAGATATTTGCTAGAAAAAGGATCTTATTAGTTATCCCCGAGACAATATATCAATAAGAAATTTGTGATAAATCGTTTCTACAGTCGAGAACATTCAAAACAGACTCGTACGAGGAAGATCGATGAGAATAGTGATAACCGAGATGGAAATATGATAAGATAATCTTTACGAAACAAAAACTGGAACCCACTTATGTTAGAATTATAGTTCTCGATTGGTTTTATAGACTGTAACTTTATTACTAACAATGAAGAAAATAGGTTATTAAAGATAATGATGCTTCTAATAGGAGGTACGATACATTTGGAGAAATAAGGTGATTATCCTTGTTCTTTTAAATAGGTTGCAATAAAAGATAAAGACCGATTTCGTGATCATCAGGCAGAAAACGAAATTTTCTCAAGAGCTCGTCTAGTTTAAAATTGTTTCTATAATGAGCTGTTGAGCCCTCTGCGCAGAGGTAAGTGAAATATGGTGTTATAAGGGATCAATTCTGATTCTGTTTGAAGATGAATTTTGTAGCTGGAGAATACCATTATATCAATTTCTGCAAAAAAATTTTAATGAGTAACCACGAAGTATCTTTAACATAGTTGCTGGACAGAAGATAATCATTTCATTTTCCAAATTCCAGAGCCATTATAGTTGTCGTTGGCTTGTTTTATCTCTGAGCCATACTTTTTGAACTTAATGGGCTAAATGGCCAGGTCACAAGGACCCCCCGATAGCTCAGAAAAGATTGGAAGGAGGAGGACCCACTGGACAGTTGTTGGAAGGCAGATGGTAGCCTCCAGTCAATGCCATCCAGCGTGTTCTTTAACGTGCACAGGGTATGGCTCTCTCGCATACGGGGCCAAGGCTTTACGTCCCATTCGACGGACGGCGCCTTTCAACAACATCGGTGTCAATCTTGCTAACGATATTAAAAGATTTGATATTACAAATATGAAGTCCTATGAGAATTCTGCGTCTCATAATTTGAAGGTAGTGTCACAAATTCCGCCTGTATGGCAATTCAGTGGTTTTAGTAATTTTATCTTTCCCGCTTCATGAACTTTAAAATATAAAACTTTTTTTTTTAATCTGGCCCTACTAAAGTGAATGGTATTTGAATAAGACGAAAGACGAAATTTGGAACAACATTATGAAACTTGCTACAATATTATTGAAGCTGAATATTCACCAGCTCATTGGGGCGAGAGTGGCTCAATCAGTGTCGCGTCAGGATCGTAATCTGCAGTTCCCAGGTTCGAGTCTTAGCTGGGCTAGGGTTGAGAATTATCTCCGCAAAACTTACAGCACTGCCCACGGTCAGTAGGGGACACCGATGGGCTTGGAAAAGCCGCCGTCGTTCGAATGGGACGTTAAGACATGGCCCCGTGTGCGGAAGAGCCATACCCCGGACACGTTAAAGAACACGTTCGATGGTCTTGGCGAGAGTCTACCATCTGTCTCCCAACAACAGTGGATCCCCAACTTTCTCTGAGTCCTTGGGATGTTTGTGACCTGGCCATTTTTACCGCCAGATACGGATTCGTTCATCATTGTGCTGCATATTGAAGCGGGATTCGTCTGAAAAGACGATGCGATGCCATTCGCACATCCATGCGAGACGTTCTTGGTACCTTTGCAGTCACATACGCCTGTTTTAGAGTCAATGGTAGCCGAAGAAATGACCGCCTAGCAAAGATGCCCTGATTCTGCAGACGACGTCGAACCGTTCATGCGGACACTGGTTGACGTGCAACACATCCTAACCGTTGAGCTAAGGTGGCTGTACGATCATTAAAAGCCATGTACCCGAGATGTCTGTCCTCTCGTTCGTTTGTGTGACAGGGCCGTTGAGATCCCTCGCGTCGGTGAGTTCGTTCCTCTTCTACCCACTCACGCCATATTATCATCACTGGGGTAGCATTCCGTCCAACACGAGCACCGATGTCTCGGTACGATAATCCGCCTTCCTGTAAACCCACAATTTTCTCTCGATTAAAGTCGGAAACCTGGTCGTATGGATACCGTGCTCCTCGAAGGGGCATACTTGATACTTTAATGCGAAAGAAATGCGAGCAAACACAATTCCAATGCTTTACACCGGCTCTTTGTAATCTCTTATACCACTTCCAGGGGGCGTTACTGTCACACATGATGTTCGTATGTGCTACGCTTTGAATCATTTACATGTTCTCCCATGGGCTACCCATCTTGCATATTACGGGACAATCTGATGAGTTCTTCCTGCTGTTCCACTTTTAATGGCCAGTAGTTATATATTTTCTTCACTGTTACTACGTTTGCAAATTAGCAGTCGAAGCGCTCAGGAGTGTTGAGCAGAAATGTTGCGTTGTTGCACTATTAATAATAACCTGCTCCCTATTAATAATAACAAAGTTCAACAGGTATGGCTTGGTATACCTGGAACATCCTCACTATAATCTATCATCTTTCCTATTTAGATTTTCGCCTTTCTGGACTTCAATAAATGTCTAGAAATGCAACAGCCAAAGTCACTCTAGAAATGAAGGTATCATGTTGTTAATTTCAAGTTGGCAGAAATGTCACGAAAAATATGACGAATTTGAACAGATGAATAATTGATTTATCCTTTAATTTGGATTTGTCCACTTTTCATTTGAACGATTGGGTGAGATTCTCCCAACCTTCTCTGAATTTTCGGGGTCCTTGTGACCTAGTTATTTAGCCCATTGTGTGCAAAAATTGCCGCTCAAAGATAAAACAACCCAACCAAGGACTGACGCCAAACTGAACGCAGTCTAAGTGATAACACACTGTATCTGAGTCTCTATCTCTCGCGCAATCATCATTATTTGCAACATCGCTCTACAGGATGCAACTGTTTTCGCTAAAGGTCACGATCGGATTCAGATGACTCACAGCATCAAGCCAATTAAAGGTCAATTTCTTGGTTTCGGTCTTTATTGGAAGAGCGAGGAATAATTGCCCACCCACAGAGAGAGTCAGCATGCCAGTTTCTGTTTGGTGATATTACTCTCTTTGTTCTTAATGCAGATGATATCCCTCCCACAGCGGATGACGACAGAATCATCGTTTCATCATAGATGTAGAATGAGAAATGCAGAAAGCGACATTACACTGGATACCAAAATGCGTTAACTCCTCTTAGTGATTTTTCAAATTCTAGCAGTAAAATTTTAAAATTATTACTCGTCTGAAAATTTTATTAGTTAGTAATTTTTAAATAGAATAATTTTTATGATATTACTTAATTATTGGGTTATTTTAACTCTCAGCGGCAGTCTTTTGCACACAATAGATGGCAAGGTCACAAGGACCCGAAAAGGTTGGAGGGGGGACCCACTGGACAGTTGTTAAGAGACGGATGGTAGTCCCCGTCAAAGCCATCCAGCTGTTCTTTAACGTGCACAGGATACTTAATATCTCATCCAACGGACGGCGTCCTTTGCAAGTCCATCGGTGTCCCCTACTGACCGAGGACAGGGCGAAGAGTTTTACGCGGGAAAATCTCAACGTTGGCCCAGCTGGGACTCGAACCTGGAAACTGCAAATTGCGTGTCTGGCACGCTACCGAATGAGTCATCCCAGCCCTTCTTAACTATTGGCAATATTAGATGAAAGAATTTTCATAGCCAAACTGGAGGTAAAATTAATGCTAATTGGTAATCGGTAATAACAAATGTTAATTTATAATCTATAATAACGAATGCTAATTAGTAATCTATAGCAAGAAATGTTAATTTGGAATCGATAATCGAAATAACAATTATCAACTGGCAAACTCGCCAGACACATAATTTGCAGTTCCCATGTTCGAGTCTCACCTGGACCAGCGTTCAGATTTAGTTCCACTAAACATCCACGCTGCCCTCGGTCAGAAAGGGACACACCGATGGGCTTGGAAATGCCGCCGTCCGTCGAATGGATTGTAAAGCCATGGCACTCTGTACAGGAGAATCATACCGTGTGCATCTTAAAGAACATGCTGGGAGACTTTGAGAGAAGGCTGCCATATCTCTCCTAACAGCTGACCAATGGGTCCCCTCCCCTACCTTCTCTGAGCTCTCGTGATTTCCTTTTACCTAGCCATTTGGACCATTGTGTGCAAAATAAGTGCCCCTCAGAGGATTGGGCTGTTTTACCGCTGAGCTTTGAATAAAAATGGACTAAGTGACCAAGTCACAAGTACCCCAAGTGCACTGGAACAGCTGGTTGGGACACAGATGGTATCCTCGAGTCAAGACCATTCAGCGTGCTCTTTAACGCGCACAGGGTATCGCTCTCCCTCACACGGAGCCATGGCTTAAGGTCCCATCCGACGGACAGTGGACTTCATAAACCCGTCCATGTCCCCTACTGAACGTGGATAGGGCGGGAAGTTTTGCAGAGATAAATCTCAATGCTGACCTAGCTGGAACTCGAACCTGGGAACTGCTGATTACGAGCTTGGCACGCTACCGACTGAGCCACTGACCTCTGCTTTCACAAGGATCAGATGGTCATCCCTTTCATTTTTTCTAGTTCCTGACCTTGGAGTAGTGTTATGGTAATTAGCAATGCTAATACTAATTGTATATTAGTACAAGAAATCAATTGGAGCATCCTCTTGATTTGTAGACCGTCATTCCGACCTATATTTCACCTTGAATCTATCTATTTCACCGGATCTGAAATTTTTTCTTATATCTCGGTTCTTCTGCCTGATATTGCCGTATTCACCAATTTTTATCTCTCCAGCACCGGCATATCGGAATCTGACCTTTGACTTCGAAGCAATCATCTCATCCAAAAGTTAACAAACTTTCTGAGATGTACGATACAAAGTACCTTGAGGAACCAATTTTTAACACTCTAGCATCGGTAAGTCAATATTTCACCTTTGATCCGAAATTTCACAACATTTCTAAGACCTACTACACCAAATATTAATAGGAACCAATTTTTAGTTCTTTAGCACCAGTACATTCACACAAAAAAAAAAATCCGTACATGAAGGTTGCCAGATCACTGATTAAAAAAATCGTTGCCAGATATTTTTTCTTAATTCTGTAATCAACCATAGTGTTCGGATATTTTTTGAGCGACTGTACATCTGAATTTGATCTTTGACCATTAAGAACCCTCTAGATCAGTGGTTCCCAACGTTTTTTTGTCCCGCGAACTCCTTTCAACCAAAAAAATAAGTTGCTTTTGGAACTCCAGGGAAATAATAACGATTAAAAAAAGCTCAAAATTAAAATTTACATTATATAATTATAATTATAAAATGTAAAATTTTAAACTCCTATGATCATCAAACCTCTAAAATTTAGAGTCTAAATATTACGACGATTTTTTTTTTATTTGATTTACGACATATAGGACAGAGAAGAATCCTTGAAGCCACTCCTAGCTTAATACAGGCCTTCTCATACAAGGACATGCCCTACTAAGACCGAAGTCACTGCTGACCACTGCCTTAGTTAGAGCTAACACAACACACAAAGTTTGCCTTGCTGGAAGAGTCGCTAGCTGCCTAACCACTATGCCAGTTAAGGCTTGGTGGACCAAGTCTTAACTGACCAATTTTTATATAAAATTATAAAACTCTAATTGTAAATTAATTTATCTTCAAGACTTCGTTTTAAATTTCTTTATTGCACAAATTTTTTTGAATATATTATATTCAATATAAATAACATTTTAAATGAAATATGTTACAACTTGGAAGATGTTTAACATAATATAATATTCGTATATAAACTTAATTTCATGTTAGACATTTTTATTTGAACAAAGGTTTGTTCTGCAGAACTTTTGTGATATAGTCCTGATAGTTTCGAATCGCTGCACAAAAAAACCTATAATGCTTCAAATATGCACATGATTGTTGTCATAGAGGAAAAATATAGTTCTAACAAAATTTGGACAATTTTTTTATTGCTTAAAGCGTCATTACGAAATTTTTAGCGCGAACCCCTTAGGGTTCGCGACCCACCAAATGGGTACCACTGCTCTAGATCCAATAATTCATGTTTCCAAAATCTACAGCCTTGAAAAGCACACAGATACCAATTTTCACGTTTCGAGCAGTCATAGATCAAGGTCTGACCTATACGTGACCCCTCTTTGACCTTACAAAATTCATCCGAGTTCAAATTTTTCGTTTTTGTTCGAGATCTACTATCCGAAATACCCCTAGGAACAAATTTCAGAGCTCTACCATTTCTGCATGACATTTAAAATTTGCGTGAACCCCTGTCAGTCAGCCAGCCGTCAATCAGTCACATTCATAAACAGGGTCGTATCGAGGGGAGAGGGTGGAAAATGCCCCCTTTCAGAATGCTAGTAAGAGTAATAGAGGCAGAAATTTATTAAATGATTTATAATATGAAAAAGGGATAAAATTACTTGGAAGGAGGTACTTCCCAACTCAAAGGATGGAGATAACCTAGATGCTATGTTAGGCTAGTCTTGGTTTCTCATACCACATACAGACACTTACACAAAGGCATGCCCTGCTGGTCTTAGTCGTCAGATACGCTACCTACTAGACCAGGTAGTGTCTGTGTAGTCTTATATTTCACGCATTTTCAGAAACTTTATAAAGTTTTTTAAAAATGAGGGGGAAATGTTACACTGCATTAGAAATTCAATTCAATCTTTAACCCTCGCCCCCTTTCTCATTTTTCCGGCTTGATTGTATTTCTTGCCTCCCCTTCATCCTCGTTTTTTTCCACATCCGTGCCTTATTGTCTATATATAACAGATAAAGACAATAGTATGTACTGTATATAATAGATATTACTAAATTAGATAAATGAGACAAGACATAGGAAGATTCTCTCAACGAAACTAAGTTGGATTAGGTTGTTTTACCTCTGAGCGGCATTTTTGCACAAAATGGGTTAAATGGTCTGATCACAAGGACTCCGAATACTCAGAGAAAGTTGGGAGAGGGGATCCACTGAAACAGCTGTTAGGAGACGGACGGTAGCCTCCCGTCAAGGCCATCAAGCGTGTTCTTCAACGTGCACAGATTATGGCTCTCCCACACATTGGGACACGGCCTAACGTCCCCTCTGACGGACGGCGGCCTTTCCAAGCCCATCGGTGTCCCCTACTGACCGTGGACAGGGCGGGAAGTTTTGCGGACCTAGAGTAGGCGAAGAACATGGCACTAAGTGAGGCACTAAGTGAGCAAAATGCTATTTTTTCTATTGAGCAAATTATTTGACACAACTGAAAAATATGATTTAAGGTTAAGTATTTTCCTTCATAGCAGAGATTTTCTGTGGCATTAGTTGTATCTATCCCAGAGCCTATGGAAAGTGGGAGTCGACTAATTACAGGACTTGCCCAACAGCACTAGCATTCCATCGGTCGATTCGGAGCGATAAAACTTTAAGGGTTCGGTTGCTTTTCCTCTTAACGGTACTTTTTTTGCATACAATTGGCTAAATGTTCAGGTCACAATGACCCCAAGGGCTCAGAGAAGGTTGGGGAAAGGAATCCACTGGACAGTTGTTCGGAGACAGAGCGAAGTCGCCTGACAAGCCATCCAGCGTGTTCTTACACATTGACACTGGGCTCTGGTTTAACGTCCCACACAACGAACGGCGACCTTTCCATGACCAGTGGAGAAGGGCGGGATTTGCTCAGTTGGTAGCGCACCAGGCTCGTAATCTGCAGTTCCCAGTTTCGAGTCCCAGCTGGGCCAGTGTTGCGATTTATTTCCGTAAAACTCCCCACCCTGATCACGGTCAGTAGGGGACACCTATGGGCTTGAAAAGCCCGTCGTCCGTCGGATGGGACGTTGAGCAATGTTTCCGTGCGCTGGAGAGCCATACCCTGTGCAAGTTAAAGAACACGTTCGATGGCCTTGACGGGAGGCTACAATCTGTCTCACAACAGCTGTACCAATGCGTCTCCTCCCTTAACCTTCTCTGAACCTTTGGGGTCCTTCTGACCTGGCCATTTAGTCCATTATGTGCAAAAAAGTGCTGCTCAGAAGTAAAACAACCCAATCCAGTGGAGTGGCCTATCTGACAGAGATCAGGATAAGATTTGGCGTAGATTAATGAATTTTAAGGAAAGCAAAGTTGGGTTTGTTTATGGTTTTAAAGGAAGCATTGGTTGGGTTTGGGTAATCAATCACAACCTGCATTGGCAGGAGTGAATATCCATCTCCAGTGATTGTCGTGCATATTTTCTGTTTTGACATCAAAATCCACGGTTCGGTTCGTCATGATTTTTCCAAATCTGGGTATCCATCTTTGCTGTTCATTATGTATTTATGGTGGTTTGATGTAATTTGTTCGACGAAAACGTATTCGACGGAAATTTGTCCGAAACGGAATTTTGTTCGAAACGGAAATTTGTACGACCAACATTTTATTGAAAGTTTCGGAACTGAGAAATATTGAGAAACAGCAAGAGGGTGTACTCCTCGATAAGGTTTCTTCTGGTTCTGTGCTTCTGGTTTGTCACTGGGGGAGCATTGGAAGAGGGGGATCTGGGAAGAGAGGCGATAGAAGAGAAGGCTTAATTTTAGATTTGGCAGAATAAAACATTACTTGGTTTACAGGTGATCTCGACACCTTTCGCTTCCTATTTGTTTTGGTTGGGTGTTTTGCCTATGAGTGGCGCTTTTTTGCACACAATGTGTTCAATGGCTAGGTCACAAGGACCTCTAAGGCTCAGAGAAGGTTGAGGAGGGACCCACTGGAACAGCTGTTGGAAGACATATGGTAGACTCCCCTCAAGGCCATCCAGCGTGTTCTTAAATGTGCAGAGGGTATGTCTCTCCAGCACACGGAGCCATGATTTAACGTTCATCGGCGACCCCTACTGACCCTGAGCAGCGCGGGGAGTATTGCCGACATAAATCGGAATGCTGGCCCAGTTGAGACTCGAACCTAGAAACTGAAGATTACAAGCCTGGCGCGCTACCGACTGCACCAGTCCCGCACCCTCCTATTTGTTTTGACTATTTTTAAACTATATTCAGAGCTTTGTAGAAAGGGAATAATATTTGAAATTTAGAATTGTAGTATTTACCAGAACTATACTTTTTTTTGCAAACATACTCTGCGCCGATTTTAGATTGATATGACCCTCTATCTCGGACAGAATTTAAAGCATTGATAAGTATAGCAACTGACAGTTTAGCAATAGTTAGAAAATAGCAGGAGAAGTTTGGTGTAGGAGAGTACCTTAGGGATCATTTGTTCTGAGTGTTTTCATGTTTCGTTTTCCTGTTAGGTTTCTTCTTTTTTCTTCATGTTTTGTTTCGTGTATATTACTTTTCTTCATGTTGCTTATGTTTTAGATTTTGTTATTGGACTTTCTGTTAATCTTGTCTTCGTGATATTTTCTATTTATTTTCTTGTGCGTCGTAATTTTTGTTCCATTACTGCTTTTTTTCTTTGTTTTGTAGCTTGATTTCCTATTTTTGTTAGTATAATTTACTTTTGTTCTTTTCCTTTGGATTTCTTATTTTCTAGTGCTTTAGTATATATAGAGATAATATTTATTTCCAGCATTCAGTTTTATTTGATTTTATCTGTTTTTTTTTTTTCCTTTTGAATAAGTTCTCTCTGCTGATTGTTTTCTCCCAGACGACTTGGCTGCCGTCCATGCATTGAAGGTTTTCAGCTGCATAGGCTGATGATCTTTGTATTTTGTGGATAATACAGATTAGTCTGTGGTGATTAGCTGCTATCTTTGGATGTTGGAGTGGTGTTGGTGGGCTTTGTTTATCGGGATGGTGCATCCGGAATCATCTGGGGGCTTTAGGCTGAATGGAGTATAAGACTGCTTGCATTTTTAACTTTCTCTGAACCAACTTTGGCTGTTGAGAAGTAAACAACACTGATGTCTTTTCCCCCCTATTTTTATTTTTGACACCTTTTATTTGATAATTTTTCTACTACAACTATACGCTGAGTGATCATTGAAATGTGACCACCCCACCATATGTTATGCTAATGGGGACTCTGATTTTGAAATCCTATGACTTTTGAAATAAACGTTTTATCGGAAAATGTGATAAAGGTAAATTATAATTCGAAATCATTTCTATCTAAATATAATTTTTTCAACAATATTTCTTCAGCATTTAAAGAGTTATGGAAGTTTGAACATATAATTATTGCTGTGCCAGACATAGGAAGTTAATTGTAACTGAAATAAGAAATAATTTAAAGCAGTTCATAGGTAAATAAATATTTAAAAGTGTGTGCGAATAATATCTTAAATATTCTTTTTTTATCAATTTCTTAGAGCAGATTGCTGTTTTAAAAGGATTAAACTTCAACATCTGCTTAAAACTGTGAGAATATTGTTAACAATCGAGATTTAGATAGATTTGGTTCAGACCTTTAAATTATCCTCCGCCACAATTTCTCACAAAACGCTGATTTTTAGAAGTTATAGAACTTCGATTATCGACCATTGACATAACATAACATCAAGCAGCATAACATGGGGGTGATCATGTTACATTAATGCGATGCTAATATCGAACAATTACACTGAGTTCAATGATTACTCAGATAATGTTTCTTTAAATAGCCTAATCTAGCCGTCCCGTGGCCGAGTGATTATCGCGCTTGGCTACTGATCTAAGGGATCTGGGTTTGAACCCCGGGTTAAGGCTTCGATGTGTGTGTCGATTTTCTGCTGAAGGCCTGCCATCCTCTCAGACTTTCTACTATGGCAGGGGTGGGCAAATAGCGGCCCGCGGGCCACATTCGTCCTGCTAAATGTTTTTTGTGGCCCGCCAAGACAGTCAGAAAAATCCGCCTTGAACCGAGGTTTCCTTCTCTTGCGCGACCGAAGATTCGTTTCGTGTTTTCTACTACTTTGGCATATAAACTGACAGGCTCCTGTCAGACCTCTGTGTCAAGCAGCTGCTTGAGGGGGTATTTATTTATTTTTTATTATTTTCCACTAGGACGGTCACGTCAATACGCATGCGCAGTGTAGATACGAAAACAATTGCTCACCCCTGTACTATGGCATATAAACTGACAGGCTCCTGTCAGACCTCTGTGGCAAGCAGCTGCTTTAGGGTATATTTTTTTATTATAGTGAACACGAATAAATATTTTGAGTTTTGGGAGAGGGCGATATGGTCAGATTCTGACGACATTTCTAGTTATTACTGTGATCATGTCACGGACCACTAAATTCAAAGAGAAAACTTCAATCGGGGATAGTAGCCCCCTCCCTCCCAAATGTATTGTTACGACAGATGAGCGTGCTGCAGTAAGTTTATGACAAACGTGACATGAACGTTCGCCTATGCTTCTCCGTGAGATTTATGTAACCAACGAATTGGAATACAGAACCGATTTAAAAGAATATAGAAAGGTTGAAATGTAATGTTGAAGTGTGGATATGTGAAAGAGGACGCAGTTAGTCTCAGTATATACGCGATAAGTCTTTGAAAAGAAGAAATATTTTATATGGTGAGTGCACGGGAGGTTGATTAGTTTTATTAGTGTAAAACCTAACGAATTAACACAGAAAGTTAGAAAGGCTTGTGCCTGAATTGAGGGATAAAAAAGAAGGACATTGACTATGGAAATTAAGAGGTAAACGTGGATCAATTGAAAAGACAGAGCTAGTTTTAACTGTTCTGTAGGAAAAGATTATTACTTTATGCACGATAGTATTTAGTTATAAGTAATTTCATCCATACTTTTGTAGTAAATTGCATTCTTTTGTAATTTGTATTGTAAAATATGTTTATTTATACCCAAGCTGAGTGCTCATCCATTTTAAATTGCAACACTATATACACCATTCCAAAAATCTCTTATTGTACACCGAGACAGCCTCCATGACTGTGAGCTTTATCGCCATCAATATCCACATTTTCCATGGGGCGGGGGTGACTCAGTCGGTAACGCGCCAGGTTCGTAATCTGTAGTTCCCAGGTTCGAGTCCCAGCTGGATCAGCGTTGAGATTTATCTCCGAAAAAATTTCCTGCCCTGCCCGCGGTCAGTAGGGGATACCGATGGGCTTGGAAAGGCCGCCGTCCGTCGGATGGGACGTTAAGCCGTGGCCCCGTGTGCGGGAGAGCCATACCCTGTGCACGTTAAAGAACACGCTGGATGGCCTTGACGGGAGGCTACCATCTGTCTCCCAACAGCTGTTCCAGTGGGTCCCCTCCCCCAACCTTCTCTGAGCCTTCGGGGTCCATGTGACCTGGCCATTTAGCCCATGGTGTGCAAAAAAGTGCCGCTCAGAGGTAAAACAACCCAACCCAAATTCACATTTTCCCACGAAATCAAATACACACTATTTAACAACAGAAAAAAAATAACTACAGAATTAAAGGAAAGTAAAAACTTTCTCACCGCCACCCAACTCTCCTTTGAAAACCAAACTAAAATCTTTCGCACTGAAGAGATACTGTCATCCAGACACTTTCCCTAAAAAAAATTTTGATTCCGTGTCGAATAAATTTCTGATTCGAACAAATTTCCTATTAGAACAATTTGTATTTCGAACAAAATTCGTTTCGAACAAATTTCCGCTTTCGAACAAATTTCCGTCGAACAAAATTCCGGGAAAAAATTTTGTCAAACAAGTTTCCGTATACCAATTATTGTTATTTAATGTATGTATTCTCTGGGTTCATTATCCATCTCTGGCGTTCGTCATGAATTCTACAGGTCTGAGAATCTATCTCATGTTTGTCATTTATTCTCTGGGTTTATCCATTTCCACGGTTTGTGATGAATTCTTCAGATTCGATTGTCCATCTTCTTTTTTTTTTGTATTCCCTGAATTTGAATAACCTTCTCCGGGGTTCGTCAAGAATTCTCAAAATCTGATTATCCATCTTTGGCGTTCATTATGTATTCTAAGGGGGCTTCATTATGTATTCTATTGGGGGGGGGGGCTCAGTCGGTAGCGCGCCAGGCTCTAATCTGTAGTTCCCAGGTTCGAGTCCCAGCTGGGTCAGCGTTGATCCCAACAGCTGTTCCAGTGGTTCCCCCCCCCCAACCTTCTCTGAGCCTTCGGGGTCCATGTGACCTGGCCATTTAGCCCATGGTGTGCAAAAAAGTGTCGCTCAGAGGTAAAACAACCCAACCTAATGTATTCTAAGGAGTTGAGTATACTTTTTCGGTTTTTGTTATGTAATATCTGGGTTCTCCCGAAATAAACAAAGAAATTTTTTTCAATATATTAATCGCAATTGAATCTAATGCGCTTAAATCCAGCACAGAATAAAGTATCCAGGGTCGGATCTAGGGTAGGGGAGGGAGCAAGGGGGTCATGCCCCCCACCTTTCAGAATGTAAGCAAGGGTAAAAGACGCAAAAAATTATTAAACTTATTTATATTTCATGAAATTCTAATTTTTTTAAACCCGTAAAACGGAGGTTGAAATGTAAAAGTGCATTGAAAATCAAATCTCTTGACCATCTTTTTACATTTTTTTAGCTCGATTGTGTTTCTTGGCCCCCCTCTCCCTCGAGTTGTTTAGATCCAGGCCTGAAAGTATAAAAAATATTTAATCTGTTTTTCACTTAATGCTGAAATATAAATATTAATTTTGTTTTTTAAGGATGATTTTTATCATCTCTTCAGCAGCATCTATTTCAAGAGCAATGAAAGCAAGGATAAATCTTGAATTACGACAAAGCATCTTCGTGGATCGTAATCCTAAACATGCTGATGTTTTTCTCACTAGTATGTCATTATTTTTAAAAAAACCTAATATTCCTCGGAACTACAACAAGTAACAAAGTCCATTTTTACCTAAGTAATGTGATCTAAAAACCTTTCTTAAAGCTTAATGAACATAATTCTGAAAATAATCGCTTTGTTATTGTTTCGTTAGATAAAATATTATTTCGGAGTTTATAAATACACCGATCCCTCGATTTACATGGTACTTTATTTACACGGTCAAAAAAATACAACTTACGAGTTTCGATTTACACGATTAAAAATTCTGTTTTACGTAGTAGGATTGAGAATTGTTTTTGAAGTATGTAGATATGATATTAGATCAAGAGATAATATTAGACTGTCATCCCAAGCAAAATATCAACTAAGTGGTTTCAATTGATATAATTATTTTCAAGAATAAATTGGAAATAATAAACTATCATATTTATGATATCGTCATCTGTAACAAGTTATATTATGGTCTTAGGCTAAAATTATATTCTTGCCACTGTAATGCAGTCTGTCTAGCGACATCTTACTGAAATGAAGTCTTTTTTTGAATCAGCAGCGAGATATGACTTTTCTAGATTGATTTTTCAGATCAATAACAACCGTGTCTTATCTCCTTGTTAGAGAAAAAGTTTTACTTTGCAGACTATTATATAAGCTAAACACAGCTGATAAGTAACTGTTTCATAAAATGTCATATACTGGAATCATATAGTATAATTTTTTCTAAAATATTAATAATAAATATTATAATATTTATTATATAATTATAAAATAAAATACTAAGCGTTGGTAAAAATGCTTGATTTCGAATTACATTCAGTTCATAAATATCGCTCTTTCAAATTTCGTCTTCAAATTCGATAGTGTACGTCTACATTAACGATAAGTATTTTTCGTGACCAAAAAGAAATGAATAATAGATTAAGCTTATATCTGAATTAGTGCAAATAAAATACAAAATAATGTTACATTAATGCTTATTATCACTTCTAAAATAAAAATTGAGGCAAATATACATAAATAAAACTTTTAATATCTTTTTATTCATAATAAAGATTTTTTTTCTCCGAACCTATCCTCCCCTTTATTCCCAAAAATTCGAGATTATTCCACAAAATTTATTCCACAAAATTCAATTTCAGTGGTGAATAAAAATCGTTTCGATTTACACGGCGATTTCCCTGAACCTATATACCATGTAATTCGTGGGATGGGTATTCAGTTATTCCCTGACTTACGCGATAATTGCTTTTTCAAGACTAGTGGTAAGTTTTATTTCCGATGTGAACAATGCTATAAACAGCAATAGCATTCACGAATATTTGGCAAAATCCACTTTTTATGTGCCAAACTATTCTATTTATTTGACTCTTATTTTTTATTTTTACGTTTGGTAGACTTTGCTAATGGGAATACCAGAATACTAATTTTAATCATACATTATTATCAAAGAAAATATTAATTATTATTAATAATGAATCACAATGGTAATTAACGGATCATAATATCAATTAATGAATCATAATATGTAATTAATGAATCGTAAAGTCAATTAATGAATCTTAACATCAATGAATCATAATGTCAATTAATGAATCATAATGATAATTAATTAATCATAATGTTAATTAACGAATCATGATGCAAATTAATGAACCTTGATGTTAATTAATGAACCATAACACCAATTAATGAAGCTTATTGACAATTAATGAATCATAATCTTAATTAATAATCTTTGACGTTCGTTTAAATGTCCTGCTCCAGTGATATTTTAATTGAATTTTTTTTCGAATTTTTCATTACTCTTCTTGATTTCCTGTTTAAAATTTTAATTGAAAAAAATAATTTTAAAAGTTTTTAAATAATTTAATTGAAAAATCAGTTTCACTTTAATACCGTTTGTTTTGTCGTTAATTTTTACGTTAGACGTATAAAGAGGATGGCTGTGAGAGGATATTTCCCCCATCTAGATTTGAGTCGAAATCGCGTTAACTTGAAATTCGTCAAAGGGGAAATCGCACATAGCGTGAAATGCTTTTACATGAACAACAAGAGCTTTAGGTTTAAATCAAACCTAGATATACCTAGATATACCAAAAGAAAAATGTAAAAATTTTCAGTGGTGAATAAAATTCGTGGTTCGTAACTTCTCTAACAATA
This sequence comes from Ryuthela nishihirai, assembly GCA_038380435.1. Classification (NCBI taxonomy): domain Eukaryota; kingdom Metazoa; phylum Arthropoda; class Arachnida; order Araneae; family Heptathelidae; genus Ryuthela; species Ryuthela nishihirai. The sequence goes on from JAWZYU010000006.1 coordinate 36,345,556, forward strand.
AGAACGTCTAAATTATTATTAATATATTTATTATTAATGATAATCTTAAATAATTTTCAAAAGTACCAAGAGTAATTCTAAAATAGTGTCATCATCATAGGGCAGACTACAAAATTATGCACGATGTTTGAGATAATATTAAACACATTTTAATTGAATGTATTGATTTTTAATTTTGAAAGCAGTATATTTTAGCTCTCATCACTTACTTTTAGAAGTCCTAACATCTTTTAATTGACGATGCGATGAATTGATGCACGATGAATTGACGCTACGATGAATTGATGTTGCAATGAACTAACAATAATTTTATGTAATCGTTCTGTTTAGATCCTGTTTTTTGCATTTTAAAAATTTATTGATTATATTATTCGGTTGTAGTGTTTTAACTTAATTTTTCAATTTTATATTTATTGAGTCTTTTTATCAGGTTCCTTTACCCCCATTGTTCAGTTGATTGCTATCATTTCTCTATCACTTTCTTGCTTTTATTTTGTATTTTTATATATTTCGGTTTTTGTTAATTATTTCCCAAGGATTTTATACATTTTCTTGTTTCAAACATTGAATTTGTTGATTCTTGATTTCACACTAGTTATTTTTACACCCACTTCTAAGCGCCACTATTTTTGCGCACAATGGACTAAATGACCAGTCACAAGGACCTCAAAGGCTCAGAGAAGACCCACTACACCGTTGTTAGGATGAACGATTCGCGTCAAGGCCATCCAGCGTGTTCTTTAACGTCCAAAGTTAGAAAAGAATATTCAGGATGGGCAGTGTTGCCTCAGTCGGTAGTGGACCTAGCTTGTAATCTGAAGTTCTTAGGTTCTAGTTGGGTTGGGTTGTTTTACCTCTGAGCGGCACTGTTTTGCACACCATGGGCTAAATGGCTAGGTCACATGGACCCCGAAGGCTCAGAGAAGGTTGGGAGAGGGGACCTACTGGAACAGCTGTTGGGAGACAGATGGTAGCCTCCCGTCAAGGCCATCCAGCGTGTTCTTTAACGTGCACAGGGTATGTCTCTCACCGCACACGGAGCCACGGCTTAACGTCCCATCCGACGGACGGCGGCCTTTCCAAGCCCATCGGTGTCCCCTACTGACCGTGGGCAGGGCGAGGAATTTTTGCGGAGATAAATCTCAACACTGACCCAGCTGGGACTCGAACCTGGGAACTACAGATTACGAGCCTGGCGCGCTACCGACTGAGCCACCGATAGATTTGGAAAAAGGCCGCCGTCCATGGGATGGGTCGTAACTTGTGCATGCTGAAGGACACACTGGATGGCCTTGACGACGGTGTCCCGTCAATTCATCGCAACGTCAGTTCATCGCCGCTTCAATTCATCGTGACCTGAATTCATCGCGACGTTAATTCATCGTAGCCTCAGTTCATCGCAGCATCAGTTCATTGCAACATCAATTCATTTCAACATCAATTAATCGCAGCGTCAATTAATCGCAACATCAATTCATCGCTGCGTCAATTTATCGCAGTGTTAGACATATGTTTTTTTGATTTTCTACATCTTTGCACAAATGAATTCTCTAAAGACAATAATTTAGATTTTGGAAGTTTTTAACATGCGTCAGAAGAATTTACCTCAGAAATTAATTAAAACTACATAACAAGGATTGTTTCAAAACATTTAATAAAATATGCATTTTAAAAGTTTGCCTAATATTGAAATAATCATTACGCAATAGTTAATGATATTTATAAAAATAATTTATTGTTAAATATTCCAGCACTCGTGCCTCTTTAAATAAACGAATATTGTTGAAAATCGAGATTTATATAGGTTTGATTATGATCTTTAATTTATCAGTTGCATTTTTCCATTAAATGCATATTTTAAAAGTTATAGGCCACCAAAGAAATATATGATCAATAACGTATGTATAACCAGTGTAAAAAAAGAAACATAAACTGTATAATTTTTTTAATATGAATTATTTTAATGAGAAAATTTGCTTCGTCGAAGTTCAACTTCTTGTCCTATATACGTTCTTTTTCACTTTTACAAATTTATCTCCGCAAAACTCCCCCGCCCTGCCCACGGTCAGTAGGGGACACCGATGGGCTTCGAAAGGCCGCCGTCCGTCGGATGGGACGTTTATCCGTGGCTCCGTGTGCGGGAGAGCCATGCCCTGTGCACGTTAAAGAACACGCTGGATGGCCTTGACGGGAGGCTACTATCTGTTTCCCAACAGCTGTTCCAGTGGGTTCCCTCCCCCAAACTTCTCTGAGCCTTCGGGGTCATGTGACCTGGCCATTTAGCCCATTGTGTGCAAAAAAGGTGCCGCTCAGAGTTAAAACAACCCAACCCAACTCTTTTGCAAAATTAATTAATTTGTCATCAATAGGTCTAGGGCCCGACAAAAAGAAATGACTGGCCGTAATTATCCCAGGGCTGTTCTAAATAAATTTCTTCGAAACTCGACTGATGATTTTTTTAACCCATACCCTTAGCAGGGAAGGATGGGAGAAGCAATTTATTTGTTTTAACAGATAATTGTTTGTTTTTATAGATAAATTAAAAATTCTTTTTCGGCTGGATAGTTGTTGATAAACTGGCATCGATCAGAAATGGGCCTGGAAAGGCCACCACCGTCGGATAAGGACATTAGGCTGTGACTCCGTGTGCAGGAAAGCCATATCCAGTGCATATTAAAGAATATGCTAGATAGTCTTTTGATGGGAGGCTTCAATCTGTCTCCTAACGGCTGCCCAGGGGGTCGCTCAGAGGTAAAACAACTGAACTCTCTGTTACTAAGATGGGGCATAAAATATATGAATTTTAGTTACTTCCGGTAACAATAGATCAACATACAAAACATCTCCCCAGAATTGCCCTATGAAAATAGAGAATTACTATGTTATGTCAATGGAAATATAACTTCGAAGCCTATAACTCCTGATATATTAATGGAAAAGTGTGACTGATCATGATCAGTGCTATTTAAATCTCGATTTTGAACAATACTCGTTCAGTATTTAAAGAGGCAGGAGAGCTGGAATATTTAGCAATAAATTATTTTTTAAATATCATTAATGATTTGCCTAATATTGAAATAACCATTACGCAAAGTTTTAAAATGCATATTTTATTAAATGGTTTAAAACAATGCTTGTTATTTAAGTCTTAATTAATTTCTAAGATAAATTCTTTTGATGCATGTTTAAACCTTTCGAAATCTAAATTATTGTCTTTAGAGAATTCATTTGTGCAAAGATGCAGAAAATCAATAAAATCATATATCTGACACTATGATGAATTCATCGCAATGAACTGACGTAGAACCCTTTACGACAAGCTATCATATGTTTCCTAACAGCTGTCATTTAAGGCCCCTTCCCCCAACCTTCTCTCAGCCCTTGGAGTTCTTGTGACCTGGCTCTTTAGTCCATTGCGTGCAAAAAAGTGCTGCTCAGAGGTAAAAACAAGTCTATCTTATTTAGTGCAAAACAGCATTACTTGCTGTTGCGCCATAAAACCCTGGAAAACAATCAATTGACCGTTCTTATTTTACGCTGACCAGTTTTTTTTTAACTTTTTGCACTTTGGGACTATAAAATCTGGAATTTTCGTTCTCAGAGATGAAAATAGAAAGAGCAAACTACGTATACATCGTGCATTTTATGTTCTTCGACCGCTCTTTGTTTTACAAGTTTTATTTTCTTTTGCGGAAACAAATGCATTTTTTTTTACATTTTTTTTTTTTGCTGTTTTGCGCATGGATTGCTGAGAAGGCAAAATTTCTACTTGCATTTCTGTACTTTTCCCAAATTCAGTTCCAGGTTCGAGTCCCGCCTGGGACAGCATTGAGATTTATCTCCGTAAAACTCCCCGTCCTGCTCTCGGACAGCAGGGGACACCGAAGGGGCTTGGAAAAGCTGCCGTCTATCGAATGGGACGTAAAGCGGTGGCCCGTGGAGGGAGGGTCATAACCTAAGACGTTAATGAATACGCTAGATGGTCTTGATACAAGGCTACCACCTGTCTCCTAACAATTGTACAGTTGGTTTTCTCCTCTCCAACCTTCTCTGAACAAGTCGGGGTCCCTATGACCTGATCATTTAGCCCATTTTGCGCAAAAAAGTGCCACTCAGAGGTAAATCAAGTCAACTCAAGTTCTTCGCTGACTGTCCTTTGAGAAACCTTTGTACTCCACATTACAGTTGAAGGCCACCTAAAGGTAAGATATTCTTGAAGTTTTATGTGAATCACTTAGAGTTGAAAGTTAATTTTTTTTCAGTGTAATGTTTTCGAACTGAGTCGTTTCTATTTCAAAAACATTTTTCACACCTGAATTTTGAAAAGAATATTTTAAATATGCATGCTTCAATAAAAAGAAATATAAGTCGTTATCTCCAAAGTCACAAAAGAGATACATAGTTATGCAAATTTAATTTTTAAGCAAGGAAGGAATAGATTAAATTAAAAATGCATGAGTTAAAAAGCTTTTCAGTTTGCTAGACGCATTTTTTGGCCTCTCCCCCGTATTCAAAATGGCTAATATAATGTCGATCCCCCCTACAGCTATAAATATTTATTTTATTGATGAAACGCATTTTATAGTTAACGTTGTAGCTGGCATAGTGCGAGATTTGAAAAATATGAAAGCTCTGTTTGAATAATGCAACAGTTTAAAACAACTTATTGACGCTTTCGCTTCTTGCAGCAATGATATTCAGATGGAAGCAGCCAGCAAGTTAAATGGGGTCAAGCGCTTTCTGCAATTTTATATTTACTGGAAATTTCTGAATGCCTCAGGCTTAAGTTCGATTTCTTTTCTGTTTAATATATAAGCAGCTTAGAAACCTGGGGGCGTTTGGGTTGCTCTCTTCTGTAATGAACGGTTTCTTATCTTAAGAAAACAGATGGATAATAATGTCGAAATTCTTGACTTCGATAATTGAGAATGATTACGAGATTATTTTAGTTCTTTTCAGCTTTTAAAATTGGGGAATAAAACTTAGAATTACGAAAAACTTTTCAATATCTTTATTATGCTCGAATCTTGTGATGTGAACAAATTGAAAAAGGGCTAGCAAACTTTTTATTTCCATCAAAACGTTTTACAGTATTTTGTTTCTTTAACTGCTGCAGGTGGAAAATAGAAACAATATATTTGCATTATTGTTATGTCTAGATAGTATTTAAAGAAGTGTTTAATAAAATCAAACTTTATTTTGTGAATGTGTACCACGTTCAACATATAAATATTTAAAAATATTTCACATTGTCGAGTTCCTTCTATTAATATTTTTACCAGTTTTGACGAACATGATTTTTAAAATAAGGCTGGTTTTGATTAGCATGACTTGTCCCAGGTTTACCCGAATTCTAAACTATTTCTCTACTATCTTTTATCCATACTGGTGCTCAAAATTGAAGGATAGTGTATAAATTCGAACATAACTCGAAGTATTCCTAAGAAAATGCAAAGAAATTAGATAAAGAAATTTATTATTACATTACAAAGGTAAATCAAGCAGAAGAAATTCTTAATCGTGTAATGTGCAAGAGTTAAGTTCATAATCGTGCAATTGACATAAAGGAGCAGTCCGTGGAACAATACTTAAAGTCTGTTACGTACGACATGAGGTATGTTAATATGGAGTATGATTCCCCCCCCCCCCGGCAGCCTTGCAGCTCAAGCAACAACTCCTCATACTGTTTACGAAGATATTGAAGAGGTCTTGAGGGATTAATGACCACTCCTCGACAAGTGTTGTTTTGTGTTCGTGGAGTGTTCTGGAAGGGAGATGACAAGCTCAAATGCGTCTCCCTGGAACATCCCATACATGCTCAGTGGAGTTGAGGTCAGGAGATCTGGGTGGCCACTCCATTCGGCGAATATCTTCCTCTTTGAGAAAATTGTCGACCACATGAGCTTAATGAAGGCGTGCGTTATGGTCCATAAGAATAAAATCTGGGCCGACAACTCCCTGGAATGGCTGACATATGGGTTCAGGGACTCGTCTCTGTACCGCAGGGCAGTACCAGAGCCACTCGAAAAGATGTGCAGGTTTGTACGCCCTTCGTCAAGATTATTGTCCAACCATCACGCCACGCCCACCAGAGGAATCCTTTCTCTGATGTTTAAAAACTGTTGCGGGTCCCTGGTTCTCTCCAGTTACCTGCGTCCACCCCTATAAGAGGTGACGAAGTAACACCGCCTGCGCTACGCAGGCGGTTGTTGTTCTAAGCGCCGGAGATCTCGTGAGGTCTTCGTCGTCTGTGATGTTTCTGTCTTCAACCCTCTAGTCTTGCTTTTTCTTTTCCACTTCTGCCATCGCCGTCCTTCTTTAAAAGGCCTTTTTAAAGGCCACCCAATTTTGATAAGGGGTTACCCTATCATCCAAAGTAAATTACTAGGTAGGTTATTTGAACGTTCAGTTTAAGACGTTTTTTCGTATTAAGAAGTTTTTATACTTGTGTTTTCCTAAACTTATATCTCTTTGGTTATACTTGCATTTTCCTAAACTTATATCTCTTTGGTTACTTAAAAACCTTTGATAATATGTCATTTACTGTTCTTGTTTTAATAAATTCATTTGCAATTACTAAAAGCTTTCGTAGTAAACCTTAATAAAATGGATTCCATATGAATCAAAGGTAGTCATGGGTCTTAAGAGAATGACTCAATATTTTCAAGCTTATACTTTGGACGGTGACTCCAACAGATGCGTAAAACATCGACAAAAAGCTGAACCAGGCATTGTTTTATGAGTCATGTACAGATCTTCTTCCAGAAGGGTCAAATCCTCTGCTTTAAGCAAAATCAAAAACTGCTTTATAATTTCTTTGTCTACAGATAGAGCAAAAAGAACACCCAATTGTGTTTCAGATATCGCCTTAAGAATTTTTATGTATTTACGTTTTAAGAAGTTTTTTATGTGTTCAAATATTACCTTAAGAATTTTTATATATTTACGTTTAAGAAGTTTTTATGCGTTCAAATATTACTTTAAGAAGTTTTTCGACTTAAGAATTTTTATATATTTACGTTTTAAGAAGTTTTGTATGTGTTCAAATATTACTTTAAGACGTTTTTACGCCTTAAGCATTTTTATACTTATGGCTTCAGATTTTCCCCCCCCTTTTCATATATTATTCTTGTGTATTATTAAGTTTTTCGCCTTAAGATTTTTTTATGCTTTCGTATATTATATTTGTGTATTACTAAGTTTTTATGCCTTAAGTTTTTTTATGCTTTTCATATATTATACTTGTGTATTAGTAAGTTTTTTCGCCTTAAGAATTTTTATACTTATGGCTTCAGATTTTTTAGGCTTTCAGATAATATACAGTTGGATTATCCCACAGGTTTCACTACGGGAGACTTCAAAGGTAAGTGAATTTTTCTTTAGCACCCCCTTCTTTGTAGAAGAAACTCATAAATCACAGGGGTTTAAATACATTTATTTCAGGTTAATAACTTGAACAAACAGCGTATAACAATCATTCGTGTGACATAGCATTTTTGATCATAGCTTGAATAATATTTAAAATCATAATGCAGTTGTATAAAATCAGTAACATATGTGCATAACCCATATTTTGAAATAATAGCAGTAGTATAAAATCAGTAGCATATTTAAAATCGTAATGCGTACATGACCCAAATAATAGCATTTATAATCCAGTTGTATTACATATTTAAAATGCGTACATGACCATAAACCCCACATCTGCAAGTCACGACCAAAATAATGGCTTAAACAACATTTGAAACCTGTGCATGAACCATAATAGTATGATTTACAAAACCTGTGCATGAACCCATAATAGGATGATTTACAAAACCGGAGCATTATTTAAAAATATGTGCCTGACCACCATTCAAAATATGTGCGTGAACCATAATAGGATGATTTACAAAACCGGAGCATTATTTAAAAACATGTGCCTGACCAACATTTAAAATATGTGTATAGTATGATTTACAAAACCTGTGCATTATTTAAAAAATATGTGCAGAAAAGTCTGAAAGTGGCTAAAGAATGTGAACCATGGGTATTACGAGGACTGGTGACTCGCTGTAGGCAACGGTTAACAGGAATTTAGACTTTTGCAACCGAAAGGGAATGTGGCACTTTGCCCAGGTTTAAAGATTCTCTTGTTAAAATTAAAAGAGAGTTTTTTATGGAAAGGACGGTTGGTGAGGGTGGCCTTGTGTTTGTCAATTTGGACATTGAAGGGGACGGGAAAAGTGGTTGAGGGGCCTCCTAAAATTAAATCGTGGAGAAGCTCCGTGGTGTAGCGTTCCCTGTTTCGCACACTCAATTTAAAACCTTTCGCACGGGTGATAGTTTCGCCGTTCGAAAGTTCCAGGATATAATTTTTCGGGGCTATGGAGATGTACCGATCTATAGTGGTGTTTGGGCCATACTGATCGGTTATCTCATTTTTAAAATAACCCATAAAATCGGAGGACTCTGGAATAAATGTGTCGCCGGGGAAAGTTTTAAATATGCACGAATCCGTGTCGGCATAGAGGGCTCGCTGTTTTAAATTGGAAAGCATGTCTAATAGAACGAGCCTCGCCTGGGCAGTGACGAAAGAGACTATGACGACACTTCCTTTCGGGTTTGTGGGGGTGAATTTTTTTGCGGGTCTGTAGGTCACTAGGATATGATCCGAATTGATCGCATGAAGGTCAGTGAGAATTTTTTAGCGATCCAATAACTATCGTTCGCTAAATCCAATAACTTTATCGGGTTGTCGATGATCTCGGACACAGGTCTAGAAAAATCTTCCAACACCTTTCCCCACAGGCTGTTGAGAGAGATTTTTCCCAAACTTCTTTTAGTCCCGTTATACACAACTTCCTGTGGGTTAATTCTCACCCCTTCTGCCTGAAAGAAATCTTCACACAATTTTGCTTTTTCATTGTCTGTGTTGACGCTTGAAGGGAAACCTGAATATTTTTGTTTGGCTTCTAAGAAGGTGTTGATGTATTTTCCAAATAATCCGGGGTACTGAGCGGTGTAGCTAAGATTTTCTGTATAGTGCTAAACATCGTGAATTTTGAGAATTTTTTAGCCTTCACGGACTGCTCTATATAATTCCCACGACACATAAGAGGCTGTGAGTGCTCTCTGTGCTTCGGTGTGAGTACAAGGGTCTACCTGTGCTAATTCTGCAGAAGTGCTGAACAGAGGGAACAACAGTTTGTTGCGACAGCGGTAGGGGAGTACGGGGATGTAGAGGTCTGTAGGAGGAAGCACCGTGCAGTGTATGATGCCGAAATATGCTTCTGGGGTGTAATCAAAATTTTCGGTGATCCTCCTAGGGTGTTTGACAGGGAAGACGCCCCGCTTACAAATCGCGGGATAAAGGGAGTTCACGGCGAAATACCTCACATCACAATTTTCGACCTTCGTGTCACAAATAAAGAAGAATGTCTCCGTTCTCCCACCGTAGAGGAAGGAGCACTTGTTAATTCTCCTTACCTCTTCTGTCTGTTGATAAATGCGCGCAGCGATGGGATCTGTTTTGAGTAGCTGGTTGAAATCGTGCTCCCAGCACACTCTGTACCTGTAATCAGGTAAAAGTTGGCGAATGTACCGCTCTCTATCCAGGGTTCTTAAATAATTTACCGAAGGACTGTGGAGGTTTCAAATGTCTGAGATTTGTTTACCTCTGAGCGGCAATTTTTGCACACAATGGTCTAAACGGCCAGGCAACAAGGACCCCGAGAAAGTTGGGGGAGGGAACTCACTGGACAGCTGTTCGGATACAGATGATAGCCTCACATAAGACCATTCAAGGTGTTCTTTAACGTTGAGAGTGTATGGCTTTCTCACAAACAAGCGCCGTCCGTCGGATGGGACTTTAAGCCGTGGCTCCGTGTGCGGGAGAGCCATACCCTATGCACGTTAAAGAACACGCTGGATGGACTTGACGGGAGGCTACCATCTGTCTCCCAACAGCTGTTCCAGTGGGTCCCCCTCCCCCAACCTTCTCTGAGCCTTCGGGGTTCATGTGACTAAGCCATTTAGCCCATGGTGTGCAAAAAAGTGCCGCTCAGAGGTAAAACAACCCAACTCACAAACAGGCCATAGCTTAACGTCTCATCTGATACACGGCGGACTTTCCAAGCACATTGGTGTCCCCTACTGACAAGGGCAGGGAATTTTGCGGAGATAAATCTCAATGCTTTCCCCGCTGGGACTCGAATCTGGGAACTGCTGATTACAAGCTTGCCACGCAACCGACTGAGCTATCTCCGTCCCAAATACCTGAGGTCTGATGTACGTTTGAGAGTAAAACAAATCAGTCTAATGTTTTATTAATGACTAATAATTAACTGCAAAATAATCTGTGATAAAAAACATGAATGTATTTCAAAAAAATATGTCTTACTAAATATTAGACAAAATATTTCTCTATGAAATTTTGGAAATGCTTCAAATTTTGCTCTTTTAAACGTAGTTATCCCTAACTATGGGAGGACATTTCTTTCCTTCCCCAGTGAATTTCTTGGAGTGGGGGGGAACTCGGTAGATAGCGCACCATGCTCGCAATTTGAAGTTGGAGTTTGTCCCCCCCGGGGCGGGGGTGGCTCAGTCGGTAGCGCGCCAGGCTCGTAATCTGTAGTTCCCAGGTTCGAGTCCCAGCTGGGTCAGCGTTGAGATTTACCTCAGCAAAATTCCCCGCCCTGCCCACGGTCAGTAGGGGACACCGATGGGCTTGGAAAGACCGCCGTCCGTCGGATGGGATGTTAAGCCGTGGCCCCGTGTGCGGGAGAGCCATACCCTGTGCACGTTAAAGAACACGCTGGATTGCCTTGACGGGAGGCTACCATCTATCTCTCAACAGCTGTTCCAGTGGGTCCCCTCCCCCAACCTTCTGTGAGCCTTCGGGGTCCATGTGACCTGGCCATTTAGCCCATGGTGTGCAAAAAAGTGCCGCTCAGAGGTAAAACAACCCAACCCAACCCAGTTTGTCCCCTCTCCACAATCTTCTCTGAGCCCTCGAGGTCGTTGTGACCTGACCTTTTGTAGCAAAAAAGTCCCGTTCAGAGGTAAAAGAAACCAATACTTTTGAGAAAAAATATTTTTCTACCCACACAACCACTACATCAGCAGAACATTCAAAAGATATCTCAGAAGACTACTAAATATTCTGTTTTCATCTTACCTACATTCTGAATACTTTGCATATGTCAGTTGTTGTATGGCTAAAGGCAGTTCTCGTAAGTACTTCTAGAAATTATGCTATCTGGAAACTAATGAGAAAAGTAATACGCCGAGAGAGACTTGTTAGAATTTGCTTACAAAATGGTTCTACTTGATATCTTTTTTCAACGCTTTGCATCAAAATGCGGCCATTTTATGAGATGAATTTTCCGATTCAGAATGAAGACGTGGCCAAAGACGACCAGTCACTAACAGATGTTGGGAGAGCGAAACAGACAAAGCTCTCTGCTAGGAAGCAAATATAATATCCTCTGAGATATATAAACAGCGAACTAGAGTTGTAAAGAGAAACTTTTTAGAGTGAACAATAACACCTCATATATTGACAGGTTTCTGACTTCGGAATCAGAACAATGACTGTTTCGTGCTCTGAGTTTTCCAGATGCTAGGGAAAAGATAAACAAAAACAGAGAAGATCCAGATTTCTCGAAGTAATTCGGCGTATATTTCTTTTCGTAAAGAAAAGGTTTTTTGCAGTCTGCGTTAGATAACAGTCGAGGTGAAGCAGGATTTATTTACCGTCCAGTCTTGCTTTAGTACGCTATTCTCGGCGCATTTCGGTGTTTATATGTCTTCTGTCCTAGAACAGGCTATTTTAGATGTTTTCACCATTGGGTAACTCGGCTTGTCATTCTATGAGGTAGGTTCTATTTCCTGTCAAAGGTTGTGATATTTTTCTGACAATTTGAAAAGATTCTAAAAGTAAGAAAAAAAAAACTTGTTAGCATCAAAGCTGACATATACATCCTATACCCGAGAATATAGGTTGTTTTCTCCTTTTTTACATTTCCCGAAAAGTTTTTGAATAACTGGGTACATTATGGGAGTGTTTAACAAATATTTCGGTCAGCGGCTTAAAGATAAAAACTTGCCCCCCCACAAAAATGGGAGAAGGGTGGCTCAGTTGGTAGCGCGACAGGCTTGTAATATGTAGTTCCCGATTCCAGTCCCAGCTGGGTCAGCGTTGAGATTTTTCTCCGCAAAAATTCCTCACACTACCCAAGGCCAGTGGGGGACACCGATGGACTTGCAAATGCCGCCGTCCCCCGGATGGGACCTTAAGTCGCAGTTCCGTGTGCGAGAAAGCCGTACACTGTGCACGTTAAACAATACACTGAATGGCCTTTCTGGGAGGCTACCATCTATCTACCAACCGCTGTTCCAGTGGGTCCCCTACCCAATCTTGTCTGAACTTTCGGGGTTCTTATGACTTGGCCATTTAGCCCATTGTGTGCAAAAGGTGCCGCTCAAAGGTAAAACAACCCAACCCACAAAAAATATCCCTTAGAGAGAGATTTTGTAAAAATCCTGTACCTCTCAGTGTTTTAAATTTTATAATTAGATTTTATAATAATTACTTTGTTTAAAGGTTTTCTGTAGTTCTTCATCACTAAAATTTTAAAAACCAACAAATATTTTACGTAAAGTCAAAATTACTACACTTTGGTGCATAAAATGCATAATATGTGCGCTTGATTCAAATGGTGATCTTAGTTTCAAACTTACACTAAATAGCTACAAAACACTTACCCCAAAGTTAATCATATCATGAAAAATTGGTTGAAAAACTAAGGAAAGTCTTTGAGACAATGAGTTCTGATACAGAGGCAGCAAGGAGTAGTGTACTAAATACCAATGAAACAAAATTAAGAAACTCAAAAAAAAATTCTAAAATACCGCAGTTGGAATTGGGTTGTTTAACCTCTGAGTGGCACGTTTTTGCACACCATGGGCTAAATGGCCAGGTCAAAACCCCGAAGGCTCAGAGAAGGTTGGGGAAGGGAACCCATTGGAACAGCTGTTGGAAGACAAATGGTAGCCTCCCATCAAAGCCATCCAGCGTGCTCTTTAACGTGCGCAGGGTATGGCTCTCCCGCACACGGGGCTACGACTTAACGTTCTATTCGACGGACGGCGGACTTTACAAGCCCATAGGTGTCCCCTACTGACCGTGGGCAAAGCGGGAAGTTTTAGCGTAGATAAATCTCAACGCTGACTCAGTTGGTACTCGAACTTGGGAACTGCAGATTACGCGCCTGGCGCGCTACTGATAAGGGTGTGGAATAAGAGTTAGTTAACAAAAATAGTTTCATACTGGTTATAACAATTCCTTACTATCTTTGCTCGAAATGATTTGGAGGAGATTATCCCAGATCAAAACATCCGGGGTAATCATTTGCTTCCTGTATTCGTCTTAATCACCAGATGAGCAGCGTACTTAAAAATAACTAGAAGGACGCATATTGCCTCTGGAGCATATCAGAATCTTGTTTTCAAAGAGAAAGAGGTTTTTCCTTTACCTACTGTTTCATTCCTTCAAAGTTTTAATTTGAGCTAGCGGATGATGGGGAAAATGCAAATATCATTTCATTAGTAATTATACAATATAAAAGTATTCGTCTTTCAATTCCTAAATCTAAAAAGTTGTATTTCCCACGCCTCTCTCAAAAAAAATGAGTAGATTATTGTTTTCAGTGGAATATCTCTTAAAAACTACCACTAAATTTTCAAATTCTTAATCTATGCATGTTATTTGCAAGTTTTCTAAGTGATGATCACTATAAATTATTATTGTACATGGTTATTCGTCCGATAATAACTTATGCTTCCCCTATATGGGCGGACACCACCTCCACGAATATACGCAAGATTCAGGTCTTGCAAAACAAAATATTGAGATCTGCGGTCAATGCCCCTTTGTTTGTTACTAACAGACAACTTCATAAAGACTTGGGTATCGACCACATACACAATCGTATCAGAATAATATGACCACCTACCATAATATATGCATGGTAGGTGGTCACATTTTTCTGATACGACTGTGTATATGTCGCAGGGAGATGATAAAAATAGTGATTTGATCAAATCCCTAAAGTATATGATCAATTCACGGAAGATGTTAAAATAACAACTCTGTGGGGTGATTTCCCTGAAGAAAGTAAGCGATTTGATCAAATCCCTTAACTGTTTTAGTGAAAAGATGAAATAATATTGTTTAGATATTAAAAGTATTTATTTAGTAAACCATGCATTATTAAATGTAGAATAGTTAATACAACAATAGTCATTGAAACACAAATTATTTCGGCTATTATACGGAATTGTAATAACCGGTACATTGTTCTTTTTTCGTTTTTTCCGAATCGCCTTTTTCACCTCTTGTTATCTATCTCCTTTCCGAATCGCCTTTTTAAGGTATTCTTAATGTATCTCGATCTACAATACACCGCCTGCCGAATTTTTCAAAACACCCTTTATGAGTGAAGGCCAAGTGAGAACGAATCTGTAAAGTGATGAATCTCTTGAGTATGAATCTTCGGGTCACGTGACTCCGTGGTCCGAATTATAATGAAACGCCCCGAATGAGCGGATGCCAAGTGAGAACGAATCCGTCAAGTGGTGAATCTCTTGAGTATGAATCTTTAGCTCACGTGACACTACTTTGGACACTAGAAAGGGTCCTTTTTTTACCTTCCTGGGAAAAATGTTTAAGTAGTGGTGCTAATTTAAATTGTTCAATGATTGTGACAGTTTCTTCTATCCTTTCGCGAGTCCACAAAGGTTTTTCTTTTTCATGCCGCTTGTTCAAAAACGTCCTGATAGTTTCATTAAACTGTTCTTCAGATACGAATTCGGTCAGTTTGATTTTTTTCTATATCTGAACTCATTTTTCTACGGTAGGTACTTGATAAAACTCGAAATATAGAAAACAATAATAAAAATGCGCGCAACCTTCCTCGCGTAATGTTTGGGCGCTGGCCGGCACGGACGCCAGAGGGGAGCGGTGAGGTAAAGGGGAGTGGTAACAAGCGAAACACAGAGCTGTGCGAGTCCTGACTTGTTTATTTCATCTTTTCACTAAAACAGTTAAGGGATTTGATCAAATCACTTACTTTCTTCAGGGAAATCACCCCACAGAGCTGTTGTTTTAACATTTTCCGTGAATTGATCATATACCTTAGGGATTTGATCAAATCCCTATTTTCATCATCTCCCTGCGACATATATACTCATATTAAATGCACCTCAAAAAGTTTTCTTGAGGTTGTTAAAAATAATCCTAATGAGATTATTTCTTCTTTTCTTGATTATGATCATAATGTTCTTAATATGTACAAGAGACCTAAAATGATGGATTTCTCTGAGGAAAGCTACTCATTTTAGGTCTCTTATGCATGATACATGCTATTTTTTAGCTTGTGTTTTATGTTAGCCTCTGGGGGCCCACCCACGGTGGTTTGATTGTTACATGTTTTTACTTATGCTAACTGGGCATACTCTCAGATGGAGATGGTAATGGGTAATGTTTTACCTGGAACATCGCATATCCATAACACGATCTACGATCAAAGGGATGAAACTGGAATAGTATCCTGTGCTTTCCGCATCCTTGGTCTTAGCATTAAAGAAGGATTTTCGTTGTCTAATCCAACATCTGTTATGAACGGCGAACTTTGGGCTTTTCTCAATGCACTTGAATGGGTATTCAATTTTTATTCAGAAAAAAATCTGATTCTTTCAGACAGCAGGTCTTCACTCCAAGCTCTTCTAGCTGATCCACTTTCTATCTCTAACTGTTCATTAATTTCAGAAATATTATGGCAATGCAATAAACATATTGAAGGAAATAAAAACCAAATTTTGCTCCAGTGGATTCCTAGCCATATAGGAATCCATGGAAACGAAGAGGCAGACAAAACTGCGAGAGAGAGCTTACAGGAAACCCCAAGCATATATAACATCATAATGTAAAGAGATTTCTGCATTAGAGAAAATAGAATAATTCACTCTGAATGGATTAAACATTTTCAAAATAATCGCAAAAATGTTGGCATATTCTATCACAACATCTTTAATAGCAGCCCCCACCCCAACTTCAAACATCTCATCTGAGCAGAAGACAAGAAACAGCTGTTTTCAGGATTAACCTTGATCACTCTGCTTTAAACGAAAAGCTCTTCAAAATTAACAAAAACCCTCTCCACTTTGTGCCATCTGTAAAATTCCAGAAAGTATTTCACATGTATTTTTACATTGTCCTCTCTATTTATTTCAACTACAAATTCTGAAAGAAAAGATGAAGATTATTGATGAAGAATTGTCAATGAAATCTCTTCTCTGCAGAAGTTACAGTAAAAGTACTAGATTAAAAATTCAGATTCTGATTCTCTGTTTCTTGGAGGAGAGTTCTTTAATAAACAGAATCTGAATCACCCTTTGCTGGAATTTCGCTTTTCGAAAAAAAAAGGGGAATTCAATCTACAAATATGCAATATTGACTGTTCAAGAAAAATGTGTTTTTTACAAACTTTTTCTAGTAGCCAGTATCACAAGTGATAACCTCATGGTTATTTTTATAGTGG
This sequence comes from Ryuthela nishihirai, assembly GCA_038380435.1. Lineage (NCBI taxonomy): Eukaryota > Metazoa > Arthropoda > Arachnida > Araneae > Heptathelidae > Ryuthela > Ryuthela nishihirai. The sequence goes on from JAWZYU010000006.1 coordinate 36,362,139, forward strand.
AACTGAAAATAAAACTGTGAATCTATTACTTTTTATACTTTGTTATATCTATTGATTCTTGTTTTTGAAGTCTGTTTTGCTGCAGAAAGGAAAGGAAATTGGGATTCAAGAGTATTGGAGTACAGTAAGATTTATTCTGCACAAGTGGGAATGTTTAAAAATTAAAAAAAAAATTGTTTTTATTTTCCTATATTGTGATTCACACGTCCTATTCTTTGTTTGGGATAGCAGGAAGCTCAAAGTTGAAGGGCTTCTAACTTCCCACCACATTTTATCTATCTATCTCTCTATCTATGGATAACAGCTCTGCTGTTATATCATTTCAGTGATCTGTAAATATATATTAAAACTACTAAATATTTGAAAAATGCGAACTAAAATAATTCATTAGTATCAATCAGATAAAAAAAAATTTAATTATCGTTTTCATTGTTTCCAATGGAAGCTTTATGACGTTTACATTTCACCACCAAATTTTCATATTTCTATCATTAATACATCATTGCAATATTCGTTTGAAATTTTGGAATTTTCAAACCTTTTCACCGTTAGAGGACGCAGCTATAGTGTTCGAAAGATTCCGAAAATGCGAATCATAACATTTTACCAATTCCTAACCCTAAAAGACTTTTGCATTTTTCTTTAAATGCAAATAATTATCTGCTAAAACAAAAAAATTGTTTCCCCTTTCTGGGGCAAAGAGGTCAATTCATTGTTGCCAATGGCGTTCACATTCCACCACCAAAATTTAAAATTTCTAGCTTAAATACGTCGTTTGCAATATTTGTTTGAAATTTAGAAATTTGCAAATTTTTTACCGTTAGAGGGCGCAATTACAGTATTCGGAGATTTAAAAACGTGAATCATAATATTTTATCGATTCCTATCTAACCCAAGAAAATTTTTCATTTCTCTCTAAAAACAAACAATTATCTGCTAAATCTAAAAAGGCGTGTTTTCCCACTCCCTCTGGGTCTAAGGAGTCAACTCAATTGTTGGCATTGGAAACTTCGTGATCTTCTCATTCCACCACCAAAATGTCAAAATTTGTCATCGTTTGCAATATTCGTTTGAAATTTTGGATTTTTTAATTTTTTCCACCGGTAGAGGGCGTAATTAAAGCTTTATTGAGATTCGGAACGTGCATATCGTAATATTTCATCAATACCTATCCAACACAAAAAAATGTTTAATTTTTCTCTGTAAAAAGAAAAAGTTCCATATCTACAGACGCACAGACAGATAGACGACAAAGCGAAACTATTATCTCGTTTTCTTCGAAAACGAGATAAAAATAAGCATCTAAATTAAGAAATTTAATGAATTTAAGAAAATGTCAGTCTGAATTTCTAAAACGCTGCCGTTGGAAACACATTTCCAGCTGAAATATATATCTGAAATAATAAGGGTTAGTAAAAAGAGTAATTTAATAAAAAATCTTCCTACTTGCGGTCTAAAAACCAAGTTCTCAGCTGGGTCAGCGTTGAGATTTATCTCCGCAAAACTCCCCTCCCCCTCCCCACGGTCAATAGGGGACACTGATGGACTTGGAAAAGCCGCCGCCCGGATGGCCGGTTGGATGGGACGTTAAACGGATGTTCCCCCTTGTGCGGGAGAGCCATACCCTGTGTACGTTAAAGAACACGCTGGATGGTTTTGACCATTGGAGAATTGGAAAAGCTACCATCTGCCTCCCATAAATTGTTCCAGTGGGTCGTCTCTCCCAACCTTCTTTGAGCTTTCTGGGTCTCTGTGACCTGGCCATTTAGCCCATTGTGTGCAAAAAAGTGCCACTCAGAAGTAAAACAAATCAACCCATTTGATTTGGTGGTCCTCACCCCGCCCAGAAGAAATTGTATCCAACCCTAAAACCACTTTTGCTCCCCTGAAAATAATTCACCTATTACCTTCTCCTATTTAAATTTCGTTATCGTATTGAGATTATAAAAGGACTGCTCCAGGTAGAAATTGTAATGGTAAGATCATTTGATTAAAGTTGGAAAGTAATTATGGTCCTGAAATGTTGACTTGTTCTGCTTTCAACAATGCATTTATTCTGGCATGTGAGCAAGTCAGAATCTTGTGGGATTCATCTTGTTTAGAAACAACTACATTAACTAAGAAAAGCGAAATTTTTCATTCGAGAAATTAATTTTCTCTCTTCTACGTCATTGCCACAGTAGGCCATTGCTACTCTTTCATGTTAATGGCAACCTAGGGATTGTCGAGGGAAATTAGTTTCGATTCTCTTTGATCAGAGAGAGAGAAAAGAAGTCGACTAGAATAGAGATGTCGAAACTTCTTTTTATTTTAAGGAAAGAAATAATACAAAAGATATTGTTCTGAGGAAAGTTAAACAAAGAAAGCTGAAGTTTAAGTTTATTAATATTTAGAAATTGTACAAAAAATTTAATCTACATAAAACAACTTAAAAACAAAACCTTGTCTTGGTTGTTATTATATTAACAATTTAGAGAGAAAATTTAAAATCAATTTTAAGAATGAAAAAAATAATAACCTTAGTTAATTAACAGAAAAAAATCGATAATTAATTAGCAGACAATAATAATAATGCATTAAGAAAACAATAATATTAATTTATTAAAAGACAATAATGATGATTAATTAAGAGACAATGAGGGTTATTAATTAACAGATAATTAGTATCATTAATTAACAGACAATCAGTATCATTAGTTAGCAGATAAAGCTGATTAATTAATAGTAAATAAAGATATTTAAAATAGTTAAATAGTATAATAATGATCATTAACATGTAATAATGATAATTAATTAACAGGCAATATGAATAATTAATTAACAGACAACAACGATAAGTAATAAATCAATTAATCAGATAACAGCGACAATTATCAATATATGACTCCTGTAAAAGGTTACAAAAAATATTATATATGAAATATATATAAAAAAAAGGTTGGGTGTTTTACCACTGAGCGGTAACTTTTTTCACATAATGGGCTAAATGGGCAAATCACAAAGACCCCAATGTCTCAGAGAAGGTTAAGGGAAGGGACCCACTGGAAAAGCTATTGCGAAACAGACGGTAGCCTCCCGTCAAGGCCATTCAGCGTGTTCTTTAACGTGTACAATGTATGACTCTCCCGCACACAGGGCCATGGCTTTACGTCTCATCCGACGGACAGCAAGCTTTCCAAGCCTATCAGTGTTCCCCTACTGACCGAGGATAGATTATGGATTTAACGGAGATAAATCTTAACTCTCCCAGAGGTGGGTTGAGTTGGGTTGCTTTACCTCTAAGCGGTACTTTTTTCACACAATGACCTAAATCACCAGATCACACGGAGCCCAAGGGTTCAGAGAAGATGCGACCCACTGGACAGTAGTTAGGAAACAGATGGTAGCTTGTCGTCAAGACTATCCAGCGTGTTCTTTAATGTGCACAAGGTATGGCTCTCCTGCCCACGGAACATGGCTTAACGTCCCTCCGACATACAGCATTCATTTCAAACTCATCGGTGTCCGCTTCTAACCTTGGGCAGGGCGGGAAATATGCGGAGATAAATCTCAACGCCGGCCCAGCTGGGACTCGAACCTGGGAACAGAAAATTTGGATTTGGGTTGTTTTACCTCTGAGCGGCACTTTTTTGCACACCATGGGCTAAATGGGAAGGTCACATGGACCCCGAAGGCTCAGAGAAGGTTGGGGGAGGGAACCCACTGGAACAGCTGTTGGGAGACAGATGGTAGCCTCCCGTCAAGGCCATCCAGCGTGTTCTTTAACGTGCACAGGGTATGGCTCTCCCGCACACGGGGCCACGGCTTAACGTCCCATCCGACGGACGGCGGCCTTTCCAAGCCCATCGGTGTCCCCCACTGACCGTCGGCAGGGCGGGGAATTTTTGAGGAGATAAATCTCAACGCTGACCCAGCTGGGACTCGAACCTGGGAACTACAGATTACGAGCCTGGCGCGCTACCGACTGAGCTACCCCCGCCCCAGAAAATTTGGAACCTGGCGCGCTGTCGACTGAGCAACCTACGCCTTCCGTCCCTCAAAAAGGTGCTGATTAGAGGACAGAGCACCTTATTAATTACCGAGAGGTTACTCGTTTGCATCGTGTTGGATCAATACACTTTTTCCTCTAAATTTGATAGGCACCTTGAGTGGCTCCATTTATTTTTAATTAAGGAAGCATCGAGAAATTTAAATGGAACCTCACTTAACTGATTCGCAAATTTAGCAAAATCAGGAGTGAATAAAAAGAACTGGATTTGATTATTTTATCTCAATCGCAAAAAAAAATTGATTAATTAAATTATTCTTCATTTGCATAATTATTGTGATAGAAACACTTAGAAAATGGGGCGGGGGTGACTCAGTCGGTAGGGAGCCAGGTTCCTAATCTGCAGTTCCCAGGTTCGAGTCCCAGCTGGGTCAGCGTTCAGATTTATCTCTGCAAAACTCCTCGCCCTGCCCACGGTCAGTAGGGGACACCGATGGGCTTGGAAAGGCCGCCGTCCGTCGTAGGGGACGTTAAGCCGTGGCGCCGTGTGCGGGAGAGCTACCCTGTGCACTTTAAAGAACACGCTGGATGGCCTTGACGGGAGGCTACCATCTGTCTCCCAAGAGCTGTTCCAGTGGGTCCCCTCCCCCAACCTTCTCTGAGTCTTTGGGGTCCTTGTGACCTGGCCATTTAGCCCATTGTGTGCAAATAAGTGCCGTTCAGAGGTAAAACAACCAACCAACCTAGAATAAGCCAAGTGTAGAAAGTGCTGAAAGAATCTTATATTACACCCATGACGAAGCATTTTACCTTCAAAGTTTCAGTGAATGTCGCCTGTACAATCTCTTAACGTGTCGATAACAACGTGACGCTGTTCGAGTAACTGCATCACTCACGTGGCTCGAGCATCTCCCAGGAGCAGCTCGCTTTTGACTTCATAGTCATCGTTGCGTAACGGATTCCTTCAACAATCATCTCTCCGTAACATCATCTTCATGCCACGTTGCTTACAGCTCAGCTGGCTCACTAGGTGGGTTGGGATCGCTGCTGGACTGCGGAAAAAAGGGAAGGATTTCTTATTTACAAATCCAAACTCTTTTAATGGTCTCCACGGCAAGCACGAACCCAAGATTTAGTTTTGATCCGAAAATTTAGTTTTGGTGAGGGTTCGAGAATTTAGGTTCAGGGGCTGGGGACGGACAGTTTAGTTTCGGGGGTGGGGTGAGGGTCCGAGATTTTAGTTTTCAGGAGGGTTCAAAAATTTAGGTTCGGTGTGTGTGTGTGTTGGGGGATGAGTCTCAGAGAATTTAGTTTCCGAGTGTGGAGTGGGGAGCGCGAACATAGTTTCGGGTATCCAAGAATTTAGTTTTGGCTAGGGTTCGAGAATTCCTTTTAGGGAGTGAGGGTGGAGGACTGAGAATTTAGTGTCGAGGTTGTGTTGTTTTACCACTGAGCGGCACAATGGGCTAAATGGCCAGTTCACAAGGACCCCAAAGGCTGAGAGAAGGTTGGGGGAGGGGACCCACTGGAACAGCTGTTGAGAGACAGATGGTAACCTCCTGTCAAGGTCATCCAGCGTGTTCTTTAATGTGTACAGAGTATGGCTCTACCACACACGGGGCCACGGCTTAACGTCCCATCCAACTGACGGAGGCCTTTTCAAGCCCATCGGTATCCCTTACTGACTGTGGGAAGGGCGGGGAGTTTTGCGAAGATAAATCTCAACGCTGACCCAGCTGGGACTCGAACCTGGGAATTGCAGATTACGAGCCTGGCCCAAAGGCTCAGAGAAGGTTGGGGGAGGGTACTCAGTGGAACAGCTGTTGAGAGACAAATAGTAGCCTCCCGTCAAGGCCATGCAGCGTGTTCTTTAACGTATACAAGGTATGACTCTCTCGCACACGGGGCCACGGCTTTACGTCCCATTCGACGGACGGCGGTCTTTTCAAGCCCATCGGTTTCCCTTACTGACTGTGGGCTGGGCAGGGAGTGTTTGGAGATAATCTCAACACTGACTCAGCTGGGACTCGAACCTGGGAACTGAAAATTATGAGCCTGGCACGCTACCGACTAAGCCACACTCTCCCTTAGTGTCGGGGTGTCGAAGACTAGTTTTCGCGAGGTTTCGAGAATTTTTTTTGGGAGTGGGGTTGGGTTCGATAATTTAGTTTCGGGGAGGATTCGGTAATTAGTGATTCGGTGTTGAGAACAAGACTTGAGTAGGTTTCCCAACTACTAAAATATTAAACGGACAGGATAGGTTCAAATGATATTGCACATGTAATAAAATTATATATTATTTAAAATCTATTTTTAGTGTCGGACGTATAGTATAGGGCTAAAATAAAATTATAGAAAGACAACTGTTTCGGATTTCAAAGCAGATAGACAAGCTTTAGAGTGCGTATAAAACTACCAGATTCTTGGGGGGGGGGACACATTCTGTACGTCCCTGATCTAAGGGGTGATTGCCAGATATATAATAGTTTAAGAAGCAAACAGAACTAGAGTATTTTTAGTGATTGTGACACTGAATTCGGATATTATCGGTATAAATAGCCAAAGTCTGGTGAAAGATATTTAAAAAGCCTCGTCTGAAACCCCAGCAGGGGTCTTAGGTTTTTAGAGGTACTTTTTCGAGAATATTTTAAATCTATGAGAACGCATTACAGCATGATGCAACAGGTCAGTCCCAGCTGGGTCAGCGTTGAGATTTATCTCCACAAATTTCACCGCCCTGCCCACGGCAGTAGAGGACACCGATGGGCTGGGAAAGACCACCGTCCTTCAGATGGGACGTCAAGCGGTGGCCCCGTGTGCGCGAAAGCCATACTCTGAGCATGTTAAATAACACTCTGGATGACCTTGACGGGGGGCCTACCATCTGTCTAGTCCAACAGCTGTCTCCTCCCTCAACCTTATCTGAGCCTTCGGGGTCCATGTGACCTGGCCATTTAGCCCATGGTGTGCAAAAAAAAGTGCCGCTCAGAGGTAAAACAACCCAACTCAACAGGTGATCTCAGATACCAATTCGGTATCTGAGGAACTAAATTCTGGGGAACGCTGTCAGAAATTATTTTGAAATTTTGCGAGTCTGTTAGAAATAAATTAGCATGTTATATACTTCGAGAAATAGTTTTGTAGAAACAATAATTTTGTAGATGCGCAGTACTCGAATCAGAATCTCTCCGGATGCATGCCACAGCGATTCATGTCAGAGAGAGATCACTCTGGCATGAATCTGGAGAGAAGCGGGTTCGAGTCCCGCTCATCGGCAAACTAATTTTTTCACAAAAATATTTATTGATTTATTGTCTTCTATTTAACTCTGACTGTGACAATTAATTGATATATTTCTATTTCATATTTTAATACGGACCTTAATACGGAACAGCGAAGGGTAATTTCATTGTCATCGAACTATAGGGGTGAAGGATTTCTCAGTCGAGTAGCGCGCCAGGCTCGTAATTTGCATTTCCCAAGTTCGAGTAACAATTCTGCAAGCGTTGATAATTTTCTTCACTGAACCCTAATCCTGCTCTCGGTGTGGGGCGGGGGTGGCTCAGTCGGTAGCGCGCCAGGCTCGTAATCTGTAGTTCCCAGGTTCGAGTCCCAGCTGGGTCAGCGTTGAGATTTATCTCCGCAAAATTCCCCGCCCTGCCCACGGTCGGTAGGGGACACCGATGGGCTTGGAAAGGCCGCCGTCCGTCGGATGGGACGTTAAGCCGTGGCCCCGTGTGCGGGAGAGACATACCCTGTGCACGTTAAAGAACAAGCTGGATGGCCTTGACGGGAGGCTACCATCTATCTCCCAACAGCTGTTCCAGTGGGTCCCCTCCCCCAACCTTCTCTGAGCCTTCGTGGTCCATGTTGGGTGGGGTTGTTTACCTCTGAGTGGCACTTTTTTGCACACAATGGGCTAAATGGCCAGGTCACATGGACCCCGAAGGCTCAGAGAAGGTTGGGGGAGGGGACCCACTGGAACAGCTGTTGGGAGACAGATGGTAGCCTCCCGTCAAGGCCATTCAGCGTGTTCTTTAACGTGCACAGGATATGGCTCTCCCGCACACGTGGCCACGGCTTAACGTCCCATCCGACGGACGGCGGCCTTCCCAAGCCCATCGGTGTCCCCTACTGACCGTGGGCAGGGCGGGGAATTTTGCGGAGATAAATCTCAACGCTGACCCAGCTGGGACTCGAACCTGGGAACTACAGATTACGAGCCTGGCGCGCTACCGACTGAGCCACCCCCGCCCCCCGTGGTCCATGTGACCTAGCCATTTAGCCCATGATGTGCAAAATAGTGCCGCTCCGAGGCACTATTTTGCAAACCCAACCCAACCCTGCTCTCGGTGATTAAAGGAAACGCTGATGGGCTTGGAAAGGCCGTCGTCCGTCGGATGACATATTAAACCCTAGCACCGTGTGGAGTCATTATTTTGCCAGAGATTATTTGATGACCCAGTTGGAGGATAAAAAGACAGCAAGGTTAAAAATTCTGAAAACTCGTGTATCGCTTTTAAAGCTATTTTGCAAAAGCTATTTTTAAAACTATTTTGCAAAAGCAACCCAACCCTGCTCTCGGTGATTAAAGGAAACGCTGATGGGCTTGGAAAGGCCGTCGTCCGTCGGATGACATATTAAACCCTAGCACCTTGTGGAGTCATTATTTTGCCAGAGATTATTTGATGACCCAGTTGGAGGATAAAAAGACAGCAAGGTTAAAAATTCCGAAAACTCGTGTATCGCTTTTAAAGCACATGAATTTCGTGACAAATTTTTCATTTCGTGTAGAGCGAAATATTGAAAACAGCTCGTTTCGTCATCACAGGAAACCGGATTTCTTCTCAAACTCCTTTTATTTCGCTTTGATTTCTGTCGTCCAAAAGCCGAAGAGAACTGATAGATGACGTCATGAATTATGTATTTATGCATGAATGTCAGTACTCGCCAATGAAATCCATACGAATTACTGACTCGAGCATCATAGAAGAGCAGAAAGCGATTCTCTTCAACGATAAGCACCGAATATTTATTAACTGCAAGTTTTTTTTTCCCAAAAATATGCGGATAGCTGATTAATAATGTAAGGTCATAACAGCTATTGTCAATCTCTGATTTAAAAAATATCAATTGCGGAAACCTTTTTTTATCTAGTGTTTTGTTTCATTGCTATTGACGTCATCAATAAAAGAACATTTATTTATTTCAATATATATAGTATATTCTTGTGAACTCAATTCACATGTAAATATAGGTTGGATTGTTTTACCTCTGAGCGGCGCTTTTTTGCACACCATGGGCTAAATGGCCAGGTCACATGGACCCCGAAGGCTCAGAGAAGGTTGGGAGAGGGGACCTACTGGAACAGCTGTTGGGAGACAGATGGTAGCCTCCCGTCAAGGCCATCCAGCGTGTTCTTTAACGTGCACAGGGTATGTCTCTCACCGCACACGGAGCCACGGCTTAACGTCCCATCCGACGGACGGCGTCCTTTTCAAGCCCATCGGTGTCCCCTACTGACCGTGGGGAATTTTTGCGGAGATAAATCTCAACGCTGACCCAGCTGGGACTCGAACCTGGGAACTACAGATTACGAGCCTGGCGCGCTACCGACTGAGCCACCCCCGCCCAATGTAAATATAGGAGTTATCATGTTACTTTACCTCTTTTGTGCGTAACACGAGCTAAATAGCCAAGTTACAAGGACCCCTAATTTCTAACAGTTGAGTTGGGTTGTTTTACCTCTGAGCGGCACTTTTTTTGCACACCATGGGCTAAATGGTCAGGTCACAAGGACCCCGAGGGCTCAGAGAAGGTTAGGGTAGAGAACCCACTGGAACAGCTGTTCCAATAATTCAAGGCCATCTAGTGTGTTCTTTAACGTGCGCAGGGTATTGCTCTCCCCCACACGGAGCCACGGCTTAACGTCCCATCCGACGGACGGCGGCCTTTCCAAGCCAATCGGTGTCCTGTACTGATCGTGGGTAGGGCGGGGAATTTTGCGGAGATAAATCTCAACGCTGACCTATTGGGACTCGAACCAGGGAACTACAGATTACGAGCCTGGTATGCTACCGACTGAGCCACCCCCGCCCCATTGACAGTTGAGTAAGACGATGTATTAGACAACTACTGAGACATAGATGAAACTTCCAAGAAAGCTATTCAGTATGACTTTAACATGCACAGCTCTTTTAAGCACAGGACCACGGTTCTACATCCCATCCGACGGACGGCGGTCTTCCCAAACCTATCAATGTCGCCTTTCTGACAAAAGAAGAGGGTGGGGATTTGGTGGCGATAAATTTCAACGCTGGAGCAATTGGGACTTGAACCTAGTAACTGCAGATTACGAACCTGGTGAGCTACTGATTGAGCCAAACCCAACCGTGTATGCTATGATGACATTCTCGACTAAATCATCTTTGAGAATTGAATCTCCTTGAATATCATTTTACGTTGCCTGTTGATATTGAACTTCGATGTAAATAAAACTTCGATGGACTTCGATGTAAATGAAACTTCGAGTAAAATAAACTTCGATGGACTTACAGAATCTTCTTCTGCCTGAATTTCGATTGTACAAGAATGATGCTCCTTATTTGATTTATATTCGACATGTTTAATAAAATTAACTAATTCTATTTTAATTCTATCGTAAGAAAAGCATTTGTTACTGAAAACGTGATAGCGATTTTGTTGCGACAGAACTTATTTTGTCAAGAATATTTTGTCGGACACAACTTATTTTGTCAGAGAGAACTCATTTTGTCATGCAGAAAATATTTTTCATTTACAATTTTTTACACTTACAATTAAAACCTTTCTTAGGACACTACACGACCAATGTTGGGTTCAGTTGTTTTACCTACGAGCGGCACTTGTTTGCACACAGTGGGTTAAATGGCCAGGTCACAAGAATCCATGTGTCCCCGAGGGATCAGAGAAGGTTGGGGGAAAAGAACCCATTGGACAGCTGTTACGAGACAGAGGGGAGCCTCCCGTCAAAGCCATCAAACATGTTCTTTAAAACGCACAGAATATGCTCTACCACATACGGGGACACGGCTTAACGTCATGTCCGATGGGCGGTGGTGTTTCCTACTGACCATGAGCAGGGCAGGGAGTTTTGCGGAGATAAATCTCAATGCTGGTCAAGTTGGGAGTCGAACCTGGGCACAGCAGATTACTACTCAGTCATCTCCGTCCCCTCTAGTATCAAGAAGACGAAAAACAAATAAATAAATAAAACGCAAGTTATGCATTTTAACCTGCACCGATTTTTCTTCTTCATTTTTCTAAACATAGAAAGTTTATTTTTCTGCTTTTTCTCATGCACCCTTTCCAGTAGATGACGGAAGAGATGTTTTCCCTTCTACCCGAAAAAAAAAGGAGTCTCGAACAGCATAGAATTTCTTTAGTAGCTAAAAAAAGCATTTTTTGACAGAACAGAGTCAGTTGAACGACATCTTCACCTCGATGTCCTTGGGTAAAACGTAGGCGAAAAGTCAAGACCAATTTCTTTTTTGCGAGCGACGTAAATCTCAGGGAAAGCAGATTTTCGCATTGAGACTGACAGCTTAGGAAATTCTTAAGATAAATTTTCAGCAGCTTCGGTTTTCAACTGGAGCTCCGGAAACACAACCGTGTTGCTGCTGCACGGAGCTGCCACGCGGATGGTATTGTTGAACAGAATTCTTTCGAGAGTAGTCCTCGCTGCTTTTCTAAAGGGCACATGTTCGTCCAAGTGACATAAGAATTTTCCACCTGAGATAACAGAATATTTTATTCAGTCATATCTGATTCATATTCCATGCAGTGCCAAAGTCGGATAGTTTTTGTTGCTTTTGTGGAAAGGTTGAATGTAAAAAAAGAGAAAGCTGCTTGTTTTGATGAATAACTGTTTATTCTGAAGTATCTGATTTAGTTCAAAAAGAGAAGCAGGATTGGAAAAATTCATGGGTTGTTGTACCTCTGAGCGGCACTTTTTTTGCACACCATGGGCTAAATGGCCAGGTCACATGGACCCCGAAGGCTCAGAGAAGGTTGGGGGAGGGGACCCACTGGAACAGCTGTTGGGAGACAGATGGTAGCCTCCCGTCAAGGCCATCCAGCGTGTTCTTTAACGTGCACAGGGTATGGCTCTCCCGCACACGGGACCAGGGCTTAACGTCCCATCCGACGGACGGCGGCCTTTCCAAGCCCATCGGTGTCCCCTACTGACCGTGGGCAGGGCAGGGAATTTTGCGGAGATAAATCTCAACGCTGACCCAGCTGGGACTCGAACCTGGGAATTACAGATTACGAGCCTGGCACGCTACCGACTGAGCCACCCCCGCCCTGGGAAAAATTCAACAAGACGCGATCCTGTTGTGTATGATTATTATTTGATGAATTTTCTTTCAATAAATATACACTATTGAGTTACAGGAAAACATCCTGTAGACAAGAAACACTTGAAATAATTAGTCAAAAAAATTTGGTTGTTCTGAGGGAGATTCGAATTGCTATCAGGACAACTATCAGACAACTGTCAGTTCAAATCCCACTCGAGATAAACCAATTTTTTTTATCAAATAATTATTTCAAATACACACTATGTTGCCAAAAATTTTGGGGCACTTCCATGTTAGGTGAATGCAAAATCACATTCAGAGTTCTTTAAATTTAAAAATAAACCTTTTAGGAAAAAATCTCTCTCTAGATAAATTGAAGCTTTCTCACAAATCTTTCTAATTCTCGATTTTCACGACGTTATTTTAATATTTACAGAGTTATTAAGTTGGGTACATTTAGCAGCAAACGCTGTTTTCATACTCAACCTAAACATTTTCGAAATCAATTCAAAGAATCATTATACCAACTTCTTAACGTGAATTTATTTTTGCAAGCCGAGTGGTTAGCGCGCTTAGCTACTGATCTAAGGGACCTGGGTTCGAGCCCCGGGTAAGGCGGATGTATGTGTCGTTTTTCTGCTGAGGTCCTGCCATCCTCTCAGTCCTTCTACTACGGCATATAAACTGACAGGCTCCTGTCAGATCTCTGTGACAAGCAGCTGCTTGAGTGGGTATTTATTTTTTTAAGCAGTTTATAGCAGTAATTATAATTTGTGTATCAGTGAGGTTTTGAAGTAAATTGTGTTAATCAGTGATGCTGGTTGGTTGGTTGTTTTGGGTTTTATGGCGCATTGGCAACTGGGCCATAATGCGCCAAACAAAAGACAACATAAAAGATAAAAGAAGTGCAACCCGCAACCAAATTTAAAACAAATGAGCTAATTGTAAAAAAGTAAAACAACAAAGAACAAGTGTAAAAATACAAACTAAAACAATAGAATATCAGGTGTAAGTGACCTGGAAAATATATACAATGTATAAAGTGGTAAAATCAAATTCCAGTAAAATATCCACGTCAAAAATATAAGTTAAATCAATCCCAGGTGTAAAAGACCTGGGCTATACAAAATATTAGGTAAAATCAAAATCTATTAAAATAACCACAATATTTTAAAAAGGAAAAAACTGAGGGTAAAAAGCTATGATCGGTTAAAAGATGTCCGAGTGTAAGAGGCTCGGACGCAAAATCATGAAAGGTAAAATACAATTTTCGTTCATTATTAAAAGCTTCGCATTCGATTAAAATGTGTTTGATTGTTAAAATGGTGTCACAAAACTCGCACTTGGGTTCGTCGTCCGCCCGTAAAAGAAATGAATGTGTAATAAACGAATGACCCAAGCGGAGCCGAGCAAGTACAACTTCCTCCTTGCGATTCCTGCGGTAACAAGACTGCCATGGTTTGACGATAGGTTTGATCTCAAAGAGCTTGTTTGTAAGCTGTTCTGACCAAGATCTCTGCCACTGTGCCCGGAGCTCGGTGGAAAAACGCTGCCGGAAATCCAGATAGGGAACCGGCAACGGAGAGTCGGACAGGGGCGTGGCTGACCTGGCAGCAGAATCTGCCAAATCATTACCCCTGATTCCGACTTGACCGGGCACCCAACAGAAGAGAATCGTGGTGGTGGCTGCCAGACGATGGAGCTGCTGGCGGATCTTGGAGAGAACAGGGTGAGGCCAATGCCTCACGGAGATCAAAGCCTGTAGCGAGCTAAGCGAGTCGGTGTAAAGCACACACCGACGATGATGCTTAGTCGCCACGTGGTCCAAGGCAAGGCTGATAGCGTGCAACTCTGCAGTGAAGATGAACACTGCAGTGGGATCTGGTCTGCAATGATTACATCACAGCAGACCATGGCCGATCCCACCGAAGTGCCGGACTTCGAGCCATCTGTAAAGACAGGCAAGAATTCCGGGTGCTCAGCACGATGGCTGGCAAAGAGTTGCCGGTACACACAGTCGGGTGTAAAGGCCTTCCCCGTCCTGCACAGGGAAAAATCGCAGGTAGGGGAAACAGCGAGCCATGGTGGAATTGGCTCAGCTGTCGACTGTGCAACGCTATCGAGACTGGTGTTGATGTCTCTGAGGTAGCCTCGGACTCGCAAACCAAAAGGACGAATGGCAGTCGGCCGATTATTGTAAAGCATTTCCCACTTCGGACTGAAAACGCAGTCCCAAGTGGGATGGCCAGGCAGGGATCGCAATTTAGAAGCATATTGTAGGGACAACTGCTGACGGCGAACAGATAAAGATGGTTCGTCGGTCTCAACGTAAAGACTCTGGACCGGTGAGGTGCGGAAGGCTCCCGTGGAAACACGGAGGGCCTGATGATGGAGGGGGTCCAGCACCTTCACCACCGAATCCCGTGCCGAGTTGTACACCTGGGATCCGTAGTCCAGTTTCGATCGGACAAGTGCACGGTACAGGCGGAGCAAAGAACATCGGTCCGCCCCCCAAGAGAGGGAGGAGAGGACCTTGACGATGTTCAATGCCCGCGTGCACTTGGACCTGAGATGACGTATGTGAGGTAAAAAGGTCAATTTCCGATCGAATATGAGACCGAGAAACTTGGTCTCCGCCACAACTGGAATGATGTTACCCCCGAGCCGCAGCTCGGGATCCAGGTGAAGATTACGCTTGTGGCAAAAGTGCACACAAGCGGTCTTCTGTGGGGAGAATCGAAACCCGTTTGCCGTCGCCCAAACCGAAAGATTGTTCAGGGCAATTTGCAGTTGTCTTTCAATGACCCTCATGCTGGACGATGAGCAAAAGATGCTAAAGTCATCAACATAGAGGGCATTGCCTACTGATGGAGGAAGTTGTCTAGTTATAGAATTAATCTTGACAGCGAAAAGCGTAACACTCAGAACGCAGCCTTGTGGCACCCCCTGTTCTTGGGGGTATGGCCGCGAGAGAG
The DNA here is from genome assembly GCA_038380435.1 of Ryuthela nishihirai. Classification (NCBI taxonomy): domain Eukaryota; kingdom Metazoa; phylum Arthropoda; class Arachnida; order Araneae; family Heptathelidae; genus Ryuthela; species Ryuthela nishihirai. The sequence continues at coordinate 36,377,441 of JAWZYU010000006.1, forward strand.
TGTTACCGACACGGACACGAAAAGAGCGTGTCGATAAGAAGTTGGAGATGAAGATCGGCATGTGACCTCTCAAGCCGAAGCTGTGGAGGTCACGAAGAATGCCGAATCTCCAAGCCGTGTCGTACGCTTTTTCGATGTCGAAGAAAATTGACACCAGGTGCTCTCTTCTTAAAAATGAATTTCTGATAGCCGATTCGAGGCGTATCAGATGGTCAAGAGTTGACCGTTGCCTGCGAAAGCCACACTGGGTGTTGGAAAGAAGGTTGTGATGTTCTAAATACCAGATGAGTCTGGCATTTACCATTCTTTCCAACACCTTGCACACGCAGCTCGTCAATGCGATTGGACGATAATTGGAAGGAATCTTGGGATCTTTGCCTGGCTTGGGGAAGGCCAAGACGATGGCCTCCCGCCAGGAGTCCGGAAACTGCTCCTCGAGAAAAATGCGATTGAAGAGATGGAGCAGCCGATCCTTACTCGATGGTGAAAGATGTTGGAGCATGGCATAATGGACATTGTCCGGCCCTACAGCAGAGGCACGAGAAGAGTGCAGAGCAAGGCGAAGCTCCTCCGCTGTGAATGGCCTGTTGTAAGGCTCCAGGCCATTCGAGTGGAAAGACAGCGGAGAGCGTTCCGCCCTGCCCTTCTGGGCCAGAAACTCGGGGGAGTAAGAAGAAGAAGAAGAGATGGAGGAGAACGACTCCCCCAGAGTGTCGGCAATTGCTTTGGGATCAGCAATTGCCTGTCCATTGTGCTCCAGGATCGATAACGAGTGGGACGTGTAGTTCCCACTCATCTTCCGGACTTTATCCCACACGACCTTAGAACTAGTCGTGCGGGTGATAGAAGATGTATACTTGATCCAAGATTCCTTCTGGCTCTGGCGTCGGACGAAACGAGCTTTCGCCCTGGCGCGTTTGAAATTTTCGAGGTTGGGGGTTGTCGGATATCTCCGAAACACCCCCCAAGCCTTGTTCTGAGCCTTACGAGCTGCGGTGCAATCTGGATTCCACCACGGTTTCGGAAAGCGGGGAAACCGTGTAGAAGTTTGAGGAATTGTTGATGCAGCTGCATCTACGATACAGTCCGTTATCTCCGCTACTGCCACATTGATTGGCTCCTGGCTGACAGAGTGGTCATCGAGCTCAGAGAGCAGCTCGAAACCACCCCAGTCAGCCCGATCGAGCCTCCACCGCGAGACGCGTGAAGGGCTGCAAGGCCCCCCACGGGAGATGGTGCACACCACGGGGAGGTGATCGCTTCCATAAGGGTTGTCCTCGACCTCCCATGTAAAGAGTGGAAGGATCGAGGAGGAGCAGATGGTGAGATCAATGGCAGTGAAAGAGCGGGTTGGGGAGTGAAAGTAAGTACTGACACCAGTGTTCAACAGGGAGAGAGAAGGATCCAGGAGCCACTGCTCCAAGACCCCACCCCTCCCGTTGGTGTCAGCACTGCCCCAAAGTGGACTGTGTCCGTTGAGGTCCCCCATAATGAAAAAGGGGGACGGCAGCTGCGAGACGAGATCATCAAGCTCTTCCTGGAAGACGATGCTCCCAGGGGGAAGATATACAGAGCAGACAGTCAGCGAGAACCCCACGAAGAGACGGATGGCTACCGCCTCTAAGTTGGTGGTGAGGTTTACGACTTGGAATGGAGAATGGTTGCTCACGAGGATGGCGACACCCCCGCGAGCCGGACCATCTCCATCCCGGTCCCGGCGAACCAGTGAAAAGTGCCGGATCGTGGGATCTGTGACTGGCTGCAAGTATGTCTCCTGCAGGCACACACAGATGGGCTGGTGTGCCTGAAGGAGGGCCTTGATGTCGTCTAGATTCCTCTGGAAACCACGACAATTCCATTGTAGGAGTGTGGCCATCTCAGGACTTAGAAGAGTGGGCGGACGACAAATTTCTATTCAGTTTAACCGCCGCGGAGGACGGTTTACTGAATAGGGGGCGGTCGGTATCCATGTCCTCGGAATCGTCCGAGGGGCATGGATCGGTGACCGCCCTTTGAGGAGGAGTGATGGTTTTCTTTTTAGGCCCTGGTGGGGGCCCCTTCGGTTTGGAAGGTCTTGCTGTCTGAGGACGGGAAGGAGGAGGCCTTCCGGTGGAGGTGGAAGGCTGAGCTGCAGGAATGGAAACCGGGGTTGATGTCGAAGTCGACACCACCCTCGGTCTCGCCTGCGTGAGGAGGTACTTCGCAGCTGGCGAGAAAGACTCAGTAGGTGGTACACTGATGTCAGTCTGCACCGCAACCGAAGTCATTGGAACGATGGGCTTTCCAATGACTGCACTGGCATAGGAAACCTTGCCAGGCGGGGCAGGCGGTGCAGCAAGCTTTCTCGCCTCTGCATAAGAGATGTTATTTATGACTTTGAGGCGTTGTACCTCCTTTTCCTCTTTCCACTTCGGACAGTCGCGGGAGTACGCCGGATGTTCGCCACTACAGTTCACACAGCATGCCTTTTCTGCTGTGCAGTCAGGATCGAGATGATCCTTACTGCCACAGCGAGCACAGGTGGGCTTGCCCCTGCATGCTGTGCAGTCAGGATCGAGATGATCCTTACTGCCACAGCGAGCACAGGTGGGCTTGCCCCTGCATGCTGTGCGGGCATGACCGTATATCTGACACTGAAAACAGCGCAGAGGGTTCGGTATATACGGCCGTACCTCACAATGTAAATAACCTGCCTTGATGGAAGAAGGCAGGCGTGGCGTGTTGAATGTCATGATTAGCACCCGGGTGGGTGTTAATTTCCCATCACGGCGTGTTGAAACCCGGTGGACCGCTGTTACTCCTTGAGGTGTGAGCTCCGAGAGGATCTCCTCCTCAGTGACTTTGAGGAGGCCCCACTCGGTGATCACACCCCGAGAGGAATTCAAAGTTTTATGGGGAGTGACTTCGACAGCCATCCCACCAATTTCTTGGACTTTCAGGAGTAGTTCGGAGTGTTTTGAACAAGCGGTTTCAACTTGTAAGTCGCCAGATCGTAAGCGCTTTACGGATTTCGGTTCTCCCGCAAGACCTTTCAAACCTTTATTAACGAAAAAAGGGGACATGTCCCCAAGTACCTGATCACCCGTGGAGTGGATGATCAGGAACTTTGGGAACGAAGACACAGACACAGAAGACGACGGCAGAGATAACGTAGACGAGGAAGATGGGGGCTCACGTCGAGCCCTCTTGTTGGCGGCGATCGCATTATTTTCTTCATTCTCTCGCATGTTTGTTTTTGTGTGGTTCAGTGCCCGCTGTCCCCACCCTCCACGGAGCCCAACAAGGGGACGCCCAGTCGGGCGCCAGGGCTACGCAGGCACTATACCCACACAGACAGTGAGCCAAGCCCTCACAAATAAATAGAAGGAAAATAAAAAGAGAAACGTGCAGAACAAAAACGTTGTACACAAATGAAACAAAGCGCAAAAATAAGAATATTGTGACTGCCAAACTGGCAGCACAAAGAAAGGATAACGACAAAAGGAAAATAATATGTGAGGAGACTTGTAAACCTGTACCCGGACCGTGGGCAAGGTTACTCACCGCTCTGCACGGTTGACCCTAGCAGGACCTGCCCACCAGCCGATTGCTCCTGGGGGGGCCACCCCAGGAGCTCCCGTTTACCGGAAGCAGAGGCCAAAGCAGTGTATAGCAGAGGCCCCGGAATCCGCTGCCCAGCCCCGCGACGGACAGGCTCCCCAATGGCAAGACGGCCAATGGGGACCACGCCAGTCATGAGCTGAGGAGAGAAGACGGGGACCCCCGAGCAACTACCAGGATCCTCCTTTCCCGGGACACGGGTCTCCACGCACGGCAAACACGTGGGCGAGCGTTTAGGACCCTGTGAAGGTAACCGAGCCAGCGGAACCTTCACAGGGTGGTCCCCTCACCACGGACAGGCTCTCGCATCGAGGGGAATCAGTGATGCAGTTTTTAAAAGCTTCACGCTCCATAACTGTTTAAATATTAAAAGGATGTTGTTGAAAATCGCGAATTAGGTAGATATGAATGATATATTCAGTTTTCGTCCAATGACATTTCCCTTTAAGAAGGAAATGTCATTGATTGGAATCCTTTAAAAAATTTATTTCCCACATTATTTTCCTTTATTTCTGTATTACTTTATTTCTGTAATTATTTCTGTAAGTCACTTTTCATGTATATGAGGATTATTCGTCCTATATTTTAAAGGGCAGTCTTATATGTTAATAAAAAATTCAGAAAGAGTTTTTGTCCTTTATTTTTTGTTCTGTCCTTGAGCAGTATTATATTTTTGTTACCGAATAGAAATATTGCTGCCTTGCCACTAATTTTGATAAATTTTTCTTGCTATTTTTAATGAGATTGAGAAATAACTAATATATAAATAAAATATTTATAATTCCGAATTATTTAATCGTAATAAATTATTCAATAATTCTTATAATAATTTGAACTTTTAACGATTTAAAAGTTATTTTCCTTAACTTTCTGTGGGACGGGGGTGGCTCAGTCAGAAGCGCGCCAGGCTCGCAACCTGCAATTTCCAACTTGAAATCCCGCCTAGATCAGCTTTGAGATTTTTTCTCCACAAAAACTTCCTGCTCACGGTCAGTAGCGAACACCGATGAGCTTGGAAAGGCCGCCGTCCGTTGTATGAAACGTTACGCCGTGGCTCGTTTGCTGGAGAGAGACCCGTATTCTGTGCACGTGACACGCCAAATGGTCTTGACAGGAGACGCTGCATGGTCTGAACAGGCTGGATGGTCTTGACAGGAGGCTACCAGGTGTCTTCCAACAGCTGTTCCAGTGGGTCCCCTTCCGCAACCTTCTCTAAGCCTTCGGGGTCCTTGTGACTTGACCATTTAGCCCATTGTGTGCAAAATAGTTCCGCTGAGAGGTAAAACAACCCAACCTTTGAGCTGGACATTTTTGTACAGTCGCTCAAAAAAGTATCCGAATATTAATGCATAAATTAAGTGATCTGGCAACCTTCGTGTCACGTGACACGAAGGTTGCCAGATCACTAATTTCTAAAAAAATCGTTGCCAGATATTTTTTCTGAATTCTGTAAGCAACCATTAGTGTTCGGATACTTTTTTGAGCGACTGTACACAATGGGATAAATATCCAAGTCACAAAAGTCACCAAGGTAGCAGAGAATTTAGAAGAAGGTGACCGACTACACAACTATTAGGATACAGATGGTAAACTACCATCAAGGCCTTACAGCATGTTCTTTAACGTGCCCAAAGTATGGATCTCTCCTGCACGGATCACGGCCTAACATCGCATTCGACGGACGGCGGCATTTCCAAACCAATGGTGTCCAATTTTTGACTGAGGGCAGGTATGGATGAAACTATGTGGACTTGGATCACACCTGGAAAATGCAGATTACAAGGATTTGCTGTTTTACATAATAAGTATTTAAATCCGTTACTTTAATTATTAAATCGCCCGGTATATAAGATTTACAAAATCTAAATTGCTGTTAAAAACAATTTGCCCCTTTCCATTTTTTACAAATTTAATTGTACATTACTTTTTACACATTACTCATAAATAATTCATAAAGATAATTTCAAACGTAAAATCTTTCAGAAAACGTAAAATAAAAGTAGCTGTTGGATTTTTCTGTTCCAGGGCATTCCTGCAATAGATTCAAAGAGTGTCAAATACGAAACAAGGAAATAATTTTAATTAACAATTTTTCTTTTCGATTTTTATCTAGAAGATTGTTTAAGCAAAAATTAAAAAAAAAAAGGTTTTTGAGAGGATTGAAATTTAATTCCGAAGTGTAATAATTTACTCTGGGGATCTGTGAAAGCAATCATAAGAAACATAGTACAGTTTAATATCTCGCGAACTAGTAATAAAAGAAACGCAATATCACACACTCTCTAACCTTTCGTTTTCTCTTTAAGCCTTAGGGATCAATATTTATCCCTGAAAAGACATTCCAAACGAGATTATGCATCGAGATCGGAATATTCACGCCGGAAAGTAATTAAATCTTTTAATTTTTTAAGGAGTAAAAAAAGAGGGCATGTTTTTTGCATCTTCGACGGCATTTGTGTATAATTCTCATAAATCCATGACTTCTTTCGGCGGAAGTTAATTGTTTCCTAAAATTATTATTTAATCAATTCTTTGAAAACATCTGAATTTTCCTCTTTTAATGGTTTTGTAACATATAGCATCAGCGCAGGATCTAGGGTTTCCAACCTGGGATCCCTAGATCTCAGGGGTTCCCAACCCCTGGATTACCAACAGTAGGGAACGCAATCTGGGGTACGATGAATATTTGGTAAGTAACTAGATTATCTTACTGAAGTATTTTCAAACGATTTGAAAAGACCGACCTTGATTTGTTGCAAATTTAATGTCTCAGTATTTAGATGACACGTTAATAATCATGATTGCAGTTTCAGTAGAGCCAACTGTACTTCGCAGTAATAAGTCATTCTTTTGTACCTCTGAACTGGTTTTCTTACACCAAATTCGGGTTCTCATTCATCGACTGATGTAAATTTCCAAGCTACTGCATTGTGGCGCTGCCTATTAGCAACACCAACATGCAATCGGTTTACTAAAAGCCAAGGAGATATGGAAAAGGTTTACTAGAAGCCAAGGGGATACGAAAAAGGGTTTACTAGAGCGAATGGGGGTACGGAAAGGGTTTACTAGAAGCCAATGGAGTACGGAAAGGGTTTACTACAAGCCAATGAGGTACAGAATAGGTTTACTAGAAGCCAAGGGGGTACGAAAAGGGTTTACTAGAAGCCAATGGGGTACGGAAAGGGTTTATTAGAAGCCAATAGGGTACTGAAAGGGTTTACTAGAAGCCAACGGGGTGCGGAAAATGTTTACTAGAAGCCAAGGGGGTACGAAAAGGGTTTACTAGAAGCCAATGGGGTGCGGAAAGGGTTTACTAGAAGCCAACGGGGTACGGAAAATGCCAAGGTGGTACGAAAAGAGTTTACTAGAAGCCAATGAGCTAAGGAAAGGGTTCACTAGAAGCCAAGGAGGGTATCGGAAGGGTTTAGTAAAAGTCAAAAGATAGGAAAAAGTTTACTAAAAGCCAATATATATAGGAAAGGGTTCACTAAAAACGAAGGGGGTATGTTGGGTTGGGTTGTTTTACCTCTGAGCGGCACTTTTTTGCACACCATGGGCTAAATGGCCAGGTCAAATGGACCCCGAAGGCTCAGAGAAGATTGGGAGAGGGGACCCACTGGAACAGCTGTTGCGAAACAGATGGTAGCCTCCCGGCAAGGCCATCCAACGTGTTCTTTAACGTGCGCAGGGTATAGCTCTCCCACACACGGGGCCACGGCTTAACGTACCATCGACGGACGGCGGCCTTTCCAAGCCCATCGGTGTCCCCTACTGACCGTGGGCAGGGCGGGGAATTTTTGCGGAGACAAATCTCAACGCTGACCCAGATGGGACTCGAACCTGGGAAGTACAGATTACGAGCCTGGCCGCACATGGACCCCGTGTGCGGGAAAGCCATACCCTGTGCACGTTAAAGAACACGCTGCATGGCCTTGACGGAAGGCTGTCTCCCAACAGCTGTTTCAGTGGGTCCCCTCCTCCAACCTCCTCTGAGCCTTCGGGGTCCATGTGACCTGGCCATTTAGCCCATGGTGTGCAAAAAAGTGCCGCTCAGAGGTAAAACAACCCAACCCAACAGTCAGAGCCAACCAAATGAATGAAAATATGTATAATATTTGAATACTCTAACTGGGAAGAAATTGTCTGTGACAATCAAAGCCTTCGATAAAGGAAACTCTTAAATTTTGTTCTTAAAATGTTAAGTGGAATTAAGCGCGTGCAAGATTTCTTGAAAGCTGAAGCTATCGTTTGCAGTTGTTATAATCAATGTATCTTCGGTAGTGAATAGAATCTTGGCAACACTTATCTATCAACCATAAAGCAATGTTTATTTGAGGAAATAATAAAAGTAGCTTTCATGATTCATTATGGAAGTGCTCTGTTTTTAACGTATTGAATTTGGGAACGATTTTGTACATATTTTAAAAATAATATATTCCGGAGTATTTGAAATTAGAGCTCAAGGTCGTAGTCAAAAGCGTCCTTGTTTTGAAATTTTTGCTAATTTATTCATTAAGCAATTAAATAAAGAAAGGGTTTCGTATATTTTTAGAATATTATTGTTTGTGTATGGAAAAGGAAGAACTTTTCCAATATAATAGGATTGGGTAGGGTTGTTTTACCTCTGAGCGGCACTTTTTTGAACGCCATGGGCTAAAAGGCCAGGTCACAAGGACACCGAAAGCTCAGAGAAGGTTGGGGGATGAGACCCACTGGAACAGCTGTTGGGAGACATATGGTAGCCTCCCGTCAAAGCCATCCAGCGTGTTCTGTAACGTGCAAAGGGTATGGCCCTCCCGCACACGGGGCCACGGCTTAAAGTCCCATCCGACGGACAGCGATCTTTCCAAGCCCATCGGTGTCCCCTACTGACCGTGGGCAGGGCGGGGAATTTTGCGGAGATAAATCTCAACGCTGATCCAGCTGGGAAAGTCGTCTTAAGAAAAAATGAATTTATCCAATGTTTAAATGGGTGCAAGAAATACTATTGCTTCTCATGTGCATGATTTGCTGAGTCAAACTTCCGGAGAAAGGTAGATGGTTATGCTGCAATTGTATGAAACAGAAATCCTCTACAACAAAGGAGCTCAATGCTGCACGAACCGCCATGAACATACCACGTGGTGTTCTCGATAGCTGCGGCGGAGATCCTGCGCTCAAAGCGATAGACCAAGATCAATGCAGCAGAGAAGGTTCTGCACGTGGAAGTCTTGGGGCTCGCGTGGACGAAATTGCCGCTACGGTGATTCTTCGCAAGCAGAAATCCCCGTTTCAAATAGATTTTCGGTATTGGAAAGGGAGGAGAGTGAGTCGTGAAATCAAGTGGACGTATCTGAGTGTAATCTCAAAGATCTACCCGATGATTCAACTTCGATAAATTGACAATTTGCAGGCTTTTATACGTTAAACTAAGAGAAGACATGAGAAACAACACTAATGAAATGTATAAAGAAATTAAAGAAGCCGCAAAAACTATTCGATTTGATTCCAATTGCATAAAAGACTTATAGAAGAAATAGCTAATTTAAAATCAAATTTTGACTGTCAAAAAAGACAATCTTAAACTTCGAAACAAAAATAGGCACTTGCAAAAAGACTTAGCAGATTTAAAGCAGGACATCGACGATTTGCAACAGTACAGCAGAAACTCCAATATAGAAATAGCGGGTCTGCCAGAAACTCAGATGAAAACATCGGTTCTGTAGTAATGAATATAATTAGGATAATGCAGATTAAGGTGGATATCGGAGATGTAGTCGCACACAGAGTTCCTACGATGACAAAAGATAAAACCTATCACATTGCAATTGAAGATAAATGGATTTCAGAGGCAAAGAAGAAACAGATTAAGGCAAGCAAACTTAATAAGAAGTTTGAGGATAATTCTATTTATCTTCATGAACACTTGACACAACGAAATAAAAAATTGCTCTTCATGGCAAAGCACTTCAAATTAGAAACAACTATAAATTTTTAGGGGTTAAGGTGGTTAAGGACGGTAAAATATTTTTAAGAAAGGAAGAAAACTCCAAGATTAGAAGAGTAAGAAACGAGAGAGACTTAACGGAATATACCGGGCAAAATGGATGATTTAGTCTCTGATATTCCCGTGGCAGAGTGGTTAGAGCGCTTGGCTACTGATCAAAGGGGATCTGGGTTCGAGCTCCGGGTAAGACATGAATGTTTGTATTGTCTTTCTGCTGAGGTCTCGCCATCCTCACAGACAATCTGCTGTGCCATATTAAGTTTAAGGCTCCTGTTAGACCTTTGTGGCAAGCAGCTGCTTGAGGGGATATTATTCATTGCGAACTGGAATCATGTCCGTTTTTAATAGATATTGATGAAGTTAATAAATTCCATTCTTGTCATTGTTTTTTAAATTATACCCTTTTGCATGTGAATATCAGAATTTTGCGATTGCATTTCAATAATTTACTTGTAATGATGTGTCAGTTTCCAAATCTCATTGACGTTAAGCGAAATTTGGGTAAAGGATGATGAAATTGTAAATTATAAAATTGATGGCTATCAGCAATTTTTAGGAGTAGACAAGTAATAAATCAGGAGGAATTGTAGTTTATGCAAATGTTAAGAAGTTTAATTTTTATGATTGCAATGTTAATATGGAAACTGCAGAGAATGTTAATCTATATGACTGTAAAAAGGTTATATATTTATGTGCTATTTATCGTTCTCATGAATACTCCATTAGAAAATATATAACTGAACTTAGTAGCACTTTGCAAAATATTAAAAATAATAAGCTAATAGTAATTGGGATTATAAATCTTAATATATTAAGCAACAGCTCTGAGGTGTTAGATTATTTTCATGTAATGTCGTTAAATGGTTTAAAGTCATTTGTGAATATTATTACGAGATCAACTGTTTCCTCTCATACTCGTATAGATCATATTTATATTCGAGAAAAGAATGATAATTATACTTACAATACAGCTGTCTTTCAAAATGATATTACAGATCATTGTCCAATACTTCTAAATGTAAACGACAAAGAAATTTTTTAACCCAAAACAGTTAGTGAAAAGCTGTATAGATTATAATTTATTTGAGAAATATATTAAAGAATATAAATGGAATAGTAAAAGCGATGAAACTCATGATGTTAATGTATTAAATGAGAAATTCATATATATATATGATAAACGAGGCCAAGGCAGTAAGTACTTGCGTTTATAAAAACAATATTGTTTTTGGTCATACTCATAGGAGCAAAATCAAATGAATAACAAACGAAATTATAATTTTAGCCAAACAAAAGCAAAAATTATACATCAAATGTAAAAAAAAACACACGTTTGATAAATCCTTTGAAAAGCAATATAAATCAATAAGAAATCAATTAACAAATAAAACTAAGTATGCCAAAAATCTTCATTATTTAAGAGTTTTATAATTGTAATAATGATGTAAAAATAGCAATGGGCAACAGTAAAGAATATTTTGGGAATCGAAAAAAAAAAAACCTAGAGTATATCCTTCAAAAGATGTCGATGAAGATTTAGTAAATAAATTTAATATACATTTTAAAGAAGTTAACCAGAGGTATCAATGCACTACAAATAATTTTAGTACTGAAATTTACAAATATGTAAAGCATATAGAAAACTCAATGATTCTGTTTGAAGTAGATCAAATGTAACTAAGAAATATATAACAATTGAATAATAATAAATCTAATGGTCATGATGAAATAAATGCCCATATGTTAAAAATTGCTTTTAAATATAAACCTCATATCTTTTTAAAACTTGTAAATTTATCTTTTTCTATTGGAATTCTCATAGATGCTTTAAAAATTGCTAAAGTAAAGCCAATTTTCGAAAAGGGTAAAGATTCGGATTTTAATAATTATAGACCAATTTCAATACTTCCTATCTTTTTGAAAACAATCGAAAAACTAATGAAACAGAGATTAATTAAAATTTTATTGAAATAATTTCTTATCAATTAAACAGTTAGGATTTAGGGGAAAATGGCTACACAATATGCTATGTTACAACTTACCGACAATATCTATAATAGTGTAAATAAACTTTAGCCTTATTTATTGATGTAAAAAAAAAAGCTTTCTACACAATAAATCATGAAATTCTAATGCAGAAATAAAGTATAACAGGCATAAGGGGACTTGCATACATTTGGTTTAAAACATATTTAGAAAACAAGAAACAATACGTGGCTATAAATAAACTAGAAAATAATATGCTTGTTTTGAATGGTGGTGTACCACAAGGTTCTATTCTTGGGCCAGTATTGTTTTTAATATAAATTAATGATTTTTGCAATTTAAATTTATTCGGCAAAATCACAGCTCATGCTGTTGACCCAGCAAGACTGAACTCGACTGAAACTAATAATGAATTATTATTTTAAATTAACAATGATTTAAAAAGTATAAGAAACTGGTTTAGTAGCAATAAACTGGAAATAAATGTGGATAAAACTAATTTTATCTATTTTGGCTTAATGAATATAAGTAAAGAGATTGTCATAAAATACCATAATTCTGGTTGTAATTTGGTAAATGGATGTGTATGTAAAACTATTCAACAGGTCGAATGTGTTAAATATCTAGGCATTTATGTTGAACAAAATCTAAAATGGAAGAAACCTATAGATACAGGGTGTAAAAAAATTAAGAATTATCTTTTATAAGTTATATATTCTTAAATCATGTTCTCATAATAAGTGTTAATTTTAGTTTATTTTGCTTGGGTTTATTCAGTTAAAGCTATGGAATCACTTGTTGGGGAGGAGATTATATATCAAACCTACTCCCTCTAGTGAAATTACAAAACAAAACTTTAAAACTAGTATCAAATAGTAATATTTGTAATGTCAATTATCATTACATATGTAACGATAATTGACATTAGAAATATTATTACATACACAGTCGTATCAGAATAATATGACACCTACCATGCATATACTATGGTAGGTGGTCATATTATTCTGATACGACTGTGTATTACCCTTGAGAAAATTATATTTATATAGAAGTCTTTTATTTCTACATAAAAAAAAAACAATTGCATTGAAAAATGTCTCATCCCATATGATATCGGTAATTCAGCAAACAGGTTTCATTTTGTGAAATCAAAGAAAGAAATCAAACATAATAATTTTAATTTTATTGCATCAAAAATATATAATTCTTTACCAAATAGTATAAGAGAAGAAGAAAATGAATGCAATTTTAAGAAAAAAAAATTTTTTTTGACAAATATTGATATTGAAGATGCCTTTAATGTAATTTCTTAGTTTTTTTATCCATTGCCTGAGATTTTTGTTTACAGCAGAATTTTGTTTTTGCAATCTGTAAGAGTTGTATCATAACTCCTAGATTACAGTTGCATTGTTTCATTAAATGAAGTTTTGGAAGTTATAGAGCTTCGGATTTAGATTTTATTTTCATATCAAAATAATAGAAATTCCTATGTTAAGTCATTCACTAGATATCTCCAGCAGACCGTCAATGCGTCATTACAATGCAATAAATGGAAAATGCATAAATAGAACAGTTTTATTATTTAACAAAATGCTGCTAGTCAGTTTGTAACATAGCTTGCCAGTGTGTATAATCGCAGGATTTCGAACTTTGACACACAAATGGAATGATTATAATCTCTTTAAAAGATATAATCTCAGACAATATTCCAATCTAATAGAGTTTCGCAAAACATGAAATCATAAACAGGAATAGGCAAATTGTTTGTTGTTACCGAATTTGCCCTTAAGAGGTTACTAAATACTCTCCTAATCCGTTAATACCTCCTAATCCAAACAGATTCGGGACTAAGTATTAGAGAAATCTATTTGCAATAGTCTGTTCCTAATTTAGTTCTCCATGAATTAACACTGATATCATCAAGCGAAATCTAAGCATTAGATGGAGCATTTAGCCTACTTAAGTGCTAATGATCAGCAGTCGGTCAAGTAGCTTAATTTACTAGGTTCTGTTGATCATATGGAACAGGAAATGAATTCTGCATTGGTTTGTGAGTAAGAGGTTATTAGGAACTAAGGAGATGATCTCGTATTCCGTTATTGCGATGGGGCTTAGCTAATGTGTGTTTGGATATAATATTGTTACACATATTAATTATCCAACAAAGTAAAATATCCCATATCATGCATTTTAACTTTACCACTTAGATCTCTAGTCTCTATAAGATTACAAATATCTATTCTTCACTCCTCTGTTTGCGTATAGTTATCGTAGTTAGTGGGTGTTGTATTGTTTTACCTCTGAGAGGCACTTTTTTGCGCATACAATGGGCTAAATGGCCAGGTCAGAAGGACTCCAAGTGCACAGAGAAGTTTGGGGGAAGGGGACTCGCTGGACACCTAGGAGACAGATGGTAGCCTTCCGTCAAAGACCATCCAGCGTGTTCTTTAACGTGCATAGGATATGTCTCTCCCGCACAAGGAACCACGGCTTTACGTCCATCCGTTTGACGGCGGCCTCTCCAAGCTTATTGGTGTCCCCTACTGACTGGACAGGGCGGGAAGTTTTGCGGATATTCCTATAGAAAAAATACGAATATTCTTTTATTAAGATCCTATATTTTAAAGCGCAATATTTTATTAAATTACGAATTGAACTGTACCCGTCTCTTACCGCTTATCACTTTTAACATGAAATCTGTATATTCATGTCACTGCACTCAAGGCTAGTTTTTCCTGCCCTCAATTCCTTTGCGCAGATTCAACACGCATATATGTTGGTGTTATAATAAGGAAAAACGGTTAAATGCAGTATTTCCAACTCCGAAAGATGGAAATCCCGGTAAATGATTCATGGAGAGTCAACTAAAACCTCCTAATAACCACAGAAAAAAAAAAAAAAACATTTAATTAACCTATATCTTCTACATCTTGTTTTTGGCAGAGGAATAAATGATAATTTCCCGAGTTACTTTTTAATATGATACATAAGGTAAGAAAATGACCTGAACGGAAAAAGACGTAAGATTATTACTCCTAAAGTTCAGCAAATTGAGTTGGGTTGGGTTGTTTTATCTCTGAGCGGCACTTTTTTGCACACCATGGACTAAATGGCCAGGTCACATGGACCCCGAAGGCTCAGAGAAGGTTGGGGGAGGGGACCCACTGGAACAGCGGTTGGGACGGTCCTCCGGTCAAGGCCATCCAGCGTGTTCTTTAACGTGCACAGGGTATGGCTCTCCCGCACACGGGGCCACGGCTTAACGTCCCATCCGAAGGACGGGGGCCTTTCCAAGCCCATCGGTGCCCCCTACTGACCGTGGGCAGGGCGGGGAATTTTGCGGAGATAAATCTCAACGCTGACCCAGCTGGGACTCGAACCTGGGCCCTGCAGATTACGAGCCTGGCGCGCTACCGACTGAGCCACCCCCGCCCTCAGCAAATTGAAATAGTGGATTTGGCAGTGATGACCGATTCACGTAGGAATAGCATGGGAAGTATTTTCACTTCTACCAATTTTGGCTTCTCACCATTTTGGAAATTTTGAGTTAAAATTGGCCGTTTCAACTAGATCGGCAACCAGAAACACTCTGTCAAATCTTGGAGAGCCATCCGCGTTCTTGATGACTATTGATTTAAAATGACTAATCGGTTAGTTTTAGCTTCTAATGCTTGAATGCCTTTTTAATTTTTGGCAAGCATTAATATTTTTTTATTAGAATGCATTTTGTTTAAAACATTGAAAATTGTGAACCGCCCGTATCCGTGTTTTTGATTATCATGCGTTTGATACTTCTAATATTAAGAAGTTTTTTATATGTGGCAGTTCGATGATGTATGCAAACGTAAGACCTATTCAGAAACTTGCGTTTTCTGTTTAACTAGAGATAATATCATTGAAATTACTAAAGAAAACTAGATTTTTTCTATCATTCATTGTGGAACTATTGATATAAGATGCCGCACTGTCTCGAGTTCCATTCTATAAAATGCTGCATTATCAGGAGTTTCGAACTATAAGATGACCCATTACCAACAATAATTAACTAGAAGATGACTATTATCGAGAATTTCGAATTATAAGTGCCGCATTATCATGAATTCCGAAGTATAGGATGCCGCACTATCGAAAGTTCCGAAGTATAGGATGCCGCACTATCGAAAGTTCCGAACTATAGGATGCCGCACTACTGGGCATTATCATTGCTATCGGCACTATCGTACACTAATGGTCAGTACTTTTCATGTCAACGATATATCAATGAGATTCTGGTGCCCATTGTCTATCTTTCCTGCGGAGCTCTCCTGGTGCCATTCTTTAGCAGGATAACGCACATTGTCCAACAGTGTCTATGGGATGTCAACACCCTACTTTGGCCTCCTATGTTCCTGAATTTCTCCCCTATAGATCACACTATAGATATAGTTGACGTCTCTAAAATCGTCCACAGCCAGCACACTGCATTTACATTTGGAGGAAGAATAGCCGAAAGAACCTCAGGACACTATTAGGCACGTGCATGCATCAATGCTTCTACAACTGGCTGCATGCAACGACGCCAACAGGGGTGATACCCCATACTGAGAGCCCCGTATTGAGGGGCCCCTAAACACACCCTTAATATGTACGCAGGTCATTGTGTGATCAATTATAACTACCTTTTATAACATTCTCCACCACTCTGCTAAACTTCATCGAGGTTCGAGGCTTGCTTCACGTGCATAAGTTGCCACACAATCGGTAACTACTTGGGGCTCTTATTCTCTTTTCGAATCTTGTAAATCAGTATCATAAGTAAAACGCCAAAACTTTATTGCATATTGCAAATGATGTGCTTATGTTAGAAACATGAAATTTTGGTGGTAGATTGCGATGGTCAAGAGGTTTACACGAGCAGAAATAATTTTCTCTCCGTAGCCACAGGGAAGGGGTTGGGTTGAGTTATATTGTTTTACCTCTGAGCGGCACTTTTTTCACGCACAATGAACAAAATAGACAGGTCACAACGACCCCAAGGGCTCAGAGAAGGCTGGATGAAGGGCACCTACTGCACAGCTGTTAGGAGACAGATGCATGTTCTTTAACGTGCACAGAATATAGTTTTCTCGGACACGGATCTGCGGCTTTACGTCACATCTGAAGGACGGCGGTCTTTTCAATGCCATCGGTGTCACCTTTCTTATAGGTGCAGGCTGCGAGTTTAGTGGATATAAATTTTAACGCTGGTACATATAGGACTTGAACCTGAGAATTGCAGATTACGACCCTGGCGTTCTGCCGACTGAGTCGGTATGCGCCAGGCTGGTAATCCGCAGTTCCCAGATGCGAGTCCCAGCTGGGCCAGCGTTGAGACTTATCTCTGCAAAACTCCTCGTCCTGCCCTCGGTCAGCAGGGGTTACCGATGTGCTTGGAAAGGCTGACGTCTGTCGGATGAGAAATTAAGTGCGCTGAAGAGCCATACTTGTGCACCTTAAAGAACACGCTGAATGGCCTTGATCTGTCTCCCAACAGTTGTCCACTGAGTTCCCTTCCCCAACCTTCTCTGAACCCTCAGGGTCCTTGTGACCTGGCCATTTAACCATTGTGTCCAAAAAAATTGCCTCTCAGAGGTAAAACAACCCAATCATTTTTTTACTTCGAAATTTTTCTTTTCCTTCAATTTAATACCTTTTAACTGTCGAAATTTATTCTCCATTGCAAACGAGCATTAGATTTCGCCAAATTGGACATATCGATAAGTTACTCAGCTAATTTAACATATCGTATCATTTACAAATTCTGATCATCCCCGAAACATGTACCATCTGTATTTCAGATTTAGTATTTATTTCGAAGTCATTATTCTCATTCAGATGCATCCGAACTTCAGCGATTGTTTACAACTGCTCTCGGAGAAACTGAATCTCATGTTTACGACAGATGTCTCGTTTCTCACCACGTGGATCGATAAGTCACCATCGTCAAACGAACATCACTTGCCGATTAATAAAAAGCGATACCGCAGATGACGTCCGAATTGTTTGAAGAACAATGTGGTCATCAGGAAAACACATTGGAAGATGATCACGGAAACAGAAACCTGGACATTAGACATTCCATCATCATTATCATTAAGATGAGTTGTCTGTGGCGAGCTCATTATGACCGCAACCGAAAACGGTTTTTCAAATCCGATTTATTCGCAGATATTTGCTTTGTTATCCTCGTTTAATGTTGCCCCGTTTCGGAGCCTTTTAGACATGGTCATAGTTTTGTACCATACTTAGCGATCCTTCTATTCCAATAGTAGGTTCTCGACTTATTTCGTTAGAATGAAAAACAACGGCGTTAGCAGGAATGCGAATGGCGCATCATTATGGGGGGAATGTATGTAACTGAATCGTTTTGAATAATGGTGAGATCTTTCCAGATTGAACCGCTTCAAAGAAATGATGTAGTTCAAAATATTATAAGGCAGAAGAATATGTACGAAATTTCTCAAGCTCGCTTCCTATTCCGAAGTTTGATTGAATTCTGTTGTTTTAAGAAGGCATATTCGCACAGATAATTGATGTATAATTTTATCTCTTCCAAAGCAGGTATGGATTCTTTTTTTCGTTTGTCTCTCCGCTAAGGTTGGTTGGTTGTATTACCTCTGAGCGGCACTTTTTTTCACACCTTGGGCTAAATGGCCAGGTCACATGGACCCCGAAGGCTCGGAAAAGGTTGGGGGAGGACACCTACTGGAACAGCTGTTGGGAGACAGATGGTAGCCTCCCGTCAAAGCCATCCAGGGTGTTCTTTAACGTGCACAGGGTATGGCTCTCCCGTACACGGGGCCACGGCTCAACGCCCCATCCGAAGGACGGCACCCTTTTCAAGCCCATCGATCTCCCCTACTGACTTTCCGCTAAGGTCTCGCCTTCTTTATTCCTGCAACCTCCGTTCTGATTTCGGTGACAGAGGTGACACCGATGGGCTTGAGAAGACCGCCGTCCATCGGGTAAGACTTTAAGTGTGCAGGAGAGACATAACTATCCACAGGCCTGGATCTAGAAAAAAATTAAGGAGTGGAGGAAGTCAAGTGAGGCAATCTAGCAGCAAAAAGTTAAAGGGGGTGGGGTCAAGAGACCGAGACTTGTATTAGAGTATAACATTTCCCCCACCGTTCAAGTGGGGTAGGGGTGATTCAGTCGGAAGCGAGCCAGGCTCGTAATCTGCAGTTCTCAAGTGGTTCAAGTTCGAGTCCCAGTTGGGCCAGTGTTGAGATTTATCTCCACAAAACTTCCCGCCCTGCCCACGGTCAATTGAGGGCACCGATGTGCTTGGAAATGCCGTCGTCCGTAGAATAGAAAATTAAGCCATGGCCCCATGTGCAGGAGAATCATACCCTGTGTACGTTAAGGAACACGCTATATGGCCTTGACGGAAGGCTACCATCTGTCTCCAAACAGTTGTTCCAATGGGTCCCCACCCTCAACCTACTCTGAGCCTTCGGGATCCTTGTGACTTGGCCATTTAGCCCATGGTGTACAAAAAAGTGCTGCTCAGAGGTAAATCAACCCAACCGTTTAAGAGATTTCTAAATTTCGTGAAATATGCAAGTTTAATAATTTTCCCTCCGTTACCCTTACTAGCATTCTCAATGGGGGGATATGGCCCCTTGGCCCCCTCCTACTAGATTCAGCCTGCAGCCGTGTCTGAGAACTTCGATGTTTTTGACGGTAGGCTTTCATCTGTCTCCTAACAGCTGTCCAGTTATCATCTTCTCCAAACTACTCAGAGCCCTTAAGGTTTTTGGTTACCTGGCTTTTAACCCATTGCTTAGGAAAAAGTTAAGACAACCAACGTGTCTTAACTCTGGATGTTTTCACAAAAGTGAAAACGTCCATAGTTAAGAAACCCAACCATTTTCATGCTGTTTCCTTCTCAAATACTTCCCATTTTTCACGTGATTTTCGTTCCTTGTGTTCGTGGTATCATGATATGAATTATGCTTTACTGGACCGGATTAGGACCCCTGGTGCTTATGGACCGATGTGTCTGGGTTACCTGCAGCTTTATCAGACCACTTGGACGCCGTCATATCGCAGTTGTTCCCAGACAACAATAGAAACTTCCAGGACAATAATGACTATGTCACGGAGACCGGGCTGTAGGGTGGGTTGTTTTACCTCTGAGCGGCACATTTTTGCACAAAATGGCTAGGTCACAGGGACCCCGAAGGCTCAGAGAAGGTTGGTATCGTTTCAGTGTAGGGGATCCACTGGAACAACTGTTGCAAGACAGATGTTAGCATCCCATCAAGGCCATCAAGCATGTTCTTTAACGTGCATAGGGTATGGTCCTCCGCACATGGGCAACGACTTAACATCCCATCCAAGGGATGGCGGCCTTTCCAGGTCCATCGGTGACCCTACTGACCGTGGGTGGGTAGTTTTGCGGAGATATATCTGAACCCTGAGATAGCTGGGACTTGAAACTGAGAATTGCAAATTACGAGCCTGGCACGCTACCAACTGAACCACCCCCTCCCACAGACGGACTGTATATGAATGATCAAAGAACATCATCATTTTCTGGCCACCGAATACCTGTGGAATACTCTGGAACGTGAAGTGAGACAAAGGAATCTGCTGCTGTACATCTTTCAGTAACTGTGGGATGCCTTGCAGACTTCAAAGGTACAGATCCCTCTATCCAACGTCTTTCATATACAGTGGACTCGATGCCAAGGCGGGTACGGGTAGTTAGTTATACGAATGAAAAGTATAAATATTATATTATATTTTTATAGGAACGAAAAGTAGACGATATTAAGTAGGTAGTTATAATTCAAAGATCAGTCAAAGATCACTCACATAATACGAATTTTGTTCTTCATGTTCTAATCGATTATATAGGGTGTTTATAAAGTCGTCAGCATGACGACTGAAGAGAGAATAGCGGTAGTTGAGGCACGTCTGCGAGGTGTGTCCTTCGAAGGAGTGAGACAAGAGTTCACTAAAAAATTCGATAAACCACCTCCAACAAGGGAAGCAATCAGATCCCTGGTGAACAGATTTCGGAGGACAGGGAATGTTCGTGATGAGAAACGTTCTGGTCGACCTCCAGTATCACCAGAAACTGTGGAACGCATCGAGGATGCAATCAGTCGTAGCCCTCGTGCATCAACAAAGAGACTAAGCAGGGAGCTTGATGTAACGCAAACAGTTGTTTGGAAAACCCTACGTTTCACATTGAAAAAACGGTGTTATCATCTACAGATGCTTCATAAGCTATACGAGGAGGACTATGTAGCTCGTGCGGCCATGTGTAGTGCTCTTTTGGAAGCCGTGGAACGAGAAGATCTCATGAACAATATTTTGTTCAGTGATGAGGCGACGTTTCACACGTGTGGACTTGTCAACAGGCACAATTGCAGGATTTGGACTGACCAACATCCACATCAACGTCTGGATTGGGTCAGGGATTCTCGAAATGTTTGGTTGGGCATCACAAAGACCAAGGTGTATGACCCTTTCTATTTTTCTGAGAGCATAATTACTGGCGACATTTACCGGGATATGCTGGAGATCGTTTTGGTGCCTCAACTTGTGTCTGATGGAATTATCGACACTGATGTCTTCCAACAAGATGTGCCACCCCATTTTGCAAAAATTATCCGTGACTACCTGCATGAAACCTTTCCGGGTAGGCGGATCGGAAAAGTAATTTTGGGCTCCAAGGTCACCTGACCTCACACCTGATTTTTTTGTGTGGGGTTATATCAAATCAGAGGGGTAAAGGTGAAAATTAAACAATAAGAAGCGGATCACAGCTGCAGTGACTAAGTTTACACCTGATATCTTGGAAAGGGTTCACCGTACTACCATTGGGATAGTGATTTGTAGTTGGGATTTGTGTGTTGATATACAAGGTGGTCATGTTGAATCGTATTATTGTTTTGTTGTTTTCATGTTTTTGATTCATTTGTAATAAAAGAAAGTTATTAAAAGGTTTGTTCATAGAAATGGATAGTTACTTTATAAACGCCCTGTATTAAAAATGAATAAATAAGATCACAGTGAATAAGATTCAAAATGAGTTGCGTCGTATATTCATGGCAAAATCATTCAAGAAAAATCATTTCGTGAATTCTATGCCAAGGTGTAATCTGTCTTTGTAATCTATTGGGTCTTGCAGTAACAATGCTTTAGCGCGTGTAACATTCTAATTTACACCATTTCAGGCAATGTTGTAAGGTAGGTAGCCACGAGAGACAAAATCGGGAAGATTCGTAGTCATCATCATCATCCTCAAGCAGCCACGTGCTACGGAGGTTCAACCAGACCATGCAATTTAGTTCTCCAAGCAAGTCTGTCCTGAGCTACATCTGCTGCATCTGTCCACTGCACACCAGTTCTAATAAGGCCCTGTTTGACATTATCTGCCCACCGCATCCTTGGTCTCCCCCTTTTTCTAAAGCCTTTAGGCACACTGTTCATAACCCTATTCACCAATCTATCATTATCCATACGGGCAACATGGCCAAACCAACGGAGTCTCTCTCTGCACAATATAGTCACAGCTAAGAAAAGAATTAGTCGCTCATATGGTAGAACAACTGGTGTGATGAGTAGGAGATATAAGTCCAAGTTCCACTGATGGCGAATTTCATTTTTCTACAAACTTATTTCTAGGGGACGGTAGTCTACCAGTACTTTTTTATTTGTGAAAGTAAGTAAAATAATTCATTGGCAAATATTTTTAACCACGGAAACATTTGTTTTTTGGTTTGTGCTCAGTTTCAAAAATATTATTATTATTGCAACATCAGGGACGTATTAGTATTACAACTTCAATCTTTTATTATATTATTAAGTTAATGATATTAAATCATTTCTTTGTGGTATTTTAGTACAGATCTATGCAGCCGTTCAAAAATATCCCTACCCAAATCACGATACTAACACGACCTTACGTTCCCGTTCATGGAGCATTGTAGCATGATATTGCATTCTTAGTTCCCTCCATATCAAATCACGGGGCCAGTCACTGTAGGTGGCAAATCTCGCTTCATGCATGGAGAGCACTCTGCAGTTCCTAATTTTGCAAAACTCCTCACTCTTCCCTCGGTCAGAAGGAAACACATATGGGCTTCGAAAGGCTGCCGTCCATCGGAGGACGTTAAGCCATGGCACCGTGTGCGGGAGGATTATATCCTGTTGCACGTTAAAGACACGCTAGATGGCCTTGATGGGAGGCTATCATCTGTCTCCTAACAGTTTTTCGGTGGCCCTCCCCCAACTTACTCTGAGCCCTCGGCGTCCTTGTGACCTGGGTATTTAGTCCATTATGTGCAAATAAGTACAGCTCAAAAGTAAAACAATTCAACCCATATTACATGATGTCTGCAACAATTTTGTATGGTCCTTCCTGTGGTATGAGATCGGGCATGTACACCACTGGCCGTCTAGCTTACAGGCACACCTCTTGAATTCTTCGGCGTATGATATATCGCCTTCCACTCCTTGCTACGAAGTCGTATCACAGTTGACCTGATGTTGACATCCTGCTCCTCCGTGAACATAACATTAAATAACGGCCTTCCCTTGGAATTTTTACCCATCATCGTCCACTACTGAATTGTTTCGATACGTTATTTCCTTGTTGGAATCTCTGCCAAAGTTTATGTACTTCTAAACGACCCACATTAAGTGACCTGGCAACATCTATTTGACTTTGGCCTGTTTCGAGCAGATTTGTAGCTGACACCACATTTCTTCTGATAAATGATGTTTAGTAGACATGCCCAACAATTCTACTATCTCGACGACCCCACCTCACAGTTGGTAAAACGGGGCGGGGGTGGCTCAGTCGGTAGCGCGCCAGGCTCGTATTCTGTAGTTCCCAGGTTCGAGTCCCAGCTGGGTCAGCGTTGAGATTTATCTCCGCAAAATTCTCCGCTCTGCCAAAGGTCAGTAGGGGACACCGATGGGCTTGGAAAGGTCGCCGTCAGTCGGATGGGACGTTAAGCCGTGGCCGCGTGTGCGGGAGAGCCATACCCTGTGCACGTTAAAGAACACGCTGGATGGCCTTGACGGGAGGCTCCCATCTGTCTCCCAACAGCTTTTCCAGTGGGTCCCCTCCCCAACTTTCTCTGAGCCTTCGGGGTCCTTGTGACCTGGACATTTAGCCCATGGTGTGCAAAAAAGTGCCGCTCAGAGGTAAAACAACCCAAACAACTTGGTAAAACCGGGAAAAAGATTCGAAATGACCGCTTGTAACGTTCGACCCATTTGGATATACCGCTGCCAAGCGCTATTCATTTGCACATACAGTATATTATGAACTACACGTGACTTTCGCGCTTTTCTATCGTCGGAGTATTACGATATATCTTTTTCTATATTTGTTTTTCAATTTGTGGAAATTAGTGTATTTCTTATGAGATTTGTTTCACAAACTATAAGTGCTATAAGAGCTATGAAGCTACATGACTCATGCACTGGCGTCGCCGAGAATGATTTTTTTTTTTGGAGAGAGGAGGCAAAAGATTACCAATGTTATATCATATATAATATATATCGTATCATTATATCATATCTTATCACCGGGAATGCATATGGTTTTGACAGATATGATCTAGATTACACCAATGTCATTACATGAAATGAAGGAGGAAAAATGAATAAATAAAAAAGAAAATTAATAAAATGATAAATGATTCCGAATAAAAACATCACTTTTTCGTCAACCGCTGAAATAATATTTCTTTAACATCACAAATTTTACTTAAGTTAACAATTTCTCTAGGAAGCACGTTAAATAGGTAGGGAATTTGATATTCTTTGGAATTTCGTCAGTAATTATTATAAAATTTTGGTTGTTTCAAAAGAAAACCCTTAGCCTTCTCTAATAAACTTATTGCGGCAAATATTTTGCTTATAGGTATTACTAGAGAAGTTATGGATAACACAACCAAACACATATAAACTTTCAAAAGTAAAATTTTGGACAAACTAAATATATTATCTTTTGATTAAGATAATTTTTAACTTCTGAATTACACAATCCTTTTAGTAGACTAATTTTTATTCTTTTAAGAATATTTTCTTATAGGCTGTCCCATAAACTGTTATTCCATATCTAATTATAGATTCAAGAAGTGCTGTAGATAAACTAGATGTGTATCAACAAACAAGTTTCCTACTTTTATATGCTACAAATCGTAGCCTTGAACACATCCAGTCAATATGTTTATTCCATTTCATTTTCGAAATCATTTTCAAGCCTAGATAAATTATTTCGTTTACTTCTTCTATTTTAGGACAATTGCGTATATCAGGTAATAAACCATCCAACATAGAATATGTGATTCGATGTCTAGTAATACTTCTATTAAGTGTAGGTTGTTGAAAGCCAATACACATAAATTTAATTTCGTTCTAGTTTATACTCAGTTTGTTAAGAGCAAACCATTTAACTGCTTTATTAAAGTCATTTTGTAGATTGCAAATAGCGCATTCTAAATCTGAGTGGAAGTTGATTAGCACTATATCATCAGCATACATATAAAATTTACTATTGAAATTAATATTAGCCAAATCATTTATGTACATATATTTGAAATAGGATAGGGCCGAGAATAGTTCATTGTGGAACAAACCATTCAAAAATATTCCTTCTAATACCAAGTAAATATAATTTTCGTAGCAAGATGTCAATGTCAACGGAATCAAATTTATTTAAGTCCATAAATACCGCAAAGCATTTCTTTCCTATATTTAGATTAATATTTATATTATTTATTAATTATAAGATTTTCCAAAAGGCATTTCGTTCCCATACCTTTAAGGAATCGAAATTGCTGACTTGATACAAAATTTATTCTATTCAAAAAAATTTGCAGGCGATCTCCAATGTATTTTTCCATTATCTTATCGAAAATTGGTAATAGTGTGATTGGTCTATAATTAATGAAACTATTTTTTTATTCACTTTTATATACCGGACGAATAATTCCAATTTCCATAGCTATTGGTATTTGCGAGTTTTCAAAAATTTTATTTATAAGAATTGTTATTACATGCACAAATTGCATTTACTTTCCTTTATGTATTTTGGTTTAATATTATCAAATCCAGGAGATGAGTTATTTTTTAAGTAATCTATAATATTGGTAGCATCGAAGTTACTAGCTAGTGGAAAATGCATAGAGTTCTTATTTATGTAACATAATTCGTGAACCTTATCTGATCTAGTATTCTTCGTTGCAAATTCTGTTTGCATCTCACTAATAGTTGTTAGAGAAAAATTAACAAATTTTTTTTAAATTTCTTTTGTAGTATTTTATCTAAATCGTCTTTCAACATTTTCGTCGATTGACATCCTTTTTTTATTATAAAAAATATCATTAATTCCCACAACCGCGTATTATTATCTTTATTAATTGCTAATTTATTTGAATGAAATATGCGTTTTTGGTTCCTTATAATGGTGTTTACCCTATTTCATTCCATTTTATGTAAATCATAATTTTGTTTATTATTAACATTATTTTATATATTTTCCATAATTTATCTCTATTTTTAATTGCTAAAATAATGTTTTCAGTAATCCATTCTTTCTTTATTGTCTTAGTTTTACAATTATTCATTTGTTTAAAACACAGGAATTTTCCCGAATTTCATCAATTTTACTTAATATTTTCTGATATTCTAATTCTGTGCTCATTTCTTCATCAACTCTATCATTCCACTGTATCATTTGCAATTTTTGAATAATAAGAGTATCATTATAAAAATTTTTTAAACTTAGGGTTGACTCCTCTTTCAAAAATGTAACCTCATTAGAGTTAATAATCTTTTTCAAAATCTTAATTAAGATGTCATAATGGTCTGGAAATTTATTTTTATATATTTTACTTTTAACATCAAAACTGCTTGTTTTAACCAAAACATGATCAATTAACGTCCTTGTAAATTTAGTTAATGTTTCGTCCTCTCTAGTAAAATCCTTAACGATTTGTTCTAATCCAAATTCAATCAAAGTATTTAAATACGTATCATAACCATATTCATTAGTATTTGTCACATCAATATTAATATCATCTACAAATATAAAATTTTTAATTCCTGCCTTTTTTAATGAATATTCATAAATTTCTTTTAGGAACCAGTTAATATTTTTACTAGGTGATCTGTAAAATGCGATGATATTAATTTCAATATTATTAATTAATAATTTAGTAATTATTGCTTCTGTTGATTCTCCAACAATTTTATCCAGTTATACTAAATTAATTTTGTTTAGATAAAAAATGATTATACTGCGTTGTTTATTTTCTTTTGCCTTTAAAATAAGCTTGCTATACCCTTTCAATATTAAAAGTAGTTGATTCCTGTTCAGTTACCATAGTTTCAGCCAAATGATCAAATCCAAATGGAATTCCCAATATTTTTTCAGTGATCTAATATTTAAATACATCAATTTTAATAATTTATCACCCGACTTTGAAATCAAACATTAACATCAGTTAAGTCATCACAATGCAATTCTTTATCTACCTCATCATTCTAAACAATATCCGGCATAAACATTAAAAGAAGCAAAAAAAGAAACTGGTCAAGAGGTTTACATTAGCAGCAATGATTTACCACCATAAACCCAGGGGAAAGGGTTAAACAAAGGCAAAATATTTTAAAGAGAAATATAAAATTTTGTTGTTGTTTGGGTTGTTTTACCACTGAACGTCAGTACTTTTTGGACACAATAAGCTAAACGGCCAGGTGACAAGGACCTCGGGCTCAAAGAAGGTTGGGGTGAGGACCCCACTGGACAGCTGTTAAGAGACAGATAGCAGCCTCCCGTCAAGGCCATCCAGCGTGTTCTTTAAAGTGCACAGTGTATGCTTCTCCCGCATCCAGAGCCATGGCTTAATATCCCATCCGACGAATGGCGACTGTCCATACCTATCGGTGTCCCCTACTGACCGAGGACAGGGCTGAAAGTTTTGCTGAGATATATCTCAAGCTGCCCACGAAACTGGAAACTGTAGATTAAGAACTGGCGCCCCCCGACTGAGCCACCCCAGTCCCTATCTTTGAAAACAATCATATCAAATTCACTCTAGTCGATATTCTTCTAGTTCTTTTGATGATGATTCATAAATTTTAACAATACACAAATCAATGATAGGCATCATTCAATAGCCATGGTACGGCATTAAATGTTTCTCAATTTATCTTAAGGACTGGCAGCATAATGAAATGCTACTATGATGCCAACTCAAACATTTCCTTCTGCCTGTTAGCTGAAAAGAAGGTTACTAATATTATTTCTCCACCTTAAATATTCATCGGTGACAAACTTTTCAAGGTTGTTCTTAACAACCTTCATGGAATCATGTCTTGCTATAATACATAAAACAAAAGGTCTTTAACTGCATTGTGAGCCCTTGTTGATGTTCGAATATGAATTATGTAAAAAGGACGATAGACTCGCAGAAAGAACAGAACACTTCAAACGAATTGTCGTGGGAACATTTGCACATTAAATGTCTTTAATTCGTCGCTAAGAGTCTATGCATTTGCATTACAAATGTCATATTTTGGTCTCCCTGACGTCAAATAATGGATAGGAAATTTTTTTTTCGACACAGTTGTGGTTAGCCTTTTTTTTTACGTTTAAATACAACAGCACATTAAATGAACTTTGTAAATTATCTAAAAGTACTATGCATTTTAAATGTGTAGTAATTTAAAGCACGCAGATAACATTAGAAGATTAATCTGCGAGTACTGCATATTTATAAAGGCAAAATTGCTTTATGTGATATTTGTAGCAGAAAAATTACGTGAAACAGAAGGATATATACACAGAGACAATTCGTTTGCGTATCTTTAGGACCCGAATTTTGAATACTTTGGAGAAAGTAAAATTACTTTTACTTCAAAATAATTGCAACAGTAAACTGTAAACATGCATCGTTTTCCGCACGTAATTGAAGATGATTGGATTGTTTTACCTCTGAGCGGCACTTTTTTGTATACAATGGGCTAAATGTCTAGGCCACAAGGGTCGGTAGCTGCCCAGAGTCGCAATCTGCAGTTCAGGTTCGACTCCCAGCTGAGCCAGCGTTGAGATTTATCTCTGCAAAACTCTCCGCCTGCCCACCGTCAGTAGGGAACACCGATGGGCTTGGAAAGGCCCCCGTTCGTCGGATGGGACGTAAAACCGTGACCCCGTATGCGGGAGAGCCACACTTTGCATCTTGAAGAACACGCTGGATAGCCTTGAAGGGAGCCTACCATCTTCTCCCAACAGCTGTTCCAATGAGTCTCCACTCCCAGCATACTCTGAGCCTCCGTGGTCCTTGTCACCTGGCTATTTAGTCCAATGTGAGAAAAAAAGTGCCGCTTAGAAGTAAACAACCCAACCCAGGTCTCAAAGAATATTGAAAGAAACCAACTTGGAAGCTGTTAGGAGACAGATGATAACCTCCCGTCAAGTCCATCCACCATGTTCTTTAAGATGCACAGTGTATGACTCTCCCGCACATGATGCCACGGTTTAACATCCCATCAGACGGACGGCGACCTTTCCAAGCCTATCAGTGTCCCCTACTTACCAAGAGCTGGGAGAGGAGTTCTGTGGAGATAAATGTCAACACTGGTCCAGCTTGAGCTTAGGAAGTGCAGATTACGAGCCTGTCGCGCTACCGACTGAGCCAACCCACGGTCTTGAAGCCTACAGCGCTCAGCGTACTCCCGAACCCTCAGCTCTCTTTGTCAGTCTGCGCATGCCTATAGGTACCGATTTCCACGTTTGTAGTCCACGTGGATCGTGGTTAGATGGAAATAAGACCTCGGTTCGACCTGTTGTCATACTAATTACTCTACCACACAAAAACATCCATGTGATGTCTCTGTGCTAGACTGTTGCGAAACACTCTACTAATATTAACACAAAGCTTGCTCAACAGAAAACAAGTGGCGCATAATTAAAGTCAGATTTTATAGTACCCTCCGGATATAGGATTTAGTATTTCTTCTGTGATCTAGTACCTGAAATTACCTCTAGGTGCAGTTCTCAGATCTCTGCTACTTCTGCATCATAGTTATAATTTGCGTTATCGTCCTCCTCCCCCCCACACACACACTCGCATCCCAGCAGGACCAGTGTTGAGATTTATCTTTGCAAAACTACCCACCCTGTCCTTGGTCAGTAGGGGACACCGATGGGTTTTAAAAGGCCGCCTCCCGTAGGATGGGACGTTAAGCCGCGGCCCCGTGTGCGGCACAGCCATACCCTGTACATGTTAAAGAACACTCTGGATGACTTTGACGGGAGGCTACCATTTGTCTTCCAACAGCTGTCCCCTCCCTCAACCTTCTCTGAGCCTTCGGGGTCCTTGTGACCTGGACATTTAGCCCATTGTGTACAAAAAAGTGGCGCTCAGAGGTAAAATAACCCAACCCACCCCGAGTCGCTCTCTTACAATCAATTATTATACGAGGATCAAGGCAATTTATTTTAGAAACAGGTTCACACTATTTTGCAATGTAATTATCGATACACGTAGTTTGCAATGTAATTATCGATACACAGTTTTGCAATGTAATTATTGATACACCCTCTCGATACACGTAGTCCAACGGTTGACAAGTTTTGTGATTCCATCAGAAAAAAAAAGTTTCTTGCAAAGAATGCAGATAATTATGCAACGCATTTTGAACGTTTGCCCATGGCTAACATTCAGTTTAGTACAAATATCTTCCAAAACAATCCGTCGGTTCTCCTGAACAAACTCATTAACTCTTTGCACTGTATCAGGTGTTTCTTCTTCGACTGCTTTACCTGGTTAACGTTCATCCATTACACTTGTGCTACACTTTCCGAAAAGGTCGCTCCACTTGTTCATATCTTTCGATTT
Organism: Ryuthela nishihirai; assembly: GCA_038380435.1. NCBI lineage: Eukaryota > Metazoa > Arthropoda > Arachnida > Araneae > Heptathelidae > Ryuthela > Ryuthela nishihirai. The sequence goes on from JAWZYU010000006.1 coordinate 36,407,915, forward strand.
CGGATGTTTTAACTCTGAGCGTACTTTTTTTGCACACTATGGGCTAAATGGCCAGGTCACAAGGACCCCGAAGGCTCAGAGAAGATTGGGGGAGGGGACCCACTGGAACAGCTGTTGGGAAACAGATGGTAGCCTCCTGTCAAGACCATCCAGCGTGTTCTTTAACGTGCACAGGGTATGGCTCTCCCGCACACGGGGCCACGGCTTAACGTCCATCCGACGGACGGTGGCCTTTCCAAGCCCATCGGCATATCTTTTGATGATAAACAACTGCCCTCATTATTGTGCACACATTCTGCAATAAATTCGATTCCTTTTGTTCAACTGTCGTACAATCGGACAGAGTAGCCGCCATTTTAGCATTAAACTGTCTTATTAAGTATGATCAACTTTATACGGAAACTATGAGTAACTATATGTTCATACATGCAGTAATGAGGGTATGCAGAAAAGATGACATATTGAGCACATATATTATCTCCACAACGTGCCATGGTATGTTAAGCAGTGGTCTCATGTACAGGACAGCCATACTCTATGTTCATTCAATTAGGAGTAATCCTCCTACGACATGTGTTCACCTCTTACGTGTGACACATGTCGTATGTGTCACACGTAAGACACATGTGACACATGTCGTAATGTGACGTTATCTCTCAATAGAAAATCACATAGGATGAAAGCTAAGTTTAATAGCTGCATGGCCTTGACGGGAGGCTACCATCTGCCTCTTAACAGCTGTCCAGTGGGTTCTTTCCCCCAAACATTCTTTGAGCACTTGGGTTCTGTGTGACTTAGCTATTTAGCCTACGTACGTAAACGGGCAAAAAATGCCGTTCAGAGATAAAACAACTCAAGCCACCCTCTGCAGAAAATTCTATCCAGAAAATCAATGACCATATAATAGAGAAAACAAAATAGCATTATTGAAAATACGTATACTTCCCCTAAGATGTATATTTGTAGTCTTTCATCCTATGGGAGAATGATCTAACTGTTTCCAAAAGAGTCGCTAAAGATAGCTCAGGAGCAAGCAGTATTATGTTCTCTTCTCATCAAATAACAGGTTATTTGATTGAAGACGGATTCCCCTTCTAAGTGAGTAATAACGACACACAAGTAAGAGGTGAACACATGTCGTAGGAGGATTACTCCTAATCCTCCAGAGTTCCTTTCGAGACAACTTATCATAATCTTCTCACTGTTGAGATCTCAGGTAGATGCTCATGTCATCTCTTGAGATGAATAAAAGCGAGCGAGGTGGAATCGAAGCGTGTCTTTTGTGATAAAGAGAAGACAGGTTGAAGGAATTTCCGTAATCGATCAAGTGGTAAAAGCATTTGCTTGACACAAGGGAAAGTGTACACTTGAATTACGTTTCACTACAGGTACTGGACAGGAAAATGGGAACCATTCCATGTTATCTCAATAGAAAATCACATTCAGAGTTCAATAGCTTCTTCAATATGATTTTTAATGAAAATTTCAATAGAAAATCTGAAAAAAAAATTATCTCAATAGAAAATCTGAAAAAAAAATTATCTCAATAGAAAATCACATTCAGAGTTTAATAACTTCTTCAATAGGATTTTTTATGAAAAATGTGTCTAAAGACAAATTAAAGATCTCAATCAAATATATCTAAACTTCGATTTTCAACAATATTTGTTCAGTATTAAAAGAGAAATGAACGCTGGAATTTAGTTAAAAGATTAGAGCTAAAAATTAGAGGTTAAAAGATCAAAGTTCATTCTAGTCAACTCTGAGTTCTGATTCCTAAATCTTTTAAGATATTACAGCTTTCATAACATAATGTAATTAAAATTAAATTATTAAATTTTGGAGTCAATTTTTTGTAGCCTATTAAATAACAAATATTATTTAAATTCGAGATTTAGATAGATCTTTAATTTATCTTCAGACATATTGAAGGAGTTATTGAGCTCTGAATGTGATTTTATATTGAGATAACATGGAACTGTTTCCATTTTTGTGTCTGACACGTGTAGATGACAAATATAATACGTATTACATCCAGTTCCAGACTATGTCCAGACTTTCTTCTATGTCCAGACTTTCAGTTCCACTTGGACCAGCGTTGGGATCAAACTTCCTTAAACCCTGACCTGCCCTCGGTAGAAAAGGGGACACCGATGGACTTGGAAAGGCCGCGTCCGTTGGATGGGACGTTAAGCCGTGGCTCCCTGTGTAGGAAAGCCATTTCCCTGTGCATGTTAAAGAACACGCTCGATGGCCTTTACGGGAGACTACCATCTGCCTAGTATCAGCTGCCCAATGGATCCCCTCTCCCAAGATTTCCTGCGCCTTTGGGGTCCTTGTGGCCTGGCCATTTAACCCACTGTGCGAAAAAAAAATGTGCAGCTCAGAGATAAAACAACCCAATCTACCACTGCTATATACACCAAAGAGCCAAAACATTATGACCACCTGCCTAATATGATGTTAGTCCTCCACGTGCCTACAAAACAGCTCTTACCCGGTGAGGCATGGAGGCTACAAGATTTCTAAAGGTGTCTTGTGGTAACCACGTTACCAGCAGAACTTTTAACTCTTGTTAGTTACATGGTTGAGCCTCCGCAGATCGGAGAAGCTGTTCCAACACACACCACAGATGCTCGATTGGATTGATGTCGGGGGAATTTGGATGACAGGGCAATACCTGGAAGTCTTCCTCATGTTCTCCGAAACATTCTTGAACAATCCGGGCAGTGTGGCATGGCGCATTTTCCTCCTGAAAGAAGGCACTACTAGAGGGATATACCATTGCCATGAAAGGATGTACCTGGTCTGCAATGATGCTTAGGCAGGACATTTTCCTGCACATGAATGACTGTACCCCGGGTTTCCCAGCAGAACATTGCACAAAACATTACACTTCCTCCACCGTCTTGTTTTCGTTCCACAGTGCATCCTGGTGCCAACACTTCCCCAGGTAAACGACGCACACATACCCAACCGTCCACATGGTGCAACAGGAAATGAGATTTATCGGACCAGATGACTTTCTTCCAATCATTCAAGGTCCAGTTTTGATGCTTGCATGTCCATTGTAGGTGCTTTCAACGGTGAACCAAGATTAGCATGGGCACTCGGAGCAGCCCCATTTTCAGCAGGGTTCGATGTACTGTGTGTTGTGACACATTACTCCCGTCACCAGCATTCAAATTACGGGAGAGTTGCGTCACAGTATCCCTTCTGTAGGTTCGTACCATACGAGATAGTCTTCGCTCACCTCTAGCATCGACGAGCCGTGGTCGGCCCACACCTTGCCAGCGTTTCGTGGTTTTTCCCCCCTCAGATCGCTTTTTGAAGGTACTAACCACGACTGACCGTGAGCACCCCACAAGCTTTGCCGTCTCGGAAATGCTCTGACCCAGTCGTTTGGCTTTTGTCAAACTCACTTAAGTTCACTGCATTTCTCATCTGAAGAACAGGAGTAACACTAATTAACAGAGCTCAGTATCAGATGTTATTTATACTATTTCATGACCTTCATACGCGCCGTCGTTTATCTGCAGTTGTTTCGATTTGCCTAAAGATGCGCTGGTCATAATGCTTTGGCTCTTCGGTGTATGCTCACACTTTGAAAAGGTACTGCCACATAGACCCACACTTTGAAAGGTACTGCCATATAGACTCACACTTTGGAAGGTACTACAATATAGACTCACACTTTGGAAGGTACTACAATATAGACTCGCACTTTGGAAAGTTGCAGTCATATAGACGCGTACTTTCGAAAGACAAAACTATACACCCTTCCCTTGGTCGGTGGGTGACACAGATGGGCGTTGGAACCTGTGAACGTTAAAGAATACGCTGGATATCCTTGAAGGAAGGTTACCATCTATCTCCCAACAGTTGTTCCAGTGGGTCCCCTTATCCCAACCTTCTCTGAGCCTTCGGAGTGCTTGACTAAAAAAGTCCGCTCAGAGCAAAACAACCCAACCCAACTTTCGAAAGGTACTGCTATAAAGATTCACGCTTTGGAAGGTTCTGTTTTATAGACTCACTTTGGAAAGTATACTCATATCAACTGTATAGACTCATTTTGGAAAGTGCTGGGTATAGAATCACACTTTCGAAAGTACTGCATATAGATTCACATTTTGGAAAGTAATCTCACATAGATTCACACTGTGGAAAGTACGAGCATAATGGCAACTGTTCACCAATGGACGTACAGATATAGATTCATATGTTGAAAAGCACTGCCACATAGACTCATACTTTGAAAATTAACTGCCATATAAATAAAAAATAAAATAAATACCCCCTCAAGCAGCTGCTTGCCACAGAGGTCTGACAGGAGCCTGCCAGTTTATATGCCATAGTAGAAGGTCTGTGAGGATGGCAGGACCTCAGCAGAAAAACGACACATACATCCATGCCTTACCCGGGGCTCTGATCACTAGCCAAGCACGCTAACCACTCGTAGACCAGGTCCCTTAGATCACTAGCCAAGCACGCTAACCACTCGTAGACCTAAAAAATACAATGCAATATTGCTATATATGTTCACACTTTGAAAAGGTAATGCCATACAGACTCGCATATCGGAAAGTACGGCCTTATAGACTAGAAGTCCAACATCACAAACAGTTGCCAATTGTTCTTGATATTTGGATACATTATCACGTGCATTTTGAATTGTTGTTTCTGCCTCTCGTTTCACAACCATTTACATTAATTGACAATGCACACATTTCGGGGTGATGCTAAGCTACGGACTATATAAATTTGGATTGGATTATTTTACCTCTGAGCAGCACTTTTTTTTGCAGATAATGGACAAAATGGCCAGCCCAAGACCCCCAAACCCTCACAGATGATTGGGGACGGGAACCACCGGGCAACATAGGAGACATAGGGGAGCCTCCCGTCAAAGCCATACAGCGTGTTCTTTAACGTGGGTTGGGTTGGGGTTTTTTACCTCTGAGCGGCACTTTTTTGCACACCATGGGCTAAATGGCCAGGTCACATGGACCCCGAAGGCTCAGAGAAGGTTGGGGGAGGGGACCCACTGGAACAGCTGTTGGGAGACAGATGGTAGCCTCCCGTCAAGGCCATCCAGCGTGTTCTTTAACGTGCACAGGGTATGGCTCTCCCGCACACGGGGCCACGGCTTAACGTCCCATCCGACGGACGACGGTCTTTCCAAGCCCATCGGTGTCCCCTACTGACCGTGGACAGGGCGGGGAATTTTGCGGAGATAAATCTCAACGCTGACCCAGCTGGGACTCGAACCTGGGAACTACAGATTACGAGCCTGGCGCGCCCCCGCCCCTCTTAACGTGTATGATTCTCCCGTATACAGCGCCAAGGCTTAACGTCCAGTTCAACGGACTGCGCCCTTTACACAACCATCGGTATCCCCTACTGACCGTGGGCAGGGCGGGGACGTTTTGCGGAGATAAATCTCAAAGCTGGCCCAGAATGGAATGTTTACATGGACCAAATTCAAGACTTGAATTTTTTTAGTAGATAGATATATTTATTCATCATTATCGTCATCTCACAAAACACAGATATAGAGAGTTTTTTTACATTTGACCCACACAACTAATAGCTTATCTGCAGGAAATATAGATGAGCATTATTTTTCATACATAAAATAATTTAACATTATCAGAGAATGTTATGACAATATCTCATATATCTCAAATAGAACAATTTAAAATATTTGAAAAACTGTGCACAAGAGTTAAAAGTTATTTGAAAGCCATAATAAGAGTAGAAAGTAGCAACAGATATGATATTGAGTGTATGGCGTGGGGTTACCCTGAACTGTACTCTTTTGCACACAATGGGCTAAATGGTCAGGTCACAAGGACCCTGTAGTCTCAGAGAAGGTTGCGAAAAGGGAACCGCTGGACAGCTCTTACGAGACAGCTGATAGCCTCTACTTAAGGCAAGAAGAGTGCTCTTTAACGTGCACAAGTTATGACCCTCCCGCACATGGGTCATGACGTAACGTCCCATCCGACGGCCTTTCCAAGCCCATCGGTGTCCCCTGCTGACCAAGGGCAGGGTGAAGTTCTGTGGAGGGGGTTTTGTGCAGATAAATCTCAACACTGACCCAGGGTTGCGTTGGGTTGTTTTACCTCTGAGCGGCACCCTTTTTGCACAACATGAGCTAAATGGCTAGGTCACAAGAACCCCGAAGGCTCAGAGAAGGTTGGGGGAGAAAACCCATAGGAACAGCTGTTGGGAGACAGATGGTAGCCTCCCGTCAAGGCCATCCAGCGTGTTCTTTAAAATGCACGGGTATGGCTCTCCCATACTCGGTGCCACGGCTTAACGTCCCAACCAACAGACGACGGCGTTTCCATGCAATTGGTGTCCCCTACTGACCTTGTACAATGCGAAGAGTTTGCGGAAATAAATCTCAATGCTGACCCAGCTGGGACTCGAACCTAGGAACTGCAGATTACGAGCCTGGCGCGCTACCAACTGAGCAGCCTCCTCCTCCACCTGTAAAACACAAAGTGTAATACCGATTGGATATATATATATATGGTTATTATGAATGGTGCACATTTCAAAACCTTTGTGAGATACGCTTTCAATTAAAATGTTACTCTTCTGAATACGTACATTATTTTCCTACATATTGCTTCTCGAAACTTCTCCATTATTTTTCGAAATAATATATTGCATTGCTTTTAAATAATGAAAGTAAAAGCTTTCAGTAGATTTCATGTAAAGTACTCAATAATCTTCTTCACGAAAATAATTATTCTTTTCTTTTAAAGATAATGTCCCTATTGTTTATAATGAATGCAAACCATTAAATCCATGAAAGCCAGTAACTAATTGCCATTGAATAGATTCCAATGGAGTCAATTAGGCCAAAGATTTATTCCCACACAATGGAAGCGATCCTGCCAAAGCTTCTAGTTTTGTGAGAGTGTATAGGGCAAGGATGAATTAAATAGCTAAGCGACTAAGGCATTTTCCTGAGCCGTCGTTAAAAATGTGGGATCAATTGAAAAGAGACAAAAGGGAGTAAGAAAGGCGGCAGTGGTGACGTGCACCGCAGAAGACATAAAAAGATTTTCGGAAAGAATCTTGAGTTCTTACTAACAGAGAAAAATTAAGAGTTGTGAAAGTGCTCCTAACAATGAGAGATTTATTTAAAACACAGGGTGATGTTGTCTACATAGGTGCGTATCTCTATCAACAAAGCATTCGTGTAACAGTATTTGTAAAATACTTCTAAAACGGTAGGGTCGGGGGTGGCTCAGTCGGTAGCGCGCCTGGCTGGTAATCTGTAGTTCCCAGGTTAGAGTCCCAGCTGGGTTAGAGTTGAGATTTATCTCCGCAAAATTCCTCGCCCTGCCCACGGTCAGTAGGGGACACCGATGCGCTTGGAAAGGCCGCTGTCCGTCGGATGGGACGTTAAGCTTTGGCCCCATATGTGGGAAAGCCATACCCTGTGCACGTTAAAGAACACGCTGGATGGCCTTGACGGGAGTCTCTGTCTCCCAACAGCTTTTTTTTGTTTACCATCTGCTGCGTCCCCTCTCCCAACCTTCTCTGAGCTTTCGGGGTCAATTTGACCTGGCCATTTAGCCCATGGTGGGCGCGCCAGGCTCGTAATCTGTAGTTCCCAGGTTCGAGTCCCAGCTGGGTCAGCGTTGAGATTTATCTCCGCAAAATTCCCCGCCCTGCCCACGGTCAGTAGGGGGCAGCGATGGACTTGGAAAGGCCGCCGTCCGTCGGATGGGACGTTAAGCCGTGGCCCGTGCGCGGGAGAGCCATACCCTGTGCACGTTAAAGAACACGCTGGATGGCCTTAACGGGAGGCTACCATCTGTCTCCCAACAGCTGTTTCAGAGTGTCCCCTCTCCCAACCTTCTCTGAGCCTTCGGGTCTATGTGACATGGCCATTTAGCCCATGGTGTGCAAAAAAGTGCCGCTCAGAGGTAAAACAACCCAACCCATGGTGGGCAAAAAGTGCTCAGTGGTAAAACAACCCAACTCTACAGTAATGGTAGAAGCAACTTTTTATTGTATCAGTTTTTATCTACCTTCAATTGTTACGAGATCGTTTAATCAGATAGTACAAGGAAAGTAAACATTTTTCTACAAGAGGAAGTTAATGAGAAATTTGAAGTTTTCTGTTTTTACTGAAGGCATCTAAGGACTTGGGTTGTTTGGGTCGAAAGAGCCCAGCCTGTTAATCTCTAGTTTCCAGGTTTAAGTTCGTACTCTGACTGAATTTAGAATTATTTTTTCGCTAACTTCCTTTCTACCGTCGGTGAGAAAGGGACACTGATGGACTTAAAAAAGTCGCCGTCTGTCGGATGGGACATTAAGCCGTGGTTCCTTGTGCAGGATAGTCATACACTTTGAACGCTTGGCGCGTTACCAACCGCAACCCTCTGCCCCCAAGGTAAAGTACAAGAACCTATAATATTACACTGATTGTTTAAACTAGTGGTTCTCAACTTTTTATGCTTCACGTACCCCCGGAGATGTGTATGTAACTGGCGTACCCCTTGTAAAGATAGATAACACTATAGTTATAGTATAACAATGGGAATAAAATAAAACGTATATATATAAACACACATTAAAGTCTGTATTCATAAATATTCGATACTTTCAAATCATTTTAACAATCTTCGAGAGAGAGATTTGTTAGTATTTAAAAAACAATAATCATATATATGCAAATGGAAATAAACTGAATCGTTCGGCAAAAGAACAAAAAAAATGCATTCTTTAACTAGAAAATGCAAATAAAGCTGCTACGTTGTCCTACAAAATATTAGAGAATTTTCTGGTTATTTCAATGGGAATCAAACTTCGAAGCTCTATAACTTCTAAACTATGCCTTCAATGGAGAAATGTGACTGAAGATAAATACATCATAATCAAATCTGTATAAATCTCGATTTTAAAGAATGTTTGCTCAGTATTTTATGAGATATGAAAGCTGGAATATTTAACAATATATATTATCTTGATTTTTAAAAATCATTCGGTTTTAAGTAGGTTTTTTGTCTAATATTGAAATAATCATTACCTAAATTTCTAAAGCGTATATTTATTTTATTAAATAATCTGAAACAATAATTATTATTTACGTTTTTTTCATTCTGAAGTCATATCTCGTTATTCTCGTGAAATATTCTAGCTTAAAAAAAAATTTAAATTCTGAACGATTATTCTTGAAAATCGAAATTTAAATAGATTTAATAATCTTTAGTTTATCCTCAGTCACATTTTTCATCAAATGCATATTTTAGAAGTTATAGAGCTTCGAAATTCGATTCCCTTAGACAGAAAATGGAATTTTTCCGTTTTGATAAGCAATAAATCTGTGCAGATTAGCAAACTAAAAATGTAAATCCCAGTTGTTACAGAAAGCATGCTTGGACTTAGTTATTTTTTTTTGGCTCATCTGCAGTTCTGAGAAAAGATTGAAATCTTCCTTTTTCATCGCACTTTTGTTGCTCGTTGCAGTTTTGAGAAAAGGTTATAATCTTCAGTTTTTTGTCACGAATCTTTTTTTGCTAATCTGGAGTACCAAAAAATGGTTGTATCTTCAGTTCCTTTCAAGCGTTTTTTTTTCATCTGGAGTGTTCAGAAAAGGCGTAATTTTCAGTTTTTCGTAAGCGTCTTTTGTTTATCTGAAATACGAAAAAAAAAAGTTTCTAATCATCAGAGTTTCTCAAACTTTTTTCCAATTCGCAATGTTTAAAAGAGGAGTAATTTTCAGTTTCTCTCAAATCGTTTTTTGACTATCAGGAGTACGGAAAAATGGTTTTAATATTAAGTTTTCTGTCACGCGTGTTTTGCTCATCTGCTGAGAATAAGTTTTTCATCAAACGTTTTTTGCTCATCTAGTTTATTCTAAAAAATGTTCTGATCACAGGTAGCGGGTCAGGTTCGTAATCTGCAGTTCTCAGGGTTGAGTCCGTCTGTACCAGCATTGAGATTTATCTCCCCAAAACTCCCGATCTACCCTCAGTCAGTAGGTGGACACCGATGGGCTTGGAAAGGCCTCCGTACGTCGGATGGGACGTTAAGCCGTGGCCCGTGTGCTGAAGAGCCATACCCTGTACACATTAAAGAACACGCTGGATGGTCTTGACGGGAGGCTACCATATGTCTCCCAACAACTTCCCAGTGGGTTCCCTTCCCAAAACTTCCTCTGAGCCTTCGGGGTCCGTGACCTGGCCATTTAGCCCATTGTGTGCAAAAACAGTGACGCTCAGAGGTAAAACAACCCAACTGAAAAAGATTTTGGGTTGGGTTCTTTTACCTCTGAGTCTAACATCCTTCTTTAAAAACTGGACCATTTTATAAAAGGGACCTTGGCCCCTTTATCATCTGGTCCAATTTACCTCTGAGCGGCACTTTCTTTTCATACCATGGGCTAATTGGCTAGGTCACAATGACCCCGAAGGCTCAGAGAGGTTGAGGGAGTAGACCCACTGGAATAGCTGTTGGGAGACAGATGGTAGCCTCCGTCAAGGTTGAGAGTGGGCAGGGCGGGGAATTTTGCGGAGATAAATCTCAACGCTTACCCAGCTGCGACTCGAACCTGGGAACTGCAGATTACGAGCCTGTCGCGCTATCGACTGAGCCACCCCCGCCCCACTGAAAAAGAATTTTCCAATTATATTTTAAAAGGAAACAGTTTTTCCCTCTACACGCTCTTGATGTTAGGGGGCAGCTTATTTTTCTTAACGCAAACCTCACGACCTTTACATTCCACGAGAAAAATTTCAAATTTCAAGCATAAAGGCATCGTTTGCAATATTTGTTGAAAATTTCCAATTTTCTTAGGCCGTTAGAGAGAACACTTTAAGCTTTTGGGAGATTCGGAAAGGGGGAATCGCAATATTTCATCAACCCTATCGAACTCAAAAAGAACTTTTAATTTAACTCCAGATACAAAAAAAGTTGAATGTCTACTACAGACGGACAAGACAGACGACAAAACATTTAAAAAAACGAGATGAAAAGAAATGTAAGAATAATATTTGATGCTAGCTGATCAAAAGTATAAAAATTCTTGTTGCTTTGGGATTGGGGGCGGGGGTGGCTCAGTCGGTAGCGCGCCAGGCTCGTAATCTGTAGTTCCCAGGTTCGAGTCCCAGCTGGGTCAGCGTTGAGATTTATCTCCGCAAAATTCCCCGCCTTGCCCACGGTCAGTAGGGGACACCGATGGGCTTGGAAAGGCCGCCGTCCGTCGGATGGGACGTTAAGCCGTGGCCCCACGTGCGGGAGAGCCATACCCTGTGCACGTTAAAGAACACGCTGGATGGCCTTGACGGGAGGCTACCATCTGTCTCCCAACAGCTATTCCAGTGGGTCCCCTCACCCAACCTTCTCTGAGCCTTCGGGGTCCATGTGACCTGGCCATTTAGCCCATGGTGTGCAAAAAAGTGCCGCTCAGAGGTAAAACAATCCAACAATCCAAAGCTTTCAGATTCGTCTTCTTAGTAAATAGTAAGGTTGGGTTGTTTTACCTCTGAGCGGCACTTTTTTGCACACCATGGGCTAAATGGCCAGGTCACACGGATCCCGAAGGCTCAGAGAAGGTTGGGGGAGGGGACCCACTGGACAGCTGTTGGGAGACTGATGATGCTACCCTCCCGTCAAGGCCATCCAGCGTGTTCTTTAACGTGCACAGGGTATGGCTCTTCCGCACACGGAGCCAACGGCTTAACGTCCCATCCGACGGACGGAGGCCTTTCCAAGCCCATCGGTGTCACCTACTGACCGTGGGCAGGGCCGGGAATTTTGCGGAGATAAATCTCAACGCTGACCCAGCTGGGAACTACAGATTACGAGCCTGGCGCGCTACCGACTGAGCCACCCCCGCCCCAAAATAGTAAGGAAACGAACTTTTATTTAGTGCTGTTTATGATGTTTGCCGCAGAGTAGACTTGGTAATTAATATACTTCTTTTAAGGAAGTTAAAAAATGAAGAAAAGCATCTGCATTGCTCTGAATGGTTGCACTTTGAAACAAGTTTTTAGGTGATGATGAATTTCAGATAATGTGATATAAAAATTACAGCTATAATAATTATCTCAATAATTTATTACTTAAACATTTAAGACTTTCGGAAATGTGCAATTAACTTGCCTGAAGTTGCGCGATGTTATATTACAAAATGTAACCGGAGACCTCCTGTTACATTTTGTAATATAATACATCCGTTATATAAATTGAAAGCCACATTCAAAATTACCTAACTTCGAAAATAAGTTTCTTATTTAAAAATATTACCGAAGAGATATTTAAGATCTCCCTCAAATCTATCAAAATATCTAATTTTCTCAATATTCGTTAAATATTTAAAGCATTGTGGAAGCTGAAACATTTAACAAAAAATTTGTTACGAAAATACACTTTTATAATAAATCTTCAATAATATAAAGGAAATATTTGAAGTTCGTGTAACGTTTTTTAACGTTTTCAACAATTTTTTGGGGAGGAGGGGAATGTTTAAGAAACGTGTAGTAGCTTAATCGATGGATCAATTAAATTTATTTAATTAATTAATCTTAATCGATCGATTGCTTAATTGAGTTAATGAGCGAGTGAATGAGTAACAGGGGATCACGCTAATTTTAACAGTGATGCAAGAATGGTAGAGCTCTAAAAATTTGCACTTAGGTGTAATCCGGATCGTAGATCTCGTGGAATAATCCGAAATTTGACCTTCGATGTACTCTTCAAGGTTACATAGAGGTCACGCAGATGTCATACATTGACGTACGAGTGCTAGAAAAGGTGAAAATTGGTTTCTGGGGTGTTTTTGGCTGTCGATGTCGGAAAAGTTACGAAATTTAGGATCCGTAAGGTGGTTGGAGGTCAAAGATCAAATTTAGATCCACCAATACTACAGAGCTGAAAATTAGTGACTTGGGTTGTTTCAAGTTGTAGATCTCAGAAGCATTGCGAAATTTGGGACCTGGCTCGTCCTCCGAGGTCAAAGATGAAATTTTATCTGCTGGTACTAGATAGCTAAAATTTTATGACTAGGGCTATTTCGGGTCTTAGAAACTTTGTGAAAATATGTATCCGATGTGTCTCGTTCCAGATTAAAAGTCAAATTCGAATACACTGGAGTTAGGGAGATGATTCGTCTGGTTGGTTGGTTGGTTGTTTGGAGTTTTATGGCGCATGAGCTACTAGGGCTATAATGCGCCAAACAAGGTAAAAATATGCTAAAAGACAAATACTCCTCAACCAAACTTAAAAAACAAATGCTGGAAAAGGTAAAAAATAAAACCAACAAGATATATATATATAAGAGAAATAAAAAGTAAAGTGTAAAACAACAAATGTGTAGATAAATAAATACAGTACCGACAAAGGATAAAACTGGCCCAGGTGTAAATGACCTAGGTCAGATGGTGAATAAATTACAAATGAATAAAATCATAATCTGGTAAAATATCCGGTATACTGTAAAAAGGCAAAAATTGGAGATAAAATGCTACTATCGGATAAAAGATGTCCGAGTGTAAGTGGCTCGGACGTAAAATTGTGAAAATTAAAATACAAATGACGTTCCAGGTTAAAACAGGGACATTGAATTAAAATATGTTTAATTGTTAAAATGGTGTCACAAAACTCGCACTTAGGTACGTCGTCCGCCCGTAGAAGAAACGAATGAGTAACATACGAGTGACCTAAGCGGAGCCGAGCAAGTACAACTTCCTCCTTGCGATTCCTGCGGTAACAAGACTGCCATGGTTTGATGATAGGTTTGATCTCAAAGAGCTTGTTCGTAAGCTGTTCCGACCAAGATCGCTGCCACTGTGCCCGGAGCTCGGTGGTAAAACGCTGCCGGAAATCCATATAGGGAACCGGCAACGGAGAGTCGGACAGGGGCGTGGCTGACTTGGCAGCAACATCTGCCAAGTCGTTGCCCCTAATCCCGACGTGACCGGGCACCCAACAGAAATGGATGGTGGTGGTGGCTGCCAGACGATGTAGTTGCTGGCGGATCTTAGTAAGAACAGGGTGAGGCCGATGCCTCACCGAGATCAAAGCCTGTAGCGAGCTAAGCGAGTCGGTGTAAAGCACACACCGACGATGATGCTTAGTCGCCACGTGGTCCAAGGCGAGACTGATAGCGTGCAACTCTGCAGTGAAGATGGAACACTGCAGTGGGATTTGGTCTGCAATGATTACATCACAGCAGACCATGGCTGATCCCACCGAAGTGCCGGACTTCGAGCCATCTGTAAAGACAGGCAAGAAGTCCGGGTGCTCAGCACGATGGCTGGCAAAGAGTTGCCGGTACACACAGTCGGGTGTAAAGGCCTTCCCCGTCCTGCACAGGGAAAAATCGCAGGTAGGGGAAACAGCGAGCCATGGTGGAAGTGGCTCAGCTGTCGACTGTGCAACGCTATCGAGACTGGTGTTGATGTCTCTGAGGTAGCCTCGGACTCGCAAACCAAAAGGACGAATGGCAGTCGGCCGATTATTGTAAAGCATTTCCCACTTCGGACTGAAAACGCAGTCCCAAGTGGGATGGCCAGGCAGGGATCGCAATTTAGAAGCATATTGTAGGGACAACTGCTGACGGCGAAGAGATAAAGACGGTTCGTCGGTCTCAACGTAAAGACTCTGGACCGGTGAGGTGCGGAAGGCTCCCGTGCAAACACGGAGAGCCTGATGATGGAGGGGGTCCAGCACCTTCACCACTGAATCCCGGGCCGAGTCGTACACCTGGGATCCGTAGTCCAGTTTCGATCGGACAAGTGCACGGTACAGGCGGAGCAAAGAACATCGGTCTGCCCCCCAAGAAAGGGAGGAGAGGACCTTGACGATGTTCAATGCCCGCGTGCACTTGGACCTGAGATGACGTATGTGTGGTAAAAAGGTCAATTTCCGATCGAATATGAGACCGAGAAACTTGGTCTCCGCCACAACTGGAATGATGTTACCCCCGAGCCGCAGCTCGGGATCCAGATGAAGATTACGCTTGTGGCAAAAGTGCACACAAGCGGTCTTCTGTGGGGAGAACCGAAACCCGTTTGCCGTCGCCCAAACCGAAAGATTGTTCAGGGCAATTTGCAGTTGTCTTTCAATGACCCTCATGCTGGAAGATGAGCAAAAGATGCTAAAGTCATCAACATAGAGGGCATTGCCTACGGATGGAGGAAGTTGTCTAGTTATGGAATTAATCTTGACAGCGAAAAGCGTAACACTCAGAACGCAGCCTTGTGGCACCCCCTGTTCTTGGGGGTACGGCCGCGACAGAGTGTTACCGACACGGACACGAAAAGAGCGTGTCGATAAGAAGTTGGAGATGAAGATCGGCATGTGACCTCTCAAGCCGAAGCTGTGGAGGTCACGAAGAATGCCGAATCTCCAAGCCGTGTCGTACGCTTTTTCGATGTCGAAGAAAATTGACACCAGGTGCTCTCTACGTAAAAAAGAATTCCTGATAGCCGATTCGAGGCGTATCAGGTGGTCAATAGTTGACCGTTGCCTGCGAAAGCCACACTGGGTGTTGGAAAGAAGGTTGTGGTGTTCTAAATACCAGATGAGTCTGGCATTTACCATTCTTTCCAACACCTTGCACACGCAGCTCGTCAATGCGATGGGACGATAATTAGAAGGAATCTTGGGATCTTTCCCTGGCTTGGGGAAGGCCAAGACGATGGCCTCCCGCCAGGAGTCCGGAAACTGCTCCTCGAGAAAAATGCGATTGAAGAGATGGAGCAGCCGATCCTTACTCGATGGTGAAAGATGTTGGAGCATGGCATAATGGACATTGTCCGGCCCAACAGCAGAGGCACGAGAAGAGTGCAGAGCAAGGCGAAGCTCCTCCGCTGTGAATGGCCTGTTGTAAGGCTCCAGGCCATTCGAGTGGAAAGACAGCGGAGAGCGCTCCGCCCTGCCCTTCTGGGCCAGAAACTCGGGGGAGTAAGAGGAAGACGAAGAGATGGAAGAGAAGGACTCCCCCAGAGTGTCGGCAATTGCTTTGGGATCAGCAATTGCCTGTCCATTTTGCTCCAGGATCGATAACGAGTGGGAGGTGTAGTTCCCACTCATCTTCCGGACTTTATCCCACACGACCTTAGAACTAGTCGTGCGGGTGATGGAAGACGTATACTTGATCCAAGATTCCTTCTGGCTCTGGCGTCGGACGAAACGAGCTTTCGCCCTGGCGCGTTTGAAATTTTCAAGGTTGGGGGACGTCGGATATCTCCGAAACACCCCCCAAGCCTTGTTCTGAGCCTTACGAGCTGCGGTGCATTCTGGATTCCACCACGGTTTCGGAAAGCGAGGAAACCGTGTAGAAGTTTGAGGAATCGTTGATGCAGCTGCATCTACGATACAGTCCGTTATCTCCGCTACTGCCACATTGATTGGCTCCTGGCTGACAGAGTGGTCGTCGAGCTCAGAGAGCAGCTCGAAACCACCCCAGTCAGCCCGATCGAGCCTCCACCGTGAGACGCGTGAAGGGCTGCAAGGCCCCCCACGGGAGATGGTGCACACCACGGGGAGGTGATCGCTTCCGTACGGGTTGTCCTCGACCTCCCATGTAAAGAGTGGAAGGATCGAGGAGGAGCAGATGGTGAGATCAATGGCAGTGAAAGTGCGGGTTGGGGAGTGAAAGTAAGTGCTGGCACCGGTGTTCAACAGGGAGAGAGAAGGATCCAGGAGCCACTGCTCCAGGACCCCGCCCCTCCCGTTGGTGTCAGCACTGCCCCAAAGTGGACTGTGTCCGTTGAGGTCCCCCATAATGAGGAAGGGGGACGGCAGCTGCGAGACGAGATCATCAAGGTCTTCCTGGAAGACGATGCTCCCAGGTGGAAGATATACAGAGCAGACAGTCAGCGAGAACCCCACGAAGAGACGGATAGCTACCGCCTCCAAGGTGGTGGTGAGGGATACGACCTGGAATGGAGAATGGTTGCTCACGAGGATGGCGACACCCCCGCGAGCTGGACCATCTCCATCCCGGTCCCGGCGAACCAGTGAAAAGTGCCGGATCGTGGGATCTGTGACTGGCTGCAAGTATGTCTCCTGCAGGCACACACAGATGGGCTGGTGTGCCTGAAGGAGGGCCTTGATGTCGTCAAGATTCCTCTGGAATCCACGACAATTCCATTGTAGGAGTGTGGCCATCTCAGGACTTAGAAGAGTGGGCGGACGACGTGTTTCTATTCAACTTAACCGCCGCAGAGGACGGTTTAGTGAATAGGGGGCGGTCGGTATCCATGTCCTCGGAATCGTCCGAGGGGCATGGATCGGTGACCGCCCTTTGAGGTGCAGTGATTTTCTTTTTGGGCCCCAGCGGGGGCCCCTTAGGTTTCGAAGGTCTTGCTGTCTGAGGACTGGAAGGAGGAGGCCTTCCGGTGGAGGTGGAAGGCTGAACTGCAGGAATGGAAACCGGGGTTGATGTCGAAGTCGACACCACCCTCGGTCTCGCCTGCGTAAGGAGGTATTTCGCAGCTGGCGAGAAAGACTCAGTAGGTGGTACACTGATGTCAGTCTGCACCGCAACCGAAGTCATTGGAACGATGGGCTTTCCAATGACTGCACTGGCATAGGAAACCTTGCCAGGTGGGGCGGGCGGTGCAGCAAGCTTTCTCGCCTCAGCGTACGAGATGTTATTGACGACTTTGAGGCGTTGTACCTCCTTTTCCTCTTTCCACTTCGGACAGTCGCGGGAGTACGCCGGATGTTCGCCACTGCAGTTCACACAGCATGCCTTTTCAGCTGTGCAGTCAGGATCGAGATGATCCTTACTGCCACAGTGAGCACAGGTGGGCTTGCCCCTGCATGCTGTGCGGGCATGACCGTATATCTGACACTGAAAACAGCGCAGAGGATTTGGGATATACGGCCGAACCTCACAATGTAAATAACCTGCCTTGATGTAAGAAGGCAGGCGTGGCGTATTAAATGTCACAATCAACACCCGGGTGGGTGTTAATTTTCCATCACGGCGTGTCGAAACCCGGTGGACCGCTGTTACTCCTTGTGGTGTGAGCTCCGAGAGGATTTCCTCCTCAGTGACTTTGAGGAGGCCCCACTCGGTGATCACACCCCGAGAAGAATTCAAAGTTTTATGGGAAGTGACTTCGACAGCCACCCCACCAATATCTTTTACTTTCAGGAGCAATTCGGAATGTTTCGAACAAGCGGTCTCAACCTGCAAGTCGCCAGATCTTAAGCGCTTGACGGATTTTGGCTCTCCCGCAAGACCTTTCAAACCTTTATTAACGAAAAAAGGGGACATGTCCCCAAGTACCTGATCACCCGTGGAGTGGATGATCAGGAACTTTGGGAACGAAGACACAGACACAGAAGACAACGGCAGAGATAACTTTGACAACGAGGAAGATGGGGGCTCATGTCGAGCCCTCTTGTTGGCGGCGATCGCATTAATTTCATCACTCTCTCTCATGATTTTTTTGTGTGGTTCAGTGGCCGCTGTCCCCACCCTCCACGGAGCCCAACAAGGGGACGCCCAGTCGGGCGCCAGGGCTACGCAGGCACTATACCCACACAGACAGTGAGCCAAGCCCTCACAAAGAAATATAAGGAAAATAAAAAGAGAAATGTGCAGAATAAAACATTCTACACAAATCAAACAAAGCGTAAAATAAGAAAATTGTGACTGGCCAAACTGGCCGCACAAAGAAAGGATAACTACAAAACGAAAATAATCTGTGAGGAAACTTGTAAACCTGTACCCGGACCGTGGGCAAGGTTACTCACCGCTCTGCACGGTTGACCCTAGCAGGACCTGCCCACCAGCCGATTGCTCCTGGGGGGGCCACCCCAGGAGCTCCCGTTTACCGGAAGCAGAGGCCAAAGCAGTGTATAGCAGAGGCCCCGGAATCCGCTGCCCAGCCCCGCGACGGACAGGCTCCCCAATGGCAAGACGGCCAATGGGGACCACGCCAGTCATGAGCTGAGGAGAGAAGACGGGGACCTCCGAGCAACTACCAGGATCCTCCTTTCCCGGGACACGGGTCTCCGCGCACGGCAAACACGCGGGCGAGCGTTTAGGACCCTGCGAAGGTAACCGAGCCAGCGGGAACCTTCACAGGGTGGTCCCCCTCACCACGTACAGGCGCTCACACCGAGGGGGCTGATTCGTCTGAAGTCTGTAGAAAACTATTTAGGATGACCGCACATGAAAGATTTTGCAATCCACAAAATGAACCCTTAACTGTACTAATGGATTATTTAGTAATCGATATCCTTTTCAACAACTTTTCATTTGGTCTCTGGGGTCCTGAGGACTTTTCTCGGAAAGGGAATGGCTACTAATTCCCGCATGGTTAATCCCTTCAGGAATGCAAAAATGGCTGGGTGTTGGAATTTCAAAATGTCCGCAGATCTCTTGTAGAGGATTGTCCCTATCCTTATGGCCACCACTGCAGGGATTTGGAAATCACCACTGCAGAAATTGGTTCACAGTGTTATTTCGCATAGTGGATCTCAAAAATGTTAAGAAATCGAATTTGGATTGTTTTACCTCTGAGCGGCACTTTTTACACACAATGGGCTAAATAGCCAGGTCACAAGAACCCTGAAGGCCCAGAGAAGGTTGGGGGAGGGTACCCACTGGAACAGCTCTTGGGAGACAGATGGTAGCCTCCCGTCAAGACTATCGAGCATGTTCTTTAACGTGCACAAAGTATGTCTCTCCCGCACACCGATCAACGGCCTAACGGACGGCGACCTTTCCAAGCACATCGATGTCCCCTACTGACCGTGGACAAGGCGGGGAGTTTTACGGAGACAAATCTCAACTCTGACTCAGCTGGAACTCGAACTTGGTAACTACAAATTACGAGGCTAGGGCCATACCGACTGAGCCACCCCCCACTCCTAGAAAGGGTCGGAGTGAACGTCTAGAAATCAAGAGACACTGATTAATTTCTGGTTAATATTCCTTTACTTTTGAGTGAGGAAGTTTAGCAGATCCCTTGAAGCCATTTAACGGGTTCCTTGAATGTCAAAGTCATCTCCCCAAGCATTTAACATAAACAACGTTAACTGTTAACAAATACAACTAATATTTATATACCATAGAAAACAATATATCGCTGTCTACGCTGCATGTTACTTGCATACAGTTGTATTACATATCATTTAATGCTGTCTATATTATCTGATATTGTATTATTTCGGAGTGCTTAAAGCCGTTTCATGGTCGAGTGATTAGCATGCTAGGTCACCTAGTTCGAGTCTCGGGTAAACGCATGGATATTTGTGTTGTTTTTCCGTTGAGGTTTCGCCTTCCTCACAGACCACCTACAATGGTATATAAACTGATAAGTTCCTCTCAGACCTATGTGGCAAGCGGTTGCTTGAGGGGATATTTACTTTTTTTATTGGTATAAAATTTCGGTTTACATTTCTGAACCAACTTTCAGAAAAAAATACGAAGTGATTAAAATTCTCTAACTTAATGAAACTCAGTTGTAAATTACAACTGTCATCTTCCATAATCGGAAATTCTACTTAAATTACGTTCCTAACGAAACCTTAACCGTGCCTTTTTCATCGGGAGGGGGTGGCTCAGTCGGTAGCGCGCCAGGCTCGTAATCTTAGTTCACAGGTTCGAGTCCCAGCTGGGGCAGCGTTTAGATTTATCTCCGTAAAATTCCCCGCCCTGCTCACGGTCAGTAGGTGACACCGCTGGGCTTGGAAAGGTCGCCGTCCGTCGGATGGGATGTTAAGCCGTGGCCCCGTGTGCGGGAGAGCCCTACCCTGTGAACGTTAAAGAACACGCTGGATGGTTTTGATGGGAGGCTACCATTTGCTCCCCACAGATTTCTAGTGGGTCGCCTCCCCCAACCTTCTCTGAGTCTTCGGAGTCCTTGTGACCTGGCCATTTAGACCACTGTGTGCAAAAAAGTGCTGCCCAGAGGTAAAACAACCTAAAAGCCTTTTTCATCTAGTTGGTTGTACCATCTGTGAAACGAATTCGATAGTTTCAGAGATAAGATCTTTTAACGATTTGCGCATAAATCCCATTATTTTAAAGGTACTAGAATATTTTTCGATTTGGCACAATCATCCGTGCTTTAATCTAGCGATAAAGAAAACACACCTTTGCAGAAAATATCTTACACTCGTTTCTAAGTAAGGTATTTTCTTCATCAAATTATTTCTAATCTGCTTCTCACTGTTTCTTGAAATTTATCGTTCGAAACTTACATTTGGGTTGAAAGAAAGACCTCTAGCTCTGAATAAATTATTTTTTATTACTCAGGTTCTTAGTTTATTATTAAGGATTTCGTAAAAAAACACCTGAAATGCTGGGGCGGGGGTGGCTCAGTCGGTTGGGTTGGGTTGTTTTACCTCTGAGCGGCACTTTTTTGCACACCATGGGCTAAATGGCCAGGTCACATGGACCCCGAAGGCTCAGAGAAGGTTGGGGGAGGGGACCCACTGGAACAGCTGTTGGGAGACAGATGGTAGCCTCCCGTCAAGGCCATCCAGCGTGTTCTTTAACGTGCACAGGGTATGGCTCTCCCGCACACGGGGCCACGGCTTAACGTCCCATCCGACGGACGGCGGCCTTTCCAAGCCCATCGGTGTCCCCTACTGACCGTGGGCAGGACGGGGAATTTTGCGGAGATAAATCTCAACGCTGACCCAGCTGGGACTCGAACCTGGGAACTACAGATTACGAGCCTGGCGCGCTACCGACTGAGCCACCCCCGCCCCAGGCTCAGTCGGTAGCGCACCAGGCTCGTAATCTGTAGTTCCCAGGTTCGAGTTCCAGCTGGGTCAGCGTTGAGATTTATCTCCGCAAAATTCCCGGCCCTGCCCACGGTCAGTAGGGGACACCGATGGGCTTGGAAAGTCCGCCGTCCGTCGGATGGGACATTAAGCCGTGGCCCCGTGAGCGGGAGAGCCATACCCTGTGCACGTTAAAGAACACGCTGGATGGCCTTGACGGGAGGCTACTATCTGTCTCCCAACAGCTGTTCCAGTGGGTCCCCCCCCAACCTTCTCTGAGCCTTCGGGGTCCATGTGACCTGGCCATTTAGCCCATGGTGTGCAAAAAGTGACGCTCAGAAGTAAAACAACCCAACCCCTCCCCCCAACCTTCTCTGAGTCTTCGGGGTCCATGTGACCTGGCCATTTAGCCCATGGTGTGCAAAAAAGTGCCGCTCAGAGGTAAAACAACCCAACCCTGAAATGCTGCAATGGACGATAATTTCTTCGCCTAAATTTTTAATCTCCAATTATTCCACAAAAAAATTTAAATTATCATTTAAGAAATTCCTTTAAATAACAGGAAAATTATATGAACAATAGATTAAAATATCCTTATTCAAAACAATGGATATAACTATAAATCCTGCAAAAGAAACACACCTAATGCAAAATTCTTATCAAGGATCAATTCATTTTTTTTTTATCCACTGCTGATAAATTCTGCACATGAAATGAAATAAGGTTTAAATAATCAAATTAGGAAAGTTCAGTAGTTTTTGCATTTCTGTTCGTTAAATATTGATAAAGTAAACCATTATAAGGTTGGACTTTGATATTTTTCAGAAATAATACGCCACTACAGTACGAGTCGTTTGTGGGTGTAATTATATATATTAAAAACAGTGTTTCGTACAATACTTTGCAAATATAATACATGATTTAAAAAGATTAATTTATTGTTTAAACTTAAAGTTTTTTTCCTAACACCTTCTTTTGCCAATACTACAATCAACACCGAGAGAAGGTTTAAATCATAGCATCAAATTCTTAATTCATTTAAATTTAATCTTGAGCCAAAAGAAAGAACACATTTTTTTTTATTTTTCATAGTAATTTAATATTGAAAAATATAAACAAATCTACTCCTCTGATTATTATCAGAGCTGGCATAGTGTCAAAGGCTAATAACCATAATTTTACTTCTTTAAGAAATCGTTGATCATTGATTTATACTTTTAATTTAATTTGGTAAAGCATTGAAAATTTTTCTTGAGAAATAAGCGAAATGTTTAATAGTAATATTTTTATGAACTATGATATTTTCCGATTGCAAATTATGCGAAGAATGTGTATTCCTTACAGGAAATTAAGTTATTATTTCTAATTTTGTCTAACACGTTTTCTCCCTTGATATACATATAAATTTCGAAGCTTAAGATTTACCATGAATCTAATAATATGATTTTGCACATATTCTAATGGTTTTATAGTAGTTGTACGAGTTCTTAAGGTGCGAAGGGGAGGGAGTCGGCTTAGCCACTTGCGCGACAGGCTCGTAATCTGCGATTCCTACGTTCGAGTTCTTAAGGTGCGAAGGGGAGGGAGTCGGCTTAGCCACTTGCGCGACAGGCTCGTAATCTGCGATTCCTACGTTCGAGTTCTTAAGGTGCGAAGGGGAAGGAGTCGGCTTAGCCACTTGCGCGACAGGCTCGTAATCTGCGATTCCTACGTTCGAGTTCTTAAGGTACGAAGGGGAAGGAGTCGGCTTAGCCACTTGCGCGACAGGCTCGTAATCTGCGATTCCTACGTTCGAGTTCTTAAGGTGCGAAGGGGAAGGAGTCGGCTTAGCCACTTGCGCGACAGGCTCGTAATCTGCGATTCCTACGTTCGAGTTCTTAAGGTGCGAAGGGGAAGGAGTCGGCTTTGCCACTTGCGCGACAGGCTCGTAATCTGCGATTCCTACGTTCGAGTTCTTAAGGTGCGAAGGGGAGGGAGTCGGCTTAGCCACTTGCGCGACAGGCTCGTAATCTGCGATTCTTACGTTCGAGTTCTTAAGGTGCGAAGGGGAAGGAGTCGGCTTAGCCACTTGCGCGACAGGCTCGTATTCTGCGATTCCTACGTTCGAGTCCTCAAGGTACGAAGGGAAGGGAGTCGGCTTAGCCACTTGCGCGACAGGCTCGTAATCTGCGATTCCTACGTTCGAGTCCTTAAGGTGCGAAGGGGAGGGAGTCGGCTTAGCCACTTGCGCGACAGGCTCGTAATCTGCGATTCCTACGTTCGAGTTCTTAAGGTGCGAAGGGGAGGGAGTCGGCTTAGCCACTTGCGCGACAGGTTCGTAATCTGCGATTCCTACGTTCGAGTTCTTAAGGTGCGAAGGGGAAGGAGTCGGCTTAGCCACTTGCGCGACAGGCTCGTAATCTGCGATTCCTACGTTCGAGTTCTTAAGGTACGAAGGGAAGGGAGTCGGCTTAGCCACTTGCGCGACAGGCTCGTAATCTGCGATTCCTACGTTCGAGTCCTTAAGGTGCGAAGGGGAGGGAGTCGGCTTAGCCACTTGCGCGACAGGTTCGTAATCTGCGATTCCTACGTTCGAGTTCTTAAGGTGCGAAGGGGAAGGAGTCGGCTTAGCCACTTGCGCGACAGGCTCGTAATCTGCGATTCCTACGTTCGAGTTTTTAAGGTACGAAGGGAAGGGAGTCGGCTTAGCCACTTGCGCGACAGGCTCGTAATCTGCGATTCCTACGTTCGAGTCCTTAAGGTGCGAAGGGGAGGGAGTCGACTTAGCCACTTTCGCGACAGGCTCGTATTCTGCGATTCCTACGTTCGAGTCCTTAAGGTGCGAAGGGGAGGGAGTCGGCTTAGCCACTTGCGCGACAGGCTCGTAATCTGCGATTCCTACGTTCGAGTCCTTAAGGTGCGAAGGGGAGGGAGTCGACTTAGCCACTTTCGCGACAGGCTCGTATTCTGCGATTCCTACGTTCGAGTCCTTAAGGTGCGAAGGGGAGGGAGTCGGCTTAGCCACTTGCGCGACAGGCTCATAATCTGCGATTCCTACGTTCGAATTCTATCTGGGACAGAGTTCAGATTTATCTCCGCAAAACTCTCCGCCCTGCCCTCGGTAAGTAAGGGACACTGATGGGCTTGGAAAGAATCCCATCCTTCCGATGGGAGGTTAAGACGTTGTCCCGTGTACGGGAGAGCCATATACTGTGAACGTAAAGAACACGCTGGATGATCTTCACGGGAGGCTACCACCTGTCTCCTAACAGCAGTCCAGTACATCCCTTTCCCCAACTTTCTCTGAGACCTTGAGGTGCTTGTAACCTGGTAACCGTCCTTTGGATGGGAGGTAAAGCATGACTTCATATGCAGGAGAACTATAATTTGTGAGCATTAAAGAACAAGCTTACATGGAAGGTCTCCTAACTAACATTGTCTGTCTCCTAACAGCTGTCCAGTAGGTCCCCTTTCCACCTGCTCTGAATCCTTGGGGTCCTTGTGACCTGGGGGCGGGGGTGGCTCAGTCGGTAGCGCGCCAGGCTCGTAATCTGTAGTTCCCAGGTTCGAGTCCCAGCTGGGTCAGCGTTGAGATTTATCTCCGCAAAATTTCCCCGCCCTGCCCACGGTCAGTAGGGGACACCGATGGGCTTGGAAAGGCCGCCGTCCGTCGGATGGGACGTTAAGCCGTGGCCCCGTGTGCGGGAGAGCCATACCCTGTGCACGTTAAAGAACACGCTGGATGGCCTTGACGGGAGGCTACCATCTGTCTCCCAACAGCTGTTCCATTGGGTCCCCTCCCCCAACCTTCTCTGAGCCTTCGGGGTCCTTGTGACCTGGCCATTTAGCCCATGGTGTGCAAAAAAGTGCCGCTCAGAGGTAAAACAACCCAACCCAACTTCTCTGAGCCTTCGGGGTCCATGTGACCTGGCCATTTAGCCCATGGTGTGCAAAAAAGTGCCGCTCAGAGGTAAACAACCCAACCCAACCCTTGTGACCTGACTATTTAGCCCAACGTGTGAAAAAAAAATGCCGCTCAAAGTTAAAACAACCCAACCCGAAGAGTTCCACCCAAAGGTATTAATCAGTAAAGTAAGTATACCAGGTATTATAAATTAAAGTAACTAAATCTGCGAAAATCCGTATGAAATAAAATATTGATATTATACTATTTATTTAGGTGAATTTTCCAAGTTATTATCATATCCATTTCAACCACAAACAATTATTTTCCACACCTATACTTTCACAAGAACATCCTGTATCCAAACCATTTGCTCTGCGATTACATCTATTGTTGGGCGGGGGTGGCTCAGTCGGTAGCGCGCCAGGCTCGTAATCTGAAGTTCCTAGGTTCGAGTTCCAGCTGGGTCAGCTTTGAGATCATCTCCGCAAAACTCCCCGCCCTACCACGGTCAGTAGGGAACACCGATGGGCTTGGAAAGGCCGCTGTCCGTCGGATGGGACGTTTAGCCGTGGCCCCGTGTGCGGGAGAGCCATACCCTGTGCACGTTAAAGAACACGCTGGATGTCCTTGACGGGAGGCTACCATGTGTCTCCCAACAGCTGTTTTAGTGGGTCCCCTCCCCCAACCTTTTCTGAAACTTCGGGGTCCATGTGACCTAGCCATTTAGCCCATAGTGTACAAAAAAGTGCCGCTCAGAGGTAAAACAACCCAACCCAAAACAACATCTATTGTTAAACATTCTCCTAGCATTCTAAACTTCCTAGAACATTATTACTACCACCCAACTGTGATTACAAATCTTGCGAAAAGACTGAAATTGTGATCTTACGGACTCATATTTATATGAAAGAAATTCCACTTAAAATTGCAACTAAGCAAGATAATGAGTAAGAAATAATGTTTCGCATAATAACATTTAAAGTTATCACTAGCTGAAAGATCGTTACCGATGCTGAAACTGCTAAAATTTTATCGTGTAAGCTTAATTGTCGCAAAATCATCTGACACTGCATGCAACGCTTTTATTCTCTTCATAAACGATCTAGGAATATTAATACGAGACATGGCTGACTGAGCTCTTGCACTGAATCAGCTTGAAAAGGCATACTTAACATATCAAGGTGCCGATACATCAGGTTGCGTTCAAGCAGCGTTCATATAAAAACTCTTAATGGGAGATTTCACTCTAGGAATTCTCATTGGGATAATGTCGTTGTTTTGGGTGTTTTACTTCTGAGCTGCACTTTGTTTGCCCACAATGGGCTTAATGAACAGGTTACAAGGACCCCAAGAGCTCAGATAACGTTGGGGATTCACTGAACAGCTGCTACGAGACATATGAGAGCCTCTCTTAAAAGCCATCCAGAGTGTTATTTAGTATACAGAGCGAATGGCTCTCTGCACATGGAACCGCAGTTTAATGTCCCGTCAGCGGGTTTGGTTGGGTTGTTTTACCTCTGAGCTTTTTTGCACACCATGCGCTAAATGGCCAGGTCACATGGATCCCGAAGGCTCAGAGAAGGTTGGGGGAGGGGACCCACTGGACAGCTGTTGGGAGACTGATGGTAGCCTTCCGTCAAGGCCATCCAGCGTGTTCTTTAACGTGCACAGGCTTAACGTACCCCCCCCCCCCCCCAACAGCGGGCTCTGGCTTTTCTGAGCTCATTGTGGTCCTTTTTGTCACCTAGATCTGTGCCGAATGAGTTGTTTTACCTCTAACTGGTAATTTTTTTAAACCTACGGGATAAATGGACAGGTCACAATGATCCCAAGTTTCAGAGAATGTTGGGGTAAGGGGACCTGTTAGGCAACAGATGGGCGCATCCCGTCAAAACTATTCAGCGTGTTCTTTAATGGGGCATAGGGTATGACTTTCCCCCGCACATGGGCCACAGCTTAATATCCCATCTTAAGGACGGCGGCCTTTCCAAGCCCGTCGGAGTCTCCTACTGACCAAGGGCAGGGTGGGGGGAGTTTTTGGAAAGAAATCTGAAAGCTGGTCCAAGTGGGACTCGAACGTTGAAATTTTTTTGATTTTTGTAATTGCTTAAAAACTACATTTGATTTGTAAGATAACCTTGGCACAGAAATTCAAATAATCATAACAAATTTTCTTTTTAAAATCTTCTGCGATTCTCGGAATTTGTGAAAATTAACCATTGCGCTGATTGGGGGAAAAAATCCAAGTTTACTTAGTAATTAATACATAATCTCTTAAGATATTTAAATAGTTATCAGCTATGTGTTTAAAAAAAGATTTCATTTTCATAATAAATGCTATCTCGTTTTATAACGTATCTTTTTTTACCTAAAGTTCTAATAGACACAAAAATGAGTCCTGGTTCGATTGATGGCACGCCAGGTTGTTTGTTTGGGGTTTTATGGTGCATGGGCAACAGGGTCATAATGCACCAAACAAGATAAAAAAAAAGAGAGTAAAAGAGAGACAAACCCACAACCAAAAGTTAAAAGCAAAAAGTGTAAACATATAGGACAAAACCAATACACATATAACAGCGCAAAAGATAAAACGGACCAGGGTGTAAAAGACCAAGGATAATCAAGGCCAAACGGATAAAGCCATAAAATCACAGTCTGCTTAAATAATCTGTATAGCGGAAAAAGCAAAGACAGATGGTAAAAAAGAGTCATCAGATAAAAGATGGCCGCGTGTAAGAGCCTCGGCCGTAATATTACGGAAAGTAAAATATAAAGGACGTTCAAGGATAAAAGCACGACAAGCGATTAAAATATGTCCAATAGTTAAAATGGTGTCACAAAACTCGCACTTAGGTTCGTCGTCAGCCCGAAGAAGAAAGGAATGAGTGATAAGCGAATGATATAAGAGGAGCCGAGCAAGTACAACTTCTCCCTTGCAATTCCTGCGAAAATAAGACTGTCACGGTTTGAGAATGGGCTTGATCTCCAAAAGCCATTGCCAACCTGTTAAGACCAAGATCTCTGCCACTGTACCTGGAGCTCGATGGAAAAACGCTGCCGGAAGTCCAAGTATGGAACTAGCAGTGGAGAGTTGGGTATGGGCGTGGCTGACCTGGCAGCAGCATCTGCCAAGTCATTGCCCCTGATCCCGACATGACCGGGCACCCAACAGAAGAAAATCGTGGTGGTGGCTGCCAGACGATGGAGCTGCTGGCGAATTTTAGAGAGAACAGGGTGAGGCCAATGCCTCACCGAGGTCAATGGCTGTAGCGAGCTAAGCGGGTAGTGTAAAGCACACTAACGATGATGCTTAGCCGCCATGTGGTCCAAGGTAAGACTGATAGCACACAACTCTGCAGAGAAGATGGAACACTGCAGTAGGATCTGGTCTGCAATGATTACATTACAGCAGACCGTGGCCGATCCCACTGATGTGCCGGACTTCGAACCATATGTAGAGATAGGCAAGAAGTCTGGGTACTCAGCACGATTGCTTTCAAAGAGTTGCCAGTACACACAGTCAGGTGTAAAGGCCTTCTCCGTCCTGCACAGAGAAAAATCACAGGAAGGGGAAACAGCGAGACACAGTGGGAGTGATGACTGTCGATTGTGTGATGCTATCGAGACTGGTGTTGATGTCTCTTAAATCAAAAGAACGAATGACAGTCGGCCGATTAGTGTATAGCATTTCCCACTTTGGACTGAAAACGCAGTCCCAAGGGGGATGGCCTGGCAGTGATCGCAATTTAGATGCATATTGTAGGGGCAACTGCTGATGGCAAAGAGATAAAGACGGTTCGTCGGTCTCAGTGTAAAAACTCTGGACTGGTGAGGTGCAGAAGGCTCCCGTGCAAACACAGAGAGCCTGATGATGGAGGGGTTTCCCACCGAATTTCACCACCACTTTCACCACCGAATCCTAGACGTATCATACACCTGGGATCCGTAGTGCAGTTTCGACCGGACAAATACAGGTACAGGCAGAGCAGAGAACATCGGTCAGCTCCCCATGAGGGAGAGAGGGCCTTGACGATGTTCAATGCCCATGTGCACTTGGACCTGAGATGACGTATGTGTGGAAAAAAGGACAATTTCCGATCGAAGATGAGATCGAGAAACTTGGTCCCCGCCACAACTGGAATGATGTTACCTCCAAGCCGTAGCTCGGGATCCAAATGAAGATTATGTTTGTGGCAAAAGTGTAGACAAGCGGTCTTTTGTGGGGAGAACCGAAACCCATTTGCGGTCGCCCAAACTGAAAGATTGTTCAGGGCAGTTTGCAGTTGTCTTTCAATAACCCTCATGCTGAACTAAGATCAAAATATACTAAAATCGTCAGCATAGAGGGCATTGCCTACAGATGGAGAAAGTTGTCTAGTAATAGAATTAATCTTGACAACGAAAAGCGTAACACTCAGAATGCAGACTTGTGGCACCCCCTGTTCTTAGGGCTATGGCCGCGACAGAGTGTTGTCAACACGGACCCGAAAAGAACGTGACGCATGTGACCTCTCAAGCCGAAACTATGGAGGTCACGAAGAATGCCACATCTGCAAGCCGTGTCGTAAGCTTTTTCGATGTCAAAGAAAATCGACACCTGGTGCTCTCTATGTAAAAATGAATTTCTGATAGCCGATTCGAGGCGTATCAGATGATCAAGAGTTGACCGCTGCCTCTGCCAGTGCTGTTACACTGGGTTTGGAAAGAAGATTGTGGTGTTCTAAATACGAGGTGAGTCTGGCATTTGCCATTCTTTCCAACACCTTGCACACGCAGCTCGTCAAAACAATGGGACAATAATTAGAAGCAATCTTGCAATACTTTCCTGTCTTCGGGAAGTCCAAGACGATGGCCTCCCGCCAGGAGTCCGAAACTGCTCCTCGAGAAAAATACGATTGAAAAGATGGAGCAGCCGATCCTTACTCAATGGTTAGAGATGTTGGAGAATGGCATAATGGATATTGTCTGGCCCGACAGCAGATGCACGAGAGGTGTGCAGAGCAAGGCAAAGCTCCTCCACTGTGAATGGCCTCTTGTAAGGCTCCAGGTCATTCGAGTAGAAGGGCAGCAGAGAGCGGATATTCTGCTGTCCTTCCACTCGAATAGCCTGGAGTGCAGAGAGCGGATTTCTAACTTGCTCTTCTGCGCCAGAAACTCGGGGGAGTAGGAAGTCGAAGAAGAGATGAAGGAGAATGACTCCCCTCAGAGTGTCGGCAATTTTGGGATCAGCAATTGCCTGTCCATTGTGCTCCAGCATCGATAACGAGTGGGATGTGTAGTTCCGACCCATTTCTGGACTTTATCCCACATGACCTTAGAATTGGTCGTGTGGGTGGTAGATGACATATATTTGATTCAAGATTCCATCTGCTCTGGAGACGGACAAAATGAGATATCGCCCTGAAAAGTTTGAACGCTTCAAATTTGGGGGATGTTGGATATCTCAGAAACACCCTCCAAGCCTTGTTCTGAGCCTTATGAGCTATGGTGCAATCTGGATTTCACCACGGTTTCGGAAAACGAGGAAACCATGTCGAAGTTTGAGGAATTGTGGATGCAGCTGCATTTATGATACCATCCATGATATCCGCTACTGCCACAATGATGGGCTCCTGACTGACAGTGTGGTCATTGAGCTCAGAGAAGAGCTTGATGCCACTCCAGTCAGCCCGATCAAGCCTTCACTGTGAGACGCGTGAAGGGCTGCAAGGCCCCCCACGGGAGATGGTACACACCACGGGGAAGTGATCGCTTTCATACGGGTTGTCCTCGACCTCCCATGTAAAAGTGGAAGGATAGAAGAGGATCAGATGGTGAGGCCAATGGTAGTGAATGTGCGGATTAGGGAGTGAAAGTATGTACTGGCACAAGTGTTCAACAGGAGAAAACATCCTCATGAGTAAACATTGTGTTCAACAACACAAGTGTTCAACAGAGAGAAAGATCCAGGATCCACTACTCCAGAACCTCATCCTCCCGTTGGTGTCAGCACTGCCCTAAAGTGGACTGTGTCCATTGAAGTCCCCTATGATGAGAAAGGGGGAAGACAGCTGCTAGACGAGGTCATCAAGGTCTTCCTGGAAGATGATGCTTCCAGCTAGAAGACATACTGAGCAGACAGTCAGGGAGAACCCCACGAAGGCGTGGATGGCTACCGCCTCTAAGTTGGTGGTGAGGGGTACGACCTAGAATGGAGAATGTTTACTCATGAGGATGGCGACACCCCCGCGAGCTGGACCACTCTATCCCGGTCCCGGAGAACTAGTGAAAATTGCCAGATCGTGGGATCCGTGACTGGCTGCAAGTATGTCTCCTGCTGGCACACACAAATGGGCTGGTGTACCTGATGGCTGGTGTGAGTGAAGGGCTGCAAGGCCCCCCATGGGAGATTGTGCACACCACGGGGAGTTGATCGCTTTCGTAAGGGTTGTCCTCGACTTCCCATGTAAAGAGTGGAAGGATCGAGGAAGCTCCTTCCACTCTTTACATGGTGTAATGCAATTGATGTCGTCAAGATTCCTTTGGAATCCACGACAATTCCATTGTAGCAGTGTGGCCATCTCAGGACTAAGAAGAGTGTGCGGACAACGAATTCTTATTCAACTTAACCACTGCAGAGGAAGGTTCAGTGAATAGGGATTCTCTGTATCCATGTCCACGGAGTCGTCCGAGGGACGTGGATCGGTGACTGCCCTGATCACGGTGGAGGATGGAGGAGTAATAGTTTTCTTTTTTGGCCCTGGTGGGGGCCCCTTTGGTTTGGAAGGTGAGGACGGGAAGGGGGAGTAGGGGCATAGTTATGGGGGGATGAGCGGAGGCTCCTCCCCCCAAAGTAACTCGAAATTGGCAAAATTCGAAGCGACCTCGTAAAATCTAGGTGAGTTATGAAAATTTGTAATTTTTTTGTAAAATTAAGGGTAGTTAGCGAAATCTGGACATCTTGGCAAAATCTAGAGTAATTGTCAAAATCGAGGCAACTTGGAAATCTAGAGCAGTTAGGAAAATGGAGACGGCAGAATCTGGAGCAGTTGGCAAATTCGAAGCCACTTAGTAAAACACAGGGAAGTTGTCAAAATCGGGACAACTTGCCAAAATTCGGAGTGACTTGTTAAAATCTTGGGGAGTTGGCAAAATTCGGAGTGACTTGTTAAAATCTTGGGGAGTTGGCAAAATTCGGAATGACTTCGCAAAATCGTGGGGAGTTGGCAAAATTCATGTGAGATGTAAAAATTGGGATTTTTTTCTGTAAAATTATGGCGAATTGGCAAAATCTAGGAGAGTTGGCAAATGTTGGGGAGTTGGGCAAAATTCTGAGTGACTTTGCAAAAATCAGGTGAGATGTAAAAATTGTTTTTTTTTTCTCTAAAATTAATTGAGGAAACTTGGCAAAATCTATGGGCAGGTGGCAAAATTCGGAGTGCCTTGGCAAAATCTTAGGGAATTGGCAAAATTTGGAGTGACTTTGCAAAATCCTGGGGAGTTGGCAAAATTCAGAATGACTTCGCAAAGTCTTGGGGTGTTGACAAAGTTCGAAATGACTGCAAAAATCAGGTGAGATGTAAAAATTGGGATTTTTTCTGTAATATTGTGGGAAGTTGGCAAAATCTAGGGAAGTTGGCAAAATTCGAATCCACTTGGTAATATACGGGTGAGTTTTCAAAATTGGGATTGTTTTTGTGAAATTAAGGAGAATTGACAAAATTGAGAAAACTTGGCAAAATTTTGGGGAGTTTGAAAAATTTGAAGTGACTTGGCAAATTCAGAAGAGATGTAAAAATTGGGATTGTTTTTGCGAAATTAAGGAGAGGTGGTAAAATCGAGGCACCTTGGCAAAATTCAAGGGAGTTGGCAAAATTAGAAACCACTTGGTAAAGTGCAGGTGAATTGTAAAAATTGGGATTGATTTTGTGAAATTAAGGAAAGTTGGAAAAATCTAGGGGGGTTGGCAAAATTGGAAGCCACTTGGTAAAATACAGGGGAGTTGTGAAAATTGTGCCTTTTTGTTCAAGATGATAAAATTCGAAGTGACTTGGCAAATTTACGGAAGATGTAAAAATTGCGATTATTTCTGTAAAATTATGGCAAGTTGGTAAAATCTAGGGTAGTTGGCGAAATTAAAAATCATTTGGCAAAATGCAGGTGAGTTTTGAAAATTGGGACTGGTTTTATGAAATTAAGGAGAGTTGACAAAATTGAGAACTCTTGGCAAAATCTTGGGGAGTTGGCAAAATCTAGGGTAGTTGGCAAAAATTCGAATCCACTTTAAAATACAGGCGAATTGTGAAAATTGGGATTAATTTTGTGAAATTAAAGAGAGTTGGCCAAATAACGAGATAACTTGGCAAAATTTGGGGAGTTCGAAAAATTTGAAATGAATTGGCAAAATCAGGAGAGATGTAAAGAATTGGATTCGTGAAATTAAGGAGAGTTGGCCAAATGAAAGGGAGTTGGGAAAATCCACACTGACTTTTGCTACAATTCAGGCGAGATGTAAATATTGAGACTATTTCTGCGAAATTGTGGCTAATTGTCAAAATTGGAAGTTACATGGCAAAATGCAGGATAGTTGTGAAAATTGACTCAACGCCCCCCCCCCCTTCCACACACACACAACACACGGAGCAAAATCTGTTGACAAAATTTCATTTTCGAGTTGTAAAATTTTTGATTTCTCCCCCCCCCCCCACAACCATAGTCCTTCGATACGCCCCATTGGAGTTGGAAGGCTGAGTTGCAGGAATAGAAACCGGGGTGGATGTAGAAGTCGACACCAACTTCAGTTTCGCCTGCGTCGGGAGTTGCAGGTGAGAAAGATAAATAGGTGGTACACTGATGCCAGTCTGCGCCGCCACGAAGTCATTGGAACGATGGGCTTTCCAATGATTGCACTGGCATAAGAAACCTTGCAGGGGGTGCGGGCGGTGCAGCGAGCTTTTTCGCCTCAGCGTAAGAATTATTATTGATTGTCTTCAAGCATTGAACCTCCTTTCCTTACTACCATTTGGGGCAGTCGCGGGAATATGCCGGATGTTCGCCACTACAGTTCTCACAGCTTGCCTTTTCTTTTGTGCAGTCAGGATCGAGTTGATCCTTGCTGCCACAACGAGCACAGGTGGGCTTGCTCCGGCAAGCTGTGTAGGCGTCACCGTACATTTGGCACCGAAAACAGCGCAGAGAGTTCGGTATATACGGCCGTACCTCACAATGTAAATAAATAACTTGCCTTGATGGAAGAAAGCAGGCGTGGCGTCTTGAAGGTTATAATCAGTACCCAGGTGGGTACCAATTTACCATCACGGCGTGTCGAAACCAGGTGACCGCTGTTACTCCTTGGAGAGTGAGCTCTGAGAGGATTTCCTTGCCTTGATGGAAGAAAGCAGGCGTGGCGTGTTGAAGGTTATAATCAGTACCCAGGTGGGTACCAATTTACCATCACGGCGTGTCGAAACCAGGTGACCGCTGTTACTCTTTGGAGAGTGAGCTCTGAGAGGATTTCCTCCTCAGTGACTTTGAGAAGGCCCCGCTCAGTTATCACACCCCGAGAGGAATTCAAAGTTTTGTGGGGAGTGACCTCGACAGCCACCCCACCAATCTCTGACTTTCAAGAGCAGTTCCGAGTGTTTGGAACAAGCTGTCTCAACCTGCAAATCGTCATATAGTAAGCGCTTGACGGATTTCAGCTCCCGCAAAACCTTTCAAACCTTTGTTGACAAAAATGTGGACATGTCCCCAAGTACCTGATCACCCGTGGACTGGATGATCAGGAATCGTGGGAACAAAGACACACAAAAAGAAGACGATGGCGTAGACGACGAAGACAACGAAGATGGGGCTCATGTCGAGCCCTCTTAGCTACATCAATCGCATAAATTTCATCTTAAACTCTCATATTTGTTTTTGTGTGGTTCAGTGCCTGCTGTCCCCACCCTCTACGGAAATCAACAAGGGGACGCCCAGTAAGGCGCCAGGGCTACACAGGCACTATATCTACAGAGACAGTGAGCCAAGCCCTCACAAATAAATAAAAGGAAAATGAAAAGAGAAATGTGAGGAAATAAATTCTCTTCACAAAAGGAACTAAGCGAAAAAATAACAAAATTGTGATCAACCAAACTGGCCTCACAAAGAAAGGAGAACTACAAATGGAAAAAAAGTTGTGAGGAAATTCGCAAAGTTACTCACCGTGGGCAAGGTTAATAACCGCTCTGCACAGTTGACCGTAGCAGGTCCTGCCCACCAGCCGATTGCTCCTAGAGAGGCCACCCTAGGAGCTCTCGTTTACCGGAAGCAAAGCCCAAAGCAGTGTATAGAAGAGGCCCTGGAATCCGCTGCCCAGATCCGCCACGAACAAGGCTGGCGAAGGGGACCCTGTTAGTCATGAGCTGAGGAGAGAAGACGGGGACTACCAGTATCCTCCTTTCCCTGGACACGTGTCTCCGCGCACGGCAAACACGCGGGCGAGCGTTCAGGATCCTGTGATCCATCGGCACTTCACAGGGTGGTCCTCACGACGTACAGGAGCTTGCACCGAGGGGTGCACGCCAGGCTCATAATCTGCAATTCCTAGATTAGAGTCCCAATTCTTACTGCGTTGAGATTTATCTACGCCAAACCCTGCCCTCGGTGAGAAAGAAGACACTGTGGGGCTTGGAAATTCAGCCGTCCGTCGGATGAGACATTAAACAGTGCTTCCGTGTGCATGAGAGCCATACTCTGTACACGTAAAAGAACACGACGGATGGCCTTGACTGTAGGCTTCCATCTGTCTCCTGTTTTCTAGCTGTATAAAGGGTCTCCTTCCCAAACATTTTCTGAATCATTGGGGTCCTTGTGACGTAGCTCATTGTGTGGCAAAAAAGTGCTGCTCAAAAATAAAGCAACCCAACTCATTAATACGCTCTTGATGATCTTGCAATATTTCTGGCTACTAGACTTATTTTTTCAATACTCCAACTTGAATTAAAAATTTATCCCCATCTAATTATCTTAACTGTCTGAAAGCTGACAGCTTTAGTTTAGATGCTTGCACATGAAACATTGAAGATGTTATTTGAAAGACTGAATATGAGAAGAAACCAAGAAGTAATCTAGTGACATAGATTGACAGAGTGCTCTTTATAAGGAGCAACGGAACGAAAGTCGCCGCTGGACAGCTGTGTCCCCCGTAGATTGAGAATGTTTTTCTTCGTTTAGATTACGCCGCTAATGAATTCTGTGAGTGTAAGTCGAGAGTCAAGCGTTGAGATTAATTTGGTGCAGAGTTTAGCTTGGACTTTCGGGCACATGTCAAAAACGAATACCAATATTGCCGTTTTTGTGTAAATAAGAAGCTTAGGAAAAATATACATACATCTGAAATTAGGACAAAGAAATGTAGATTTAAGATGAATTTGAAAATAATAGTGAAGCTGTGGGAATATTTTGTAAATTGTAGAAGTACGGCGTCCCACGTGAATTATCTTTGAACCGTGGTTCATATAGTTTTTAATAATGCTTTCTGTTATGTGGTAATGAAAGAGTTATGCTTTTGCTGCTAAAAGAGCTTCAAACATTACATATTTCATCATTAACACTTTCAGATCCTGATCTAGGGGAGGGGTAAGGAGGGCCATGGCCCCCTCCCCCCCTCCTTTGAGAATCCCAGTAAGTGCAATGGAGGTCAAATATTAATGAAATTGTGCATAACACATTTTTTAAAAGCCTCTAAAATGAAGTTGAGAATGTCAACTGGAATGGAAATTCTGTCTCTTTCCTCACCTCCTTCAGCCCAGCTAACTTTCTCTGCTCCATTGCACCTCTTTTATTTTTCTCTAGTTCCGGGTCTAAACACTTTATTGACCAAAGGGACTTCAGGTACTATATATATATATGAGTGAGCTTGGCTGTCTGTTCAAGAACTCTTCGTAAATAGTAATAGCTAGTTCCACCAAATCGGTATTGAGCCTCATCCCCGATTAACTGAGCAGTGTAAGGATTTGAATCCCCCCAATTTTTCTCTCCATAAAAAAGATTGATAAGAACTGATTCTAAATATTAAGAGCTAGTTACGACTGTTTTAAGCGCTTTATGTTTCTTTTAAGTGCTTATGTCTTTTTAAGTGTCTCTTTCAAGTGCTTTATGTCTCTTTTAATTTATTTGTTTCTTTTAATGATTTATGTCTCTTTTAATTGATTTGTTTCTTTTAAATGATTATATCTCTTAAGTGTTTCATGTCTCTTTTAAGTGCTTTGCCTCTTTTAGTGTCTCTTTTAAGTGATTTATATCTCTTTAAGTGCCTCTTTTTAGTCTCTCTTTTAAGTGCTTTGCCTCTTTTAGTGTCTCTTTTAAGTGATTTATATCTCTTTAAGTGCCTCTTTTTAGTCTCTCTTTTAAGTGCTTTGCCTCTTTTAGTGTCTCTTTTAAGTGATTTATATCTCTTTAAGTGCCTCTTTTTAGTCTCTCTTTTAAGTGCTTTATGTCTCTTTTAAATAATATCTCTTTTAGTGTCTCTTTAAGTTATATGCCTCTTTCAAGTTCTTCATGTCTCTTTTAGTGTCTCTATTAGTGAATTATGTCTCTTTTAGTGTCTCTTTTAACTGATTTATGTCTCTTTTAAGTGTCTTTTTTAAGTGATTTATGTCTAGACATAACTAGTTCTGGTTTGTTTCTTTCTCTATTTGTATCTCTGTTTGTTATCCTCGTAAACAGTAAGAACAAGGAAAACAAAATTCTGTATACACCTCCTCTCTTTGTAACTCAGAGCAACGTAGAGATCTGAATCCCTGTATATATATATATATACCTCTTCTCCCTCCTTCCCAAGGGGCTCAGTCGGTAGCGCGCCAGGCTCGTAATCTGTAGTTCCCAGGTTCGAGTCCCAGCTGGGTCAGCGTTGAGATTTATCTCCGCAAAATTCCCTGCCCTGCCCACGGCCAGTAGGGGACACCGAAGGGCTTGGAAAGGCCGCCGTCCGTCGGATGGGACGTTAAGCCGTGGCCCCGTGTGCGGGAGAGCCATACCCTGTGCACGTTAAAGAACACGCTGGATGGCCTTGACGGGATGCTACCATCTGTCTCCCAACAGCTGTTCCAGTGGGTCCCCTCCCTCAACCTTCTCTGAGCCTACGGGGTCCGTGTGACCTGGCCATTTAGCCCATGGTGTGCAAAAAAGTACCGCTCAGAGGTAAAACAACCCAACCCCCCTTCCCAACCTCGGTATATAACCTAACTTAAAGCAGCGTACGTGTTTCACAATACAGTTTACCCTCCCACTCTAGAAAAAGCCTTATCTCCCAGCAAAAATGGTGGTGTATTTTTCTTAAATGGTAAGAACTACGATAAATAATAAAATATTGTTTACAGATTTCTCTCATCATAAATTAATGAAACATAAAAGTCTGAACACTCAATTACCCGCTCCTTCCGCCTAAAAATTAGTCCCTACATCAAACCAGAGAAAAAATACTCCTATACGGTAAAAGCTACGATGACTACATTCTTTATACTGCTTCCTTTCGTCATGTTATAAAACATCATAAGAGTCTGTCTCCCCCCAAACAATCTTTATTTTTTACTAGTGAAGAAATTAAAAAAACTAGAAGAACGCATATCGCATCTGGAGCATATGGGAATCTTGTTTTCACAGAGAATGAAGTTTTTCGTTTACCTACTTTTCACTCCTTAAATATTTTACGTTTTACTAATGGATGATGGGAGAAAATTCAAATAAAAGTGTTTTATTAGTAATTACAAAATATAAACAGTTTTTACTTCCCAGTGGATTCCCTTTTATAACTTCTCGTGAGTTCTCATGACCAAGTGTTTGGCTGCAAAACAATGCCGCTCAGAAATAAAACAACAGAAGCAATTTTTTTTGGCTCGTTTAAGAAAAACGAACTATTTTTTATCTTTGTTGTCTGGGCTTAGTACAGTTAGTAGTATATGTTTTACCTCTAAGTGGCACTTTTTCTTGCACACATTGGGCTAAATGGCTAGGTCACAAGTACCCCGAGGCTCAGAGAAAGTTGCGATTGTAAATCCACTGGATATTGTTGGGAGACAGATGGTAGCCTTTCGTCAAGGCCATTTAGCGTTTCTTTAACGTGCACAAGTATGGCTTTTTTCCACACGGGGTCACGGCTTAACGTCCCATCCGACGTTAGGCGGCCGTCCAAGCCTATCGTGTCCCCTAATGACCATGAGCAGGGCGGAGAGTTTTGAGGAGATAAATCTGAACGCTGACCCAGCTGGGACCCGAACCTGGTAACCGCAGATTACGAGTCTGGCGCGCTACCGACTGAACCACTCCTACTCTCTTTGTTGTCTGTCTGTCTACCTGTTTGTCCTATATAATTATATCTTTCATTTTAAGAGATTAAAAAAAAAATCCGTTTTTTATTTTGGATAGGTATTCACGAAATATTGTGATTCACACTATCCGAATATTCAAAAGATTTTTAAAGCCCTACACCCCCTCTAGGAATAAAAATATTTGGGTAATGGCCAAAATTCAAACGAATTTTTATTTACATTATTTTTTTTCAAAAGAAACTTTCAGTTGTCTTTAACTTGTCCAGCTTCCATTATATTTAAAACATAGGGGCGGGGGTGGCTCAGTCGGTAGCGCGCCAGACTCGTAATCTGTAGTTCCCAGGTTCGAGTCCCAGCTGGGTCAGCGTTGAGATTTTTCTCCGCAAAAATTCCCCGCCCTGCCCACGGTCAGTAGGGGACACCGATGGGCTTGGAAAGGCCGCCGTCCGTCGGATGGGACGTTAAGACGTGGCCCCGTGTGCGGGAGAGACATACCCTATGCACGTTAAAGAACACGCTGGATGGCCTTGACGGGAGACTACCATCTGTCTCCCAACAGCTGTTCCAGTGGGTCCCCTCCCCCAACCTTCTCTGAGCCTTCGGGGTCCATGTGACCTGGCCATTTAGCCCATGGTGTGCAAAAAAGTGCCGCTTAGAGGTAAAACAACCCAACTATATTTAAAACATACAGTTTAAATTCCACGGCAATAAAATGTTAAATATTTCTACACTAAGTGTGTACACGCATATTTTTTCCACAAAGTATTTCTGAAGCTTTGAAGAGATAAAGTGCTCCCCAAGGAACGGGTTGTCCACCAACAGAAGCTTTCCTAAATAGCCAAAGTAATTAACTTTTTCACATGAATTCAGTTCCAAATGAAGTCTTTCAGACACTTGCTGAAAGGTTTGACTGAACGCTGTAAGTAATCCCCCCTAGAAAATACCCCTGGGCAATAGTTCTCATTTAAACCGTAATCCACACTCGTGTTTCATGTCCGCGCAGAAAATTTACGTGAAATCGGCAAACCGTTTGAAAGCTACAAGGTTTTGGAAACTTATAGTTGCCTACAACGCCAAGTTCTTAAGTTTCAGAGATTTCTTTAGTAACAGAGATTTAAAGATGAAGTAAATTTAGAAAGCTGAAATTTTTTCATCGCATTTTTACTATGTGTTTTCAATTTTCCTTGACACATGTTCTACGTTTTAAAAAAGGCATCTCTTGGCTAATGACTTAGAAGAGAAAAGTTGATTAATTGTGTGTCTAGGCGATGGGGAAAAACATCACAAACTGGCAGATGGTTTTCCTTAAGACTACACAAATAGGATAAAGTGATTTTGTCTTTGCAAACATCCAGCAATTAAGTATATTGATTGCTGCCATGGCGTATCTGCTTGAATTCAACTAATAATTAAATTGATTGTTAGTCTGATAAGGAATGAATTTTTAATATGAGAAATATTAACGTGTAATTATTAACTAATAGTTAATAAATTGCTGTAATTCTTGTTCTGTTTTCACCATACTGCATCATTTGAGGTTGGGTTGTTTTACTTTTGAGCTGCACTTTTTTGCATAGAAATGGGCTAAATGGCCAGGTCACAAGGACCTCGAGGGCTCAGGGAACGTTTGGGGAGGGGAACCAATGGAACAGCTGTTGGGAGACAGATGGGAGTCTCCCATCGAGGCCATCCAGTGTATTCTTTAACGTGCACATGATAGGACTCTCCCTCACATGGGGCCACTGCTTAACGTTCCATCCGACGAACGGCGGCCTTTCCAAGCCCATCAGTGTCTCTCCTAATCGAGAACAGGACGTACTGTTTTGCGGAGATAAATCTCAACGATGGCCCAGATGGGACTCAAATGTGGGAAGTACAGATTACGACGCTGGCACGCTACTGGCTGAGCCACCCTCGAACCTCCGTTCAGAGGTAAAATAACGTTCTGGAGTTCTAAATATAGCGGAAGAATAGTTATTTAAAAATGTTTTCCGTTTTTGAAAAGGAATATGGTCTGAAAATGCTATACTAAGAATTCATCATTAGTTTATAGTGCTATCAATTATAACTAAACTACTGTCGTAATATTTTTAGATATAAAACATTTAATTCGGTATTGCATAATTTACTATTAATTAAACTAGAAAATACTGGAATTAGAGGCAATATGTTAAAATGGATACAAGCTTATTTAATAAATAAAACCCAGAAAGTAAAAATAGTAGATTATTGCAGCAA
The DNA here is from genome assembly GCA_038380435.1 of Ryuthela nishihirai. Taxonomy (NCBI): domain Eukaryota; kingdom Metazoa; phylum Arthropoda; class Arachnida; order Araneae; family Heptathelidae; genus Ryuthela; species Ryuthela nishihirai. Next base: position 36,450,056 of record JAWZYU010000006.1, read on the forward strand.
AGAAATTTAAATAAAATATGGTGTACTCAAAGGTTTCGTATTAGGTCCTATTTCATTTAACGTGTTTATTAATAATATTTGCGATTTGAATTTAAAAGACAAAATAATTGCGTTTGCTGATGATACGACATTAGTATATACATTATAGGAAATAAAAAATGCAACACTTTCAAGAAATTATGCAAATGTGACGAAATTTAGGGAGGCGGTAGTATATGGAAATGATTAGGTTTGCAGGACGATCGAACAGGCGCGAGCTGACGTCACAGGTGCGGAGCAGTCACACACAGAAAAAGGCAACCAAAGCTTCCTGGTTGAAAAAACTTCGTGGAAATTATTCTAAACTGCAGAAGAATACCTTAAGCAGACATCGACAGCCGTTCCAGCAGTTAACAGACTTTGAGCCCGGAAGAATAATCGGCCTTAGAGAGGGTGGTTTGTCGTACAGAGATGTGGACAACCTTTTTGGCTGCAATCCTAGCACCATCATAAATATATGGCGCCAGTGTGTTCATGAAGGGATCCATCACATGCCGACAAGGATCAGGAAGACGACGTATGACCACAGAGCGATAGGACCGCCATTTGCGACGCATGGCATTGCGTGACAGATTCGCGACTACAACGGAACTGCAAAGGGACTGGCAACAGGTAACACATCGAATACCTACCAAGCGGATGGTAAACAACAGGCTTTTACAGTTTTCATTTCGAATTCACATCTGCCCACATGTAAGCACGTTTTCCGTGGTATCGCCTCAGCTGGAACAAACAAGAAGAGGTGTATCATGATGTTTCGTGACGAATCTCGTTTTTGTCTTGGTCAGTACGACGATAGACAAAGTGTTCGCCGTCATCCAGGGGAAAGGAACGCCACTCAGTGCGTGCGACATCGTCACACAGCTCCAGCAACTGGTGTCTTGGTGTGGGGTGCCATTAGTCGGACATCTCGGTCAGAACTAGTCATTATAAGGGGATCTCTAACTGCCCAACGATATGTTACCAACATTTTGCAGTCAGTGGCTGTCCCATTTGTTCAGCAGCACAGAACCTTTTACCAGCAAGATAACGCCCATCCCCACACAGCCTGCATTAATCTGCAGTATCTACACTAGCAAAACGTTCAGGTACTTTTACCTATTCAACACGTCTGGGACATGATGGGCCGACTGCTCCAACAATACCCAAAATGTGTGCCAAACAGTGTCGCTGAAATGAAACAGCGATTTCGCGCTATTTGGCGTTCTATCTCTCATGAGAACCTTCTCCTCCGTGTTCATGAATGCACTGCTGTGCGGGGGGGGGGGGGGGGGTTCAACGTCACACTAATTATACCACTTTACCGGGTAGGTAAAGTGGTAATTTTGCATATTTTCTTCTGATAATGTAATCCCAGATTCGCACATCTCAGTATATGCCATATGCTAACAGCTGCTTGCGTTTCAATGAAATGATATTAATCCTTCCAGGTATTTCAATTTTTCCCTGTAGTGTACATACAAAAATAAACAGATTTTAATAACTGACATAAATGAATGTTTATAATAAAAATAAATAAATACCCCCTCAAGCAGCTGCTTGCCACAGAGGTCTGAAGGGAGCCTGTCAGTTTATATGCCATAGTAGAAGGTCTGTGAGGATGGCAGGACCTCAGCAGAAAAACAACATAAACGTTCATGCCTTATCCGGGGCTCGAACCCAGGTCCCTTAAGATCAGTACCCAAGCGCGCTAACCACTCGGCCACGGGACGACTGTCAAATGAATGTTTAATGCTCAGATATAAATAAAATTAATTACTCTAGCATTCAATTAAATGTACGAGTTCTGAATTTTTATGCAAACCAATTGAAGGTGCTAATAATTATAAATATTTAGAATTGTATATTGATAGTCGTTTAACTTGGAAAAACCATATTGAATTGATATTTGATAAAGAAGAATTTATATTACATTAGAAATTTTGTTAACATTACACTTTTAAAATGAATATTTCAATATGGAATTAAATATGGAGTTCATATTGAAATATGGATTTATATTCAAATGAATAAATGTATAAATATTAAAATAAAAATTTATATTCAATATGGATTTAATCCTATTGGAAATATGCATTAATATTGTGGGGAAGATCCTATTACATTATTATTATAGCCACTTATTATTATACAAAATAAAATAATTAGATGTATGTTAAAAAATATAAAATATTTTATTTAAATGATTTACATATAATTTAGGGAATTATATATTCATATGATTTTATTATATATTAAAAATCGTTACAGAGAGAGTACTGTTAACCTTTAGACATCTAACTGTACAGGAAGGCTGCCAGATCACAAATTTCTAAAAAATCGTTGCCAGATATTTTTCTGAATTCTGTAATCAACCATAGTGTTCGGATATTTTTTTGAGCGACCGTACAAATTAAAACTTTTAAAGAGTGAAAAAAGTAAGCAAAAAAAAAACTTCATTCTCTTTGAAAACGATACTTTTATAATCATCAGAGTCAAGCCTGGATATAGAAAAAGAGGTCTTCAAAAAATTTCCTGAAAAATACCCGGAATATGCATAATTTATATATATTTTTTGCGTCCGGTTCCTCTCTAGTGTGGGGCGGGGGTGGCTCAGTCGGTAGCGCGCCAGACTCGTAATCTGTAGTTCCCAGGTTCGAGTCCCAGCTGGGTCAGCGTTGAGATTTATCTCCGCAAAAATTCTCCGCCCTGCCCACGGTCAGTAGGGGACACCGATGGGCTTGGAAAGGCCGCCGTCCGTCGGATGGGACGTTAAGCCGTGGCCCCCGTGTGCGGGAGAGCCATACCCTGTGCACGTTAAAGAACACGCTGGATGGCCTTGACGGGAGACTACCATCTGTCTCCCAACAGCTGTTCCAGTGGGTCTCCTCCCCCAACCTTCTCTGAGCCTTCGGGGTCCATGTGACCTGGCCATTTAGCCCATGGTGTGCAAAAAAGTGCCGCTCAGAGGTAAAACAACCCAACCTCTCTAGTGTTCTCCAGAGTGTGTGTCGGGTTGGGGGGAGATGTCATGGCCAGATGCTCCATCCTAGATCCTATTCTGGCCAGAAGTGACATGTGTTCTTCTAGTAATGACATTTCTAGCAACCAATAATGTTCTTCAAATATTACAGTGCGAGACATTATGTTGTTACACTGTTTTCTTAAAAATATATTTATTAATCCTTGAAGAATACATAATTTTACTCTTCGTCTGTGAAAGTTAGCAAGCACAACGGAAATTCTGCGGATTTTCACAGTTCAGAAGTAAGTATTGTCACTTTAGTCGAGATAAGGACAATGCGAAACATTGCGCATAATTATGCAGTCTGACAGGATCATCAGTTACAACTTCATATTCCCATCTGCAGCCAACGTCTTGTTTACAATTACTTATTCAGCAAACAATTAACACCATCACTCAAATGCTTAAAATGTCTTACTTGGACAAAAGATAATATTCTTTAATTGTTGGAAGCCTTCTGGGTTCGCGCGAGATCATTATAGAATCGCATCGTTTCGCACGAGACAGGGGATTAAACACTATCAACGGTTACTAAGCATGGAAACAATAACTCCTGCTTCTCGTTTATTGCAAAATTCAAATTATTCAACTTATTGAGGAAGAATTGGGTCAAACGTCCGGTTCGTAATCTACAGATGAGTTGGGTGTTTTACTTCTGTGCAGCACTTTTCTGCATAAATAAAAAATAAATAAATAAATACCCCCTCAAGCAGCTGCTTGCCACAGAGGTCTGACAGGAGCCTGCCAGTTTATATGCCATAGTAGAAGGTGTGAGAGGATGGCAAGACCTCAGCAGAAAAACGACACATACATCCATGCTTTACCCGGGGCTCGAACCCAGGTCCTGTAGATCAGTAGCCAAGCGTGCTAACCACTCGACCACGGATGGGATAAATGGACAGATCACAAAGATCTCGAAGTCTCAGAGAAGGTTGGGGGGAGGGGAACTCAATTAACAACTGTTAGGAGACAGATAGTAGCCTCTCGTCAAGGCCATCCAGTGTGTTCTTTAACGGGCAGAGGGTATGGCTCTCTCCTGCACACTGAGCCACGGTTTTACGTCCCATCTGACGGATGGCGACCTTTCCAAGCCCATCAGTGTCCCCTATACTGACCGAGGTCCGGACTCGAACCTGGGAACTGTAGATTATGAGCCTGGCGCGAAGCCTGATCCTTAATCAAAGATTGGATTATCTTCGAGCGGCACTTTTTTTTTTGCATCAAAAGGGATAAATGGCCATGTCACAAGAATCTCCAGGTCTCAGAGAAGGCTTGGGGAAGAAGCCCACTGAACAGTTGTTAGGATATACATAGTAGCCTTTCGCCAAGACCATCCAGTGTGTTCTTTAACGTGAAGACAGTATGACTGTCCTGAACACGGAACCACGGCTTTACGTCCCATCTGACGGATGGTGACCTTTCCAAACACTTAGTTGTCCTCTACTGACCGAGGGTAGGGAGAAAGTTTATTTGAATCATCTCATCGTCGGCCCAGGTGGGCTCGAACCTGGGAACTGCAGATTACGAGACTGACGCGATACCAACTGAGCTAACACCAACCACTTCCCAGGTTTGAGACCCACCTGTGCTAGATTTGAGAAATCTCAAACTGGTTTATCTACGTTAAACCCTCACCTTGAGTTAAATCATTTCTATTATATGGCATATTATCTTGGGAAGGATTTTATTTTTGGACTTTGAAATCTTTTTAGTATGTACAAACTCAAATGTAGGTTGAAGATCAGGTGATACGAGAATATGGGTATTTTCAATCGATTTCATCGGATATTTTTCGAGTTAAGATAGTTTGCATATATCAGGTATTAAAGCTCCTAAAAAGAATTTCAAATTCCACACTTGCAAATTTCCTGGAAAAATACGCGTTTATGAAAAGAATAAAATTAACTGATCTCGTCCCTCGTAAAAACAGCTGCATAGAAACATTGTATCTGTTTGGCAACGTAGTTTTTTAATGATTTACCAAAAGGTCTTGCAATAATAAAGAATGAGAAGCTTTTTTTAAGAATTAAGAGAATGTTTGTTAAAGAATGAGAGGTAACTAACTTGTTTTCAAAAATTTATTTTTCTGAGTTTAGTTTAATCTTACTTCGTTCTTTTGTTCTTTTCACAACTGTAAAATGCTGATTTGAATTTCTCTTTTATTGAGTGTATTTTCTATACTTCTGAAGGAAATAGTCAAACCAGAGGCATGCTTTGACGTAATGAGCTGTGGCCCACAGCCAGCAAGTGGGGGAATTTCTAGGAGGGAAAATGATGCTGAGTTTTCGCTGTGCTTTGTTACGTTTTCAAAGCCACATAAAGAAATTCTCTCTATTTGTTTAAATTATTGTATATCACGTTTCGATATAAAATTTATTAAGAAATGATGTAGTCTGTAAATGGTAGCTAGGTAGTCACTGGAAGGAGAGCTATGCGCCAATCCCCTGTGATGATGCATAGAATTGGCCAGGCCTATCACCTAATGTCCCACCTCGCCTTCTCGTGGTGCAAATCGTTATTACATTTCAAAAGAGATACTCTCTTGTGGAAGTGAAAGGAAGGAGAGGACTGCCAGATTAGTGTGGCCAACTGATCTGGACAATTCTGGCTACCTATCTTTTTTTTTCTACCTTGCTGAGAAGTGGTTCAACCACACAGGGTCATGGTGCTGACCGTATAAACTAACTGGATTAAATTAAGGCTCTGAACTTGATTATGGATCCTGAATTTGCAACACTGGTGGTCTTTTGTGGAGGGAAAATCTTACGCTGTGTTTTCTGTTTGTTTGTGGGTTGACAGCCCCAAGTAAATGGATTCACAGGATATGTTTATCAGCTGGTGGATAATCCTGAGCAGAGGTCATCGCAGGCACCTGAACTCTTTGCTTCTATTGGCATCGTCAAATTCTACATTGGAGGAAGTCTTCCAGTGTAGAAGGCTTCAGCCTTTAGTGGTGGGGGAACGTGTCTTTGCCCCATGCCTGCGATTAGGGGGCTGTTTGATATTGTTGCCATTTCCTCTCTCAATAAACATATTTTCTTTAAACATCCCACTAACCATTTCTCTCCATGGGTAGTTGGAATGAGAGGACTCTGCATAGAGCTTTTTCTCTTGATGTCCTCACATAAGAATTCCACCGTTATAATTTAGATATTCTCAGCTTTCAAGAGACCATATAGACAGATAAAGGTCAGAATCTTAAAAACAATCTTAAAATTCTCTTATCAGAGAGGGAAGACAATAGGCATCACCAAGGCGTGGTTCTGCTTCTCAGCAGACACACCAGTGATGCTCTTATAGGATGTGAGTGCATTACTGAAAGGTTTCTCATAGTGTTTCTCACAGTGTGTGAGAGTTGGTAAGTCTTGTTAGCAATTGGTTTAGCATTACTTCTGATGTTCGACAAGGGTGCATTTTGTCTCCTTTTCTCTTTAGTTTATTTTTAAAATTCAGACAAGCATTAAAGACCTGAATGTTACCTGCTGTTATGCCCCCACTGAGGATGCCGATGAGGATGAGAAGGATAGATTTTACTGAAAACTTCAGGATATTTTGAATTCTGTCAAGGAAGGAGATATTACCCTTGTTCTAGGTGACTTCAATGCCAAAGTTGGTACTGACTCTGACCTTTGGGGAGGAGTAATAGGCACGTTTGGTATTGGTAGCTGCAATGGCAATGGGCAACGTCTCTTACAGGTAAGTAAACTCAATGGATTCAGAATAACTAACACTTATTACAAACACCGCGACATACATAAGTACACATGGGTTTCACCTGATGGGCTGCATAAGAATATGATAGATTATATATTAACAGGAAATGGGCTAGTTCTGTTAGGAATACCAGGACATATAGGGGAGCTGAAATTGGATCTGATCATTTACCTTGTTAAAAGTATCTTGCAAATTAAACTTAAGAAGTGTTGTGTTAAGGTTAAAAAATTTACCTTTAATACTGAAGCTCTGAAAGACCCAGTTATAGCTAAAGCTTACCATGATAGGTTACTTAGTCATTATGACAGTCATGGTTTGCTTACACTGAAGTCGGGGGAAATGGAACCATTTTAAAAAGGCTTTTTTAGAAACTAACAGTATTCTTTTCGGAAAAAAAAGGAGCAGAGGAGGAAGCATTATTTGAGTGATAAGGCACTTTAGCTTATTTCAGAAAGAAAGAACTGCAGGAATGTCCTTAATCAATACCCTACTAGTCCTAATAGAAAGCATTACAGAGAACGTAATAAAGATCAGTTAGCTGCTGATAAGAATCTTTGGCTTGATGGCTTGGGTGACAAAGCCGAGGAAGACGTTAGACAGCACAACAGCAGAGAGCTGTACCAGATAGTTAATGTTTTGTGTGGTAGAAAACGGACAGGTATACAGGGATTGAAGGATAAACAAGGTAAGGTTATAGAAGGTAAGTATTCTGTCATGGCTAGGTGAGCAGAGCATTTCAGTGATAGCTAGGTGAGCTGAGCATTTCAGTAGGTGAGCTGAGCATCTCAGTTCTAAACTATGTGGTTAGTTCTACTTCCATTGTTTGCAATGATGATAGATGTATTGGTGGCTTCAATGTTGGCCTTATAATACAATCTGAAGTTATTTTGGCTATTTCTAAACTTAAACTTCATAAATCCCCAGGGATAGATGAAATTACTACAGAAATGCTTAAAAGCTGGGGATGTTTCGGTTACCACATGGATGACTAAAATTTTGAATATCTTTTATGATAAAGGCATGGTTCCTAAGGATTTTACCAGAGCTATTTTTATCCCTATTTTCAATAAAGGTGATCGCAGTTCTTGTGATAACTGTAGGTGTATCAGCCTACTCTCTGTTCCAGGGAAAGTTCTTTGCATGATTGTGCTTAATAGAATTAAGAATCTGGTTGACATTCAATTGCGTGATGAGCAATGTGGATTCAGAAGTGGTAGGGGATGTGTAGATCAGATATTTTCACTTAGGCAGATTCTTGAGAAATGTTTGGTTGCTAGCTTTCTTGATTTCAAAAAGGCTTTCGACTCTGTTGATCGTCATAATATGTGGTTGATTGTGAGATCATATGGTATACCAGAGAAGTTAGTTAACATAATGAAAACTCTCAATAATAACAATGAGTCGTGTGTGAGAGTTGGTAAGTCTTGTTAGCAATTGGTTTAGCATTACTTCTGATGTTCGACAAGGGTGCATTTTGTCTCCTTTTCTCTTTAGTTTGGTTATCGATTATGTTGTGCGAAATTTACTGCAAGGGAAAGATTTTGTCTTGAAATGGTCTGCAGATACGAAAATTTATGATTTAGATTATTCTGACGATTTAGCCTTTTTGGCAAATGATGTTGATGAGATGAACTCTTTCATTATGGCTGTTGATGAAACTGGTAGTAGAGTAGGTTTCTTTATAAACAGAGAGAAAACTAAAGTGATGAAAATTGGTCAGGCCAGCTGTGATTCAGTTAATCTGAATGGTTGCAATCTTGAAGAGGTGTCACAGTTTAATTATCTTGGGAGCTATGTAACAGATACTGGTGATGTGCGGCATGAGATTAACAGACGAATAGGGATTGCTGCCGGGACTTTTAAGAATCTATGGAGAGTGTGGAAAAATAGGCGTATACACCTAAAGACTAAAATTAGACTGCATACGTTTGGCTCTTTCTAGGGTTAATTATGGTAGCGAAACTTGGAAGCTTTGTAAACAAGATAACAGGAAACTTGCGCAGTCTCTTGGGCATTTAGGTGGTTTAACTTTGTAACTAATGATGAGTTTAGTCAAAGGAGTCGGCAACCTCGTTTAAGCAGTATATTGTTCAGAGAGAGACTCCGCTGGTTTGGCCATGTTGCCCGTATGGATAATTATAGATTGGTGAATAGGGTTATGAACAGTGTACCTAATGGCTTCAGAAAGAGGGGAAGAACTAGGATGCGGTGGGCAGACAATGTCAAACAAGACCTTGTTGGAATTGGTGTGCAGTGGCCAGATTCAGCAGATGTAGCTCAGGCTTGGAGAACTAAATCGCAAGGTCTGGTTGGACCTCCGTAGCTCATGACTGCTTGACGATGATGATGATGACGATAAATGATAAACACAAATATATCACTTCTTAAATCCTACTTTTTTAACTCCTAATCAAAAGGTATATTTTATATAAATTTCAAGTATATTTTCCGAGGACGACTCGTTGACTGCTTTTCTTACCTTGGAAAGTATTCACTTCCCAGAAGATCCCACCCCCTTCTCGACAATAGAGAAAAATATACAGGGAGGAATTCTAGCAAGTAGTGTCCTAAAGGGGGGTCAAAATGCCTGAAGTACCAGCGCTGCAGGAATCACAATATCTCCTCATACTGCCAATAATACCGTCGTGGGTGACTCAGTCGGTAGCGTGCCAGGCTCGTAATCTGCAGTCTCTAGGTTCGAGTCCTGTCTGGGCCAACATTGAGATTTACCTCTGCAAAATTTCACGCTTTGCCCTCGTTTAGTACAGGATACCAATGGGCTTGGTAAAGGCCTCCGTCCGTCGGATGGGAAGTTGTGCCGTGGTATCGTGTGTGGGAGAGCCATACGCTGTACACATTAAAGAACACGCTGGATGGCCTTGACGGAGAGCTACATCTGTATCGTAACATCTGTCCAGTGGGTTCCCTCCATACCACCTTCTCTGAACCTTCGGTGTCCTTGTGACCTGGCCATTTAGTAATTATGTAAGTTCAGTACTCTCAAGTTCCATAATTTTTTTTGGGGGGGGCGGGGGGGGCTCAGTCGGTAGCGCGCCAAACTCGTAATCTGTAGTTCCCAGGTTCGAGTCCCAGCTGGGTCAGCGTTGAGATTTATCTCCGCAAAATTCCCCGCCCTGCCCACAGTCAGTAGGGGACACCGATGGGCTTGGAAAGGCCGCCGTCCGTCGGATGGGACGTTCAGCCGTGGTCCCGTGTACGGGAGAGCCATACTCTGTGCAAGTTAAAGAACACGCTGGATGGCCTTGACGGGAGGCTACCATCTGTCTCCCAACAGCTGTTCCAGTGGGTCCCCTCCCCCAACCTTCTCTAAGCCTTCGGGGTCTATGTGACCTGGCCATTTAGCCCATGGTGTGCAAAAAAGATTTATCTTTGCAAAATTTCATGCCTTGCCCTCGTTTAGTACAGGATACCAATGGGCTTGGTAAAGGCCTCCGTCCGTCGGATGGAGGCCTTTACCAAGCCCATTGGTATCCTGTACTAAACGACATGTAATGACATGTACTAAACGACATGTAATTTTACAGAGGTAAAACAACCCAACCTATAATTTTTTCATTAAATGCATATTTTATAGTTTCGAAGTTGGATTCCTATTGATATAACGTAGAAATTCTCCCATATTTTAATAAGGTAATGCATATTCTTTTGTTAGAAACATATTCATGCTATATATTCATAAAGAGTTATTTTTGCAAACTGCGGGAATTCGAATTTGTTTTCAGTAATTTTTACAACACAGTTTGAAAATTCAAATATCTTTCTAATCAAACGATGGCATTATTTTTATGCGATTTGTTTCAGCCTGAAGTTAGCTTAGCGTGATTTTAAGCCATTTGATTCAACTTCCTCTGATTAAAATGAACAATTTTACGGTCTGTAAACCTCGACTTTAATTTATTTAAAAGAGGTATCATGTACGTTTCGTATTTCTCATAACCCTCGTAGGAAACGGAGAGAAAAATTGTGTTTTATGTCGTGATAACATGAGAAACTGATAGTAAGCTAATTGCATTTTTACTGAAATTGCATTTGATTTGTTCTCTTTCGGAAAGTAATTGTGATGCTGAGGTAGTTATTTCTATCTACGTGATTAACTTCAGTTATTACTTATTTAATTAACTGAAGCATAAAACTACTATTTGATTTCTCTTTCGACCTTTCAATTTATTCCCTGAATTTCTTAATATCTTACACTTATGAAATGACTTTGATTCGTCGTCGAAATTCTGAAATGAAATCAGTTTCACTTTTGGAACGAGTACCGAATTAAGAAGTGAAATTAGTGGTCTTCGAATTAAGTCTTAACTCTTTCACAATTAGAAGAGCAATTATGTATTTGTCTGTGAAACCTTATTAAAACACTAATTCCCCGAAACATGATTTCCATCTTAGATTTTAGTACTGTAAAGATTCCTTTTAGCTTCCATAACATGCCATAAAATAGTTCATAAATAAAACAAGGCTTATTAATATCGCCACTGGGGTAATCTCGTTTTCAAAGAGAATGAAGTTTTTCTTTTACCTACTTTTTCACTCCTTAAAGTTTTAATTCCAACTAATGGATGGTGAGGAAAATGTAATCTGTAGTATTTTATTAGTACTTATGAAACAGAAAAATTATTTGTCTTTTATCCTTCAATTTAATTTGGTTGGTTGTTTTACCTCTGAGCGGCACTTTTTTGCACACCATGGGCTAAATGGCCAGGTCACATGGACCCCGAAGGCTCAGAGAAGGTTGGGGGAGGGGACCCACTGGAACAGCTGTTGGGAGACAGATGGTAGCCTCCCGTCAAGGCCATTCAGCGTGTTCTTTAACGTGCACAGGGTATGGTTCTCCCGCACACGGGGCCACGGCTTAACGTCCCATCCGACGGACGGCGGTCTTTCTCAAGCCCATCGGTGTCCCCTACTGACCGTGGGCAGGGCGGGGAATTTTGCGGAGATAAATCTCAACGCTGACCCAGCTGGGACTCGAACCTGTGAACTACAGATTATGAGCCTGGCGCACTACCGACTGAGCCACCCCCGCCCCCTTCTACAATTTAAGAAACTGATTTTCTCACACATATCTGAGGAAAGGGGGAATATTTTTGTTGTCAGTGGAATATCTCCTGACATTATACCACCGAAAATTCAGATTTCTACCATACACAGATCCCTTGCAACATTCGTTAAAACTTTTGCTGTTTCAATATATAATAACCTATAACGATGTAAATTACTTGTAATACCACCTAAAGGTTTGAAAGGAGAATCATAATATTTCATTAGTACCAAAACAACTAAGAAAGAGTTTTCCAATTATCTCTTAAAACAAAACAATTTCGTTTCCCATCCACCCTCGGTGTAAGGGGTCAACTCATTGCTGTCAATGGAATCTTCAAGACCGTCATATTCCTCCACCAAACTTTTAAGATTCTAGCATAACTACATCGTTTACAATATTCGTTTAAATTTTGAAATTTTTCAGTTATTCTCCACCGTTAGAGGGCGCAATTGTAGCTTTTGAGTCGGAAAGTGCAAATCCTAATATTTCATCAATACCTATCGAACTCAAAAATAATTATTAATTTATATGCAAAAAACAAATAACCATATCTTAAAACAAAACAGTTGCGTTTTCTCACCCCTCTGGGGGTAAAGGGTCAACTCATTACTGCCAGTGGAAACTTCATGACCTTCACATTCCACCATAAAAATTTCAAAACTCTATCATGAATACATCGTTTGCAATATTCGATTGAATTTTTAGAATTTTCAAAATTTTCCACCGTTACAGAGTGCGATTGTAGCTTTCGTGAGATTCGATTTGGGTTGTTTGGGTTGTTTTACCTCTGAGCGGCACTTTTTGCACACAGTGGGCTAAATGGCCAGGTCACATGGACCCCGAAGGCTCAGAGAAGGTTGGGGGAGGGGACCCACTGGAGCAGCTGTTGGGAGACAGATGATAGACTCCCGTCAAGGCCATCCAGCGTGTTCTTTAACGTGCACAGGGTATGGCTCTCCCGCACACGGGGCCACGGCTTAACGTCCCATCCGACGGACGGCGGCCTTTCCAAGCCCATCGGTGTCCCCTACTGACCGTGGACAGGGCGGGTAATTTTGCGGAGAAAAATCTCAACACTGACCCAGCTGGGACTCGAACCTGGGAACTACAGATTACGAGCCTGACGCACTACCGACTGAGCCACCCCCGCCCCCGGGAGATTCGAAAAGTGCGAAAGTAGTGGAGCATCTCCCTGTAACATTTGATCTTGAAAAGTCCCCAAGGTCACGGTTACGGTCACGTACACTTCTGGTCTCCATTATGTCTTACACATTCTTTACACATACTGTAATTGGTTATTTCCGGTTCTCATTTCCGGTTCTTTCGCCCGTTATAGACCTTTACCGTTTGTTTACTTCGTTGGTTAGGAAATGTATAATTTCCCACTGTGTTTATCCATTGTGGGAAAGGTCACCGTTTTGCGGATGTTTATTTCGTAGTTCCGTCCTTTGACCTTCCACAAGTGTTTATCAGATACTGGATGCATATAAAGGTTGGCATAGGGTGGGCATTTACTAGATACTTCTGAGCTCCAATCTGTTGCTGCTGTTGATGCTACTGCTGCTGCTTCGGGTTAGTACGTATTATAGTTCTCCATCGAGTGGAGTTAGTTTCTATTCTAGTTCTCCTTCAAGTGGTGTATAGTGTCGCAATGGACTTCGGTTCAAGTGATGAGGATTCTGGGTATGAAAGTGGCCCTATCCCCATCAGGCCTCGTATCCACAGGGAGCTACATAGGCCAGTGGTGATCCCTGAATATTATGTACCATATAGATTGCATGGACCTCCACCACCCCTGCCACCACACGTTAAAATGGAGTTACGTCCTGGAGTTAGTGGACCTATGCCTCAGGCCGTTCTTGTGGACGATGGCACACCACCTCCACCAACAAGACTGCGACCTCTCGTGATGAAGGCACCTGAAACCTGGCCCCCTGGTCTACCGGAGAAGGTTGTTCAGGCACTGCGTCATAAACATCAGAGACGTCTCTAGTCACAGTTGTTAATATCAAGTTTTGTCTGCGCACATGCATCGTGAGTCATTATCATCTCCAACTTGCCTGTTATGTTTTCTGAAAAACTGTTGCTCCTGATTGGTTGACCCAGATGGCGCTGCTTTCTCACGTTAAATAGTGTGCAACTGCTGAAAGCGTCATTGTCCACGATGCAGGCTAGCAATCCAGATGTGTGGTGTCCTGGTGAAGATCTTTACGTGGTTCCTTCTCTGTTTAAAAATAAGTTTTCGGTGCACATACGTCGTTACAAGAAGTATGCAAGTGGTGAACTCGTCTACCCTACACTTACGGGGGTTACCCTCTCAATACCTGAATGGGAGGCTTTGTATGCAACGGTGCCTCACATCGAGGATCAAATAAAAATTGGTCCCGATCAACAGACTTCTCACGTGACGCACAGTTTACATGTGTACATGTATCGCAATGTAGCAGGTGAACGTTGTATCGACTTCATCAAAGAGGCAATGGATGCGAAAACTCTTCAGTTTCGTGTACTGAACTGGACTGTAACTCTCAATGCATCACAATGGTTTACATTCGCTATCCATGTAGATGAAATGATGGCTGTAGTACGTAACATGTGCGGCACCCAAAAAGACCACCAACTACGCAGTGTCATTATGGAATATTCTGAATCAAATCTAACCTTCCTGCTGGGTACTGCTTTCGATGGGCCCGACCGTGTGTAATCAGCTGTTGGTGGATATTTTCCAGCAAGAATTAACACGTCTGATTCCGTTAGATGGACTTCAGCCTGAAGAAAAACTACCGATCATCGTGGGGTGGTCAGGTGACCTGGAAATTGATGCATTAGCACAAATGTTTGTGGATACTGCCTGGAAACGGGGTCTTGTATTTTGTAGATGCTGGATTTGTTTGTACTCTGAAATATAATACTATTGTTGACGCTGCAGAAAATGAAATGTATAAATTAGTTTAATAAAAATTTGAAACTTATATAATGTGTTGTTGTGTTCATCTTATTTTATTTTAGTCTTAGTATGGATAGGAGAAAGAAGGTGTAGGCTACTGTTGGCAGTGTAATCATAACAATTTTTGACGATTGTGAGACTTGTATTAGAACTTGTGCCTCCTAGTAAAAATATTCAGTGTGGGGAATCAAAGGTTTTTGGTAGTGATTTTAGAATACGAGTGTGTAACGTAACGGTGGACATACAACAGTTTATAGGAGATATCCCAACAGCTACAGGAGTTACCCTTTCATTACATCAATGGCAAAGCCTAGTCGGATATGACATCTGTATTCAGCAGAAAATAAAGCGTTGAAAACTCATTATTACGATCTTGAAAAAGGTTA
The DNA here is from genome assembly GCA_038380435.1 of Ryuthela nishihirai. NCBI lineage: Eukaryota > Metazoa > Arthropoda > Arachnida > Araneae > Heptathelidae > Ryuthela > Ryuthela nishihirai. Next base: position 36,465,214 of record JAWZYU010000006.1, read on the forward strand.
TGGTAGTATTAAGAGGTTAGCTCAGAATACAGGGCTACCTCTCAGATTCATACGAGAATGGTTAGAAAAGCAACCGTCCTACACGCTGCATAAACAGGTTCAAAAAAATTTCCCTGTAACAAAGTTTACGTCACAGCCCTAGACAAACAATGGCAAGCTGACTTTATGATAATAAAAAACTTGACTCGATACAATGATGGATACCGATACATTCTAATGGTTATCGATGTGTTCTCTCATCATGCATGGGCATTCCCTATGAAGACCAAAACAGGAAAAGAAATGGTTCGAGTCTTTAGCACAATTCTCGCTAAAGGACGATCCCCTATGCATTTAAACACAGATCAAGGAACAGAATTTACAAATCGTGTCTTCCAAAAGCTTCTGGAGCGGGGGTGCTCAGTCGGTAGCGCGCCAGGCTCGTAATCTGTAGTTCCCAGGTTCGAGTCCCAGCTGGGTCAGCGTTGAGATTTATCTCCGAAAAATTCCCCCGCCCTGCCCACGGTCAGTAGGGGACACCGATGGGCTTGGAAAGGCCGCCGTCCGTCGGATGGGACGTTAAGCCGTGGCCCCGTGCGCGGGAGAGCCATACCCTGTGCACGTTAAAGAACACGCTGGATGGCCTTGACGGGAGACTACCATCTGTCTCCCAAACAGCTGTTCCAGTGGGTCCCCTCCCCCAACCTTCTCTGAGCGTTCGGGGTTCATGTGACCTGGCCATTTAGCTCATGGTGTGCAAAAAAGTGCCGCTCAGAGGTAAAACAACCCAACCCAACCCAAAAGTTTCTTAAAGCAAAAGGGATACATTTCTTTGCCAGTTATCCTGATAAAAAAAGCAGCACTGGTTGAGCGCCTGAACAGAACCCTACGTGAGAAATTGGGTAGGTACTACACGAGAAACAACACATATCGTTACTTAGACATGTTGCAACGTGTCGTCAAAGGATACAATGGTACAGTCCATAGTGCACACGATAAGGCTCCCAAAGACGCGACGATGAACAATGAAGATGTAGTGTGGCAACGGTTGTATGACAGAACTTCAAGAACGAGAAACCGACATTTAAGGTGGGTGATTCTGTTCGATTAGCCAGTCTGAAAGTACCTTTCAAGAAAGCTGGTACCCAATTGTGGACAGAAGAAATTTTTAGTGAAAGTGGTTCAAGTATTACACCATCAGCCCCCTGTTTATCGTGTAAGAGATTCTGAAGGAGAAGAGGTAAAAGATGTTTTTTATAAATCAGAATTACAAAAAGTGACTGAACCCACCCACTACGTAGTCTAGCACCACGAAATTTTTATAAATTACCGAAAATTATAAAGGAAGAAAGAAATGAAAATATATTTAAAATAAAAATTAAGCAAAGATTATTGCATATGCACAATATTGAGTGTTTATTTCATTAAGTTACATTCCTCATTTCATGTCATTAATGAATAAATCTAAAATTATTAATTTTTCCACTCTTAAACCTTTAATTCTGTATTATAAATGCATATCGTTAATAACTAATAATTTAATTTGACAACCTGTAAGAGCATAAAGCTCATTGGTTGTTCTTATATGGCTTCTATTTTATTGCATTTCATTTCTCAATAAATATTTTACATTACATGAATTTATTTATATCAGTTCAATTGTTCATACCGAATTGCGGATTTTATTTTAACTCATTATGTTGCATAAACATTATTTATTTATTATTGAGTGTACTATATGTTTATATAGTCAATAAACATTATTATTATTATTATTTTTCCGCTAGAGAATATGGGACGCTGGTTTTGGAAGAGAATGAAGTTTTTATTTTCTGCTTTTAGCAGCGTCTAGCAATCGAAATTCGAGCTAATCAATGATTGCAAAAATGCAAATAGCAATATTTTATTGAACCCAAGGCTGGATCTGCGGTTTCTCCTATTTCTGAGTTCTACTGCCTGAAATAGCTTTCTTCACCTATTTTTAGCTCTCCTGCACCGGTATATCGAAATCTGATCTTTGACCTCGAAGGACCCATCGCATCCAAACGTTGGCAGAATTTCTGAGAGATATACGACTCAAAATACCCCCAGGAATCAATTTTTAGCTCTCTAGCACCGATAGATCTAAATTTGATCTTTGACCTCAAAGGACCCTCTGGATCCAAAATTTCGTAAATGTTTCGGAACTACAAGTGCTAGAATCGTGGAAATTAGTGTCTGGAGGTGTACGTCGAAGGACGTGTCAGAGGTCAAATTCTGGATTTTTCCCGAGACCTACGATCCGGATTACCCCTAGGTGAAAGTTTTTAGAATTCTACTATTTCTGTATCGTAGTTAGAATTGGTGTAATCCCTCTGTCAGTCGTCAATCAATCTGAGGGGCGGCAGTGGCTCAGTCGGTACCGCTCCAGGCTCGTAATCTGTAGTTTCCAGGTTGGAGTCCCAGCTGGGTGGGGCGGGGGTGGCTCAGTCGGTAGCGCGTCAGGCTCGTAATCTGTAATTCCCAGGTTCGAGTCCCAGCTGGGTCAGCGTTGAGATTTATCTCCGCAAAATTCCCCGCGCTGCCCACGGTCAGTAGGGGACACCGATGGGCTTGGAAAGGCCGCCGTCCGTCGGATGGAACGTTAAGCCGTGGCCCCGTGTGCGGGAGAGCCATACCCTGTGCACGTTAAAGAACACGCTGAATGGCCTTGACGGGAGGCTACCAGCTGTCTCTCAACAGCTATTCCAGTGGGTCCCCTCCCCCAACCTTCTCTGAGCCTTCGGGGTCCATGTGACCTAACCATTTAGCCCATTGTGTGCAAAAAAAGTGCCGTTCAGAGGTAAAACAACCCAACCCAACCCAGCTGGGTCAGCGTTGAGATTTATCTCCGCAAAATTCCTCGCCCTACCCACGGTCAGCAGGGGACACCGATGGGTTTGGAAATGTCGCCGTCCATCGCATGGTACGTTAAGCCATGATCCCGTGTGCGTGGGAGAGCCATACCTTATGCACGTTAAAGAAAACACTGGATGGCCTTGACGGGAGGCTACCATCTGTCTCCCAACAGCTGTTCCAGTGGGTTGGTAAGATTTTCGATTTATTTCCAGTGGCATTTCTCGTAAAAAACATATTATCAGAGTTAGGGAACTTTAAATGTCGCTTTGCATTCACTTAATGTGAAAGTGTCCGATTATTTTTTTTTGGAGAGTAATGTGTATATATATATATACAGTATATTGTACGTCATATATAGAGAGATGATTCAGACTGATTGGTTGGTTGTTTTACCTCTGAGCAGCACTTTTTTGTACACCATGGGCTAAATGGTCAAAGCATACGGACCTCGATGGCTCAGAGAAGACTGCGGGACCCCTCCCGCAGTATAGTGTGTATATATATATATACACATTACTCTCTAAAAAAAAATAATCGGACACTTTCACATTAAGTGAATGCAAAGCGACATTCAAAGTTCCCTAACTCTGATAATATGTTTTTTACGAGAAATGCCACTGGAAATAAATCGAAAATCTCACCAAATCTCACTAAATGTTCATTTCTTCAGAATATTTTTTAATATGTACTTAAACAGTTAGAGTAGCTGAAACATATAACTGTAACTTTTACTACTCATGATCGTTTATTTCAAAAGAAAAAACACAATTGTTATAACATATCGTTCATTAACAAAAATGTTTGTGTAAGTATTTTTTCAGTTTCATCATTTTCGGGGAAAAATATTTAGGAAGAGTGATAGCAGCGTTTCTATTCACACAATCGAAATGTCCGGTACTTTTTCGAAAGGTAATATTAAAAAAAGGGTATATCTTTTTTTCAAAAACCTTTCGCTATATATAGATATCTCAAGAATTTAAATTTATATTTGTATATAATATATAATATAATTATATATATAATTCTATATTTTTTTCCTAAAAAGGCTTTTTTTTTCTGGATGTGTGTGAAAAGTTTATGCTCAATGGTTATATAGAGTGCTAGGTTATATAGAGTGCTATAAAAAAATGCGATCTTTGCGTGTCAGTGCTTGTTTCGCCAGGTTTAAAACAGGATAGCAGAATTCATTACTTAGAGCAGGTTACCAAGTGATAGATGAAATGCTGAAATTCTTTATTGTATGAAAATCGAGTTTATGGGATCACTGCATTTGCATTCAGTTTTATCAAATGAATCTTAGGCCTCAAGTTCGGAATCCAATAAGAAACCTCCTTTCTCAAAAGATATTACTTTAAGGAGAGAAGAAACAGATCTTTGAAGATATTGCATCCCTAGATTTGCAGAGCGAATTTTTCTTGGTATTTCGGTTTCTTTAGTTCATGTATCTGCAAATAGAAACAAGTTTACAAGACGGGAAGAGCAAGATGAGTTCGCTGTTTAAGAAAACTAGTTTTTGAACTTCCATTTGGAGACGTTATTGCTTTCAGAGCGCAAGGTATCTGTAGCAACTCCAGATGGTTGTTGGAGAAAGCTAAATTTGATTTAGAAAGCAGCAGGGGAACATATGATATAAAAAAGAAACTAATATGCAGCACTCGATAGTGAGTCGATTTTAAAGTTCAACGAATGTGCAAATGAGGCTTTAGGGAGATAAAACTTTGAAGATCGCTTAAAGCAAATTACATGTGATTCTTGAGAAATACGCTATAAACTATCCATCTGTAAGCAAGTCTACTTTCTTAATACGGGATGTTTAAAATACAATAATTAGCTTTCAAATGGATGTTTAACTTTAGATTGACTTCATGAAATAATTGACCACAAGGACCCCGAAGGTTCAAAGAAGGTTGAGGAAACGGGACCCATTGTTTGGAGGGGTCAAGGCCATCTAGCGTGTTCTTCAACGTTCTCTACACACAGACAATGTAAAACAGTACTTTTTAAGAAATGGCTTTCAGTGGCCAAATGCAGCAGCTATAGCTCAGGGCAGACATCTTTGAAGAACTGAATTGAAAAGTCTAGTTCAAACAGCCTTTTTTTTTACACACAATGGGCTAAACGGTCGGGCCACAAGGACCCCGAGAGCTCAGAGAAGGTTGGAAGAAAGGACCCACTGGAACAACTGTTGGGAGACAGATGGTAGCCTCCCATCAAGGCCATCCAGCTTGTCCTTTAATGTGCACAGAGTATGGCTCTCTCGTACACGGGACCACGGCTTAACGTCCCATCCGACGGACTGGCGGGGAGTTTTGAGAAGATAAATCTCAACGCTCTCCCAGCTGGGACTCGAAAATGTATCATATAATTACTGTATTGTATTACATGTAATGTATTACATGTAAGATTACGAGTCTGAAGCGCTTCCAACTGAGCCACCCCGCCCCGCTGCTTGAAGACTATACGTATGATGTACAATAACATGGAAGTGAGGACACTGCATAGTGATTATTTTCTTGATGTCCTCTCATAGGAATTCCAGCGCTGTATTTATTAGGCAGGAAGGCATTTTTGTTTCCTGGCATTCTTAGCTGTATTTCGGCATGATATATAAATAATTGCTGTATTTGCACCCACCCTGGGAGTAAGGAGTCGCCATTGTTGTCAGTGGAAACTTCGTGACCTTTGTATTCCATCGCGAAAATTTAAATTTCTGGGATAAATACATCGTTTCGATGTTGGAATTTTCCTCTTTTTTTTACACCGTTAGAGGACGGTTATATAAAAAAGCTTTTTGTAGATTCGGAAATTTCGTATCGTAATATTTCATCAATACCTATCCAAGCAGAAAAAGAATATTTAATAAATCGCTATAAACAAAAAGCAGTTTTATCTACAGATGGACAGATAGACGACAAAGAAAAGCACTTGATTTTTGCAAATGTTTTTAAAAGAATCGGAAATGATAATAAAAACTTGTCTGCATATAAATTGCATTTGACCGTTGACCGAATATTAAATTATCGAGTTATATAAAAACACACGTCGTCATTTAGAAGAGAGGTAATTGTAACCGAAAGAGGAACATGCCATGTGACGTCACGATCTGGCGACAGCTCGGCGGCCTTCTCAGAGAACATGGCCGACCAAGTGAAAATTAAATTCCTTGTGATGATGATGGCAGCGGACTTTTACGGCGTGGGCAATTAGATGATTATTGCTCTTGATGCTGATTCCGCATCCCGTCTTCCTGTTCCATGTTCTCCCAATGTTCTCAAAGCGTCTTTCTCAGGGACCGTACAGGAAAATTTGAAGCCACGAAACAGCAGGAAAGTTAGGGAATTGTCTTTTCACAGGAGATAGAATCTTACGGATTACTTACAGGGCAAAAGTCACAAAGTCAAAGAGAGCTACTTATTCGTTAGGTGCAGAGATAATAAAGCTGAAAGCTTAGAAAATTAAAACGAATACTTAATAATAACATTAGACAACAAATTGAAACTTTTTTTATAATATTGATCAAATAGGATGTTTTTAACAAATTTTGGGGTACTGAATTCAAATATGGCTGTGAAAAATCTGCAGCACGTACAGTTTCTTTTTAAATTACGGTTTGATGTATTCAAATTTCAATGAATATGCATATCTGGGAAATGAAAATAAATGTGACTATTTCATTAAATTGCAACTTAAAACTCATTAATTAGTTACATGATTACAGCTAAAAAAATTAGAAACATCATAGTCGTAGACCACTGAATATAAAGTAACAAATGAAATAATGTTGAAGCGCAAAATAAGAAAGCATGGGTAAGTATCTTTTATACTTACAAGTTCATTTTTGCCTTTTATGTGCTGAGATATCTTCCTTGTGCAAGAACCAGCAGTAGTCACCCATTATTGCTAGGTCCCACCTGCCTTGGTATCTCTCCTCCATGGTTTGTATATCCTTGTGAAATCTTTCCCATGCTCATCCCTGACAGCTCCTAAGTTTTAGGGAAAGAAATCGAGATGCGAGTGCAAGAAATGGATCTTCAAAGACATTCGGTAGCCAAGATTTTAAAAGTTTTTGAGAAGATCTTGAATTAGTTGATGGTAGTTTTCCTCTTTGTGATTCCCCAGAAACCCAAAATCACAGACGTGAAGAATTTTCATGCAGCGCGCTCCTTCACATTCAGTGTTTCTTCGAAGACAGTATAATTCAGTAGCTTCCTGATCTGAGGACCAACAAAGATCCCTTTTTGGAGTTTGGCATCACTAAGTTTTGGAAAATTTTCCTTCAAGTGCCAAAACCCTTTACCAGTTTTGTCCATAAGCCTTTACAAAGATTTTCATAAACACCAGTTTGATGTGTAGTGGTGGGTGCAGAACATTAGAGGGGTCAACTAGACGCTTATACCTCACATTACTTTTTCCAGGAATAAAAAGCATCTCTTTTGCGCCAATCTTTAGCTTTGTAGTGCTCCTTTCTGGCCCTACTGTTCCACAACACAGGAAACAGTAAACTTTTGTGAAGTCTCCTTGAAGCCCGAGCAAGAGAGATAACATTTAGGTCACCACATATTTTAGGATATTTATAATATATAATTATATATATTGTTACGACAGAAGGAATCTGGCAACCGAAAGCAAAAAGTTTCAGCCAACGAATAAGAACGTTGGGAGAATTTGGAGAAGAAGAGTGGAGCGTTAACGGTCGTTGTATTGTAACGGTCGGTGAGTTCGAAAATGGCTGGTGGGCTGTTCTGAGACAGTGCGCGTTAAGTATCAAGAAGTAACTTGATGTGTTGTGTATACGCGGAAGGATAAAAGTGGGATCTTTTATCGTTAAGTATCAAGAAGTAACTTGATGTGTTGTGTATACGCGGAAGTATAAAAGTGGGAACTTTTATGGCTAACTTCGAATGTCTACACGGACTGTCTTTTTGTTCGGCTAGTGTGTGAAAAGTTATTAGCACAGGACGAGAATTGGTTTGCGAGTGAAGATCTTCGGGTGACCTGGTAAATCAAGTAAAAGGTAGTATTTAGTAAAATACACAGAGCTGATGTTGTGTGCTCTACGTGAAGATTGATGACTTGTGCATGTTAATAGTTGATTTGTTAATAAGATACTTCATCCATATTTCCTTTGTAACAATTTACCTTGTATTGAATTTGGTTTTGAAATATAGCTTTTAATACTCATGCTCAGCGGCTATCCATTTTTGTGATCCGCAACATTTGGTGTCAGAAGTGGGATAATTTTATTGAATGCCGTTAACTAGAAGTATGGATGAATTAGTAAAGTTGATAAATAGCTTGAAAGTCGATATGGCTACGCAGATGACTGATATGAAAGATATGAAAGCCGATATGGCTACACAGATGAATGACATTAAAAGTCAAAATAATGAGTTGAGAACTGAGATAGTTTCTCAAAAAGATGACTTGAAAGCCGATATGGCTAACAAAATAGGTGACTTGAAAGCCGAAATGGCCGCACAAAATACTGAGATGAGAGCTGAAGTGGCTTCTCAAGTTGGTAAGTTTATTGATCAGTGTAAGGACATTAAAACCGAACTTAATAAACAATGTGATTGTTTAAAGGTTGAAATTGACAGTGTAAAATATGATCTTGATAGTGTTAAGTTAGATTATAAACATGAAATAGAAATTGTAAAAACTGATTGTGAACGCCAGTTTCAGATTTTGAGAAATGAAATGTTACCTTCTGCTTGTGATAATAATAATTCTAGTGGAAATAATGTTATTACACATATCGCTAAAAATACAACTAAACCTTCTACATATGATGGTCAATCATCTTGGACAGTATTTAAAACACAATTCGAAGTTATCGCTACAGCCAATGAGTGGAATGAATTCCAAAAGGCCAGTTTTCTTGCAGCTTCCTTAAGAAATTCTGCTGCGGAAGTTTTGCAGTCTGTTCCAGAAGAAAAACGACTTGATTATCAAAGTCTAGTTTCTGCATTAGAACTAAGGTTTGGTGATAGTTATTTAAAACAATATTACGTGACTCAATTTAAACATCGCATGCAGAAAAGTGGTGAAACTTTGCAAGAGCTTGCTAGTGATATTGAGCGTCTAGCTAGATTGGCTTATAGTAACTGTCCACCAGAAATTCAAGATAATTTAGCTCAATTACAATTTATTGATGCTATTGCTGACCCTGACACTCAGCAATCTCTGAGGATGTTGGAAGGTGAATCCTTAAAGTCAGCTGTGGTACATGCTATGAAATACGAGTGCTCCAGGCTTTCCTCCCGAGCGAACAAACGTGCAGTGAGGTTTGTGAGTGCAGAAGAAACTGTAGAAAAGAATAATGAAATGAAAGAACTAACCAAAGCCATACTATCCGTTTTGAAAGATATAAAAGGTTCTTCTTCAAAACCTACAACAGACCTTCAGTGTTGGAATTGTGGCAAGACCGGACACATTCGTACCAACTGCACTAGGAAACGAATGATGAGTCCAAGTCCATCAACTAGACAACAAGATCAAGGAAACAGAAAATTAGTCAGTCTTGCGGGGCAAAGGCTGGCAGTTGATTGGTTGGCCCCAGGGGAAGTCGCCCACGTTTCAACATTACATGGCGATAATAATGGATTAGTAGCTGATGGAGCCATAAATGGAATACCTTGCCGTATGATAGTCGACACTGGTGCAAATGTAACTTTACTCAGAACGGATATAATAAAGAAAATAATACCTCACCCAAACTTGAATACTACACAGTCTAGAATAAGCCTACAAACGGCCACTGGAGATCGTGCAAAAGTTCATGGAAAAATAGAACTTAATATTCGAGTTGGTAGCTGTCTGGTTCGCCATCCTGTTTACATCGCTGACATCTACGACGAATGCATATTAGGCCTTGATTTTCTTAAGAAACATGGATTCAACATTAGACCCAGTGATAACCTACTCATCTATGAGACAGAAGAGATTCCTCTGCTTAGCCGGACGTCTGATTCTTTATCAAGCGTAACTCCAATATTAGTGACGGAAGACACAGAGATCCCAGCACAAAGTGAAGTTATAGTCCGTGGACATCGGGCGGAGACTTCTGGGGCCTTCCGATTGGCAGTTACTGATGCCTCTGGTAAAGGAGCTTTGGCTCATAATATCCTGGTTGCAAGGACTTTAGTCAGAATAGATAAAGAACAGATCCCTATCAGAGTGATGAACTGTAACAAATCCAGTAGAATGTTAAAAAAAGGTGAGGAATTAGCAATATGTGAAGCTGTTACCTGTGTAACAAGTATAAATAAAATAGAAGTTACCGATTCACATCAAAATCATACAGACATCCCATCTCATCTTACTGAATTATGGAGAGAAACAAGACAAATATTAACTGAAAACCAAGCTGTTAAGGCCGAGAACCTATTAAAAGAATTTTCTGACATTTTTTCTGCCACATCAAATGATTATGGCCGTACTAACCTGACAGAACATAAAATCAACACTGGTGATTCTCCTCCAGTCCATCTGCCGGCAAGAAGGCTTCCATTGGCAAAAAGAGAGGAGACGGAACAACTCATAAAGGACATGGAAGCTCAGGGCATTATAGAACCATCACAGAGTCCCTGGACATCACCAGTAGTTCTTGTCAAGAAAAAGGATGGATCTACACGATTTTGTGTAGATTATCGCAGATTAAATGACGTAACAAAGAAAGATTCCTTTCCTTTACCCAGGATTGACGATACACTAGACACTTTATCTGGGTCAGAATGGTTCTCAACATTAGATTTAAAGAGCGGCTATTGGCAAGTTGGTATACGTCCTGAAGACCGTGAGAAAACAGCTTTCAGTACAGGGAATGGACTTTGGCAGTTTAAGGTGATGCCATTTGGACTTTGTAATGCACCTGCCACATTTGAGCGACTAATGGAGTCAGTGCTCAAAGGCTTGTCTTTGGAGGTCTGCCTGGTTTACTTGGACGACATCATAGTTCTTGGAAGAACTTTTGAAGAACATTTGAGAAATCTTCGTCAAGTATTTGAAAAACTTAAGGCAGCCAAGTTAAAATTGGGACCGACAAAGTGTAAACTGTTCCAGCAAGAAGTTCATTACCTTGGTCATGTGATCACTACAGCAGGGATTAAGACTGATCCTAGTAAGATAGAAGCTGTAAGAGACTGGCCTCCACCACAAGATGTTCATCAACTTCGTAGTTTTATTGGACTTTGCACCTACTATAGAAGATTTGTCAAAGGTTTCTCCAACATCGCAAGGCCATTACATCGTCTGACAGAAGAGGGCCAGCGGTTTATGTGGACCACCGAATGCGATATAGCCTTTCAACAGCTAAAGAAAACTCTTTCCACAGTACCAGTGCTAGCGTACCCACAAACTGGAAAACAATTCGTGATAGATACTGACGCAAGTAACACAGGAGTTGGTGCTGTGCTTTCACAAGAACATGACGGACAAGAGAGAGTTATTGCATACTTTAGTAAAACTTTATCCAAACCAGAGCGGAATTACTGTGTAACACGCAAAGAACTGTTAGCAATAGTAAAAGCAATAGAACATTTTCATCATTATCTCTATGGCCAGAAATTCCTTATACGTACTGATCATGCTGCACTTAGATGGTTATTAAACTTCAAAAACCCTGAAGGACAAATCGCTAGGTGGATACAACGGTTACAAGAATACGATTTCTTCATCGAACATCGAAGTGGTAAAATGCATAAGAATGCAGATGCTCTTTCCAGGCGCCCATGTATTGACAACTGTAAACATTGCTGTAATGCAGAACTGAAATTTGGAACTAAAGAGATAATGCCCATAAGACAAATAGTATCGACACAAACAAACAGTGACACCCCTAACATCTGGAATCCAATTGAAATCAGGAAGGCTCAACTAGATGATGAAGACATAAAACCAATATTAGAATTGATTGAAAAATCTGATGTAAGACCTAATTGGGAGCAAATCTCGAGGTATAGTCCAACTACTAAAAGTTACTGGGCACAGTGGGATTCCTTAAAAATGGAAGACGGAGTATTATACAGAAGATGGGAGAATCCCACTGGACGGCTGATCCGTTGGCAGATAATCCTTCCTCGATCCCGAGTGGAACTTGTGATGAAAGATGTACATGATAGTGCCACTGGAGGACACTTCGGTGTTAATAAGACATTAGCCAAAGCCAGGGAACGATTTCATTGGTTGAAAAGTAGGGCAGACGTTGAGAGATGGTGTAGGCAATGTGAAGCCTGTGCAGCAAAGAAAGGCCCTAAGACTAGGAGTCGGGGTAAGCTGCAGACGTATAACGTTGGTGCCCCTTTTGAAAGAATAGCCATTGATGTAATGGGTCCGTTTCCTAGAACTGATGATGGAAATCGATATTTATTAGTGGTAATGGATTATTTCACAAAGTGGCCTGAGGTATATCCCATCCAAGACCAGGAAGCAACAACAGTGGCTGAGATGATAGTTAATAACTTCATTAGTAGGTATGGAGTACCTTTACAACTCCACTCTGATCAAGGACGGAATTTTGAATCCAATGTGTTTAAAGGCATCTGTCAACTATTAGGTATTCAGAAAACCAGAACAACTCCCTTACACCCTCAGTCGGATGGTATGGTTGAAAGGTTCAATAGAACAATTGCTCAGCATTTAGCATTATTTGTGAACGACCACCAACGTGACTGGGATCGCCATGTACCACTCCTTTTGCTGGCATATAGGACGGCAGTGCATGAGACAACTGGACAGACACCTTCCATGATGCTTTTTGGAAGAGAGTTACGTCTTCCCTGTGACCTTTTATATGGTCGGCCCGAAGCAATGCCTGTGTCCACTCCACAATACGTACAAGAATTGCAACAACGACTAGAAGAAATCCATCACTCCGTTAGACATAACATCGACATAACAAGTGACAGAACCAAAACAAGATATGACAGTAAAATAAATGGAACTATTTTCAATCAAGGAGATCTTGTCTGGCTATACAGTCCACATAGAAAGAAAGGACTATCTCCAAAACTTCAGAAACCTTGGGAAGGCCCATATACAATAGTTAACAGGATTAATGACGTGGTATATCGCATTCGTCGACGTCCAGCTACAAAGTGCAAGGTGGTTCACGTGGATCGTTTAGCCCCGTTTCATCGAAGAACTGAAGAAACTTTGGAATCCAGAATTGTTCGGGACGAACAAGACCTAGGAAGGGGGCAGTGTTACGACAGAAGGAATCTGGCAACCGAAAGCAAAAAGTTTCAGCCAACGAATAAGAACGTTGGGAGAATTTGGAGAAGAAGAGTGGAGCGTTAACGGTCGTTGTATTGTAACGGTCGTTGTATTGTAACGGTCGGTGAGTTCGAAAATGGCTGGTGGGCTGTTCTGAGAGAGTGCGCGTTAAGTATCAAGAAGTAACTTGATGTGTTGTGTATACGCGGAAGGATAAAAGTGGGATCTTTTATCGTTAAGTATCAAGAAGTAACTTGATGTGTTGTGTATACGCGGAAGTATAAAAGTGGGAACTTTTATGGCTAACTTCGAATGTCTACACGGACTGTCTTTTTGTTCGGCTAGTGTGTGAAAAGTTATTAGCACAGGACGAGAATTGGTTTGCGAGTGAAGATCTTCGGGTGACCTGGTAAATCAAGTAAAAGGTAGTATTTAGTAAAATACACAGAGCTGATGTTGTGTGCTCTACGTGAAGATTGATGACTTGTGCATGTTAATAGTTGATTTGTTAATAAGATAATTCATCCATATTTCCTTTGTAACAATTTACCTTGTATTGAATTTGGTTTTGAAATATAGCTTTTAATACTCATGCTCAGCGGCTATCCATTTTTGTGATCCGCAACAATATATATTTTAATATTTCTTTATTTTACATATTTTATTATAAATATTAATTTTTAATATTATAACAATAATATTATATTTTTACAATATTTAATATTATATTATTAATATTATATTATTATTTATATATTATTATTTATATATTATATATTATTATATATTAATTAATATAATATTAATTATATATTAATTAATATTATAATATTAATTATATATTATTATATATTATTATATTAATATTTAATTATACATTATTATATAATATTAATTATATATTATTATTATATTATTATATATTATATTGTATAATTATAATATTTATTATTAATATTAATTAATATTAATATAATTGTATATTTTATTATTATTAATTATCTATATATTTTAATTTAAAATAAAAAAAAATTCATTTAAAATTCAAATTCTTTCACTCAAACTGGTCATATTTTATACCAGTGAGTATTTTTTCCATGCTTTCATAAATTTCCTTCATTTCCTCAGCGTATGTCACTGGAATGGATGGTTTTCGGTTTTCTTTATGCAAAAGGACAGTTTTTAAGCTGAATTTTGACAAATCTATAAATAGACGCCATTCCTTAAGGTCGTGAGTTCTTCCAATTTCTTCCATCAGCCTTGAAATATCTGTGCAGACACAAAAACCATCTTGCATCTCGTAATAAGCAGATGAAGGCAAATTTCTCTTTCTGAACAGAGAAACTCTGGTATCCTTGGCCAGAAGATTCCACTTTGAAGTCTTGAACCTAAAACCTCAACTTGTTATTTGGAAAGTCCTAGGTCTCGAAGAAGATCATTTAGTTCATTTTGAAGAATCAGCTGAGGCTCGTCTAACATTTTAGGGGTGTATGTAGGATCAGGATCTGTATACGCCTCAAAATCTTCTTCTGATAAATGTAAATCCTTCACTTCTCAATTGGTGGAGGTGTTGGTATAGGAAAATATTTTCCATGAGGAACTGGCCTTGTGGCTAAAGGCATATTTGGATATTGTATTCTCCTTTTTTTTAAAAAGAAAAACCCGATATTTTAGTTAAACAAAAATAACAATCAGGCAAGTGACTAGTTAGCTCACGCCAAACCATTGGAACTGCAAAGGGCATGGATTTTATTTTACCTTTTAACCATTCACTTAGGCCAACAAAGCACGAAATGCAGCACACGTGTGTAGCCCATATTTTGGGCTGATCTCCAACATGACGTCCAAAATACAAGTTATAAGCTTTCTTCATAATCTTTTTCAAAAAACGCCCTGGGATTTTAAAATATAATTTCCACACACATAATAAAACTTATCTGACACATTAATACATCCGCGACGCTACCTTTGTGCCAAAAATCACTCTTCAACGTACAGCACGTGTTCCTCCTACAATGAAAACAACAAGAACGGCGGTCTGAGGTTAGGTTACTGTTACATGGTTTCTCTCACTTGGAAATCAGTGTTGCCAGTCACAAAAAAGTAAAATATTTAGTATCCTCCCAGTTGCCTGGAGGTGTTGGTGTAGGAAGATTTTAATAGGAGTCAAAATGACCAATATCAAATGAAAAAGTCAAAATGACCAAAAACGTGACATGCAAGCCATTTCTAAGGTCAGATCTGAAATCAGCACTTGAAAAATAGTTAAAGGAGCTATAATTTTTCATGTTATAAAAACCTTGTAAACCAGTGTAATTGATAAAACAGACGAAAAGCGAATATTCTAATAAGTTGGGTTGTTTTACCTCTGAGCGGCCTTTCCTAATCACAATGTTTTAAATGACCAAGTCACAGGACTCAGAAAACATCGGGGAAAGGGGTCATACTGGACAGCTGTTAGGAAACAGATGCTAGCCTCTCGGCAAGGCCATCCAGTGTGTTCTGACCCTACTAGAGAGGGGGGCATTGCTTAACATCCCATCAGAAGGACGACGGCCTTTCCAAATCCTATTGATGTTCCCTACCGACCGAGGGCAAGGTGGAGAGTTTGCGGAGATGAGTCTCAACCCTGGCCCAGGGGGGACTCGAACCTGGAAACTGTACACTGTGTCTGTTGTACTGTACTTTACAAGCCTGGCGCACTACCATTAGAGCCACTCCAGCCCAAATAATATAGAACAACAAGAAAGAATTGTTATTTTATTTCTTTCCCCACTAACCTTTAAGACTTCGTAAACAATCCGAGATGAGATTGCACTCTGCACCAACAAATGCGTCTTTGATCTAGTTTAATTCCTCCTGTTTAGGGATGACGTTTACTGTTTGAATCCTATTATTACCACCGAACAAGAGATTTAATAATCAATCAATAGTAAATACACAGAGTTTACTCCTGACACAGAAGCCAATACATCAATAAATTGCCAATTCCTGATCACAGATGGCGCCATCGGAGACATGTACGGGATGACGATACAGCCATATTAGTAGAAAGAAGGACAAGATAATTCTAGCTCAGTGGTTAGAATAAAAAGAGAAAAAAGATTAAATTTTCACACTGTCGATTTGTTTCAATTTGTCATTTGCAAATACTATATAGGCATAGACAAACAAAAAGGAATTACTATTATTATTATTATTCGATTTATTAGTTATTATTATTTAGCGTTCGTTTATGCTGAATTTTTTTGGAAGTGCTGAGATGGGGATGTGACTCATGAGCAGTTGTTCGGGTCTTAGATGGCTGATTTGTGTTTGCTCACAAGTCGAAAAGCATTTTTACGACTATTTACGACTAGCCTATTGCGCCGACAACTATTTACGACTTTTACGACAAGCTTATAGAATAATCCTAATTCTCTTTAATATTATAATACTAATAGTAACTAATTCTAATTTCAGAATAGCATTCGTTAAATGAAAATAAAGTTATTTGTAATCTGACAATAAGTTCTAAATAAAGTTATTTGTTCCTGACATACTGATGGTAGCTTGGTAGTCACTGGAAGGAGAGCTATGCACCAATCCCCTGTGATGATGCATAGAACCGGCCAGGCCTAGCACCTAATGTCCGACCCCGCCTTCTCGTGGTGCGGACCGTTAGTAACTTTCAAAAGAGATACTCTCTTGTGGAAGTGAACGGAAGGGGAGGGCTGCCAGATTAGTGTGGCCTACTGATCTGGACAACTATGGCTACTTTTCTTTTTTTTCTACCCTGCTGAGGAGTGGTCAACCACACAGGGTCCTGGTGCTGACCATATAAACCTACTGGACTGTACAGATATATGGCTCTGAGCTTGATTATGGATCCTGATTTTGCTGCACTGGTGGGCTTCTGTGGAGGGAAAATCTTCCGCTGTGTTTTCTGTTTGTTTGTGGGTTGACAGCCCCAAGTGAATAGATTCACAGGATATGTTTATCAGCTGGTGGATAATTTTGAGCAGAAGTCATCGCAGGCACCTGAACTCTTTGTTTCTATTGGCATCGTCAAATTCTACATTGGAGGAAATCTTCCAGTGTAGATGGCTTCAGCCTTTAGTAGTGGAGGAACGGGTCTTTGCCCCATGTCTGCGATTAGGGGGCTGTTTGATATTGTCGGCATTCCCTCTCTCAATAAACATAGTTTCTTCAAACATCCCACTAACCATTTTCTCTCCATAGGTAGTTGGAATGTGAGGACTCTGCACAGAGCTTTTTCTCTTGATGTCCTCACACAAGAATTCCACCGTTACAATTTAGATATTCTCGGCTTGCAAGAGACCAGATGGACAGATAAAGGTCAGATTCTTAAAAATAATCTTAAATTTCTCTTTTCAGGGAGGGACGACAATAAGCATCACCAAGGCGTGGGTCTGCTTCTCAGCAGACACGCTAGCGATGCTCTTCTAGGATATGAGTGCATTAATGAAAGGTTTCTTACAGCAAAATTTCAGACAAGCGTTAAAGACTTGAATGTTATCTGCTGTTATGCCACCACTGAGGATGCCGATGAGGATGAGAAGGATAGGTTTTATGAACAACTTCAGGATATTTTGAATTCTGTCAAGAAAGGAGATATTACCCTTGTTCTTGGTGACTTCAATGCCAAAGTTGGTACTGACTCTGACCTTTGGGGAGGTGTAATAGGCTCTTTTGGTATTGGTAGCTGCAATGGCAATGGACAACGTCTCCTACAGGTAAGTAAACTCAATGGATTCAGAATAACTAACACTTATTACAAACACCGCGACATACATAAGTATACATGGGTTTCACCTGATGGGCTGCATAAGAATATGATTGATTACATATTAATTAACAGCAAATGGGCAAGTTCTGTTAGAAATACCAGGTCATATAGAGGAGCTGAAATTGGATCTGACCATTAACTTGTTAAAATTGTCTTGCAACTTAAACTTAAAAAGGGTTGTGCTAAGGTTAAAAAATTTACCTTTAATACTGAAGCTCTGAAAGACCCAGTTATAGCTAAAGCTTACCATGATAGGTTACGTAGTCATTATGACAGTCATGGTATGCTTACTACTGAAGTTGAGGAAGAATGGGATCATTTTAAACAGGCTTTTTTGGGCACTAACAGTACTCTTTTAGGAAAAAAGGAGCAGAAGAGGCAAAATTATCTGAGTGATAAGGCACTTGAGCTTATTTCGGAAAGAAGGAACTGCAGGAATGCCCTTAATCAATACCCTACTAGTCTTAATAGAAAGCATTACAGAGACCTTAATAAACTTGTAAAGGATCAGTTAGCTGCTGATAAGAATCTTTGGCTTGATTGTTTGGCTGACAAAGCCGAGGAAGCAGTTAGAAAGCACAACAGCAGAGAGCTGTACCAGATAATTAATGTTTTGTGTGGTAGAAAACGTACAAAAGGGTTGAGGATAAAAGTAAAGGATTGAAGGATAAACAAAGTAAGGTTATAGAAGGGGAGGATTCTGTCATGGCTAGGTGGGCTGAGCATTTCAGTGATGTTCTAAACAATGTAGTTAATTCTACTCCCATTGTTTGCAATGATGATAGATGCATTGGTGGCTTTAATGTTGGCCCTGTAACACAATCTGAAGTTATTTTGTCTGTTTCTAAACTTAAACTTCATAAATCCCCAGGGGTAGATGAAATTACTACAGAAATGCATAGAGCTGGGAATGTTTCGGTTACCACTTGGATGACTGAAATTCTGAAAATCTTTTATGATAAAGGCATGGTTCCTAAGGATTTTACCAGAGCTATTGTTATCCCTATTTTCAAAAAAGGTGATCGCAGTTCTTGTGATAACTATAGGGGTATCAGCCTACTTCTCTGTTCCAGGTAAAGTTCTTTCCATGATTGTGCTTAATAGAATTAAGAATCTGGTTGACACTCAATTGCGTGATGAGCAATGTGGATTCAGAAGTGGTAGGGATGTGTGGATCAGATATTTTCACTTAGGCAGATTCTTGAGAAATGTTTAGAGTTTCAGAAACCTTTGGTTGCTAGCTTTGTTGATTTCAAAAAGGCTTTCGACTCTGTTGATTGTCATAATTTGTGGTTGATTGTGAGATCATATGGTATACCAGTCAAGTTAGTTAACATTCTGAAAGCTCTCTATAATAACACTGAGTCGTGTGTGAGAGTTGGTAAGGCTTGTAGCAATTGGTTTAGCATTACTTCTGGTATTCGACAAGGGTGCATTTTGTCTCCTTTTCTCTTTAGCTTGGTTATTGATTATGTTATGCGAAATTCACTTCAAGGGAAAGATTTTGGCCTTAAATGGGCTGGAGATACGAAAGTTTCCGATTTAGATTATGCTGATGATTTAGCCCTTTTGGCAAATGATGTTGATGAGATGAACTCTTTCATTCGAACTGTTGATGAGACTGGTAGTAGAGTAGGTTTAGTTATAAACAGAGAGAAAACTAAAGTGATGAAAATTGGTCAGGCAGGCTGTGATTCAGTTAATCTGAATGGTTGCAGTCTTGAGCAGGTCACAGTTTAATTTTCTTGGGAGCTATGTAACAGATAATGGTGATGTGCGGCATGAGATTAACAGACGAATAGGGATTGCTGCCGGGACTTTTAAGAATCTATGGAGAGTGTGGAGAAATAGGCGTATACACCTAAAGACTAAAATTAGACTGTATAATAGTTTGGTTCTTTCTAGCGTTAGTTATGGTAGTGAAACTTGGACACTTTGTAAACAAGACAACAGGAAACTAGATGCTTTTGATTCCAGATGCTTACTCAGTATCTTGGGCATTAGGTGGTTCAACTTTGTAATTAATGATGAGATTAGGGAAAGGAGTTTGCAACCTCCTTTAAGCAGCATATTGTGCAGAGAGAGACTCCGTTGGTTTGGCCATGTTGCCCGTATGAATAATTAAAATATGAAACATACATGATGGAATTAGATTGGCGAATAGGGTTATGAACAGTGTGCCTAAAGGCCTCAGAAAGAAGGGGAGACCTAGGATGCGGTGGGCAGACAATGTCAAACAGGACCTTGTTAGAATTAGTATGCAGTGGCCAGATGCAGTAGATGTAGCTCAGGATAGACTTGCTTGGAGAACTAAATTACGTTGCTACGGAGCTACTTAAATTTACGTTGCTACGGAGGTTCCCAAGCAAGATTAGACTTGCTTGGGAACCTCCGTAGCCCATGGCTGCTTGATGATGATGATGATGATGATGATGATGATGATGATGATGATGATGATGATGATGATGATGATGATGCACAATAGCAAAATATCGAAAAATATCGAAAAATATCAAAGCCATATTTATTAATATTAAAATCATTGTAGATGTACTGAAAATATTGTAGATACGTTAAAAACCTCATTAATAGATAAATATCTGTTGTGGATTTAAAAGAATTTGAGGGAAGAATTTGTACAGAAATAATCTCACTGAAGAAACATTAGCAATGTATATTTTATTGTATGCAAATAATAAAATGATTACTTCAAAACTTCGATTATTTCTATTTTGACCTGATTTCAAGTAGAATTTGAAAAAAAAAATGAAATTAACACACAGAATGGAGTTTTTTTTGCCTGAAAAAGTGATACTACTTTATCATAACTCTTGATCAAGCAAATTCGAAATCATCCGTCTTAATAAGGGCCAGTTAAGTACACAAATCATTGAAAAACATACATGATGGAAAGAACATCATTCTCAATAATTCTCCGTCATTTACTTGCATTTGGTTTGGAGATTTTTATGCTATTCAATTCAATTCAGTGTTTATCGAACCCAAATTGTACCAATACAATATTTTATACAATTAATTCCCATCTGAAGTAGTGGCGTACCGGAAAATTTCGGGCTCCCCCCACAAGAAATGTCTTAGGGGCCCTTTTTCTCTTTTAATGTACACCATCATATTGTTATAAATTTAACAGAAAAAAACTCAGCATGAATTCAAAATAATATTTAGCAATAATAATTCTAAAATAAGGTAATTTATTAAAGAAATATGAATAAAAATTTATATAAACTAAATTCAACCAACACAAATCCTAATCTTCATCAGTATGAAAATAAAGCATCAGAAGAATATTTCATCTCTTACTATTACTACAAATAGAAGTTTTTATAATTCTCCCAATCTCCATTCAAAGCATAAAATAAGACTTTTTACAATACTCAATTAGTGGCACAATCATTTTTGCGAATAAACCTGTAAACTGCCATGAATAATCTTACGAATTCCTTAAACAAACTAAATATAACCTACCAAATGGGGGACGGGGGTGGCTCAGTCGGTAGCGCGCCAGGCTCGTAAAACTGCAGTTCCCAGGTTCGAGTCCCAGCTGGGTCAGCGTTGAGATTTATCTCCGCAAAATTCCCCGCCCTGCCCACGGTCAGTAGGGGACACCGATGGGCTTGGAAAGGCCGCCGTCCGTCGGATGGGACGTTAAGCCGAGGCCCCGTGTGCGGGAGAGCCATACCCTGTGCACGTTAAAGAACACGCTGGATGGCCTTGACGGGGATCTGTCTCCCAACAGCTGTTCCAGTGGGTCCCCTCCCCCAACTTTCTCTGAGCCTTCGGGGTCCATGTGACCTGGCCATTTAGCCCATGGTGTGCAAAAAAGTGCCGCTCAGAGGTAAAACAACCCAACAACAACCACGCATCCAAAAGATGAATTCTTCGTACAGAACGGTTAAAATTAGCTCTACTTGTTCGCCTAACTTTCACGTCCTTGCCTAATCTCTAGGTACAGTCGCTCAAAAAAATATCCGAACACTATGGTTGATTACAGAATTGAGAAAAAATATCTGTCAATGATTTCTTTAGAAATCAGTGATCTGGCAACCTTCGTGTCGAGTACTTCATGTACAGCGTGGCAATTTTTCCACGACCCATTTCTCCTGCAACATGATACGATTTCTCGCATTCGGTGGTAATAAATCTTTAATTTTGTCGGCTAATATCAAATCTTCCAATTTTTGGAAATCATCCACTTCCCAACTCTTCAGATAATAATTCAAGTGACTCTTCTTTCGAGATGAAAACTGAGTCCAGGTTTCCGTATAGAACTTAAACATAGAATCGAATTTCTGTTTATACTCCAACGGAATCAATTTAACACGGCAGATTTTAATTCTTTATAGTTTTGAATTTCCTTATCACTCAACAGAATAAAAATGTTTCGCGTTTTCTCTCCTAGCAAAGGATGTAGTAATATTTCTTGTAAGTCATCCGTTAGGTCGTACTGTTTAAACAATTTATCTATCGTCTCGAAATAAGTTGGTAATTCCTCCGCTTTTTTCGGTAATGGATAGTTATTAGAGTTTAAAATCTTTTGAAGCCTTTTTAATTTCAGATCTACCGAATCCATTGAATTTTGACTTCCTCGTCTACTACTATTTGCCCTTTCTAAAACTAATCTTCTTTCTTCTATATCTAATTGCCTAAGTTCTACTTCCTTATCTCTTTCTTTTTCCTCCCTATCACTTTCTCTTTCCTCCCTATAACTTTCTCTTTCCTCCCTATCACTTTCTTCCTTCTCTCTTTTGTAATCCATTTCCAATCTTTCTTCTTCCGTATCTCTTTCTTCCTTCTCTCTTCTTTCTCCCCTATTTCTTTCCTCTTCCTCTCTTCTCCATTTCATCATCTCATATTCCATCTCCGAGACTGATTTAGGATCTGAATCATTCATTTCGACCTGATTCCCGAACCACATCCGCTAGCACCCTGTTCTACCCCAACATCACTATCCATCCTATCAATTTCACTAACTTCCCCACTTTACCCAGACTCAATGTATCGGGTTAAATCAAAGCTCCCATCCTGCTCAGCTCTACCTTTAGTTTTATCGCGACTCCTAAGCATCATTCAAATTAATCTAAAAAAAAAACAACCACAGACCTTTCCTTCCCCTCGAAGTAGAAACCTATTCCATAGTGACGGACCTTGAGACACGGAACCTCAGCGGAGATCTCGATGACGTAGTATTCGGGAAAAATAGCACTCTGTAGAACTCTGAACTGCTTGCAGCTTCCTTACTTTTACGGAATCACTGACACATAATCACGTAATCTTCTAAATTTCTGCCATTTTTTTCTTTAGCACAATAGAATTTTCTTCCTCTTTTTCTTTTAGCACAATGGAATTTTCTTCCTCTTTTTCTTTTAGCACAATGGAATTTTCTTCCTCTTTTTCTTTTAGCACAATGGAATTTTCTTCCTCTTTTTCTTTTAGCACAATGGAATTTTCTTCCTCTTTTTCTTTTAGCACAATGGAATTTTCTTCCTCTTTTTCTTTTAGCACAATGGAATTTTCTTCCCCTTTTTCTTTTAGCACAACGGGACTTTTCTTCGGCATATGAACGGTAATCTTTCGCGACTGCGCCAAATGTAGCGAGCTGTGGTAAGGAACGAGGCAAATTCTTCTTCATCAGATGACGTGTAATTACGTATGCTGCTGAACTGCGCCAAATGTCGTGTTGGGCCAAATGACAAACGATTAACCACTCTATAGTAGAAGACGATCAATTAGTCCCTTAATTATATTCACAGTTACCAGGTGAAATCCCAAATTCGCGGGTTGATAAACCCGTACCAACATATGCCTCCGACTTGCTGCGCCAAGTGATGTGTAGAAAGGTGTCCAACAATTCAAGCACTAGAGTAGTATATGGACGACACAGTTTACATTTATATACAATTTCGTGCTGGGGATGCCTCGATTCCAAGGGCCTTTGCTGCTGCAAACAGTCCTGCAATGAGGCAGAGATCTTCACTTTGCAGATTCTCGCTTTAGCGACCTCAAACTCGGCGAAATGATTTTCAATCCTTGCCTACAACCTGGTTCATACAGAACCGTATCTCAGTTCACAAAGAACTAAACCTTGTCCTTAAGGGTGTTGTTTTTGAGCAAGAACGGTGTCCCTTGACGCATGTTCAAACGTTCTTTCAGTTTGACAGCGACGCTCACACTCCTTTTTATTATTACCGTGCTTGTCTCTGCACTAACACTCGCGCCATAGGCTAGTCGTAAACCTGCTTTTCGACTTGTGAGCATATACAAGTCAGCCAGCTCAGAACCAAACAGGGGGCGGGGGTGGCTCAGTCGGTAGCGCGCCAGGCTCTTAATCTGCAGTTCCTAGGTTCGAGTCCCAGATGGGTCAGCGTTGAGACTTATTTCCGCAAAACTCCCCTCCCTGCCCACGGTCAGTATGGGACACCGATGGGCTTGGAAAGGCCGTCGTCCGTCGGATGGGACGTTAAGCCGTGGCCCCGTGTGCGGGAGAGCCATACCCTGTGCACGTTAAAGAACACGCTGGATGGCCTTGACGGGAGGCTACCATCTGTCTCCCAACAGCTATTCCAGTGGGTCCCCTCCCCCAACCTTCTCTGAGCCTTCGGGTCCATGTGACTTGGCCATTTAGCCCATGGTGTGCAAAAAAGTGCCGCTCAGAGGTAAAACAACCCAACCCAGAACCAAACAACAGCTCATGAGTCACATCCCCATCTCAGCACTTCCA
Organism: Ryuthela nishihirai; assembly: GCA_038380435.1. Taxonomy (NCBI): domain Eukaryota; kingdom Metazoa; phylum Arthropoda; class Arachnida; order Araneae; family Heptathelidae; genus Ryuthela; species Ryuthela nishihirai. The sequence goes on from JAWZYU010000006.1 coordinate 36,489,810, forward strand.
AAAACACACTTAATACATATATATATTTACAACAACAAAAATGCAATAATCAATAAAAATAAATAAAGTAGAGAGACGTGACACTGGTGTATAGTTTAAGACTACACATCCACCTCAAGTACTCAATACTTGAGTGCTGGTGTATAGTTTAAGACTACACATCCACCTCAAGTACTCAATACTTGAGTGCTGGTATATAGTTTAGGAATACATATTCACCTAAAGTATTCAATATTTGAGTGCTGGGGTATAGTTAAAAAGCACATATCCAACTGAAATACCTAATACTTGAGTGCTGGTATATAGTTTAAGAATACATGTCAATCTGAAATACCTTATACTTGAATCTGGTGTGTACTTCAGTAATACATATCCACCTGAAGTACTCAATACTTGAGGACTGGTGTACTGTTAAAGAACGCATATCCCTCTGAAGTATTCATTACTTGAGTGCTGGTGTATAGTTTAAGAATATATATCCACCTGAAGTAATCAATATTTGAGTGCTGGTGTATAGTTTAAGAATACATATCCACCTGAAGTACTCAAGAGTTCTAGTGTAAAGTTTAAGAATACGTATTCACCTGAAGTACTCAATACTTGAGTACTAGTGTATTGTTTAAGAATATATATATCCATTTGAAAGACCCAATACGTTCCTGAAATTTAAATGTCACGATACCATTACAATTGTCAATCAAGTAATCAGAAGCTTTTAATTTTCAACACACAGCAATTACAGAAAAAATAATTAAAACTTGTTGGAAGAATTTTGAAACTATTCGTTTTATTTACTGTAAGTGATTTTTCAAAGAAATATTTTTAATTTGTATTACTCAAACATAATGCTTATTTCAGTTTTTTTTTAAGAAAGGAACTTTTTATGAACATAAAAGCATTGCTACTATTATCACTTACGCTTTATCTCTTGTTTACAAAAGTAATTTGCATGCAATAGAAGAAAAGCTTTTCAATTTCGGTTGAGTTAGGTTATATAATTTTTTTTCTTTTTCATTTGAAAAAAAATTATTCTGCTCTCATACATTTTTTTTTGAGAGTTTGGTGTTTGGTATTTTTCAGTTAGCATAGTTTTTGAAGGATTATCATGCTTATTTTCGGCTTATAGCGTTTAAGGGAATTTCAGCATCAGCACACCATGGTTCCAATTCCTTTTCATCAGTAATTGGGTTGTTTTGCCTCTCAATGACACGTTTTTTTCGTGCACCAATGCTCTAAATAGCTAGGTCACAAGGTCCCCCAAAGACCCACTGAAGGTTAGGGGGTAGGAATCCCACTGGAGAGCTGTTAACAGACAGATGGAAGCTAGGTCACAAGGACCCCCAAAGACCCACTGAAGGTTAGGGGGTAGGAATCCCACTGGAGAGCTGTTAACAGACAGATGGAAGATAGGTCACAAGGACCCCCAAAGACCCACTGAAGGTTAGGGGGTAGGAATCCCACTGGAGAGCTGTTAACAGACAGATGGAAGTCTCCGGTAACCACCAAATACATAGCTTGTTCTTTAACGCACACAGGGTATGTGGCTCTCTCCTGCACACGGAGCCACGGCTTAAGGTTCCATCCAACGGATGATGACCTTTCCCAGTCCATCGATGTCCTCTCTCTAATCGAGGGCAGGGAGGGGGGAACTTCCATTTGCCCTCGGTCACTTTATCACAGAAAAATCTCGAAGATAGGACTCGAATCTGGGAACGTCAGGTTACGAGCTTGGAGCGCTACGGACTCTTCTGAACGTAACGCGATAACTTTTGCACAGACGTCTTTGGTTATTTCAATTATTTCTTTTAATTCGTTCATGAAAAAAGAAACTGATTCTTCATTAGGGCTCAGTGAAGTTTGGGTTTTTAAAAAGAAAACATTTATCAGTTTATCAGACACAATGCTATTATTTCATGCGTATTTTCATCATTTCTAATTTCTTTTCCAAATTTAAGGTTTTTGATTTTCTACTAATTCTACGAAAATAGGGAACTCAAGAGGACCAAACTTCCCTTAATTTACTGCGTTTTTTAATTTATTGTTGTTGTTGTTGTTTCTTTTTTTTCAAACCTTTCTGGGAGGCTGGGATTGGCTAAGTCTGTGTCGTGCCAGGCTCGTAATATGCAGTTTCCAAGTTCGAGTCCCAACTAGTGTTGAAACCCGGTTTTTAAAATTTCCCAAAAAACCGAAAATCGAAAACAAAAAAAATCGTTTTTTTTATTGATTTTTTATTTGACAATAGTAATGTTTCATTTTTTATAAATGTTTTTTATAGAACGAGAGAAAGAAGGAGAAAGAAAAAAATGAAAAATGAACATATTTCAAGGCCATTCAAATAATAAACGAACGTATATATAAAATTTTTTCCGTTCCAATTTTATGTACGCATATACAGAGAGAGAGAGTGAGAGAATGAAGGCTTACGTGAACAAGACATCATTTTATGAAATAGATTGCAATGGTAATAGTTTTATATTCTAAACAATCATCATCATCCTCAATCATCCATGGGCTATGGGGGTTAAATCAGACCGTGCAATTTTAGTTCTCCAAGCACATCTGTCCTGAGCAATGTCTGCTACATCTGGCCACTCCACACCAATTCTAACAAGGTCCTATTTGACATTGTCTGCTCTCCGCATCATAGGTTTCCTCCAATTTCTTAAGGCCTCTAGGCACACTGTTCATAACCCTATTCGCTAATCTATAATTATCCATATGGGCAACATGGCCAAACCAACAGAGTCTCTCTCTGTGCAAAATGCTGTTTAAAGGAGGTTGCAGACTCCTTTGCCTAACCTCATCATTACTTACAAAGCTGAACCACCTAATGCCCAAGATACTGTGTAAGCATCTAGAATCAAAAGCATCTAGTTACCTGTTATCTTGTTTACAAAGTGTCCAAATTTCACTACCATAACTAATCCTAGAAAAACCAAACTATTATACAGTCTGATTTTAGTCTTTTGGTGTATACCGCTATTTCTTCACACTCTCCCTAGATTCTTAAAAGTCTCAGCAGCAATCACTATTCGTCTGTTAATCTCATGCCGCACATCACCAGTATCTGTTGCATAGCTACCAAGATAATTAAACTCTAACAAGTGCTCATGACGGCAACCACTCAGATTAACTGAATCACAGCCTGCCTATTCTACTACCAGTATCATCAACAGCTCGAATGAAAGAATTCTTCTCATCAACATCATTTGCCAAAAGGGCTAAATAATCAACATAATCTAAATCAAAACTTTCCTTATCTCCAGACCATTTAAGGTCAAAATCATTCCCTTGCATTGAATTTCGCATAACATAATTAATAACCGAATTAAAGAGTAAAAGAGACAATATGCACCCTTGTCGAATACCAGAAGCAATAATAAACCAATTACTACAAGCCTTACCAACTCTCACACACGACTCAGTGTTATTATAGAGAGCTTTCATTATGTTAACTAACTTGTCAGGTATACCATATGATCTCACAATCAACCACAAATTATGACGATCAACAGAGTCGAAAGCCTTTTTGAAATCAACAAAGCTAGCAACCAAAGGTTTCTGAAACTCTGAACATTTCTCAAGAATTTGCCTAAGTGAAAATATCTGATCCACACATCCTCTACCACTTCTGAATCCACATTGCTCATCACGCAATTGACTGTCAACCAGATTCTTAATTCTATTAAACACAATCAAGGAAAGAACTTTACCTGGAACAGGGTGTAGGTTGATACCCCTATAGTTATCTCAAGAACTTCGATCACCTTTTTTGAAAATAGGGATAATAATAGCTCTGGTAAAATCCTTAGAAACCATGCCTTTATCATAAAAGTTATTCAAAATTTCAGTCATTCAAGTGGTAACCGAAACATTCCCAGCTCTGAGTATTTCTGTAGTAATTTCATCTACCCCTGGGAATTTATGAAGTTTAAGTTTATAAATAGCCAAAATAACTTCAGATTGTGTTATAGGGCCAACATTAAAGATAGTAATGCATCTATCATCATTGCAAACAATGGGAGTAGAACTAACTGCATTGTTTAGAACATCACTGAAATGCTCAGCCCACCTAGCCATGACAGAATCCTTACCTTCTATAATCTTACCTTGTTTATCCTTCAATCCCTGTATACCTGTCCTTTTTCTACCACACAAAGCATTAACTATCTGGTACAGCTCTCTTGCTGTTGTGCTGCCTAACTGCTTCCTCAGCTTAATTAAGATCTCTGTAATGCTTTCTATTAGGACTAGTAGCGTATTGAAGATAATGATGAAGACTTAAATAAAGATAAATATGATGTGAATCAAGGTCTATATTTGGATCCCATGTTTGAGATAAATTTTGACACAAATGAGACACCGCGACTTAGTGTAAAAATTTGAGAGTAATTAAGAAACTCAGAAAAATCTGCCGAATATTTCACCGATGTCCTTGAATAATGACAGGCTTCAAGATTTCGTAAAGGAGGAATTTAATGGAGAAGAAAAAAATGTTATATTAGACTACAAGACACGGTGGAATAGTCTCCTCTCTATGATTGAAAGATTTCTAAAGCCAAGGAACTGCCTTTCTAAGTCTCTGCGATAGGGGTTCTCAATGTGGAGTACACGTACACCTTGTTTATTATTTTGGGGTGTGCCGTGAGAGCTCAAACGTCGCTAGATATATGTTATATATATATGTGTTTTATTTTATTCCCATTTTTATACTATAACTCTAGTTTTATCTATCTATACAAGTGGTAATCCAGTTACATATATATTTTCAGGGGGTATGTGAAGCATAAAAGGTTGAGAACCACTGCTCTACGAGTACTAGCTTCAACAGAAATTGTCTTTCAGAAGAAGTGGAATTTGTTAGATAACCTCGCTGAAACTCTTCGTCTACTTGAATTTGTTTTGAAAGTTCTATGCATTGAAGAAGAAACTTTACTTAAAGATGACATGCTTATGAAAATTTGCCTTAAGAAACTAGACAAGAAGGAAAATCTTATTGCTCCCAATCTCAAAGAATGCCTTACAAACGCTTTCATCAAGACGACAAAAGGAAGTAATTTCATTGTTGAGATATTTAACAAATCCAGAGAATTTTAAAATTGACTCGTCTGATTTATTCCCTTTATTATTACGGCAAACAGTAAAGAAAATCTCAGAACATGCATTTCTTGGCTTTTTCTAATGAATGGCAAGCCATCGAGGTAGATGATAATGCAGAGTCAGAAGTGCAAGGTGCAGCTAGCATTGCTAAAACTAACGAGTTGTTTGGGTTGTTTTACCTCTGAGCGGCACTTTTTTGCACACCATGGGCTAAATGGCCAGGTCACATGGACCCCGAAGGCTCAGAGAATGTTGGGGGAGGGGACCCCACTGAAATAGCTGTTGGGAGACAGATGGTAGCCTCCCGTCAAGGCCATCCAGCGTGTTCTTTAACGTGCACAGGGTATGGCTCTCCCGCACACGGGGCCACGGCTTAACGTCCCATCCGACGGACGGCGGCCTTTCCAAGCCCATCGGTGTCCCCTACTGACCGTGGGCAGGGAGGGGAATTTTGCGGAGATAAATCTCAACGCTGACCCAGCTGGGACTCGAACCTGGGAACTACAGATTACGAGCCTGGCGCGCTACCGACTGAGCCACCCCCGCCCGAAAACTAACAAATATGACGACTTATTGCACGAGTATTTGAGCGAAATGAATAAATCATAAATGCTGCCTGTGAAAGATTCCAGAGATTATAATGTCTACGAGGAATTTAATACTTTGAAGCCAGATTAAAAAAAGAGTAAAAATTTAGAGCTTTTACATCATGCGTTACTTACCGTTAAACCAACGAATCAGAAAGAGCCTTTTCGGCTGCGGGCTCTTTTTCTTCATTTACGCTTCGGTCAAGAATGACAGATAATACCCATAATGCCCTTTGTTTCTTAAGATGTCATTTTCAACATAACGATAAAATCTAAATTTCATTTTATACCTTTTCTTACAAGAAGGATTATATTTTGTTTTCTAGGTAAAAGTTCTTTATTAAAAACATTTATTCCAATGTTTCTTTCCATAATAGTGATAAATTTTAATTTTATTATTTATAAATTTTTTTACAAAAAGTTTAATTTTTGTTTCCTAAGTATATTTTTTCTAAATTGTCTGAATGATGCACTATTTTGTCTAAAATAAAATATGCCAATTTTGTCATTCTCTTTTTCAAATGCATGCGTATGGTACTGCCTTTTTGGCATTTTTTTGACCAAAAAATAGACGATAAACTATTCTTGTTAACAGTCAGTACCTTTCATTTTGGCTTTTAAAGATTACTATACTTTTCGGTTAAAACCGATTTTTATAAAAGAGATCGATTAAAACCCGGTTTTTAGATTTTCGATTATTCTTCATCCCTAGTCCCAACTGAATCAGACTTGAGATTTATCTCCGACAAACTCCGTGCTTTGTCCTCGGTAGTATGGGACACCGATGTGATTGGAAAGGCTGCCGTCCATCAGATGGAACATTAAGCCGTGGCCTAATATGCGAAAAGCCATACCCTGTGCAAGTTAAAGAACACTCCTGGATGTCCATGACGAGAAGCTACCATCCGTCTCCCAAACAACTGACCAGTGGGTCCTTCCCCCAATCTTTTCTGAGCCTTCGCGGTCTGGCCATTTAGCTCATTGTGTGCAAAACAGTGCAGCTCAGAAGTAAAACAACCCAAGCTGGAAAACATTTCAATTTATTTTTTTTATGAAAATGTAGCGTTTTTTCCCACTTTCGTGAGGCTTAGATTGGTCAATATCGTGCAATCCTCGTAATCTGCAGTTTCCAAGTTCGAGTTCCACTTGGGCCACCGTTGAGATTTATCTCCTCAAAAAACTCACCGCCCTCTCTCATTCAGTTCAGTAGCGAACACCGATGGGCTTGGAACTACCACCGTCCTTCAAGCGGGTGTTAAACCGTTAACGTGTGCAGGAAAAACCATCCTTATCTGCATTAAGGAACACAAACTGGATGGCCTTGATAAAAGAATTCCATATGATTCCAAACAGCTTTCTGATGATATTTTTCTTTAACTTTCTCGGAACTATTAGGGTCCTTGTGACCTGACCATGTAATCAATTGTGTACAAAAGTAACCCAACTACTGTCACAAAAGAGGCGGGAGTGCCTCAGTCAGTAGCGAGCCAGGCTCGTAATCTGCAGTTCCCAGATTCGAGTTTCTGCTGAGTCATCGTTAAGATTTATTTCCGCAACATTCCCCACCCTGCCCACGGTGAGTAAGGGACACCGATGGGCTTGGTAAAAGCCGCCGTCCGTCGGATGGGACGTTAAGCCGTGGCCCCGTGTGCGGGAGAGCCATATTCTGTGCACGTTAACGAACACACTGGATGGCCTTGACGGGAGGCTACTATCTGTCTCCCAACAGCTGTTCCAGTAGATATACTCCCCCAACCTTCTTTGAGCCTTTGGAGTCCTTGAGACCTGACCATTTAGCCCATGGTGTATAAAAAATGTGCCGCGCAGATGTAAAGCAAATTAAGAACCCTCCAAGTAAAGGATCTTGTAATATATGCATAGAAAACAAAAACGATGGCAATATATTAAACGCTTGAACGAACTCCTCAGCGTTTCCCTGATATGTGGAAAATATACTGATTTAATTATAAAAAGTCAATATTTGGATAAAGCCTGAATAGAGGATATTGCATATTTCAGAAAAACAAATCAATATTGAAATAAACGGGGGAAAATCGCAATCGAAACAGAATTTAGTGTACTAACCGATATTACAGAAATATTTAAAACACCAAATTTATTCTTAAATATATTATCTCAACACTAAAATAGAAAAACCTGTTTTTTTTCCTTAAAATGCAACGGATGACTGAATATTAAAGAACGTCCTAAAACTGAATTTGAATAGTAAAAGAACGAAGTGCAATTGAAACCTTGCCATGTAGGTGAAAAACATTTTGTAGACTGTTTCTAAATATTGTACCGAAAACATTTCGGCACAACCAGATAAATGTTATAAGAAAAAAATTATGCAATAACTTCTTAAAATTCAAAGAATCTAAATGTAAATAATCACCTTTATTTGTTTATATTCACCCTGTTTCACATTCTAATGAAAAGACGAAAAAAAGTTTCAATGTGCTAAATATTAAATATGTAAAAAGTAGAAATATAGGAACATCTTAAATATATGGCTTAAATCATTTATGAGTGAATGTAGCAGAAATTGACTAAACCATAATAGTACTTTTTCAATGGATTGCTGAAATTATTTACTTCAATTGATTTCAAAAAAATGTTTAAAACATAATAAGGAATATACTGTTAAATAATAACGTAAATGGTAAAGTAATACAGTGTATGTAAAGTAATAAAATATATGGTAAATTAATAAAATATATAGTAAAGTAATAAAGTGTATGATTGAGTTGCGTTGTTTTACCTCTGAGTGGCAAGGACCTCAAGGGTTCATAGAAGGTCGAAGAAGGTGACCCAGTGGACAGCTGTTAGGGGACAATATGAGGTTAGGGCATGGTATCCCACCGTCAAGGCCGGTGTGTTCTTTAATGTGCACAGGGTATGGCTCTCCTGCACACGAGACAACGGCTTAACATCCCATCCGAGGGACGGCGGTCTTTCCAAGCTTATCGATGTCTCCTACTGACCGAGGGCAGGGCAGGGAATTTTGCGGAGATAAATTTCGATACTGACCCAAACGGGACTCGAATCTGGGAAATGCAGATTACGAGACAAGTGTATGGTAAGCCGAACATAGCAAGTTTATATCAAATGAAAGTTTGTGGCGTGGTGAGTATAATGAGTTTTCATAATTTACACCCCTATCCCTTCGTCCCCTCATAAAAAAGGGAGAAAGCCGTTTTCTTATTATATCTTTCGAAAGCGAGGACATACAGTTGCCATTCAGGTTCAGATGAAAGCTCTATGAAGACTGTCGTAGTCGACTTCGAATTACACTCTCCCACTATTTTCTGCTCCCCCCAAAAGAGGACGGAGTATTTTTTTTTGGGGGGGGGGGAAGCAGCGACTTGACTTAGCGAGCTATATCTCAAATTAAAGCTCCTAATATCTTCAATGTCATGAGCTACCTGAAACACGGCTTCAGTCACAGGGGAAGGAAAAATGTGGCCGATGTTTATGAGTCATATAACAAATGAAAGTTTCTCAAGGTAGGTGTTTGCAATGACAAAGAAATAAATAAAAGAATTAAAAAAAAAATACATGTCTTCCTATATGCGCCTTAGAAAGTAGAAAATTAAAGCATATCGGTGATGCAATCAGTCACTGAATTCGTATTCACTTTAAAGTAAGATAGGGCGCCGATTTACCTACTGAACAAGGGGCGGGGGTGGCTCAGTCGGTAGCGCGCCAGGCTCGTAATCTGTAGTTCCCAGGTTCGAGTCCCAGCTGGGTCAGCGTTGAGATTTATCTCCGCAAAAATTCCCCGCCCTGCCCACCGTCAGTAGGGGACACCGATGGGCTTGGAAAGGCCGCCGTCCGTCGGATGGGACGTTAAGCCGTGGCCCCGTGTGCGGGAGAATCATACCCTGTGCACGTTAAAGAACACGCCGGATGGCCTTGACGGGAGGCTACCATCTGTCTCCCAACAGCTATTTCAGTGGGGTCCCCTCCCCCAACATTCTCTGAGCCTTCGGGGTCCATGTGACCTGGCCATTTAGCCCATGGTGTGCAAAAAAGTGCCGCTCAGAGGTAAAACAACCCAACCCAACTTTAAAGTAAGATAGGGCGCGGATTTACCTACTGAACAAAACTGCCGGTGTCATATCTTCCTTTGAAGGGAATGCGAATTCAGTGACTGATTGCATCATGACATGCTTTAGTTTCTTTATTTTTTTAATTTTCGCTCTTATGACACACTTTTGTGAAATTTGCCAAGAAGAAAAAGAGAAAAATAAATATTGAATTCATCTTACTCTGAAGGAAATATTGATGGCACGAAAGTTACTCTCGGGAGAAGACTTCGTAAACTGAAAACAAACACAAATAAAGGAAATAGAGAGAAATTTTTCAAAATGATGAGATTGAAATGTATTCTTTATCAACACACAGACATCGCCATTAATGTTATTAGATTTTATCAAATCGCAGCCGAGGACATTCCACAGAACGAGACGAAAAAGGCTTGTTGCTGCCTTTCCCCGAGCTTGCTCTCATTTTTACGTGACCAAAAATAAGAGCGACGACAAGAGATTTGATTTATGGTGCTTGGAAAAATGCGCTCCGAAATCAGAACAGCATCTTTCTTTCACTCTTTCACTGCGTGTGTTGTCTTGTGTGTCGACAACATTCCACTCACGTTGTGAGAAAATGAAAGATCTCAAGAAGTGGGTGAAGGATTGTATCTTCTTAAAAACCAATCGGAATTTCGTTGTGACGACATGGGAAGTATAAATTCTTATTCAGATCCCTGATTCAGAGCTCTGTCAGTATTCAGATTAAAAGCAATCATGATTATAAATGAACTAGAGCTTGCAGGTGTATCCTATTAGTGGGAGACACTAGGGAAAAATATATTCTTATAGAACTATTAGGTAAAATACGATATTGATAAGTAAAAATAACGATAATAATAAAAAATACTCCCTCAAGCAGCTGCTTGCCACTGAGGTGTGACAAGAGCCTATCAGTTTATATGCTATAGTAGAAGGTCTGTGAGGATGGCAGGACCTCAGCAGATAAACAACACAGTCGTCCATGCCTTATCTTGGGCTCGAACCCAGGTCTCTTAGATCAGTAGCCAAGTGCGCTAACCACTCGGCCACGGGGCGGGAGATATGCAGGGAAAATAATATATTGTTAAAGAGCTACTAGGAAAAAAAAGAAATATGTTTTTAAATAGCCACCAGGAAAAGAAACTAAACTATAGCCATTAAAAGTGCAACACCAGGAAGAACTCATCTGATTGTCCCGAAACATGCAAGATGGGTAGCCCATGGGAGAACATGTAAATGATTCAAAGTGCAGCACATATGCACATCATGTGTGACAGTAACGCCCCCCTGGAAATGGTATAAGAGGAAATTACAAAGAGCCGGTTACAAGAACTGGAATTGTGTTTGTTCGCAGTTCTTGTGCACTAAAGGATCAAGTATGCCCCGTAGAAGAACACGGCATCCATACGACCAGGTTTCCGACTTTGATCGAGGGAGAATTGTGGGATTACGAGAAGGCGGATTATCATACCAAGGTTGGGTTGTTTTACCTCTGAGCGGCACTTTTTTGCACACCATGGGCTAAATGGCCAGGTCACATGGACCCCGAAGGCTCAGAGAAGGTTGGGGGAGGGGACCCACTGGAACAGCTGTGGGGAGACAGATGGTAGACTCCCATCAAGGCCATCCAGCGTGTTCTTTAACGTGCACAAGGTATGGCTCTCCCGCACACGGGGCCACGGCTTAACGTCCCATCCGACGGACGGCGACCTTTCCAAGCCCATCGGTGTCCCCTACTGACCGTGGGCAGGGCGGGGAATTTTGCGGATATCATACCAAGACATCGGTGTTCGTGTTGGATGGAATGCTGCCACAGTGATGAGAATATGGCGTCAGCTGGTAGAGGAGGAACGAACGGATGTGTAACAGATTAATATCTTAATCACTATCCAAGCTGTTTTATTATTGTTCCAGTAGATCAAAATAGCATTTTGATCGGTGAATACAGGATTAGTAGGGATGTTATTCACTTCTTGTCGAAAAATTTTGAAGTAAGTCCTTTCCTGTTGCACGAATCACACAATGATATTTAGAGCACCGTAACTTGACATGTTTCGACTATTAACGTCATCTTCAGAAGTTGGGTAAACAGTTCTACTTCGGAGATTGTATGCGTGTGAGTTGTTGTGCGGCTGCGCCGTATGTTTGCAGTGGGTGGCACTGTTGTGGTTTCGTGGTCCTGCCCATGTGCCTCTGGTAGCGGTGGAGGTGTGGATGCTTTAGCAATGCTGCGCTGATCCAGGAGCAGTTTCCATGGGTGGGGTGGGTGGTAGATTTCTTCGTTGCAGCACGTTTCTCTATTTTGGTATTTCACCAGTTGTTCAGCGAGATCCAATTGAAATTTAGTCGGGGGAGCACAAATAATTTTGGTGAGGTCAAATTGTGGGGTCATTCCGGTATTACACACCACTCTTGTAAAATGAAATGGTTTGTTTCCTTTCGTGTTCTTTTATTCTAGTTCGGCAGGTTCTTTTCGTTTTGCCATAGTAAGGTTTATTGTTATTGTCGGTGTTTTCTTGTAACGGTATTTTATATACTCCTCCTGTTTTCTCGTTCTGGTCCCGATCGGTTTTAATTAAATTAATTATAGTGTTGCTGGTTTTAATTGACACTCTGTAATTGTAAGGTTGCATTGCATTATTCAAAGAATGCGCTAGCCATGGGATGTTTGGAATCCCTGTGGTGAACATTTTTGGGGGGGTTGCAGCGCTGGTGTCTGTTGGTGGAACGGATGTGTGTTTGACAGCAGGTAAAGGATGAGACGTCGGATGTGTGCTCGGGGAATGTCAGTCCATGCAGTTTCGATATGTAACTAAAGTTCATCTGTTGTAGCAGCTACTGGTGTCTGGTGTGCTAGTCGTCGTGAGATCATGGGCCAGACATGTTCATTTGGGGACAGATCCGGTGAACACGCAGGACAAGGTAAAAGTGTTACATAGTGCCTATCCAGGAATTGTTGGACGATGAATAACACATGTGGTCGGGCATTGTTCTGTTGGTAAATGGCACTAGAGAGCCCCTGAATATAAGGTAGAACCACAGACTCCAACATCTCAGGGATGGGTTGGGTTGTTTTACCTCTGAGCGGCACTTTTTTGCACATCATGGGCTAAATGGCCAGGTCACATGGACCCCGAAGGCTCAGAGAAGGTTGGGGGAGGGGACCCACTGGAACAGCTGTTGGGAGACAGATGGTAGTCTCCCGTCAAGGCCATCCAGCGTGTTCTTTAACGTGCACAGGGTATGGCTCTCCCGCACACGGGGCCACGGCTTAACGTCCCATCCGACGGACGGCGGCCTTTCCAAGCCCATCGGTGTCCCCTACTGACCGTGGGAAGGGCGGGGAATTTTGCGGAGATAAATCTCAACGCTGACCCAGACTGGGACTCGAACCTGGGAACTACAGATTACGAGCCTGGCGCACTACCGACTGAGCCACCCCCGCCCCCCTCAGGGATGTAACGCTGGCTGTTAAAATTACCGGTAATGCATACGAGGCATGTGCGGGAGTGGAGTCCAATGACACCCCATACCATAACACCAAGGGATGGACCTAACCCCATGAGCGACGTTCTTGGCACCATTGCAGTCGCATACGCCTGTGTTGTAGAGTCAATGGTAGCCGAAGCAATGGCCGCCTAGCAAAGATGGCCTGATGCTGGAAACGACATCGAACTGTATGTACGGACACTGGTTGGAGAGCAGCACCCTAACTGTTGAGCTAAGGTGTTTCATGTGGCTGTATCATCATTCAAAGCCATGCACACAAGATGTCACCTACGTGAGGGATCTCAACGGCTCTGTCACACAAACAAACGAGAGAACAGACATCTTATGCGCTGGTCACGGTGCCAGGTAAAGGAGTTCATAAAAGTATTCTACTGTTACAAATTCTATGCCTTCGGGCATATGCAGAAAGAATGCACCGTGAAGACGCAACAGTGCTCTCAATGCGTGGGCAAGCACTCATTCAGGGAGTGTAAAAAACCAAGCCTAAGTGTATTGTTTGCAAAATTGCTAACAAGGAACATGGTGCCAAATATGATCTGGGGCATAATGCTATGGACAGCAACTGTCTGTCGTATACTAGAGAACTGAAATTGTTGCGAAAGCGTACTGACTATGGACAGTAGGAGTCCTGGTGGTAGCAGGGTGAGTTAGATATTTGTAAAGATAAATTTAAATGTGGCATGGGCCGTAAGGCCGTCCCGTGGACGAGTGGTTAGCACGCTTGGCTACTGATCTAAGGGATCTGGGTTCGAGTCCCGGATTAGGCATAGCTGTGTATGTCGTTTTTCTGCTGAGGTCCTGCCATCCTCTCAGATCTCCTACTGCGGCATATAAACTGACAGGCTCCTGTCAGACCTCTGTGGCAAGCAGCTGCTTGAGGGGGTATTTATGGGCCGTAACAGTCCTAATCAGTCAGGAGATAAAGAGGAAGGATTCGATGTTACTCTAGTGGAAGAACCCAACTGCACAGAGGACATCATTAGGGGGCTTCCTCTGACCAGCAGGCTATTTTGCACCAATGAAGCCAAGCCTAAAGCTGGAATTGTCGTTTCGAACCCCAAAGTGAATGCCATCCTGGCATATCACTCTACGACAGTGGTGGTAGTGGAGATTGGCTATGGGAGTCTAAATTTACCCGCCATCTCTATCTTCTGTCCACCGAGTCGGAACATCGAGGATTCATTGATTGAGCTGTAAAACGTCCTAGCTCAGGTCAAATATAAGAACTTAGTGGTGGGAGGTGATTTCAATGCAAAGCACCCCCCTGTGGGGATCGAACAGACACGATGTCAGAAGTGATATGACTCTGGATTTTATCAGTCTGCTGATTTGATACTTTCAAATGATTTGGATTCTCCAGTTAGTTTTCATGACTCCAGAGCCAGAGATGGATTGACTTGACCCTGGCTATGACACGGATGATACCATTGATCCAGGACAAGCGCGTTAGCGACAAGGTCACTAACAGCAACCACAGTTATTTAATGTTCCTTGTGGCACAGCACCGCCCCACATTACACCAAGAGGTTTGCAATTGGTAAAACCCCTGACTTGTGCAAGCTCATGCACTGTGTTGTACCAGGCCTGGCTAAGACCCACCAATGCGTCTCCAGAATCGGTGATTGTGACTCTCTGAATAACATCGTCAGAGAAATAACCTACTGTATAAGCTATGATTGTGAGAAAACCTTCGGGTTCAAGGGTTGTTGTTTGGGTTGTTTTACCTCTGAGCGGCACTTTTTTGCACACAATGGGCTAAATGGCCAGGTCACATGGACCCCGAAGGCTCAGAGAAGGTTGGGGGAGGGGACCCACTGGAACAGCTGTTGGGAGACAGATGGTAGCCTCCCGTCAAGGCCATCCAGCGTGTTCATTAACGTGCACAGGGTATGGCTCTCCCGCACACGGGACCACGGCTTAACGTCCCATCCGATGGTCGGCGGTCTTTCCAAGCCCATCGGTGTCTCCTACTGACCGTGGGCAGGGCGGGGAATTTTGCAGAGATAAATCTCAACGCTGACCCAGCTGGGACTCGAACCTGCGAACTACAGATTACGAGCCTGGCGCGCTACCGACTGAGCCATCCCCGCCCCTTCGGGTTGAAGGGGAAACTCCCTAAAGGTAGAAAGTCTGTACCCTGGTGGACACCAGAGATTGGTATCAAAAAAAGCGGGTCTCAGCTCTGAGAAAAAGGTACCAAAGGTGCCACAATGGGAAAAGAAGTTCCAGAGAAGAGATATATAGGAAGGCTCAGATGGAGTACAAGTTCGCCATCCGCCAGACCCAGTTGGCCTCTTGGCAAAAAATGTGTAGTGAAGTTACTGCACAGAACCCCTTTACTCTTCAGTATAAGCTGGCTACAGGGAAGGACATAAAACTCCTGGATATTGAGTATGTTTGCAAAGAGTATGAGTCCAAGACCACCTCTTTTGACGAAACTATCCAGGTTTTACTTGAGGGATTATTCCCAGAGGACGAATGGAGCTCTGATGATGCCCAACATCATCTCCAGAGAAAAAATAGCAAGGTTCCACCCGACCGGAAGATGACGTTCCGTTCACGGAAGAGGAGGTGGGAAAGGTGATTAATGCTCTGGCCAGGGGTAAAGCCCCTGCCCATGATTGTCTGACAATGGAGATTGTGATGCAGTTGTTCAATGAACACAAAGTTCTGTTCACTCAGCTCTATAACAACTGTCTGAGACTGGGAAACTTCCCACAGGCCTGGAAACAGGCTGACCTAGTCCTTTTTAACAAGGTGGTAGAGATCCGGCAGATGTAAGATCCTACAGACCAATATGTCTGCTGCCGGTGATGGGAAAGATTCTGGACAAACTGCTCCATTTAGATTGTATTACCACTGTAGCAAGAAAAATTTCCTGAACGACAGGCAATTAGGGTTCAGGACAGACCAGTCCACCACTGCCGCTATCAAATAGGTAGTGGACATTGTTAAGGTGAATAAGGAGAATAAGCTGCACACCTCTCTCATCGCATTGGATGCGACGGGCGCATTTGGCAATGTCTGGTGGCAGGCTATCCTAGGTAGACTGAAAGATTGTTCTTGTCCCAGGAATCCTGTTCTAGAATATCCTGTTACATCCTCATTCTGGTGTCCAATTATCTTAGTAAGAGAGTGGTCAACTACTCCCATGCCAGTGGGGCAGTCTCAAGGAACTTGGACAGGGGTTGCTCACAAGGTTCGTGTAACGTGATAACTGAATAACAGGCATCATACGGTAAACGAGATCAAGCATCTCCTAGGTACCCAGAATCAAGAACGCCCATTTCTCTGGAACTTAGTTGCAGACACGGCTCTGGAGTTGACCCTATCTGAGGTTGTCTGGCACCAGACTTATGCAGACGACATGCTGCTTGTCATATTGGCCTCCTCCAGAGCGAGACTGAAGATTGCCAGCAACGCAGCACTGTCAGTGCTCGAAGGATGGAGTCTGCGCTACAAGCTTCAGTTCAGCTGTGCGAAGACTACATCAATGACAGTGGCTAAAGAGGGTGTCCTCAACAAGAGGTACCCGATCTTTAAACTTAATGGCACTAGTATCAGCCATATGACGACTTTAAAATACTTGGGGATCACTCTGGATGAGAGAGTGAGCTGGATCCCACACCTGCAGGACCTTAAGGTAAACTGCACGAAGGTTATGTGCAAACTGGGGCGTATCGCTCGTGTCTCATGGGACTCCGCTGGGAGGTCCTCAAAGAAATTTATTTAAGGGGAATAGAGAGGATCCTGACTTATGGAGCAGGTGCCTATTGGCGCCCAATGGACCACTCCATAATGTGCAGAAAGCTGCTCACAGCCCAGAGACCAGCTTTACTGCGAATCACCAGGGCTTATAAGCTTATATCTACGGATGCCCTCCTGGTGATAGCAGGGATCCCACCTCTGCATTAAACAGTTGGTAAGGAAGCGACCATATTTAGAGTCCTTCAGGCTAAGGAAAAGGCAACATTCCTTGGAGTCCAGTATGATCCTGAGGTTTACGAGGCTCAGACTGCTAAGTTGGATACTCATCCCACCAAGAGACTGCATGTGTCATGATCTATGGATATACCACATCAGGTCAAGGAATAGAAATCTACACATACGGTTCCAAGAGCGAGGATGGAGTGGGTTTAGCCTACACTCTACAATCAAGGGCCAAAGTGTATGATTTCAAGAGGAAGGTCTCTATTAATGGCTCAGCCTTCCAAGCAGAGCTGCTTGCCATCAGTGAGGCCCTAATTTGTGCCCTCAATGACGGCAGTCATAACAACGACATCCGGTTGTATACCGATAGCCGGCAGTCCTGCAAGTACTTGAAGATGCTAACAACAGGCATCATACGGTAAACGAGATCAAGCGTCTCCTAGGTACCCATAAAATGCCCAGGATTTCCTTCTAGATCAGGGCACACACGAAGGGAACGAGTGGGCAGACCAACTGGCCCGCTCAGCAGGTACTGACACCCAACCTGAGATAGCAGTAAAGACTTCTAAAAATACCCTGAAGTCTATCTTAAGTCAAAGAATTATGGACGAGTAGCAGGCTCTGTGATACGACCGAGAATGGTCTTCAAACGAAGACATTCTTACAAAGGGTCGGTCTATCCTTGATGTCCTCGGACCACTACCTCACACAGGTTTTTCTACCCGGTACTGAACCACCTTGTCAAGGTGTGGGGGCTTGAGGGTCTAAATGAAGTCGAAGGCTATGCTGACCGGAATGGGACTGGTTGGACAGGCCAAGGGTGGAAGAAGGCCGGACTGATAGTTCTCGTCATGGGAGCCGAGGCAACTTGCGTTTTATATCCTTGTTTTTGGCGGTCCGGGACATAGATTAAATTTGAATTTTGACCGATGGATGAGCTTTACTCCTATAGTACTGTTCGCCATTAGGTAGTCGGGGATGAGCTGTATCTATAAGGTACTGTCTTGCCCCTGACCGTAGATAGTGGTAAACGTGGCATTATCCCTATACTGGTAGTGCTTTAGGCGGAACTACTGGGTCTTGTCATCATATATATTTGTCTAACGCGGGTACTGACAGAACAAGGGAGCTTCCCAGCGTATCTGGAGTGTTTTAAGATCGATGCCCACAGTAACTGCAGCTGTGAGGCTCCAGACGCAGATGTCTGATACTACATCCTCCAGTGCCCGATTACGGTAGGGTTCGCTATTAAACTCAGTAGCTCCCAAGCGATCAGTGAGGTAGCAGGCGAGGCAGTCACAGTGTCCATCAGGAGCGCCCGAGTCAGGGCGCACCTGAGGGACATGGCCTGACTCGTCTGCCGGCTCCGGGACTCACTCCTTTGAGACCGGAGTTGCTTTCGCTCTACTACTTATTTTCCATACCTTTCTAGCCGAGCTGGGCTCCGCACCCCCTTTAACGCCACCCATACAAGTCCCTGCTGGTATCCTCTGACACAAACCTTTATCTTCTTCTTCCAGGCTTCTCATGCCACTCGTGTAGTGTCGGAAGACGGAATACGAGTTTTTTCCCATGGGGACGGGTCCTTCGAAACCCGCCCCCCCACTCCAATTATTGATCCTTGTAACATAAGCTATGTATTCACTAAATATGGCTTTGATATCTCTCGTCTTTCCTGGCATTGCACTTTTAATGACCTGCAGTGTGGCAGAAGGGGAAAAATATATTCTTAAAGGACTACTAGGAAAAAAAATCATATTGTTATATTATTAAAGAGCCATATGAAAAAAATAACTATTTCTTCGATAGCCACCAGAGAAAGAAAATATATTTTTAAAGAGCCAGTTGAAAAAAAAATATATTCTTAAATAACCATTCGGGAACGAAACTGTATTGTTAAAGAAGCAGTTGGGGAAAACTGTATTATTAAAGGGCCACTAAGAAAAAAAAAACAATATAATTAAATAGCCACCAGGGAAAGAAATTATATTCTCAAAGAGCCAGAAGGGAAAAATATATTCTTAAAGCGCCACTAGGAAAATAAACTACACACCTATCCCTCGATTTATACTGTACTCAGTTCACACAATTTTGGCTTTGCACGGTTAAAAAATGCAACCAGTTTCGATTTACACGGTACTGACTGAGACGTATATAGAAAGGAAATCTCAGTCAGTACCGTGTAAATCGAAACTGGTTGCTTTTTTTGAACGTGCAAAGCCAAAATTGTGTGACTGAGTACCGTGTAAATCGAGGGATAGGTGTATTCTTAAATAGCCACTAGAGTGAAACTATATTCTTAAAGGACTACTAGGAAAAAATGATATTTTTAAAGAGCCAGTAGTAAAAGCTGTATCATTGAAGGGCCACTAGAAAAAAAAATATATTCTTAAATAGCCACTGGTTTTTAATAAATTAACTATATTTTTAAAGGGCCAGTAGGGGGAAAAAAGCCAATATTCTTAAATAGCTATCAAGAAAAGAAACTATATTTTTAAAAAGGCAATATGACATAAAATATTATTAACAGTCACTGGGAAAAAAATTATTTTTAAATAGCTACCAGAAGAGAAACTATATCTTTAAAATGCCAACAGGAAAATAAAAATACATTCCTAAATAGCTAGTGAAAAAAAAAACTTTATTTTTTAAACAATAGCAAATAAATTTGTACTATAAAAAAAAAACATATATCATGAAATAATGAGCTGAAAAATTTTGGTTTCGCCATGAGTGGGATTCGAACCCACGTCTCCAGAAAACCTGTTATGCTACCAGACCATCCAATGGCTAACCTTTTTTTATCAGCTTGTGTGACGTCATAAACTTTCCGGATTTTTTATTTGATTCGCACGTGGCGCCATCTATCCGCGACATCTCTATAGGAGTTATCCTGTGATTCTTTACTACTGAAAAACCATATATTTCTACTTATTATATATAACCTTTTAAGGAAGGAAAAAAATCACTTGATTAAAAAAAAATATGTAATGTTGTAATGAGTACTGGTAATTGTCAAAATTGTTTAGTAATGCACCTAAAAATATTTGGTGAAAGCAAGAAAGAAATGTGACAGGTTCAGTATATTAATAGTTTTATTAATTGTTTTGCAGTGAGCCGCCGCCGGTTGTATTGGTCTGAACTGGGTTGGGTTGTTTTACCTCTGAGCGTCACTTTTTTTGCACACCTTGGGCTAAATGGCCAGGTCACATGGACCCCGAAGGCTCAGAGAAGGTTGGGGAGGGGACCCACTGGAACAGCTGTTGGGAGACAGATGATAGCCTCCCGTCAAGGCCATCCAGTGTGTTCTTTAACGGACACAGAGTATGTTTCTCCCACACACGGGGCCACGGCTTAACGTCCCATCCGACGGACGGCGGCCTTTTCAAGCCCATCGGTGTCCCCTATTGACCGTGGGCAGGGCGGGGGAATTTTGCGGAGATAAATCTCAACGCTGACCCAGCTGGGACTCGAACCTGGGAACTACAGATTACGAGCCTGGCGCGCTATCGACTGAGCCACCCCCCGCCCCACATAAAGTTTTGGAAACCCTGTACTAAAAACATTGAACAAATCTTGTCATATGCTTAAAGCAAGAGTTCTTTAAAATATTTTTATATCCCACATCCCTTGCAGAAAAATATGTAAGTCTCGTATATACTACAAATCCTATTGTAAGGTTTATTATTTAAAAAAGAGGGTGGGGAATGTAAAATCCTTTTTATCTTTTTCGCACTGGACCAGTTTTCAGCACCTTAGGTTAAGGATCTCTTTCTTAGAGTTTTTATTCAACAAAAAAACTGCACCCTCAGTTATTTTAAATCCTTAAAAAGAAATAAATATTACACTCTTTTAGAAAAGCCGCTTTTGGTACATCTGTTTCATTCATCAAATTAATTTTTCGATTAGTTTTTTTTTTCAGGTTCAATGAAACTGTTTCTTGATCTTCGCTCATTTATTGATTTTTAGAGTCTCCATCCAAAAATCTTCAACTCGCGCATTAGAAATATTGAAAATCTTGCAATTATAAATGTCAGAGGAGTCGTGCGTTTGTGAGAGCTCTTTCTTTATCGACAGCGAGACAAAACTGATTAATTTCGGACAGGGATGAAAAAAGAAACCAAGTAACGATCAAATTACAACACATAAGTGTTTTCTCTTTAGTAGGAAAGTTTGCGATTGGGTCTGTACAAATGAATAAAGCTGAAGGTTTAACTCTTTTTCCGGCTTATATCTGCTACAGATAGATTGCTTAAATGACAATCTTTTCCTTTTCAAATTAAAATTTATAAGATTTACGAGTTACAAATATTATTTAATATATTACTTGAATTAATATAGTTGGGTTGGATTGTTTTACCTGTGAGAGGCACTTTTTTGCACACCATGAACTAAACGGCTAGGTCACGTAAACCCCGAAGGCTCAGAGAAGGTTCGGGGAGGGGACCCACTGGAACAGCTGTTGGGAGACAGATGATAACATCCCATCAAGTCCATCCAGCGTGTTCTTTAACGTGCACAGAGTATGGCTCTCCCACACACGGGGACACGGCTTAACGCCCCATCCGACGGACGTGGCCTTTCCAAGCCCATCGGTGTCCCCTACTGACCGTGAGCAGGGCGGGGAATTTAGAAGAGATAAATCCCAACTCTGAGCCAGCTGAGACTCGAACCTGAGAACTAAAGATTATGAGCCTGGCGTGCTACTGAGCCACCCCCGCCCCGAATTAATATAGACTTAGCCGCCAAGGTGGCGCATATTGTGTTGATTTGCAATGACACTGGAACTGTCGAGGTTCGAGTCCACGCATGGCTTTTTGCTTGTGTGGTTTTAGCTCTAAGTTAGCGAGTGTTCAGCAATCACTTCGATTCTTAGTGGGATGTGTTCCTTACATGAGAAGGTTCATGCAAACTAGGAATCGTTTCTAGGAACTTTTTTCAGCACTGTGTGTGGCAAATCAAAAAGAAAAGAAGTTGGGTTGTTTTACCTTTGAGTGGAACTTTTTTCCACACAATGGGCTAAATGGCCAGGTCACAAGGACCCCGAGGGCTCAGAGAAGGTTGGGTGGAGGGGACCCACTGGATAGTTGTTAGGAGGCAGATGATAGCCTCCCGTCAAAGTCATCCAGTGTGTTCTTTAAAGAGCACAGAGTATAGCTCTCCCGTATACGGGGGCTTTGGCTTAACATTACATCTGATGGATGGCTGTCTTTCCAAGCCCATCGGTGTCCCCAACTGACTAAGTGCAAGGCGGGGAGTTGTGCGAAGATAAATTTCAACACTGGTCCAGGTGGGACTCGCACCCAGAAACTGTAGATTACGAGCCTGGCGCGCTACCGACTGAGTCACCCCCACCCCTGAACAGAGTGAGTTAAATGGCCAAATTACAAGGATCCCCAAAGCCTCTGCGAAAAGAGAAACGGATACACATGACAGAGGTTGGGAGACGGAAACTTCTCTTTAAAGTAACCCAGCATGTTTATTAATTCATTGTATAACTCTCCTGCACAAGGTGCCACGGCTTAAGGTTTTATCCGACGGGGGGCAGCATTTTCAAGCCCATCGATGTCACTTTTTTTACCGAAGGCAACAAATATTAACGGAGAAAAGTTTCAATGTAGTCCCAGCTGTGATTCGGACCTTTACTGTGGTAATGGGGCAAGTGTTGCTCAGTTGGTAGCGCACCAGGTTCGTAATATGCAGTTCTCAGGTTCGAATCCACCCCCACCCCCCTTGGCCCATTATTGAGATGCATCTCCGTAACACTCCCCACTCCCTGCTCTCAGCAGTAGGAGACACCGATGGGCCTCGGGCGGGGTGGCTCAGACGGTAGCGCGCCAGGCTCGTAATCTGTAGTTCCCAGTTCCCAGGTTCGAGTCCCAGCTGGGTCAGCGTTGAGATTTATCTCCGCAAAATTCCCCGCCCTGCCCACGGTCAGTAGGGGACACCGATGGGATTGGAAAGACCGCCGTCCGTCGGAGGGGACGTTAAGCTATGGCCCAGTGTGCGGGAGAGCACATACCCTGTGCACATTAAAGAACACGCTGGATGGCCTTGACGGGAGACTACCATCTGTCTCCCAACAGCTGTTCCATTGGGTCCCCTCCCCCAACCTTCTCTGAACCTTCGGGGTCCATGTGACCTGGCCATTTAGCCCATGGTGTGCAAAAAGTGCCGCTCGGAGGTAAAACAACCCAACCCAACCCAACCCGATGGGCCTTGGAAATGCTGCCGTTTGTCGGATGGGAGGTTAAGCCGTGGTTCCTTCTGCGAGAGAGCCATACCCTGTGTACGTTGAATGGGTTATTTTACCTCTGAGAAGCACTTGTTTGCACACCATGGGTTAAATGGCCAGGTCACAAGGACCCCGAGGGATCAGAAATAGGTTGGGGGAAGGGGCCCACTAGAACAACAGTTTAATAGTCTCCCAACTGTTGTTCCAACAGTTGGAAGACTATTTAGATAGATTAATTAAATCTATCTAAATCTATCTAAATCTATTTGAATGTTGCAGCTTTCCATCCAGGCCATACAGTGTGTTCTTTAACATGCACAGGGAATGGCTCTCCCTCACACGAAACCACGTTTTAAGTCCCGTCCGACGGACGGCGGCCTTTCGAAGCCCATCGGTGTCTCCTACCGGAAGTGGGCACGGGGAGTTGTTCTGAGATAAATCTCAACGCTGGCCAAACTGGGACTCGAATCTGGGAACTGCAGATTACGAACCACCCCCTCCCAATAGTTCTTCAGTGGGTTCCCTCCTCTCAACCTTCTCTGAGTCATCTGGGTCCTTGTGACCTGGCTATTAAACCCATTATGTGCAAAAAAGTGCTGCTCAGAGGTAAGCAACTCAACTCGATTGTAGTAATTGTCAACACATTAAAACAAAGTTAGTCCATTTTAATTAACTAAAGGTATTTTAAGAATTCTAAAATTATACTCTCAAGTTTAACAATGGGAAATGAACTATTTGAACTAGCATATGAACTTTTCTATATATTCTGCATTCAGAATTTGATGCAGTGAAACATTAAAAATTTAATTGAAACTAGAGCACATTCGCCTCCGGCAAATTTGGAATTCTCGTTTTCAAAGAGAGTGAACTTTTCTCCTGCTCTGAGTACCCGTTTTTTAACCTTTGCATTCTCCCACGTTCTCATTTTTGTCCTTCTGAATTTGGTTCTTTCTTTTTTGATGGTGAAACAGAACTGGTAACCCTAATTCACATGGGGCGTCGGTGGCTCAGTCGGTAGCTCAGTCGGTAGCGCGCCAGGCTCGTAATCTGTAGTTCCCAGGTAATTTTTCAGTCAGAGAAGGTTGGGGGAGGTCCCCTCCCCCAACCTTTTCGGGGTCTTTGTGACCTGGCCATTTAGCCCATGGTGTGCAAAAAAGTGCCGCTCAGAGGTCAAACAACCCAACCCTAATTCATGCCATTCACCGCATTGAGCCCACAGCATAAAACTACCTCTTAGCTATTACACAACTCGATGCGAAAATATGTTATTTTTAAATTCATATTAAAGTTTTAATAATTCTTTTAATTAATTAACATTAATTGTCAAAGCTACAGATACTTAACAGATAAAAAGAAAGAGTTCCATGCTAACTCAACAGAAAACCACATTCACAGCTCAATAACTTCTTCAATATATTTTTTAATGAAAAATATGTCTGAAGATAAATTTAAAGTATCAGTTAAATCTATCTAAATCTGGATTTTAAGCAATATTTGCTGATTATTCAAAGAATTATGAACGCTGGAATATTTGATAGTCTACAAAAAAACTGACCACGAAATTTAATTAAAACACTTTAAATGATTAGTACCTGGTACAATGCACCTTGAACTTATTTTTTTTTTTTTGAAAAAAATTGATCCTAAAAATAGTCAAATATGATATCTTATCTTTTAACTTTTTTAATTAAATTTTGGGATCAATTTTTTTTCTCTAGCCTATTTAAATATTTCAGCGTTCATAACTCTGATTACTGAACAAATATTGTTCAAAATCCAGATTTGGATACATTTGATTACAATATTTTAATTTACCTTTAGACTAATTTTTAATTAAAAATCATATTGAAGAAGTTATCCGAATGTGATTTTCCATTGAGATATAAAGGAACAATTTCCATTTTTCTATCCAGAAAGTGTATCTCTTCACAAGTAAATCTCCCACCATTTTGCTTTGTTTTTATTGTTCATGCAGAGCAGTTTAGCATTTTTATTAACCCCTGTTACCATTCTCGCAAAGAATTGCATGCTGTCCAGTACACCAATATCCCACAATCTTCATCGGCGAGTCCCCACTGCCCGTTTTTCTCCTCCATCCATCCCGTAACTATGACAACAGCGCTTTCTTCTTCGACTAGCTCTCGTGTCTGACCATTGAAGAAACGCTTTGGAAAGTGACGGTTCCTTCCAATTGTTCCCTACGCCATAGTGACGTAATTCCGGTCATAACAAGTTTTCGTGTGTCCATCAGATTGGCCACAGAAGAGAGAAAAGCGATCCTGGAGGAAGATTCCGGCATTCTGAACGGAGATTCCTAAGCCTCTTAAGACTGGAGATGCGAAGAAGTAATAAGTTTCTGGATTAATGGATAGCGAAGTCATATTGTTGAGGTTAAATACTTCGCGTTGCAGAGAAGTAATAGTCTTGACCATGACTTAAGCAACACTTCTTTCGCAGCGAATTTATGTGATTGAGCTAAAGAAGAATGTTTCTGAGATGCTGAAAAGTATCGCACTATGTGAATTACACATCAACCTTCTTAAAAACAAATTATTTTCTCCGATAAATGGGGTTATCAGTCAGTCGATAGCGCGCCAGGCTCGTAATCTGCAGTTTCCAGGTTCGAGTCCCAGCTGGGTCAGCGTTGAGATTTATCTCCGCAAAACACCCCGCCCTGCCCACGGTCAGTAGGGGACATCGATGGGCTTGGAAAGGCCGCCGCCCGTCGGATGGGACGTTAAGCCGCGGCCCCGTGTGCGAGTCATATCCTGTGCACATTAAAGAACACGCTGGATGGCTTTGACGGGAGGCTACCATCTGTTTTCTAACAGCTGTTCCAGTGGGTCCACCCCCCCAATCTTCTCTGAGCTTTCGGGGTCCATGTGGCCTGGCCATTTAGCCCATGGTGTGCAAAAAAGTGCCGCTCAGAGGTAACACAACCCTACCCCGATAAATAATTTTCCATCATTGAGCTATGCTCATTTCGAAAATTGTGTTCATTTTTCTTTTCTGTTACTTAAGGAATTGTGGCGGGAGGGTTTCAGTTGGTATAACACGTCTCGTAGTCTACAATTCTCAGATTTGAGTCCCAGCTGGGTCAGGGTTGGATTTATCTCCGCAAAACTCTCCGTCCTGCCCTCGGTCATTAGGGGACACCGATCGGCTTGGAAAGGCCGTGGTCCGTCGGATGCGATGTTAAGCTGTGGCTTCGTGTGCGGGAGAGCCATACCCTGTGCACGTTAAGGAACACTCTCGATGGCCTTGATGGGAGCTACCATCTGTCCCCCAACAGCTGTCCAGTGGGTCCCCTCTCTTCAACCTTCTCTGAGCCCTCGGGGTCCTTGTGACCTGGCCATTTAACCCATTCTGTACATAAAAGTTCAGCTCAGAGTTAAAACAAACCACCTTAAGGAACTTTGACAAATTGTGAGGGAACAGTCTCATTCAATGACTTGCCAGAATTCAGGGAGGTACCCAGATGGGGTTGGAAATGTTCCAGAACAGTTGGGTACTACTGTTCTAGAAAAGTGCATTTGATTTTTAACGTTTAAAGCATTGTCTCGAAACTGTGTGCCACGAGAGATTCCAAGTGTGTCGCGAGAGATTTTCCAATTGACACTAGATATTCCAAAGATTTCGTTTTGACTTGACTTGTGTTATCGACGTGCTTTAATAAAAATCTTTCAGATTTTATCAACTGGGATCTTGTAAGTATTTATCAAGCTTTTTCCAAATTTTGGTATTAATTTTTGATTATTTCAAGCCATAGAATGGACAAATATTTAAAACAAACACCAAGTTATGATTAATTATATTTATTATTATATTTATTTTAAATAAAATGCATTTAACGAAACTTCAATTTTCCTCTTTTTACGTAACCATCAAAAATTTTTTTTAGGTGTGCCGCGAAAAAAAAAATTAGATTCAGTGTGCCGCAGAGTAAAAAAGTTTGCGAGACACTGGTTTAAAGCATAGTGAAATATAATCCATTGTCAATTAAAAAAAAATGGCCCACTTACGTAACAGTAAACATGAGGTTTTATACAAAATTTATGCGTGAAGGTGAAAATCGGATAAACATTTTGGAATCAGCATGCATGAAATGCTATAGAACAGATTAAATATTTATTAAATTGTTGTTTCAGTTGTTTTATCTCTAAGCAGCACTTTTTTAAACAATGGGCTAAATGGTTAGGTCACAAAGACCCCAAGTTCTTAGAGAAGGTTGTAAGAATCCATCCCATCTGACGTCAGTAGCTTTTCGAAGCCCTTCAGTGTGCTCTACTGACCGAGGTCAACGTGGGGCTTAGCGGAGGTAAATCTTAATGCTGGTCCAGGTGGGGCTCAAACCTAGGAACTTAAGATTACAAGACTGTCGCTTTACCGACTGAGCGAATCTCAGTTCCGGTTGGAATGGGAAGTGGGAGAAATTGCATAGCGATTAAAATTTAAAGTGTAAACTGATAGCGAAAGGTGCGTTGGGTTGTTTTACCTCTGAGCGGCACTTTTTTTGCACACCATGGGCTAAATGGCCAGGTCACATGGACCCCGAAGGCTCAGAGAAGGTTGGGGGAGGGGACCCACTGGAACAGCTGTTGGGAGACAGATGGTAGCCTCCCGTCAAGGCCATCCAGCGTGTTCTTTAACGTGCACAGGGTATGGCTCTCCCGCACACTAGGCCACGGCTTAACGTCCCATCCGACGGACGGCGGCCTTTCCAAGCCCATCGGTGTCCCCTACTGACCGTGGGCAGGGCGGGGAATTTTGTGGAGATAAATCTCAACGCTGACCCAGCTGGGACTCGAACCTGGGAACTACAGATTACGAGCCTGGCGCGCTACCGACTGAGCCACCCCCGCCCCGCGAAGGGTGCTGATAAGAATTTATTTCGCATGTGATAAATATACAGGATAACTAGTAAAGACGCTGATATCGAAATTGCCATTTTCTTTTTATGTTTTGCACTTACCGCAGCGGTTCAGATATCACAATGTAAATGAAGTTGGCGAGGATTTTGTGACATTTAAATATTTTTCAATACGAGATCCTTGTGCATCGAATGCCATTTTCACAGGTCTACTGAAGTTCCTCTTAACTAGAGCCAGTGTTTTTTCAGTTGT
This sequence comes from Ryuthela nishihirai, assembly GCA_038380435.1. Taxonomy (NCBI): domain Eukaryota; kingdom Metazoa; phylum Arthropoda; class Arachnida; order Araneae; family Heptathelidae; genus Ryuthela; species Ryuthela nishihirai. The sequence goes on from JAWZYU010000006.1 coordinate 36,518,365, forward strand.
GTCTTCCACAGGAGCTGTGATTTCTGCCTTCAATTCTCTAAACGAATGTCTATTATTCTTGGAGACTCTGTGATCGCATAGGGATTCCTCCAGACAGAGTCCTCCCTTGGGGATTACTGCAGACAGAGATTCTTATGGGGGTTGCTGAACTCAGAGTCCTCGTGTGTATTCCTAAAGACAGGGTCCTCGTATAGGAATTCCTGAAGTCAGAGTCGTCGTGTAGAGATTCCTGAAAACAGATTATTTTGTATGAAGAGTCTTCAGGAAAGTGCGGTCATTTCTGAACACAGATTCCTTGTACAGTCGCTCAAAAAAGTATCCGAACGCTATAGTTGATTACAGAATACAGAAAAAATATCTGGCAACGATTTTTTTAGAAATTAGTGATCTGTAACCTTTCTGGCTACCTTCGTGTCACGTGACACGAGGTTTGCCAGATCACTAATTTCTAAAAAAATCGTTGCCAGATATTTTTTCTGTATTCTGTAATCAACTATAGCGTTCGGATACTTTTTTGAGCGACTGTATGAATTCACCTAAAGAAAGTGTCATCTTATGGAGATTCCTGAAGACAGTCTTCGTACGAGGATTTCTCAAGACAGAGTATCTCGATACGAAATAATCACAGGAATCAAATAATCATAGGATCACTGGTTAAATTTAATATTAGGCTAAAATAAAATTAGATATTTTAGTAATTGTGAAACCCTACTACTCATTCCCAGAACCTCCTCCCCCGAAACTAAATTCTCGAACCCTCCCAGATACTAAATCCCCCCCCCCCGATATTAAATATCCTGTTCATGTACCTGTCCAAAAACCTTAGAGAAGGTTAAGAGAGGCGATCCAGATTATCAAGAAACTACATAACACCATCCCCATGATTTATTTGTGCGGGCGATGCTAAATCTATATACTGCCACGTTTACAACACATCCCTCTTTAGATGTAGTGGCCAAGAGCATCTAATTCCATATCGTTCTGAATATTGATTAAAAATGATTCGCCATCCTAATCAGCGATTCTCAATCGTTTTCTGCCCGCGCTCTACCTCCCTAACGTCGCTTTTATTCCTTTTTTGATTTTTTTCATGGAACTTAAAATATATTCTCACGTATTCGTGCAGATTTTATTTTACGTCTAGTTGAAATAATATTTGCCTTGTTTACAAATTTGCTATAACTTTTTTACTGTATTCATGACTAAAGTTTCTGTGTCAAAACAAGACATGCATATTCTATTCACTCTGTTTTTACGGAACAACTCAAGATCGCCCAATCAGAGTTTAGGGTAATGGTTGAAGTCCCGACTGTACCAGAGATGAGATTTTCTAATCTAATCTCCTCTACTTTTCTTTCGGTGAAAATAAGGTTATTTTTAGATTGAAAAGGATGCCGTCCTTCGGATGGGACGTTAAGCCTTGACCCTGTGTGCAGAAGAGCCGTATGCTGTTCACGTTACAGAACAGGCTGGAGCTTTCAATCTGTTTCTTAACAGCTGGCCACTGGATCCCATTCCCCAACATAGTCTGAACTTTTGGAGTCTTTGTGACCTAGCCATTCAGCCCATTATATGGAAAGAAATGCGCTCAGAGGTAAAACAATCCAAAAGAAAAGCCATACTCTGCGCACGTAATTGTGCACATGGTTAAAGAAAAGATGGATGGCTGTGATGGGAAACTATCTTCTGCTTCCTTTACAGCAAGCAATTAAGAAGATCGCGTCCCTTAACCTTCACCAAAGTTTTGAACAGTCACACAAACAGAATATTTTGTATCGGGGGGGGGGGGGGGATTTATTATCTGGGAGGGTTCGAGAATTCAGTTTCGGGGGGAGGAGGTTCTGGGAATGAGTAATAGGGTTTCACAATTACTAAAATATATCAGGGACAGGAAAGATTAAAATGATATTCTATATAGGATAAAATTTTATTGTGTTTATTTTTTATATCTATTTTTGGCGTTGGGCATTTAATATTAGGCTCAAATAAAATTAGACAAAGACAATTTACAAAGTAGGTTTTCGAAGCATCTTCCTCCTGGGTATGTCCCTGGTTTTGAGGTCCTTGTGACCTGGCCATTTAATCCACTGTATGAAAAAAAAGTGCTGCTGAGAGGTAAACTAACCCAAACCGAATTGCACATCAAATAATCACATTATGAAGAAACTACATAACGCCATACCCAAGATTACGGCTTTGTGCGGGCGATGCTAAATCCATATCCCGCCACGTTCACAACACATCCCTCATTAGGTGTGTTGGGTTGTTAAAACATATTCCTCATGCGGCGAACATAAAGTAGGTCAATGTTTCCCTTGAAATGAAACCTAGTTACTTCGAAAAATAAATATCCAGGATTTCCAGTACTCTGTATGTAGGACTCAATGTCATTCTCACCAGTTGCGTAGTATGAGGGTTCTGAGCATTCGGACTCAGATTAAATGCAGTAAACAGAATCTTCGAGAACACCTGCTGTTGAACTCATTACGAATACGATAATTGCAAAACTTTGCTTCCGATGTCAACACTGTCGGCTGCGAAAGTGCCATCTAGCCTTTGTGTTTGTAAGCTCGGTAAAGGAATATTCGAGTGTAGAGATTACTGAAAGTTTTAGGAATATCAGTCATAAAGGAATTGTGAAAGCAATATTTTCACGGGGCGGGGGGAAGGGGAAACAGGCAGTAGCGCGCCAGACTGGTAATCTGCCGTTCTCAGGTTCGAATCTCACTTGGGCAAAGGTCGAGATTTATTTCTGCAAACCTTCTCACCCCACCTGCTATCGGTTAATAGGGGACATCCATATGGGCTTGGAAAGACTGTTGCCTGTCGAATGGGACGTTAAACCGTGGACCACCGTCTGTCTCCCAACAGCTGTTCCAGTGGTTCCCCTACCCCAACATTCTCTGTATTTATCTCCGCAAAAATTCCCCGCCCTACCCACGGTCACTAGGGGACACCGATGGGCTTGGAAAGGCCGCCGTCCGTCGGATAGGACGTTAAGCCGTGGCCCCATGTGACCTGGCCATTTAGCCCATGGTGTGCAAAAAAGTGCCGCTCAGAGTTAAAACAACCCAACCCAACTTTCTCTGAGCCTTTGGGGTCCATGTGACCTGGCTCTTTAGCCCATGGTGTGAAAAAAAAAGTACCGCTCAGAGGTAAATCAACCCAACAGCCCCAGTACACTTCGCAGCTCCTTATTCGCTCTTGGGCTGGTCAATTTTTCAGTTGCATCAAGTTTAGCAGGGTGAGGAGCATGTGTACCCGATTTAACTATGTGTCCTAAATATTCAGCTTTTGATTGTCCAAAAAGACATTTATCTAAATTAACTGCAAAACCAGCGTCATCGATTTCTTTTAATATTCTGTTCAGATGATCCTTTTCCTCCTCCCAGGTCTCTGAGTAAACAGCGATGTCATCGAGATAAGCGCAAGCATATTCGGTATGGTTGGCTAGCAATTTATTAATCACCCTGTGGAATATGACAGCAGAAAACGGAGCCCAAATGACAAAACCTTCCGTTGAAATTACCCCGCTGAGAGACAAAAGCAGTGAGATATTGACACTTTTCATTCAGAGGGATTTGCCAATAACCCTTCAATAGATCGAGAACAGAAATAAATCTCCCCTTATCCACCTGATGTAGGTACTCCGTAGGGTTAGCCATGGAAAAAACATCCATCTCTATTCCGGTATTTAAGGGCCGAATGTCGACGCATAGCCGCACTGACCCATCCTATTTAGCTACACATACAACTGGATGAGTATATTCACTTGGGCGGGGGTGGCTCAGTCGGTAGCGCGCCAGGCTCGTAATCTGTAGTTCCCAGGTTCGAGTCCCAGCTGGGTCAGCGTTGAGATTTATCTCTGCAAAATTCCCCGCCCTGCCCACGGTCAGTAGAGGACACCGATGGGCTTGTGAAAGGCCGCCGTCCGTCGGATGGGACGTTAAGCCGTGGCCCCGTGTGCGGGAGAGCCACATCCTGTGCACGTTAAAGAACACGCTGGATGGCCTTGACGGGAGGCTACCATCTGTCTCCCAACAGGTATTCCAGTGGGTCCCCTCCCCCAACCTTCTCTGAGCCTTCGGGGTCCATGTGACGTGGCCATTTAGCCCATAGTGTGCAAAAAAGTGCCGCTCAGAGGTAAAACAACCCAACCCAAGTATATTCACTACACGATGGTTCTATGAGCTTAAGTTTCAATAGTTCCTCGATCTGTCTGTCCATTTCATTCTGCAAAGCGATGGGTATCCAGTATGGGTGTGCCCTTCTGGATTCGAATCCTTCCTTGACCTTAATCGAATGTTTCTCACACCTTGCACTACCTGGAATTCCAGCACAAACTCTAGGATATTTCCTCGGTAACCCCTCAATTTCTCTCTGCTGCATGAGATACAAATTGCTCATTTCTGTTGAATCGAACTTCTGCTGATCGCCTTTTCTTCTGATAGGAACATGCTCCAGATATCCGAATTCCTCATCGGCCTCACAAACTATGTATCGCTTTATATTGCGAACATGCTATATACTTGCATTTTATGTACCCGGATCTTTTTAGCATGTATTGTTCGAATTCCTCCTGATGGAGGGTAACTATAAGCTGAACTATAAGCTGAAGTTCTTGAGACAATCCGCGCTGATCCTGTCCATCGAGAATCTGTAGTTCCCAGGTTCGAGTCCCAGCTGGGTCAGCGTTGAGATTTATCTCCGCAAAAAAATTCCCCGTCCTGCCCACGGTCAGTAGGGGACACCGATGGGCTTGGAAAGGCCGCCGTCCGTCGGATGGGACGTTAAGCCGTGGCACCGTGTGTGGGAGAGCCATACCCTGTGCACGTTAAAGAACACGCTGGATGGCCTTGACGGGAGGCTACCATCTGTCTCCCAACAGCTTTTCCAGTGGGTCCCCTCCCCCAACCTTCTCTGAGCCTTCGGGGTCCATGTGACTTGGCCATTTAGCCCATGGTGTGCAAAAAAGTGCCGCTCAGAGGTAAAACAACCCAACCCAACCTGTCCATCGAGCATAAAATTTGTTGCTCGAGTCTGGTGTAAGTACTAACACTTGCTCATCAATACTAAATTCCTTGTGGTGAGAACTCCTATTATAGTAATCTGCATAACTCTTCTGTTGTTTTGCTGCCACCAATGATGCCTCCTCTGCTGCTAATTCCAACCGCCCTTTAAAATTTCCATACACTAGGCTGCCGAGGTGGTCAGACCTTTTGGCACATTTATCCCCAGCCCATATGGGCTTCAAAATGAACAGAGGGAAAGTAGGTCTTCTCCAATACAGTAGCTGAAAGCGGGCAATACTGGTGGTGGCATTGGGCACTTCCCGAGAGAAAGGGCAGAATGCCTATCCCAATCCCGAGGATGTTCTCGGATCAGATCAGATGGTGCAGCATGGATTTCACCTGGTTCCAGCGTTCAACTAAGCCATTTGATTCGGGATGTGCTGGAGTCGAGAACCGTAGTGATGCCCCTATCCTCCGGATGAATTCTTACGTGAGATTAGATTTGAAATTCGATCCTCTATCGCTGGCTAATCACCTGGGGTACCCCAGTTCCAGTAAATATTTGAAGTAGGGCTTCAAAAGTTGTTTTAGTAGTTACCTCTAATGGCAAACGGCCTCGAGTCATCTGATATGCTGATCCACTAGGCACAGTATGAACCGATATTTCTGCTTCACTCTGGCAATATCGGACCAATAATATCAATATTCACAACTTGGATTGGGTTATTGTTTTACCTCTGAGCGGCACTTTTTTGCACACCGTGGTCTAAATGGCCAGGTCACATGGACCCCGAAGGCTCAGAGAAGGTTGGGGGAGGGGACCCACTGGAACAGCTGTTGGGAGACAGATGGTAGCCTCCCGTCAAGGCCATCCAGCGTGTTCTTTAACGTGCACAGGGTATGGCTCTCCCGCACACGGGGCCACGGCTTAACGTCCCATCCGACGGACGGCGGCCTTTCCAAGCCCATCGGTGTCCCCTACTGACCGTGGGCAGGGCGGGGAATTTTGCGGAGATAAATCTCAACGCTGACCCAGCTGGGACTCGAACCTGGGAACTACAGATTACGAGCCTGGCGAGCTACCTACTGAACCACCACGCCCCACTCACAACTTGGAAAGGATGCTCAGGTAGAGTTAATGGCGTGATAAATAATATAATTTATGACAAGACCCAGATGCTCCGCAATTCAGAGATTGCACTACATCTATCGGGAGATGCCACGTTTACCACTCTCCGCCGTCGGGGCTGAACAGTACTATAGAAGTAAAGTCCAGCACTCGCCAAAACCTAACTATAATCTTCGTCCTGGGTCCCCACACCCCAGGCATCTCCCGACAGATGTAGTGCAGTCTCTGAATTGCGGAGCATCTGGGTTTTGTCATAAATTATATTACCTATCACGCCAGTAACTCGACCTGAGCATCCCTTCCAAGTTGACCCTTTCAAATCTTTTTCCGGCCACTATAGTTGACAATTCTGATAATGTTGCAATATTCTCGAAAGTCAGCTCTGATGTTCGTCCAGTTGAAGGAATACTTCAAACTTTCCAGTGATTTGCGCAGCTTTAAATGACCATCCCAAAGGCTATCGAGCACTTTCCAACGTTGCATCATTGGTCTGCAATCGACGGAACAATTCTGCCTCCCCCACACTTTCCTATCACTTCAGAGATCATCTCCATATCTCCATTGGGAATTTACTCTGTCTGCGTACTGATTTCACAACTAAGAGCCCGTTGAATGGTTTCGTCAGCTAATTCTTTTTTCTTAGTTTCTTTTCCCCCATCCTGTAGGGGCGCGGGGGTGGCTCAGTCGGTAGCGCGCCAGGCTCGTAATCTGTAGTTCCCAGTTTCGAGTCCCAGCTGGGTCAGCGTTGAGATTTATCTCCGCAAAATTTCCCAGCCCTGCCCACGGTCAGTAGGGGACACCTACGGTCAGTAGGGGACACCGATGGGCTTGAAAAGGTCGCCGTCCGTCGGATGGGACGTAAGCCGTGGCCCCGTGTGCGGGAGAGCCATACCCTGTGCACCTTAAAGAACACGCTGGATGGCCTTGACGGAAGGCTACCATCTGTCTCCCAACAGCTGTTCCAGTGGGTCCCCTCCCCCAACCTTCTCTGAGCCTTCGGGGTCCTTGTGGCCTGGCCATTTAGCCCATGGTGTGCAAAAAAGTGCCGCTCAGAGGTAAAACAATCCAATTCCATCCTGTACTTGTACCTGTGCTTTTGCAGCTCTTGGTAGGTATCATGTGTCAGCAACATCTGACCTACCAATTCATCTGTCATTCCACAAGTGATTACTCTTTTTGGGGAAGATTCATATTATTAGAGTCACCCTGTATCCGAATAGGGATGTTAATCACTGGTACCTAACGAGTGTTCCCAAAGGCAGACTTGAGAAGTATTTTCCCCATTGGTTTCCTATATGATATTGGCACACGTTGCTGGCGAATCAGATTTATTTCTGTTCCAGTATCGATCACTTGGCTTCCACATAAAATGGGAACTTTCTTCGTGCGTGATACTTTTAGTTCACACTGCTGTCGAGACTCCTCCCTTTGCCATTGTACGCCATCTCTTACCTCTGTAAAATTCTCCGCCCTGCCCACGGTCAGTAGGGGACACCGATGGGCTTGGAAAGGCCGCCGTCCGTCGGATGGGACGTTAAGCCGTCGCCCCGTGTGCGGGAGAGCCATACCCTGTGCACGTTTAAGAACACGCTGGATGGCCTTGACGGGAGGCTACCATCTGTCTCCCAATAGCTGTTCCAGTGGGTCCCCTTCCCCAACCTTCTCTGAACCTTCGGGGTCCATGTGACCTGGCCATTTAGCCCATGGTGTGCAAAAAAGTGCCGCTCAGAGGTAAAACAACCCAACAACAACTTACCTCTGTAAATACACTATATTGCAAAAGTGTCCTGACACTTTCATAAGTAAACGAATAGCCACATTCAAATCTACCTAACTTTGGAAATAGCCTTTTTACGGAAAAAAAAGTCGACATAAATTGAAGATCACGGTCAGAGCTCTCTAATCTCTGTTTTCTGTAATATTAATCTAATATTTAAAGAGTTATGGAAGCTGAAATATTTAAGTGAAATTTTTGCTAGTTTTGAAAATTTACTTCAGAAAGTTAAATAACAACTATTATAAGAAGTTGTTCGCAATATAAGGAGATATTGGAATATTGTGTAAGTATTTTTGAAGTTTTCATTAATGGTGTGTGTGAAAAATGTGATGTGTGATAACATCTATTGTTAAATATTATAGCTTCCATAACTCTTTAAATATTAGATTAATATTATAGAAAACAGAGGGGAGGGGGTGGCTCAGTCGGTAGCGCGCCAGGCTCGTAATCTATAGTTCCCAGGTTCGAGTCCCAGCTGGGTCAGCGTTGAGATTTATCTCCGCAAAAATTCCCCGCCCTGCCCACGGTCAGTAGGGGACACCGATGGGCTTGGAAAGGTCGCCGTCCGTCGGATGGGACGTTAAGCCGTGGCCCCGTGTGCAGGAGAGCCATACCCTGTGCACATTAAAGAACACGCTGGATGGCCTTGACGGGAGGCTACCCATCTGTCTCCCAACAGCTGTTCCAGTGGGTCCCCTCCCCCAACCTTCTCTGAGCCTTCGGGGTCCATGTGACCTGGCCATTTAGCCCATGGTCTGCAAAAAAGTGCCGCTCAGAGGTAAAACAACCCTAGAAAACAGAGATTTATAGAACTCTGGCCGAGATTTCAATTTATGTCTGGTGACTTTTTTCCGTAAGAAAGTTAATTTTCAAAGTTAGGTAGGTTTGAATGTTCGTTCACTTAACACAAAAACAACAAAAAAAAATTCGTTCACTTAACACGAGTTTCCAGACACTTTTTGAATATAGTGAATGTACCTGAGAAATGACCCTGACTACCACTAAATCACACCTTTACTCATCTCTCCTTTCATTGCCATCATCCTCTGCAATGATTATCCTTCATACCCCGGTAGTAGTTTCTTTCTTCTTATGTGGACATTCGGAAGCAAAATGGTTATATTCCCAGCAGTTGAAACATTCTTTCCTTTTTCGAAGGGGTTCCCGTTCTTTGTGTTTCTCATTTTCTCTATAATTGAAGACAAATTACCACTGTACCTTTTCACTGGGGGAAGGTATCTCCTTTCATTCATCCTCGATTCATGGGTGGCCATTTCTCGCGCTCTGTATCCCCACTTGGTTTCATCAACTCTGGACTCCCGACGACTCTCTAAGTCAGTGTCTCGCAAACTTTTTTACTCTGCGGCACACTGAATCTAATTTTTTTTCCGCGGCACACTGAATCTAATTTTTTCCGCGGCACACTAAATCTATTTTATTTCCGCGGCACACTGAATCAATTTTTTTTCCCGCAGCACACCTAAAAAAGTATAAAAGCAAACTCTATATAATCGTCATTATATTTGCGCTTTGTTGAAATCATCAGCCTGGTTTTACTTGAAGATTTGCTCTCGTTCTTTAATTCATAACTCGGTGTTTGTTTTAAATATTTCTCCATTCTAGGCTTGAAATAATCAAAAATTAATACCAAAATTTGGAAAAAGCTTGATAAATACTTACACGATCCCAGTTGATAAAATCTGAAAGATTTTTATTAAAGCACATCGATAACACGTCGATATTAAAGCACGCCGATAACACAAGTCAAGTCAAAATAAAATCTTTGGAATATCTAGTGTCAATTTGAAAAGCTCTCGCGGCACACTAGGAATCTCTCGCGGCACACTACTGTGCCGCGGCACACAGTTTGCGAGACACTGCTCTAAGTGCAGCTCCACTACATCAGCCAATTCTAGAGGCTTCATCCATCCATCAGCTTCTCGCTGTAATACATATTGCCTCGTGGCTGCTGGCTGTTCCCGTTTGATGTTATCGGACACCATGAGATTTTTACACTCCTCCAGACCTTTAATTTTTCTGCTATCCAAGTAATGGGAAAGCATAGCAGAAATTTCCGTCCAGCTTTCGCTATCCCCCTTTTTTACCTCTTCGAAACGCTGGTGATATTCTGTGGGCGTCAATCGACACTGACGTAAAATTATCTTTTTCAGCTGCTCATAATCTCCTGCCTCTGCTGGCGGTAGTTGGGCGATAACCGGCCTCAATTTCTCGCCTAATATTGATGTCAACAGTTTTCCTCTTACAGAGGCAGGCACATGATTAGCCTCATACACTGCCTTCACTTGCTAGAAAAACAAAGGCATTTCGCCAACCTTTTGCGGAGCCTTGTCCAAAGTATGATTTAGTAGTTGGGAATACTTGTGAAGCCTATCCAATTCCCTGATATCGGGGTCGGCTCCTTCCATCCAAGGCTGTCATATCGTCGCCCGTGGCTGATCTGTCTCTCCTGAGCCTCAATTTAGCTTGCTCCAATTCATGAGCGCGTTCTAATTACTCCCTCCTAATCTTATCTTGCTCCCTTATCTTATCTTCCCTTTCTTGCTCCCTTATTCTATCTCTCTCTCTTCCCTCCTAATTCTCTCTTCTCCTCTGTTGCATCTCCATCTGCTTCATCTGATACGCACTCCCCTCTTCAAACTGCGACTTCGATGCATCTAGTCGGGCCACAAACATCGTATCATCAACGTCTTGACTCCGTTAGCATTCGCTCTCCCCTCCAGGTAATAGAGTCGAGCGTTGTGTGTCCTTTTCCGTGTTTGTGTCGTCGCTGGTCTTACCCAGCGTTTTCGTTGCCCTCCTCGTATTATACATAAAACACAATAGTAAATAAAAAAAAAATACCCCCTCAAGCAGCTGCTTGCCACAGAGGTCTGACAGGAACCTGTCTGTTTATATGCCACAGTAGAAGATCTGAGAGGATGGCAGGACCTCAGCAGAAAACAGCACGAACATCCATGCCTTAACCCGGGGCTCGAACCCAGGTCCCGTAGATCAGTAGCCGAGCGCGCTAACCACTCGGCCACTGACAGAAAATCTAAACAGGTAATAAAACTTAATTTAACTAACCTCACCCAAACTTTCAAAGAAGGTGATGCTCCGCAACATGTGCCGTTGATCGCTGCCGTCTACACCAATTGCCTTCTGGTCCAAGGCGAGATCATGATTCTTGCCGGATGAACTATTCAGTTTGCCGAAAGCCTCTGAGTTCACGTCCTTTATTCTTTAGCTCTTCTTATTATTCGAGTAACATTGGATCCTTTTGCAGGATATCAGGGGCATCCTGCAAAGAATATTTTAAATTTTCGTTGCAGGATTACCGCTTGAATGGATCTATTTAGCTTTTTCACTCTAAGGTAGCCAACAATAGCGGAGTCGAAATATCCACTTCTTAGACACCACTATGTGAAGATCTCTCTTTTATTATTAACGAATATCTGTCTGCGGGGCGAGGGTGGCTCAGTCGGTAGCGCGCCAGTCTCGTAATCTGTAGTTCCCAGGTTCGAGTCCCAGCTGGGTCAGCGTTGAGATTTATCTCCGCAAAATTACCCGCCCTGCCCACGGTCCGATGGGCTTGGAAAGGCCGCCGTCCGTCGGATGGGACGTTAAGCCGTGGCCCCGTGTGCGGGAGAGCCATACCCTGTGCACGTTAAAGAACACGCTGGATGGCCTTGACGGGAGGCTACCATCTGTCTCCCAACAGCTGTTCCAGTGGGTCCCCTCCCCCAACTTTCTCTGAGCTTTCGGGGTCTTTGTGACCTGGCCATTTAGCAAATGGTGTGCAAAAAGTGGCGCTCAGAGGTAAAACAACAACCCAAATCTGTCTGCAGAATGAATGCCTCTGATGGACCTTATTTCAGTCGTACTTAAATGTTCATAAAAGAATGGAATCTCTAGTATCTCTAGGATATATAATATTTAATAGCTACAACACTTTACATCACAAGGAGAACAACTGGAATTGGGTGCAGCCTTAGTCCACTGCCCCGCTACAGCACTTTAGTCCCACACTACATGAGTGCTGACTCACAGGACTTCTTCGTAAAGTCTATCTCTCTCAGAGCACACTCACTTTACTCGTCTTTAATGTAAACCCGTTCAATGGTCAGGACAGAAGTGATGCTCTCTTCACTTTCCCCTTCTTGCTGCAAAAACCGACTACAGATCTCATTAGAAACTCTTCAGGCCATGACAACCTGCGGTGTGCATCTGAGCTCCACAGTCCGGCAGATCCCGGGCAGGAAACCGGGCAGGTCATATGTGCAGAACATGGTTCGCGCTAAATCACTGTCGTACTAGGGAGATGCACATGAATTCAGAGATGGGAACATCCTTGACATGTCCCCTCCAAGAATCTTCACTGGTCAGCCCTATTGATTGCTAAGTTCACCGGTCTGCCTTTGAATGCATGGTTAAGTTAAGGCTCTCTTTCTCTTTTAAGCACTGTTCTACGCAACTAGTTATATATGACAGAGCCGTCTCTTAGTTCATCTAGTTGCATAATTATACACTAGAACAAATATATATTTCTTTAATGATAGACTCCTAACAAAAGCTTATACGATCATCAGTGCAACATTCCCTTTAAATTTAAGAAAATCTAATTTAATTCCTCAAAATTAACCTTCCCCCACACAGGGATGTTTATACATCAATGCATCCTTCTCTGCCTCAAGCCAGATAAGACCAATCAACCCAGCAATTACACACTTTGATCTCTTGCAGTGATGTTGTTACCAAATGTCGCACATGAATTCAGAGATGAGAACATCCATGACAGATTGTAACCTCCCTTCAAAGCCATCCAACATGTTCTTTAAAGTGAACAAAGTATGCTCTCTCACATACACAGGGACACGGTTTAACGTCCCATCCGACGGACAGTGGCCTTTCGAAGCCCCTTAGTGTTCCCTACTGGCCGAGGTCAAGGTGAGGGATCTACGAAGATAAATATCAAAGCTGGCCCAGGTTGAGCTCTCACCTGGGAGCTGAATGACGTTAAGATAGTCTGGCAGAAGGCTCATAATCTGCGGTTCTCAGTTTCGAGCTGGGCCACCTTTGAGATTTATCTCCGCATAACTCCCTGCCTACCTTTGGTCAGTAGAGGACATCGATGGGCTTGAAAAGGCCGTTGTCCGTCGGTTGGGATGTTAAGTCGTGGCTCTGTGTGAGGGAGAGCTATACCCTGTATACGTTAAAGAACACGCTGGATGGTCTTGACGGGAGGCTACCATTTGTGTCCCAACAGCTGTCCAGTGGGTCCCCTCCCCCAATCTTCTGTGAGCCTTTTGGGTCCTTGTGATCTGGCCCAACCCAATCCCCTAACCTTCTCTGAGTCCTTGGAGTCCCGCTGTATAGGAGAGCCGGTGTGCAAGAAAGCCATACCCTATGCACGCTAAGCAGCACACTGGAGGTCATTGAAGGGAGGTTACGAATATGCTAACAGCTATCCAGAGGGTCCTCTTCTTCAACCACTTCTCAATCCCTGGGATCTTTGCAATCTGACCATTTGCGTATTTTTTGCTAAAAAAAGCGCCGCCAAAAGGAAACATTCCAATAATTGACATTTTCTTTTCTGCGGTGGTAAAATTTATTTATATCCATGTTGTATATAAGACGACGAAAATTTAAAGAAAATCTAGCTTAATTCCTCAAAATTAACCTTTATTACTCCTTCCTGACATTCAAATCAACGGAATAACGGATAAAATTAACAAATTCGCCGCTGATGCAAAGAAGTTTAAATATAAAAATTTTTGATTATCATAAATTAAAAAAATGTTCCCAACGAGAGTGAGATACGCTATTTCAAAAGCAATGGTGACTCTATTCTTTCACTTACAGCAGTTCTGCTGTGAAATGTTTGCATATAATAGCTTAAGCAAAAATTTCCTCTTTCCTACTCACATTTTGATCGTTAAGAGCAATCGTTCCCGAGGGAATTTTTCTTGCTTCTGCACATGCTCTCAGAGCAAATCGAAGCAGTCAGCTTAATTAACTACATTTTATGCATGACAAATATGTTCCCAAAAGTTTTTTCAAACAAAAATTCGGTTTTTTAAAAGTAGTAGTCGTAAATAAAAAAATAATCCATGTTTTTCTCTCAGGTAGCAACTTATAAAGTAGATTCAAGATTATTGTTTTCATATTAGTTTTTCTGTTCATATTTTTTAAAGTTAACCGAGTTACTGATAAACATAGATGTCTCAGTCTATGGGATGAAGAAAGGAAGATTGAGTTGTTTTTACCTATGAGCGACACTCTTGTGCATTCAGTGAACTAAATGGCCATGTCACAAGGACCCCAAGGGCTTAAAAATGGTTGGAGAAACATATCAACTGGACTGCTGTTAGATTGTATTGTTTTTTGCACACAATGGGCTAAATGTCCCGGTCACATTGCCCCCGAAGGCTTAGAAAAGGTTGGGAGGAGGGAACTCAATGGACATCTGTTAGGAGACAGATGGTAGCCTCCCATCAAGGCTATCCGGCGTGTGTTTTAACATGCACAGGGCATGGCTCTTCCTAAGACTGGGGCACGGCTTAACATCTCATTCGACGGACGACGGCCTTTCCAAGCACATCGTTGTCCCCTGCTGAAAGAGGGCAGGGCGAGGAGTTTACGGAGATGGGTTGGGTTGTTTTACCTCTGAGCGGCACTTTTTTGCACACCATGAGCTAAATGGCCAGGTCACATGGACCCCGAAGGTCAAGAGAAGGTTGAGGGAGGGGACCCATTGAAACAGCTGTTGGGAGACAGATGTAGCCTCCCATCAAGACCATCCAACGTGTTCTTTAACGTGTACAGGGTATGGCTCTCCCGCACACGGGGCCACGACTTAACGTCCTATCCGACGGACGGCAGCTTTCAAGCCCATCGGTGTCCTCTACTGACCAAGGGAAGGGCGGGAAGCTTTTCGGGGATAAATCTCAACATTGCTACAAGTGGAATTCGAATCTTGCTGATCAAACTGCAGATTATGAGCCTGACGTGCTACCGACTGAACATTCCCGCCCTCACTGATGTTAGGAGACAGATTGTAGGCCCCTGCCAAGACCATCCAGTGATATATTTAATTTGTGCAGGGTGCGGCTCTTTTTCGCACGGATCCACCGTTTAATATTAAATCCGTTTTTTTACCTCTCAGCTGCATTTATTTTTTTTTTTGCACACAACTGGCTAAATTGCCAGATTACAAGGACACCGAGGGCTCAGAGAAGGTTGAGAGAGGGTACCCACTGGAACTGTTGGAAGACAGATGGTAGCCTCATCCAGTGTGTTCTTTAAAGTACACGGGGTATGGCTCTTCCGCACATGGAGGCCACGGCTTAACGCCCATCTGACGGACGGCGACCTTTCCAAGTCCATCGGTGTTCCCTACTGATAGAGGGCAAGGCGGAAGTCTTGAGGAGATAAATCTCAACGCTGGCTAAACTGGGACTCGAACCTGGGAACTGCAGATTACGAGCCTGGCTCGCTACCAACTGAAGTAACTCCCCAAGTATAAGCTCTCTGTCATGATATGAATTCCATACTAAACCTTTAACTATCTAAAGTCCATTTCATACAAAATATTGCATTTTAATTTAATATAGATTTCTGAGAATTTACACGATAGGCTCACACAAAAATGAAAACACAAACTTCATTAACAGACTGCTTTTCCAATAATAATATTCAGATTTTACAATTGTTTTACAATACACATTTATAAAATTATAAGTATTCTACAGGTTTACAAATCTAAACACAGCGTAAACTAAAGATAAAAACCAAAAAGAACATCTTTCTTTTGCTGCTAAACCAC
Source organism: Ryuthela nishihirai (assembly GCA_038380435.1). NCBI lineage: Eukaryota > Metazoa > Arthropoda > Arachnida > Araneae > Heptathelidae > Ryuthela > Ryuthela nishihirai. The sequence continues at coordinate 36,534,108 of JAWZYU010000006.1, forward strand.
TTACTACACTTATAATTTCTACCACCTGTGATATAACAAATCTTAGCAAAAATTCTAATGTAGCGCAACTTGCAGTAACTTATCATTTAATTTTATTTCATTATACATACATAGATAGATAGATAATTTTTATTTTAGATAATGTTTAACAGTACACAAAGGTCTGTTAAACATTATCTAAAATTTATTTTTTTTGAGGTCTTAGGAGGGTAGGCTCGTTCGTGAGACATGCGTGCTCCATGCAGGAACAATTTAAATTGAAGACATCAGTCGTCACATTCAATAAAATACACAAAAAACGAAAAGAACTCAAAACAAAAAAATTATTGCAATCCAGAAAGTGTGAAAGTTAGAAAGGAAGAAACATTCAATAGGTTGGGTTGTTTTACCTCTGAGCGGCACTTTTTTGCACACCATGGGCTAAATGGCCAGGTCACAAGGACCCCGAAGTCTCAGAGAAGGTTGGGGGAGGGGACCCACTGGAACAGCTGTTGGGAGACAGATGGTAGCCTCCCGTCAAGGCCATCCAGCGTGTTCTTTAACGTGCACAGGGTATGGCTCTCCCGCACACGGGACCACGGCTTAACGTCCCATCCGACGGACGGCGGCCTTTTCAAGCCCGTCGGTGTCCCCTACTGACCGTGGGCAGGGCGGGGAAATTTTGCGGAGATAAATCTCAACGCTGACCCAGCTGGGACTCGAACCTGGGAACTGCAGATTACAAAACCTTCAATATCTATGTTGAATATAAAGAGTTCTAATAAATCAATGCAAAAATGTTTCCACATCATCAAGTTTCAAAATGTAATTCTCGAAAACTTTAGAAAACAAGTAAAAATTCGTGGTATTTTTCATGCTTTCTGAAATGAAAAAGTGTGTTAATGTGTGTTAATGAAAAAGAAAATTCTGAATTTTCTTTTTCATTAACACAAGAAATATCGTTTAAACAGTCATTTTCGCGTTACCGAAATTTTGTCACTAGTGCTATTCGGGACAGAGGAAAGGAATTTCGGTGCTAAGTACATAGAATGGTGCATAAAAATTTCCTTACGTAATGCAAGAATTTAATAATTTATGTTTTTATCCTGTCTTAATTGGTAATTATTCGTATTGGTTTTAATGCTTTCATTTCCAAAATAAAAGTATTTTATAATTTCGAAAAAATAATCATAATGTAAACGCAAAATTTCTGCTTCCCGAAACAAAGATAATGAAGGTTGCATTTTTGGGCTTTTAGTTAAGAAGCGAATAAATCTCTTTTGCAGCAATAAAAGTTGTTCAAAATTTTTAAAATACATGCCCCCCCCCCCCCCTCCAAAGATTTTATGCCATATGTCAATTGAGAATGGATTATTTATTACGTGATATAGTTTACACATAAATGTAAATGAAACTAGGTATCTTGCTAGGTGTAAACGGCCCAAGTTACGGATGACCTTCCTTTTAACCCATGCTACATGCACGTTCCCAGTTATGCATGCATCAATCCAAATACCTAAATATTTCTTTGGCGGCACAAAATAAATTCGAGGCCAATTGCAGTGACTTTTCCATGAACAATTTGTATCATGATATTTCAATTTATTGCGGTGCAAGATATCTGTAACAGAATTATTTTTCTTTAAGTAGAAATAAACTGCATTTGTATTTTTTGGATTTATTGTTAAAAAATTACTTGTGGACCAGTTTCTGATTAATTCTAGATCACTATTTGCTTGCTTAAAAATAATCGAAGAATCAGAACCAATATATGTCAGGCAAGGGTCGTCAGCAAAATAGTTAATTTACCTGTTAGGTTAATGGAATATAAATCATTAATGTAAACAATAAATAATAAAGGAGCCAGAACAGATTATTGGGGCACTCCATATTAAACTTTAGTCCAAGCACTGTATGTATCTTTTTTTTTTTACTTTTTGCATTCTGTTAGCTAAATAAGTACGAAACCAATTCAATGCCATTCCTCTAACTCCAGAAGCTTGTACTTTTTGTATTCATTTTTGATGATTTACGTTATCAAATGCTTTGTTTAATGTCCGAAAAGAATAATAATGCATGATCACTTGTTATATATCGCTCTGTTATCCGGCGTTGCTCGGATCTTAATGACCCAAAATAGAAAGACTCGAGGCGTATTAAGGAGGAGTCAAGAAAATATCTTGATAAAAACAAATATATACATTTTTAATCCGTATTATGAACTGACAGAATCCTTTCGTAAGCACCTAAAATTGTTTGGCAAAAAAATTAAAGAAACAAGCTAAATTCAGTATAAATATTTGTTTTATTAGCCGGAAGTTCTTTTGCCCTGATCCGCAAGTTCTGTTATCGGGATCTGTGAGTCCTTTTGGCATTATCTTCAAGTTCTTTTGGCATGAGCATCGAATTCATTTTGGCATGATCCTCAAGTTCTTTTGTCATGAGCATCGAATTCTCTTGACATGATCCTCAAGTTCTTTTGTCATGAGCATCGAATTCTTTTTGACATGATCCTCAAGTTCTTTTGTCATGAGCATCGAATTCTTTTTGACATGTTCCTCAAGTTCTTTTGTCATGAGCATCGGATTCTTTTTGACATGATCCTAAAGGTCTTTTGTCATGAGCATCGAATTCTTTTTGACATGATCCTCAAATTCTTTTGTCATGAGCATCGAATTATTTTTGGCATGATCCTCAAATTCTTTTGTCATGAGCATCGAATTCTTTTGACATGATCCTCAAGTTCTTTTGGTCATGAGAACCGAATTCTTTTTGGCATGATCCTCAAGTTCTTTTGTCATGAGCATCGAATTCTTTTTGACATGATCCTAAAGGTCTTTTGTCATGAGCATCGAATTCTTTTGACATGATCCTCAAGTTCTTTTGTCGTGAGCTGCAAATTCTTTTTTTCCTTGTGCCACATGTCCTTTGGGGCCAGTTTTTTTTTTGTCACGATCCGCGATTTCTTTTGACATGAGCTTCGACTTCTTTTGCCACGATCCACAAGTTTTTTGCCATGAGCCGCAGGTTGGCCATGCTTTTTTAAATATCTACCAAACTAAAATATTATAGATTATGAAATTAAATTACAGTGAACCCATTCATTAACAGATAAAGTGTGTTTCTTTCACATATTCAGTAATTTCCCATTAAAATTATTCTGCTATATAGATAAGAAACTTTCTGATATGCTTCAATTAAAATACTTAAACTTTCAAAGTGGTAACACATATATCAGTATGTAAATAACACTATCAAAAATCGAACAAAAATTCATTGTGTCAGTTCTTAAATCTGCATATCCGAAAAATATCTTGCTTTTATTCTTGCTCGTTAAAATTTTCTAGAAATCACTGTTGATTATATTGCGATCCCTGAATCATACATTACCCTAGATTAGAGAATTCCTATGTTATGCCAATGGAAATCTAACTTCGAAGCTCTAACTTCTAAAATATGCATTTTAATGAAAATATATGACTGAAGATAAAGTATATATCATAATCAAATCTTTTTAAATCTCGATTTGCAGCAATATTTGTTCAGTATTTATAGAGTTAAGAAAGCCAGGATGTTTTAACGATAAATTAGCTTTCTTTAATAAGAATCATTTCTAATTGTCTAATATTGAAATAATCCTTATAAAAATGTCTAAATTGAATACATGTGTTACTCGCTTTACGCGTTTTCGCTATAACGCAATTTTAAAAAGTTAATTTAAAAGATTCTGACCAGTAGCAAATTCGTAGTCACCACGTGCGTGAGCACGTAACTTTGTGCGCGCACCGCTTTGACAAGGCGGCATCATGCTGCATGTCAGTCAAACAGAAGGTCTAGAAGTAGTAAGCTCCATCATTGTAGTCTAGAAGTAGGAAGCTCCAGAGTCTTCCGCAACCGAACCCATAACGTTTGGGTTGAGATTCTCGCAAAGGAATCTGATTATCACGCCAGGTAATTGTGATCAAAATACTTCCAAGATTAAAAAACAGAGAAAAGCTATAACACTGGAGGAAAAATTAGAAGTTTAAAGAGGTATGAACGTAATGAGCGCACAGTCGGCATAGTCAGAGCTACAGGAATTTCAGAATCAACTTTAAGAACAATAAGAAATCAAGCAGAGAAAATAGAAGAAAGTTGTAAAAGTGCGACGAGAATGTCGACAACTAAGATAACACAGATAAGGGCATCAATTATGAAGAAATCGGAAAGGATGTTGGCCCAATGGATAGAACATGAAAATCAACGTGCTGTTTCGTTATCCACCTTGATTATTCAGGCTAAAGCGAAAAGTTTGTTTGATGATTTGAATGTTATAGATCTTGATCCTAAAGTGCATCTTTTTCTGCAAGTGCTGGGTGGTTTGAAACTTTCAAGGTGCTACATGGATTCCATAATCTCCAGCTGACTGGCTAGTCTGAGGGAGCTGATGTTGTTGCTGCTGAGAACTTTCCAGCAATTTATAAATTTATTTCAGGAACATGGTTATTTGTCTCAGCAAGTGTTCAATCTCGACGAAATGGGGTTGTTCTGGAAGCGTATACCTAGTAGAACATATATATCGGTGCAAGAAAAGAGGATCCCAGATTTCAAAGTTTCCAAGGACCGTCTCACTTTGCTGTTAGGAGGAAATGCATCTGGTGATCATAAAACTAAACCACTGATGGTTTATCACTCCGAAAACCCTCGCGCACCAAGGGCTACTCAAAGGAGGATTTGCCTGTTGCATGGCTGTTAAATAAGAGTGCTTGGATTACCGGAGCTGTGTTTGAGTCCTACTTTTGCGATGAATTGCGTCGTGAATTGAAAGCTTATTGTGACAGTGTAAATGTACCCTTCACAATTCTTCTACTTCTCGACAATGCACCAGGACATCCTCCAAGCATCACTGCATTTGATGAAAATATCAAAGTTATTTTTCTGCCACCAAACACAACATCTCTCATTCAACCCATGAATCAGGGTGTTATTGCAACTTTCAAGAGCTATTATCTCCGCAGAACATTTTCGCAGCTAGTTCAAGCTACCGACAGTGAAGATAAGATTTCAGTGAAAGAATTTTTGAAGAAATATGATACAAAAATGGCAATTGACAACATTGGAGAGGCATGGGCAAACGTTAAGCAGTCTTGCATGAAGGGAGTATGGAAGAAAATTTGGCCTGGAATTTCTGATTCTAAATTTGATCCTGAAAGTGAGCTTGCCAACTCAATACATGACATGTATTGAGTTGGTTAAAATGACATAGTTAAAATGGCAAAATTTGTTGGATATCATTATGTAGATGAGACAAATGTGGATGAACTGCTCTAGTTCCACACATCAGAGCTCACTAATGAAGAACTTTTGGAAATCGAAAACAACATGAATGATGGAAGTCATGAGTCCTTTATTTGCTTCGCCCATCAAACAGCTTTCAACAAACCAAATGACTGAATTTTTTAAACATATTGTGGTGACAATGAAATATTACATAAGATTAAATACTGTCACTTAAAAATCGATATATATCAAAAATATTGTTTCTTAAGCGAAGCAATATATTCCTTTTTAAAGTAATTCAACATTATCGATATTGTCAAAAAAATAAAAAATAAATACCCCCTAAAGCAGCTGCTTGCCACAGGTCTGAGAGGAGCCTGTCAGTGTACATGCCATAGTAGAAGATCTGAGAAGATGGCACGACCTCAGCACAAAAACAACACACATCCATGCCTTACCCGGGGCTCGAACGCAGGTCCCTTAGATCACAGAACGGTATGGTCAATGAAAAACGAAATTTTTTCTTTGATTAATGATATGCATTAACTTTAGTACTATTTGTTGAGGAGTAAAAGCTATCAACTGCCAAATATTAAAATTCTTTTGTATATTTATCGTTGTAACAAACACAACTTCAAATATTAAGGAAAACACTGAGACCTTAGAGAATGATATCGAAAGAGTACACCATATAAGGTGTTAAAGGCATGAGTGTACAACGTGTTAGCCAGGAATCTAAATACCAGGGAATCGACAGCCAATGAGATGGCCCACACCATTCTCATCGAAAAATGAACGATCAATTCATTACGCAAGAAACACTTAAACGATTCTCAATATTGATTCCATGTTACCCCACACGTCTATGTCCTCTAACACCTTTTTTGAGATTACTATTATCTTTAATAATTATAATACAACTATATAATACTTCATTTTACGAAAAATCGGATAACTCGTACTATGAAAACCAAAGGGTTCACGATATCGCAGCACTTTATGGCTCTCCCGCACATGGTGCCCCATCCCGCACACGGCTTAAAGTATCATCCAACGGATGGACGGCGGTCTTTCCAAGTCCGAAGCTGATCCCTTTCTCACCCAAGGTAAAGTAGGGTCATAACAGAGATAAATCTCAAAATTAGCACAATTGGGACTCGAACCTCGGAACTGCAGATTACTAGCCTGGTGCTCAACCGACAGCCAACCAAGCTAATAAATGAAAGATAGGTATATAAGATAAACGAAGCATAGATAGAAGATTTCCGGAATATCTCCAAGAAACGATAGTTCTCTTCACACAGAATATATTCAATTTGGCGCTTATTTCTATAAACGAGTTGGAAGAGGATTCTGGCAAAGGAATCTGATTATCACGCCAAACTAGACGTCCAATACATATGCTCTACTCTTTATCACAATGGCTGGATCTCTACTCACCCTTTTCAATCCAACGAAGCACGTCAACTCATCACCAGTTCAAGGTCATCATTCGTCATAGCACAATAAAAGTGAAAATTCAAATCGCTTCAACAGCAAATGATGGAAACATACTCCTAGTTTTGAATTTATTATAAAAACTAAATTTCTGTTCAAAAATGGTATTTTTTTTATCCACCACCGGCCGAATTTTGTGCGTTCACGACCATACTTTTATTAGAAAAGCAACGCTACTGCTACAATCAGAGAAAATATGTGAAGTGGAAGCCAAGTAACTGGACTGAGGCGGGTTGGGTTGGGTTGTTTTACCTCTGAGCGGCACTTTTTTGCACACCATGGGCTAAACGGCCAGGTCACATGGACCCCGAAGGCTCAGAGAAGGTTGGGTGAGGGGACCCACTGGAACAGCTGTTGGGAGACAGATGGTAGCCTCCCGTCAAGGCCATCCAGCGTGTTCTTTAACGTGCACAGGTTATGTCTCTCCCACACACGGGACCACGGCTTAACGTCCCATCCGACGGACGGCGGCCTATCCAAGTCCATCGGTGTCCCCTACTGACCGTGGGCAGGGCGGGGAATTTTGCGGAGATAAATCTCAACGCTGACCCAGCTGGGACTCGAAGCTGTGAACTACAGAATACGAGCCTGATGCGCTACCGACTGAGCCACCCCCGCCCCGGACTGAGGCGGAACGGATCGGAACAGTTACTAGTGTACACTTCACCATCTGTTTTAATAATGAAATAAATTACACCCCAAGAGCTTCTTGCCACAGAGGTCTGAGAGGAGTTTAATACGCCATAGAGAAAATTTGTGAGGAAGGAGAGACCTCAATAGAAAAATAACACAAACATCCATGCTTTCTCCGCGGCTCGAACCCTGGTCCCTTTGATCAATAGCCAAGGGTGTTAACCATTCGACCAAAGCGGTATTAAAAAAAACTACTCTTTTAAATCATATCTAATAGGTTTTTCCTAACTTTCGTCCCCGTTCTGGGTATTAAAATTCTGATTAAGAGGTATGAAGTCACTCTTAACATTGATATCAAATTTAAAGGAAAACATTTCTTATTTTGGGTGATATACGAACCCATGACCATGTCAGATGCTCGGACCACTGTGATAGTATCAGGTTGGGTTGGTTGGGTTGTTTTTCCTCTCATCGGCATCGTTTTTTGCACACCATGGGCTAAATGGCCAGGTCACAAGGACCCCGAGAGCTCAGCGAAGGTTGGGGGAGGAGACCCACTGGAACAGCAGTTGGGAGACAGATGGTAACTTCCCGTTACGGACATCCAATGTGCTCTTTAATATACACAGGGTATGTCTCTTCCTGCACACGGTGCCACGACTCAATATCCCATCGGCGGACGCGGCCTTTCCAAGCCCATCGGTGTCCCCTATTGACCGAGTAATTTTAAGTAATAAGCATATTGCTGTGTTTACTTTAAACATATTTTCTATAATAACTATATCATTCATATTTAAAAAGTTCGGGGAACAAAACTTTCGGAGTGTAGCGTTTAGTTATGTTTCGACTGAAAAACAGCACTGTTTTTGGATATTTCTAGCATTTAATACTGAAAAAATAAGCAGTTATCCTGAAAGTACGAACAGTGTCAAACAAAAAAAAAGCACAAATTGTTTTTGGCGCTACAATGTACAAAGCACGAAACAAAAATCTGTAATGCGTTTATCATAGAGAGTAAACAAACGTTTACATGCGGGCTGGCTTGTACACGTAACTGCGACGAGTGCGTGCCAAATGATTAATAATAACGCCAGCATGACACAGGTTGCACTCGGCATGTTTCTGAAATCCTGTCCGAATACTTCTGAATTTTCCGTCGGTGTTAAAAATGTGGAGATCCTCAAAATTCCTTCTGACTGGGAATTGCAAAATATTGAGGTTTATCGAACTTGCGGATTGTTTTATTCATATTATTAAGTATACTGTATATTGTTGGTTAGTTGGTTGTTTTTATCTCTGAGAGGGATTTTTTTTGCACACAATGGGCTAAATGATCAGCCACAAGAACCCCGAAGGCTCAGAGAAGGTTGACGGAGGGGAACCACTGGAACGGCTGTTGGGTTGTACAGATGGTAGCCTACCGTGAAGGCCATCCAGAGTGTTCTTTAACGTGCACAGGGTATGGCTCTCCTGCACACGGAGCCACGGCTTATCGTCCGATCCGAAGGACGGGGGCCTTTCCAAGCCTCTCGATGTCCCCTACTGCCCATGGGCAGGGCGGGGAGTTTTGCAGAAATAAATCTCAAAGCTGACCCAGCTGGGACTCGAACCTGGGAACTGCAGATTACGAGCCTGGCGCCCTACCGACTGAGCCACCCCCGCCACAAGTATATATTGAAGCAGACTAAGGACGTGGAACAATGAAAGCGCGATCACTTAACTACGAGACACAAAAGACACATGAGATATGGCACTAGTGTAATTACGTCGTGATTGCATTGCAACCAGGGGAAAGTTGCTATGTGGGGAGGGAGACACCCCTAAAATAAATGAGAGTTGGCAAAATTCGAAGTGACTTAGTAATATCCAGATGATTTGTGAAAATTGGGATTTTTGTTTCTTAAAATCTAGGGGAGTTGGAGAAATCGAAGCAACTTAGGAAGAATCTAGGAAAGTTGGCAAAATCGAGTCAACTTGGGTAAATATAAGGGAGTTGGAAAATTTTGAAGCCACTTGGTAAAATACAGGTGATATAAAAATTGGGATGTTTTTTTTTTTAATTTTGGCGAGTTGGTGAAATCGAAACAACGTGGCAAAATCTTGGGAGTTGGCAAAATTTGAAATGAGGTGGTAATTTTCAAGTGAGATGTAAAAAAATTGGGAATTTTTTGAAAAATCTTGGCGAGCTGGCAAAATCAAGGGGAGTTTGTAAAATCGAGACAACTTAGCAAAATCTTGGGGATTTGGCAACATTTAAAATGACATCTTAAATTGAAGTGAGATGAAAAAATTGAGTTTTTTTGTAAAATATTTGCGAGTTGGCAAAATCGAGGCAACTCGGCAAAATTTGGGGGAGTTAACAATATAGTGGAGGAATATTTTAGTATTTAATGACTATCAGAATCACTTAGTATTAAATGAATGTCAGGATCACTTAGTATTTAATGAATGTCAATATCACTTAGTATTTAATGAATGTCAGGATCACTTAATATTTAATGAATGTCAGGATCACTTAGTATTTAATGAATGCCACGATCACTTAGTATTTAATGAATGCCACGATCACTTATTATTTAATGAATGCCACGATCACTTAGTATTTAATGAATGTCAGGATCACTTAGTATTTAATGAATGTCAGGATCACTTATTATTTAATGAATGTCAGGATCACTTTGTATTAAATGAATATCAGGATCATTTAGTATAGTTGATTAGCATATTTGTATTTCAAATGACTGACACTTAAATTTGCATATTATTTGTATATTACACACGTAAATTTACTGCCTCGGTTACTAAATCAGTTCATTTATTATCTGTTTACTTATTACGAATTCATCCACAGTTGACAAATTGAAAAATGCAACTAAAAATCTGCAACAATATTTAAATGAAAAATAACAAGATTTTCAGATAAAAGAGACTAAATAAAGTGAGGCCATTTCTTCAAATCGGTTTTCTTAATATGATGTTACTTCGCTTTATCGTTTATCTGGATACAATTTTTCATGCATTTCTAATTCAAAGCCATGTAGAATTGCAAGGTATTTAACCATTATTACGGTGTTGAAGCATGATGATGTCAACGGTTGTTTGAGGAAAAATTACCAGCAGTCAGAGTGCCTGACATGTTATCAGGAGACAGTGGGTTCAGATCCTACCCTTCTAATTAAAATATTTCGCTGTATCCACTGACTTCAACAGCGTAATAGTTGTTGAATACCTTATACGGGTCTTTTTGTTTTGAAAGAAATATTAAAAATTATTCTTGGATTCAATAGACATTGATCAGTGCCGTACCCAAAAACATCCAGGGGTGGAGGGTGCTGCCCTCTACCCCTGGATGTTTAATGCTTAAGTTTGAGATTTGCGAGTACTTCTTAAAATGTATCCTTTATTTCAGACCTCAAGGGAAGGACTGTTATACTGCCGAATAAAGTTTCGTTTTAGAATTAGAGTCTTATATTAACTCCAGTTTCATTCACAACATAATTTGGGTTCAAATCGCAACTAATGCATACAGTGGGTTGGGTTGTTTTACCTCTCAGCGGAGGACAAGGGTAGGGGTGGCTCAGTCGGTAGCGCGCCAGGCTCGCAATCTGTAGTCCCCAGGTTTCAGTCCCAGCTGGGCCAGCGTTGAGTTGAACTGAATAGGTTGGGTTGAAACAACCCAACCTATTCAGTTCAAATATAAGAGGAGGCAAATTATATTAAAGAAAGATAGATTTTCCTAAGAAATGCTGCGATTATTTCTAAGCAGAGATTCAATTAAATCAATAAGCACGGAGTAAAGTCATTTTTTGTAGAGAGCTCTACGACAGAAACTCGTGAGTTATACTAGGGTAGTGAATGCTATTACTGATGCTAGTCGATCAAAAGTGTTTTATGAATTATACCATGTTTACAGGGGTTTTATCTCCGCAAAATTCTCCGCCTTGCCCACGGTCAGTAGAGGACGCCGATGGCCTTGAAAGGCCGCCGCACGTCGGATGGGACGTTAAGCCTAGCCCCATGAGCTGGAGAGCCATATCTTGTGCCATTAAAGAACACGATGGATGGCCTTAACGGGAAGCTACCATCTGTCTCCTAATAGCTGTTCCAGAAATTCCCTTCCCCAACCTTTTCTCAGCCCTCGGAATCCTTGTGATCTGCCCATTTAGCCCATTGTGTGCAAAACGTGCCACTCAGAAGTAAAATATCCAACTCAACCTCTCAGCTGCACTTTTTTACACACAATGTGCTAAATGGCCAGGTCACAAGGACTCGAGGACTCAGAGATGATTTGGGGAGATGACCACTGGAACAGCTGTTGGGAGACAGATGGTAGCCTCCCATTAAAGCCATCCAGCTTGTTCTTGCACAGGGCAATCCCTAACATGGTGCCACGCTTTAACATCCCATCCGACAGACGGCGGCCTTTCCAAATCCATCGGTGTCCCCTACTGACCGAAGGTACAGCGTAGAGTTTAGAGGAGGAAAAACTCAATGCTGGCCCAGACGGCAGTCGAACCTGGAAACTGCAGATTAGGAGCTTGGCGCGCTACCAACTGAGCCACCTCCGCCTAAAATAGAGGGAGATAGAGAAAAGTGCTTGGTCTGAATTGAAACAGATCATAATGTCGTTCAGTCTAAACAGTTCGGCATCAATCGATAGACTCTCTGCGACACAGATGGGACTGAAATTATTGGCATAGGTCTCGAATCTTGGAACTACAAATTACGAACGTGGTATACTACCGACTGAATTAACCTCTACCTCACTGGGTTTGGATTTCAGAATCTGGGAATACTGGAATGATTTAAACTCGATGATATGACCATTCAATCAAATGTATTGAAAGATTACCCGACTCAAGTTATATTTAATTCTTATTATCAATGTTTGTTTGGATTAATTGACACGGAAAAACATTCCAGACAATGCTTTGGAGTGTTGCAACGTTATTGAAGATTTCACTGAGAAATCCTTGTTGAAGTTGACCGGGAAGAAAACAATTACGGACATTTTTAAAGAAAGGAACATTGATTCATAGCAAATATATCACCTTATAAACTTTTCATAACTTTTTATTATCTTTCTACTATTTTTTTAATTGCGTTTCACTGTAACGATATTTATTTGTAGCTAATATACATATTCTGGTTTTCCGGATGACTTTTGTTTACAAAACAAACACATTTCCTCTGGTTTGCTTTTGAAGCACAATATCATTCTGGTTCGGGGGGGGGGGGGGGGAGTTACTCAGTCGTTAGCGCGCCAGGCTCATAATCTGCAGTTCCCAGGTTCGAGTCCCAGCTGCCCACTCCCCGCCCTGCCCACGGTCAGTAGGGGACACCGATGGGCTTGAAAAGTCCGCCGACCGTCGGATGGGACGTTAAGCCATGGCCCCGTTTATGGAAGAGCTATATAATTTGTAAAATACGTATTTAATTGGGGCGGGGTGGCTCAGTCGGTAGCGCGCCAGGCTCGTAATCTGTAGTTCCCAGGTTCGAGTCCCAGCTGGGTCAGCGTTGAGATTTATCTCCACAAAACTCCCCGCCCTGCCCACGGTCAGTAGGGGACACCGATGGGCTTGGAAAGGCCGCCGTCCATCGGATGGGACGTTAAGCCGTGGCCCCGTGTGCGGGAGAGCCATACCCTGTGCACGTTAAAGAACACGCTGGATGGCCTTGACGGGAGGTTACGATCTGTCTCCCAACAGCTGTTCCAGTGGATCCCCTCTCTGAGCCTTCGGGGTCCTATGTGACCTGGCCATTTAGCCCATGGTGTGCAGAAAAGTGACGCTCAGAATAAAACAACCCAACGAACCCTTCTGTTTCGAATAATCAGCTCCTAATGCAACCTCGTAGATAAGAAATTATCTTTAACACGTACACAATCTAAACTTTTTATGCTCATCTTTACATCAAATTCCATGTGTAACGGTTAATATAGCACTGGAACTGGAGAAACACTATCACTGTAATTGCGGTACCTCAAGCAGTACGCAAATAATTGCTTTCATCTGTAATAACGAAAAATTAAGACCATAAGCTCTAATTTCGGATGTGGGCTCTAGGATAGAAAGCAGTTTCCTGAAGTAAATGATTTGAAATCCGAGACACGATAGAATTACGACTGACGTTTCTGCAGTTCGTGGAGTGCGCAAACGTTGACTTCAGAGCAATTGAGCCAAGAACATCGAAGTCAATGGATCACGCCTCTGCTAGGGCCGAAGCGACCGGGGAACTTAATACTGACCTTTTCGGACGTGCAGGGTTCATAAACAGCGAAGGTTTTGCTGATGCGGCTGAGATGGCTGACGTGTCTTACTTTCAGAACTCTAGAAATGGGTGAAAACTACTAGGCTACGAACGTAAACGACACTTTTGATTCAATGAACTCTAAACGACTATGTCAGAGTCATCTGAAGTCTAGATTGACTACAAAGAATGTGTATTAGCCTGCAGCAATGTTTTTCAACTGTTTATCCTTTCATGCAATATTTTTCAACTCTTTATCCATCCATGTTATATATTTCAAATATTTATTCATCCATGCAATATTTTTCAACTATTTATCCATCCGTGCAATATTTTCACCCACATTTCCCATCCATGCAATATTATTCAACATTTTATCCATCCATGCAATATTATTCAACATTTTATCCATCCATGCATATTTTTCAATTCTTTATCCATCAGTGCAATATTTTTCAGCAATTTTTCCATCCATTTAATATTTTTCAACTACACTACAGGAAAAAAAAATTGCAACACATGGAAGGATTAATGCCATTTTATTGAAACTCGGGCAGCTGTTACCATACACTGAGATGTAAGATTGTTACATTATCAAAAACATACAGAAAATTACCACTTTACCTACTCGGTAAAGTGGTATAAAGTGGTATAATTAGTATGATGTTGAAGCGCCCCGCGCAGCAATTCATTCATGAACACGGTGGGGAAGGCTATCCTACAGCTCTATAATGTCCTCCTGAAAGATAGAACGCCAAATAGCGCAAAGTCACTGTTACATTTCAACGACAGTTGTTGGCGCACTTCTTGAGCTGTCGGCCCATCATGTCTCGGACGTGTTCAATAGGTGAAAGGTCCGGCGAGCGTGCTGGTGGCCATGGTACTATATGAACGTTTTGCTCGTGGAGATACTGCAGACTAATGCGGGCTGTGTGGGGATGGGCGTTTATCTCTCTTTTAAAAGGTTCTGCGTTGCTGAACAAATGGGACAGCAATTGACTGCAAAATGTTGTTAACATATCATTGAGCAGTTAGAGATCCCCTTATGATGATTAATTCTGACCAAGATGTCCAACTAATGGTACCCTGCACCAAGACACCAGTTGCTGGAGCTGTGTGACGATGTCGCACGTACTGGGTGGCGTTCTTTTCCCCAGGATGACGGCGAACACGTTGTCTACCGTCGTGCTGACTAAGACAAAAACGAGATTCGTCACGAAACATCATGATACTCCACTCTTGTTCGTTCCAGTTCTGTCTGAGGCGACATCACTGAAGACGTGCTTGCATGTGGGCAGATGTGAGGGGCAAACGCAGTGCCAGGCGATAGTCTCTCAACGAAAACTGTAAAAGCCTGTTGTTAAAAGCCCTACCAGGCGTATGCCTGGTAGGTATTCGATGTGTTACCTGTTGCCAGTCCCTTTGTAGTTGCGTTGTAGTTGCGAATCTGTCACACAATGTCATGCTTCGCAAATGGTTGTCCTGTCTCTCCGTGGTCATATGTCGCCTTCCTGATCCTTGTCGGCGTGTGCTGGATCCTTTCTTGAACCCACTGGTGCCATATGTGTACGATGGTACTGGGATTGTGGCCAACAAAATTGGCCATATCTTTGTATGACAAACCAGCTTCTCTAAGGCTGACGATTCTTCCATGCTCAAAGTCTGTTAATTGTTAGAACAGCTGTCGACATCTGCGCAAGGGCATCTTTAACGGTTTAGAAAAATTTTCACAACGTTTTGTCAACCAGGGAGCTTTGGTTGCCTTTATCTGTGTCTGGCTGTTCTCACCTTTGACGTCAGCTTGCATCTGTCCAATCGTTTTGTTCGCCCTGCAAACCTAATCATTTCCATGCATTTCCATCTACTGCCACCTCCCTAAATTTCGTCACATTTGCATAACTTCTTGCGAGTGTTGCATTTTTTATTTCCTGTAGTGTATTTTTCTACCCATACAATATTTTCAACTCTACTGTTGGCCATTAAAGGTGCAACACCAGGAAAGACAAGAGATATCGAAGCCATATGTAGTGAATACATAGCTTATGTTACAAGGATCAAATTATTACAAATGCAGCTCAGTTAGACTTGTGGAATACAAAGAAATCAGTATCTTGTGTAGCTACCATGAGCGGTGAAAACGCTGCTACACGATTCGGCATTGAGAGGATGAGACGTCGGATGTGTGTTTGGGGAATGTCATTCTTCCATGCAGTTTCAATACGTAGCCAAAGTTCATCTGTTGTAGCAGCTGCTGGTGTCTGGTGTGCTAGTCGTCGTGAGATCATGGACCAGACATGTTCAATTGGGGCAAATCTGGTGAATACGCAGGCCAAGGCAGAAGTGTCACATGGTGGTTATTCAGGAATTGTTGGATGATGCATGCCCCATGTGGTCGGGCATTGTCCTGTTGGTAAATGGCACCAGAGAGCCCCAGAAGGTAAAATACGACCACAGGCTCCAACACTTCAGTGATGTAACACTGGCTGTTCAAAGTACCGGTAATGCGAAAGAGGCACATGCGTGAGTGGGGTCCAATTGCACCCCATACCATAACACCAGGGGACGGACCTGTATGGCAACGGAATCATGCATGTCTCACTGAAAATGTTGCACGGTACCACCAGATACGGATTAGTCCATCATGGTGCTGCATACTGAAGCAGGATTCGTCTGAAAAGACAATGCGATGTCATTCACATTGTCTTTTCTTGCGCGACGTTCTTGGCACCATTGCAATCGCATACGCATGTGTTATTGAGTCAATGGTACCCGAAGCAATGGCCGCCTAGCAAAGATGCCCCGATGCTGCAGACGTCAAACCTACGTGCTGACACTGGTTGATGTGCAGCACACTCTAACTGCTGAGCTAAGGTGTTTGATGATCATTGATCATTCAAAGCAAGAGATATCTGTCCTCTCGTTCGTTTGTGTGACAGGGCCATAGAGATTCCTCACGTCGGTGAATTCGTTCTTCCTCAACCCACTGTCGCCATATTCTCATCACTGTGGCAGAATTCCGTCCAAAAAGAGCACTGATGTCTGTATACGATAATCTGCCTTCCCGTAATCCCACAATTCTCCCTCGATCAAAGTCGGAAACCTGGTCGTATGGATGCCGTGTTCTTCAACGGGCATACAATATACATACATATCCATCGATGCAAAATTTTCAAATATTTATCCATCGATGCAAAAAAAGATCGATAAAGATAGATGGAGATATAATATATATATTTTCAACTATTTATTTATCCAGGAAATATTTTTCAACAATTTTTCCATCCAGAAAATATTTTTCAACTAGAACTATAATACTTAGTGAAAGGAGACTTCAGAACCACTGTACCTTAAGTGGCTGACCATGAAAGGATTTCGTTTCGCTCTTGGATGATGCTTGGAGAAGATGGCGGCATTTCCAAGACCATCACTTGGATGATGCTTGGAGAAGATGGCGGCCTTTCCAAGACCATCACTTGGATGATGCTTGGATAAGATGGCGGCCTTTCCAAGACCATCACTTGGATAATGCTTGGATAAGATGGCGGCCTTTCCAAGACCTTCGCTTAGGTGTTGCTTGGATAAGATGGCGGCCTTTCCAAGACCATCGCTTGGATGCTTGGAAAATATGGCGGCCTTCCTAAGACCATCGCTTGGATGATGCTTGGATAAGATAGCGGCCTTTCCAAGACCATCCCTTGGATGATGCTTGGATAAGATAGCGGCCTTTCCAAGACCATCCCTTGGATGATGCTTGGATAAGTAGCGGCCTTTCCAAGATTATCCCTTGGATGAAGCTTGGATAAGATAGTGGCCTTTCCAAGACCATCCCTTGGATGATGCTTGGATAAGGTAGTGGCCTTTCCAAGACCATCCCTTGGATGATGCTTGGATAAGATAGCGGTCTTTCCAAGACCATCCCTTGGATGATGCTTGGATAAGATAGCGGCCTTTCCAAGACCATCTTTAGGATGATGCTTGGATAAGATGGCGGCCTTTCCAAGCTCATCGGTGTCTCCTTTGCCAACCGAGGGCAATGTGGCTGTTAGCGGAGATTAATCTAAACTCCAGCAGTCGAGAATTGTAGATGGGAATTGTAGATTGTGAGCCTGCTGCTCTGCCGATGAGCCATCTCCGAACCCAAAAGCAAACAATATTGGGGAGATGATTGTATGTGTATTTAATAAATAAATGGAATGGAAAAATATTTCCCAGTTAAGGATTTGATAAAAAATTGTCAAGAGACGAGAGTTCCTCTATGTTAAAGAAAATTGAAGATGTAAAAGAAATTATTTTATTTATTTCCGCGTTTTTACGATCAAGAAAATATGAACAATTTCAAAGTAGAAAATTCGAGCTTTGGATCAAGTCTCTAAAGCAATTAGGACAAATTCCTAATCTAATTGAGAACTCAGCAATTGATTAAACTAACGTAGAGATAATTTAACAAGCAAACTTTTCTTTAGGAATGATTTAAACTCTTTCCCTTCAATAAAATCACCTATTCAGTTGGGGCGGGGGTGGCTCAGTCGGTAGCGCGCCAGGCTCGTAATCTGTAGTTCCCAGGTTCGAGTCCCAGCTGGGTCAGCGTTGAGATTTATCTCCGCAAAATTCCCCTCCCTGCCCACGATCAGTAGGGGGCACTGTTGGGCTTGGAAAGGCCGCCGTCCGTCGGATGGACGTTAAGCCGTGGTCCCGTGTGCGGGAGAGCCATACCCTGTGCACGTTAAAGAACACGCTGGATGGCCTTGACGGGAGACTACCATCTGTCTCCCAACAGCTGTTCCAGTGGGTCCCCTCCCCCAACCTTCTCTGAGCCTTTGGGGTCCTTGTGACCTGGCCATTTAGCCCATTGTGTGCAAAAAAGTGCCGCTCAGAGGTAAAACAACCCAACCTATTCAGTTCAAATATAAATAAAAAAATAAATACCCCCTCAAGCAGCTGCTTGCCACAGAGGTCTGACAGAAGCCTGTCAGTTTATATGCCATAGTAGGAGGTCTGTGAGGATGGCAGGACCTCAGCAGAAAAACAACACGAACATCCATGCCTTACCCGGGGCTCGAACCCAGGTCCCTTAGATCAGTAGCCAAGCGTGCTAACCACTCGGCCACGGGACGGCTAATCAAATATAAGAGGAGGCAAATTATATTAAAGAAAGATAGATTTTCCTAAGAAATGCTGCGATTATTTCTAAGCAGAGATTCAATTAAATCAATAAGCACGGAATAAAGTCATTTTTTGTAGAGTGCTCTACGACAGAAACTCGTGAGTTCTACTCGGGTAGTGAATGCTATTACTGATACTTGTCGATAAAAAGTGTTTTATGAATTATACCATGTATACAGGGGTTTTAAAGGTTGGGTTGTTTTATCTCTGAGGCGCACTTTTATTGTGCACAACAGGCTAAATGGCAAGGTTACAAGAACCCCGAGGCTCAGAGAAGGTTGGGAGGAAGGGATCCAATGGACAGCTGTTAGGAGAGAGATGGTAACCTACCGTCAAGGCTTGGGTTGGGTTGTTTTACCTCTGAGCGACACTTTTTTGCACACCATGGGCTAAATGGCCAGGTCACATGGACCCCGAAGGCTCAGAGAAGGTTGGGGGAGGGGACCCACTGGAACAGCTGTTGGGAGACAGATGGTAGCCTCCCGTCAAGGCCATCCAGCGTGTTCTTTAACGTGCACAGGGTATGGCTCTCCCGCACACGGGGCCACGGCTTAACGTCCCATCCGACGGACGGCGGCCTTTCCAAGCCCATCGGTGTCCCCTACTGACCGTGGGCAGGGCGGGGAGATTTGCAGAGATACCGTCAAGACCATCTAGCGTGTTCTTTAACGTGCATAGGGTATGGCTCTCCCATACACAGACCCATGGCTTATGGTCCCATTCAATGGGCGGCAACCATTTCCAAGTCGAACAGTGACTTGAAATAAGTCATCTATGTTTCCCATCTAACGCAAAGTATGGGTTTAGCTGAGATATATCTCAACGCTGGCCAAGGTAGGACTCGAACCTCAGAAGAACAGATTACGAGCTTAGCAATACTGTCTCAAGCAGCTGCTTGAACACAAAATCCGATATGTGCCTGCCGTCAGTATAATACGCTATATACACACTTGTGAAGAAAGTGAGACCTCACCAGAAGAACAGTATGCGAAATATTCCTTTTTCTTCCGGTTTCTTACACGCGTTCTTTTGATTAGTAGCCAAGGGAGCTAATCACTCAATCAGTGGAGGGGGAAAAATTATATTAATTTTCCTTTAAAAGATAAGGGCGGGGGTGGCTCAATCGGTAGCGCTCCAGGCTCGTATTCTGAAGTTCTCAGATTCGAGTCCCATATGAATCAGAGTTGAGATTTATCTCCGCAAAACTCCCGCCTTGTCCACGGTCAATATGGGACATCGATGGGTTTGGAAAGGCAGCTGCCCGTCGGATGAGATGTAAAGCCGTGGCTCCGTGTGGGGGAGAGCCGTGCCCTGTGCATGTTAAAGAACATGCTGGATTTATTTAATGGGAATTGGGTTGGGTTGTTTTACCTCTGAGCGGCACTTTTTTCAACACAGTGGGCTAAATGGCCAGGTCACATGGACCCGAAAGGCTCAGAAAAGGTTGGGGGAGGAGACCCACTGGAACAGCTGTTGGGAGACAGATGGTAGCCTCCCATCAAGGCCATCCAGCGTGTTCTTTAACGTCCACAGGTTATGGCTCTCCCGCACACGGGGCCACGGCTTAATGTCCCATCCGACGGACGGCGGCCTTTCCAAGCCCATCGGTGTCCCCTACTGACCGTGGGCAGGGCGGGGAATTTTGCGGAAATAAATCTCAACGCTGATCCAGCTGGGACTCGAACCTGGCAACTACAGATTACGAACCTGGTGCGCTACCGACTGAGCCACCCACGCCCCATTTAATGGGAGGCTACCATCTGTCTCCTAACAGCTGTTCCAGTGGTCACCTCCCCCAAACGTCTCTGAGTCCTCGGGTCTTTGTGACTTGGCCATTTAGCCCATGGTGTGCAAAAAAGTACCGCTCAGAGGTAAAACAACCCAACCCGAACAACCTTTAAAAATTTCAATTTGGCTATTTTTTTTTATATGAGTGATTGCAAATTTGGTTCGATATTTCTTTATTTCTCAATTCTCTGGTTCACAAGTCTCATTAACGGTTTAATTTTACCATCCTATTAAAGAATGGGGTGGGGAAGCACCTACCTGGGTTTAGTGCGGGGAGGGTTCGAGAATTTATTTTCTGGAGAGAGTTCGGGAATTTAGTTTCTGGAAGTGTTTCAGAATTTAGTTCCTGTGGAGGTGTCATGTCCCCCGAATTTTATATTTATTTATTTATTGCTGTATTCTTGTTGTATTTTATTATTCTATATATTTTTATGTGTTCTTGGAAATGTTGGTGCTGGGATGACTCACTGTTGTTGTTTTCGGGTCTGAAGCTTGCTGCTTGTCGAAGGAATCAATGCCAGAAGTTGTTTATGGCCGTATTGACTAGCCTAGGAGCGCTAGTGCAGGGACGAGGCTAGGCGGTAGATTTGAGCCATTAGTCCGTGCGTAGCTGTCAAGTGAAGAGGTCGCTTGGACACGCATCAAAGGGGCGCCGCCTTTCTCAAAGTAACCCTTGAAGTGAGAGTGTGTTTCCAAGAGGGAATCGAGATTCTTGGAGAATCTGTCTTTTTATTTTTGTGGATTCAGAGGAACCACAGTGTAGGCAAAGGTTGGTTATTCTTTCGAATAGGAAGGGGGGGTGGATCAGTAAGTAGAGGGTCAGGAAAATTCCCAGATTCGAGTAGAACTTATAAGGGAATAGCATGACTGTCTTCAGCCACGAAATTTCCAACAATATACACGAACTCAAAATTGTTGAGAAAATTAGTCATCTACTTAGGCAGTAGAATCGGCATTGACTCAGTCGATACCGCCCTAAGTTCGTTATCTGCATCACCAAGGTTCGATATGCTGCATTGATTCGAGAATTAGTTTTCGGGGGTTTTCGGGGATGATTTTAACCCTGTATGCAGAAGAGTTATACCCTGTGCATATTAAAGAACGCACTGGATGGTCTTGACAAGAGGATTCCATCTATTTCCTAACAGCTGTCCATTGAGTCCCCTCCTCCCAACCTCCTCTGAACTCTTGGCGTCCTT
This sequence comes from Ryuthela nishihirai, assembly GCA_038380435.1. NCBI lineage: Eukaryota > Metazoa > Arthropoda > Arachnida > Araneae > Heptathelidae > Ryuthela > Ryuthela nishihirai. The sequence continues at coordinate 36,555,875 of JAWZYU010000006.1, forward strand.
GTGACCTGGCCATTTATCTCATTTTGTCCAAAAAAGTGCCACTCAGAGATAAAACAAGAACTAACAACCTTTGGAGGAAAGTTAAGCTTTCGTTGTTTTGCTCTCCGCACGATACCCCCTTATCCTACCGCACCGTAGAAATAAATTTCAACCACACAAATAATAGCGTATGCAAACTCATTGTTCAAGAGTCACAGTTGAGTTGTTTTACCTCTGAGCGGCACTTTTTTTGCACACAATGTGCTAAATGGCCAGGTCACGGACCCCGAATGCTCAGAGGAAGTTGTGGGAAGGGAACACACTGGACAGTTGTTGGAAGACAGATGGTAGCCTCCCTTCAAGACCATCCAGTGTGTTCTTTAACGTGCACAGGGTATGGTTCTCCCGCACACGGGGCCACGGCTTAACCCCCCATCCGACGGACGGTGGCCATTCCAAACCCATCGGTATCCCCTACTGACCGTGGGCAGGGAATTTTGCGGAGATAAATTTCAACGTTGACCCAGCTGGGACTGGAACCTGGGAACTACAGATTACGAGCCTGGCGCACTACCAACTGAGCAACCCCCGCCCCACAAGAGTCACAAACTAAGATGGGCGATTGATGCACTCGAATGGAATCGAGGAGACAGTATAGTGTAACGTGACGTCATAAGAGTGGTCTGACAATATCCATAAATATCTCACATCGGCAAGTAAAATTTGTAATGTGCTTGGAAGTCCTCACTAAACTGCGATCATGTCACTGCGAAGTTAACGTTAGAAGGATCATCAAGTGACGAAAAAAAAGTTTGATGGAGGGAAAAACGTTCCACTTCACAAAGTTCGGTTATTCTTTAGAGAAGTGGGTGGACGTGACTGCCAGAACAATTGAATACACGTAGTAGTAATGGTATGGGAGAAGTTGGGAAACTTGTGGAAAACTAAGTATACAAACTTAAGGGTGAATGCAGGATGACTTGGACAATTTTACTTGTGAGTATCACTCTTTTTTCGCACAATGGATTAAACGGCGTGTCTCTGAGCCCTCGGGGTCTTTGTACCCCGAGGGCTCAGAGAAGGTTTAGGGAAAAAGACAGCTGTTATTTGACATTGAACAGCTGTTAGGAGAGAGATGGTAGTTTCCTGTCATGGTCATCTAGCTTATTCTTTAAACGTGCATTGGGTATGGCTCTTCCGCATAGGTGGCCACGGCTTAACGTCCCATGCGACAGACAGCTGACTTTGCAAGCCAGTCTTGAGGGCTCAGAGAAGATTGGGGAAGGAAACACACTGAACACTCTTCGGAGACAAATGAGAGCCTTTCGTCTCGCAAACTGTGTGCCGCGAGAGATTTTCAAATTGACACTAGATATTCCAAAGATTTCATTTTGACTTGACTTGTGTTATCGACGTGCTTTAATAAAAATCTTTCAGATTTTATCAACTGGGATCTTGTAAGTATTTATCAAGCTTTTTCCAATTTTTGGTATTAATTTTTGATTATTTCAAGCCATAGAATGGACAAATATTTAAAACAAACACCGAGTTATGATTAATTATATTTATTATTATATTTATTTTAAATAAAATGCATTTAACGAAACTTCAATTTTCCTCTTTTTACGTAACTATCAAAAATTCTTTTTTAGGTGTGCCGCGGAAAAAAAAATTTAGATTAAGTGTGCCGCAGAAAAAAAATTAGATTCATGGGCCGCAGAGTAAAAAGGTTTGCGAGACACTGGTCTAAGCCATCCAGCATGCTCTTTAATGTGCTGGATGGTATGATATTCCTGCACACGAAACCAAGGTTTAACCGTTTAACGTTTCATCCGACGGACGACGGCCTTTCCAAGCCCATTTGTGTTCTACAATACTGTTAAGACAGCCAGTGCCGTCTTAACAGTATTGTAGGCCCCTGAGCAAATCAATGCACTGGGGCCCCTACCGAGTAATTTATACATTCTGTCAAGAGATCTCTCATGAACAATATGAGCCCCTAGAATCGTGGGGCCCAGGGTGCCCATACCTTAAGATGGCCCTGCAGATAGCTACTTTAGGTGAGTTGATTCATAGTAAAACATCGTTTGAATTTTCTTGGATCAGATTACAAGTTTAGCAATTTGAGTGCAACAAAATCTGGAGAATTATCATAGATGAAAAAAGGAAAAAAAATGCAGATAAAAGTAGGATAAAACGGGCAGTATCACGCCGCAAATTTTTCTATTTTTACTGCATCGGGTTTGGTGAAGAAATTGTTTTTAAATGTCTAAAGATAAATGGATCTGCTGAAAATGTAAGAAAACAGCTGGAGAAAAAACGAATAATATAAGGAGGAAGAGGTATGTGAAAAAGGAGTTAAATGTGTAGCAGATTCTAATGACATAACTTGTAAAACACTGGAGGGGCATGAGAATATAATAAATAATAGTTTAGACCATCGTATACAATTCTTGGTCAAATGGATAATAAATTAGTAAATTTATTACAGGTGAAAACATTAAACAAAAGTGTTTGAAATTGTCAAGTAAATATGATCACTTTCTTGCTAAAATAACTGAATCAGAAATGAGAAATACAACCATAGGACAAGTGGTGTAGAAAAACCGTAGATTACTGAAACTTTAAAGAAGAAAAAATAGAGGATAGTGGTTTTAGCGAATGATAATCTAGCGTAGTACAGTAGAAATGAAAAGGCAGAAATTTGAAGAACTGAGAAAGGAAAAGGTGAAGCTGAAGAAGATCATCCGAAGGTAATGGAGAAGTAGATGCAGAACTAAATCTGAAATGGTTTTGAAGGGAGAACATTGATGTGCTACACAGAGAGTGACCCAAAAAACACAGACTATGAACATTCTGGTGCAATTCCAGAAGAAAATAGGACAAATAGATAGACGAAGGATACGTATGAGAATTCAAGAACAGAAAGAACAGGTGAATAGATAAGTTAAAGCTACCTGTGACAATTCAAGGACGAATGGATAGATAGATGAAAGATAGATATGAGAATTCAAGAACAGAAGTAAAAGTAGATATACACCGAAGAGCCAAAACATTATGACCACCTGCCTAATATGATGTTGGTCCTCCAGGTGCCGCTGAAATTTTACCTGGCGAGGCATAGACGCTACAAGATTTCTAAAGATGTCTTGTGGTATCTGGTACCAAACGTTGCCAGCAGATCCTTTAACTCTTGAAAGTTACTTGGTTGAGCCGCCGCAGATCGGATATGTTGTTCCAACACAAACCACAGATGCTCGATTAGATTGATGTCTGAGAAATTTGGAGGCCAGGGTGATATCTGGAAGTCTTCCTCACGTTCCGCGAACTATTCTCGAACAATCCAGACAGTGTGGCATGGCGCATTATCCTGCTGAAAGAAGGCACTACTAGAGGGATGTACCATTGCCATGAAAAGATGTACCTGGTCTGCAATGATGTTTAGGTATGTGGTAGACGTCATAGTTCACTACACGTGAATGACTGAACTCAGGATTTCCCAGCAGAACATGGCACAAAGCATTACACTTCCTCCACCGGCTTGTTTTCGTACCACAGTGCATCCTGGTGTCAACACATCCCCAGGTAAACAACGCAGACGTACCCGGCCGTCCACATGGTGCAACAGGAAACGAGATTCATCGGACCAGATGACCTTCTTCCAATTATTCAAGGTCCAGTTTTGATGCTCGCTTTCCCCACTGTAGACGCTTTCAATAGTGAACCAAGGTTAACATGGGCACCAGGTGCAGCCTGCGGCTACGCAGCTCCTTTTTCAGCAGGGTTCTATGTACTGTGTGTTGTGACACATTACTCCCATTACCAGCATTCAAATTACAGGAGAGTTGCGCCATAGTATCACTTCTGTTGGCTCGTATGATACGGGATAGCCTTCGCTCATCTCTAGCATCGATGAGCCGTGGTCGGCCCATACCTTGCCGCGATTCGTGGTTTTTCCCTCCTCGGACCACTTTTTGGAGGTCCGAGGAGTTGGTGGCTGACCGTGAGCATCCCACAAGTAGTGCCGTCTCGGAAATGCTCTTATCCAGTTGTCTGGCCATTACAATTTGATCTTTGTCAAACTGACTAAAGTCCGCTGCCTTTCCCATCTGAAGAACAAGAATAACATTGATTAACAGAGCTCAGTATCAAGTGTTATTTATACCGTTTCATGACCTTCACACGCGCCGGTGGGTTGTTTTACCTCTGAGCGGCACTTTTTTTGCACACCATGGGCTAAATGGCCAGGTCACATGGACCCCGAAGGCTCAGAGAAGGTTGGGGGAGGGCACCCATTGCAACAGCTGTTGGGAGACAGATGGTAGCCTCCCGTCAAGGCCATGCAGCGTGTTCTTTAACGTGCACCAGGGTATGTCTCTCCCGCACACGGGGCCACGGCTTAACGTCCCATCCGACGGACGGCGGCCTTTCCAAGCCCATCGGTGTCCCCTACTGACCGTGGACAGGGCGGGGAATTTTGCGGAGATAAAGCTCCGCTGACCCAGCTGGGACTCGAACCTGGGAACTACAGATTACGAGCCTGGCGCGCTACCGACTGAGCCACCCCCGCCCCCACACGCGCCGTCGTTTACCTGCAGTTTCTTCGATCTACATAAAGATGTGCTGTTCGTAATGTTTTGACTCTCGGTCAAACGTTACAAAACAAACGTTTCGGAACAAACTCTCGGTCTCGGTTTTCGTCGGTGTATAAACGAAAGATACGTGTGATAATTCAAGAACAGGAGGAAGAAGTGGACAGATAGATGAAAACTACATGTCACATGAAATCCTCGGAATCTCCGACTGTGTTGAATGCTGTAGTTATGGAAACAATTTCCATGGGTTGTTTTACCTCTGAGCGGCACTTTTTTGCACACCATGGGCTAAATGGCCAGGTCACATGGACCCCGAAGGCTCAGAGAAGGTTGGGGCAGGGGACCCACTGGAACAGCTGTTGGGAGACAGATGGTAGCCTCCCGTCAAGGCCATCCAGCGTGTTCTTTAACGTGCACAGGGTATGGCTCTCCCACACACGGGGCCACGGCTTAACGTCCCATCCGACGGACGGCGGCCTTTCCAAGCCCATCGGTGTCCCCTACTGACCGTGGGTAGGGGCGGGGAATTTTGCGGAGATAAATCTCAACGCTGACCCAGCCGGGACTCGAACCTGGGAACTACAGATTACGAGTCTGGCGCGCTACCGACTGAGCCACCCCCGCCCCAATAATTTCCATTTCTATTGTCTCAATCTACAGGAGTCAAACTTCCGAAAAATGTCACAGGATCGCAAAAAGAAACTGAAATGTAAATCGTGTAACAATGGAAAGGGAAATGTTGAGACCACAACACAGGAAAGAGCTGGAAATGACGAGGGAGGTGACTTGAGAAACAATGCTGATGCAAAGAAGTTTTTCGAGGATTTGGTGAAGGAACAGTTCCGCATTTTTAGAGCTGAAATTATGGCAACGGATGAAAATTTTCGCAAGGAGATTATGCAAGAAATTGAGGAATTTATTAAAAGTGTTTCGTTTTGTTCCAATAATCTGGATGAACACATAAAAATGCTCAAGGAAATTATTAAGCAAATTTCTGAAGTACAGTGTCAGATCAAAAAATTGGAGAGTCTACTTCAGTATTGGAAGGAGAGGTTTTTGAATTGAAATGGAAGTTAAATGAAATGTAGCAACATAGCAGAAGCAGGAACATAGAATTGGTTGGTTTTCCTGAGAGAAGGCAGGAAAATGTTATGGAAATTGTCGAAAAATTTGCTCAGAAACTGAAAATTGAGACAAAACATCTGGATGTGGAGGCTGCTCATAGGGTGACAGTTTCAAATAAAAATAAGATAAAACCTATCATCGTACAATTTGTATCAAGGAAGACTAAATGTTATGACCCCCCTTGTGTAGTTTTAGGGCGGTACAACTTTTAGGCCGTGATGCGTTCTTTGCTGCAAAAATCAAGGCAAATTCCTGGACCCACAATCAAGTTTAACAGACATTTGCAATAATGAGAACTGAGATAATTTTTCAGTTAACAATAAAATACACATTTATTAACAAAATTACCTTCAAACATTCTACACATATGTGGTTCCCACTTTTGGGACAGATTCAACAATGCCTCTTAGCATGGCCCTTTTCAATTAAGGGAACTTTGCAAGTTTATTACTCAACAGTCATTAATCAACAGTTCTCGATGCAGAGCTACTTGCTCGTGACTCTAACAGTCCTTAACAGTTAAGACGGTTCCACTATAGACACCTTGACGGCCGTTCACAGAAATACATTCGAGTGAAAAAAGAAAAGTGGAGCCAGATTTCATTACAGTACCCTCTTACCTCGGCAAGTCAGGAGTCCCTCGGCAAGGCAATCACTGGGCCGCTGCGCTCCAAGTTGCTGGGATCCTGGGCTGCTTAGCGCTTCCCCCGCACAAACACTGTTCACACTTCGTGCACACTTCGGGATTCTGCTAACTGGAGAGGACCAATGTTACCGACAACACAGCCTGGACGAGAAGAAAAGACTGTCTTTTCCCAAATACTTTCTTGTCTTTTTCCGCTGGCCCTCCTTCTGGAGGTCACCTACGCTCATGCATGGCTGTACGGGATTGGCCAGAGTAGCCGAGGTGCAAATCTCAGCTCCCCTCCGGCCAACGTTGTTTACCAGGCATGTCACGTAGTTCCTCTGCCATCAGGGGTTCCAGGCTCAATCTGGAAAGTTCGGGGCCTGCGGCCGAGTTTTCTTCGTTGAACTGGACACAAAAATGGAAGCAGTCGAAAACGTCACTATTAAAATGGAGCCTAATCTAATGTCGTCCCGAAGCCTATGAAGTCTTGGCCACGTAATAAAATTACGTGGGCATGACACTAAAGATCTTTGGATTAGGGCCTGGAAACAAAAAAAAAAACTAACCGCGAAAGAAATTGATGATCGATGTGAAGATGGAAGAATTTATATTAATGATCACTTGACACAAGAAAACAAACAGCTATTATTTAAGGCAAAGGAAAAACAGCGCGAGTTGGACTACAAGTACGTTTGGGTCAGAGACTCTAAGATCTTTATGCGAAAAGAAGAAGGTTCGGGTTCGGTTAGGATCATGAACTTTCAGGACCTGGATAAACTGAGATAGTTAATTTTCTATGAGTGAAATATTTAATTATTGGGAAATGCATGTGAAATGGCTGCTTTTTTGTCGTATGACATGCAGAATGATGTTACTGTTTCTGATTTTGGTTCGGATGATGTTCGGAGTATTACAGATGACGATGAAATTAAAGAATTGTATATGGTAAATGATTATTATTCCAATGTTATTGGAATTGATAAAAAATGTTTATGATAAAAATTATTTTTGTTGGGGCTGTGGAATAAATATTATACAGGGAAATATAAGAAGTCTAAGAAAAAAATTTGATCATTTTGTGGTATTCTTAAATTTAATTGAATTAAAACCAGAAATTATAGTACAGTCGCTCAAAAAAGTATCCGAACACTATGGTTGATTACAGAATTCAGAAAAAATATCTGACAACGATTTTTTTAGAAATTAGTGATCTGGCAACCTTCGTGTCACGTCACACGAAGGTTGCCAGATATATATAGAAATATAGAAATTAGTGATCTGGCAACCTTCGTGTCACGTGACACGAAGGTTGCCAGATCACTAATTTCTAAAAAAATCGTTGTCAGATATTTTTTCTGAATTCTGTAATCAACCATAGAGTTCGGATACTTTTTTGAGCGACTGTACTTACTGAGATTTAGGTAAGAGAAGAGGAAATAGCCTTATATAAAATAGATGAATATAAAGAATACTGTAAATGTAGGGAGAAAAAAAGGTCAGGAGGAGTAATTGTTTACATTAAAGAAGGATGGGAAGTGAACCAGATTTTTTCTGATTTTAAAACTGCTGACTTAGTGGCATTGCATATGAAAGCATTCAATTGCGAACTTGGCCTTGTTGCAATCTATAGAGCGCATGAATTCAGTAAATTAGAATTTATTGATGAATTCGCAACATGGCTGAACTGTGTTAAACGAAATAGTATGATAATGACAGGAGATTTTAATTTGGATTTATTATCTGATTATCCACACAAAATAATTTTTTTACAAATGATAAATTCAAATGGTTTCTATTCCTGTCATGCTTCTGTTACTAGGGTAAGTAGTAAAACCTGCCTAGATCATCTTTACATTAGAAATTTTAGATTAGATACTGTAACTACATACATTGTTAAAATTGACATCTCAGATCATTTTTTTGTTGGAAGTAATATAAAGTGTGGTTTTTATAGAGATGGTTCTATAGAAAAGCTTTCTACAAATTTTACTAAGATTCAATATACTAAATTGAAAAAGTTATTGTCAAAAAAATCACAGGATCATGTCGAGAGACAGGTAAATGTGAATCTAGCATTTGATGCATTTCTAAGGGAATTAACTCTATTAATCAAAGATGCGCAGATTAAGTACTCTAAAAAGAAAATTAAAAAACTCAAACCATGGATAACAGAAGCTATTGATAATTCAATCAATTTTAAAAGAAATTTATATAAAAGATCTAAATCCAAAACCTTGGATGAAAATGACTACTATAGAAGATATAAAAATGTGTTAACTAATGTTATTAGGGAAGCTTAAAATTATTATTATAAAAATATTTTTATAAAAAATTGAAATAATGCTAGAAAAAATTTGTGAAAAATTTGAAAAAATTTGTGAAACTATCAATGAAATATGTGACGGAAGAAATGTAAAAGGCAATTCTCCTCAAATTATCACCGATAGAAATCATTTACTTCGGTTTGATGAAAAGCCGCAGGAATTTGTTAATAAATTTAACAACAATTTTACTGGGGTAATTTCTTCATTATGTAAACAAAATCTACATAATGAAACCAAAATAGAAGAAATAATAAGTTATTTAAAATGTAAAATGCCTAATTCTATTTTTCCCCTTATATACCAGAAAAAGAAATATTTGATACTATCAGGGAACTAAAGGAGGGAAAAATCACCTAGTTTGGACGAAATTACAGTTACCACTATTAAAAATATTTTTCAGGAAATTAGAACTACATTTTGTAAACTTGTAAACTTTTCTTTCATTAAAGGTGTGTTCCCTAAAATTTTAAAAACTGCCTTAATTATTCCAGTGTTTAAAAATGGTGATACTAAGGCAATTGAAAATTACAGACCGATTTCGCTTCTATCAAGATTATTGAAAAAATTGTTTAAAAAAATTGTTAACTTTTGGGATAAATTTATTTGCCCCAAACCAATTTGGATTTCGAAAAGGTTTGAATACTCAAACTACGATTTTAGAAATGACTACGCAAATTTACAGAAATTTAAATCAAAATGTTAAAGCAGTTGTTATTTTTTTGGATTTGAAGAAGTTTTTGATTCAGTGAATCATGATATATTATTAGAAAAGTTAAAAACTAGTGGTGTTAGGGGAAATTTGCTTTCATGGATTAAGAGCTATTTAATGAATAGGAAGCAAAAAGTAAAAATTGAAAAATATATTAGTGAAGAAACAAATGTACAAGTTGGTGTCCCTCAGGGTTCTGTTTTGGGACCTTTATTTTTTTTACTTTATATAAATGACTTCTGCACATTGGATTTGAATGGTAAAATAATTTCATTTGCAGATGATGCTGCACTAATATATTCTGGAGAGGAAAAGCATATTTTAGAGAATATAAATAGCGACTGGATAGAAATAAGAACGTGGCTAAAATTTAATAAACTCTTTTTAAATGCAAAGAAGATGAAATATGTTTTTATTAAACCAAGAGAAAATGAGATTGATTTCTTTTTGTGACAGGATCATTTTCCACTCTGAAGTTTGAGCTGGAAAAAATTGCAATTTTGACAAAATTGAGGGGGTTGAATGCTATAAATATTTGGGTACTTTTATGGACAAAAAGATGTCCTGGAAAATGCAAATATCTGATGTTGTTAAAAAGATCAACTGCGTTATACCTAAAATTTATTATATCCGGAAATTCGTAAATTTATCTTTATTGGAAATTATTTACTTTTCTTGGATTAAATCTTATTTGCTTTATGGTTTATTATCGTGGGGTGGAGTCTATTTGACAACAATCAAACCGTTACACTATGTGCAGAATCACATAATTAGATGCATGATGAAACTAAGAAAATTTGAAAGCTTTGCAAATGTATACAGTGAATTAGGTATTTTACAAATAAGGAAATTATATGTATTTCAGGTACTAAAATACATAAGAATGAATTTTAATGTTCAAACTTTACGGACATTTGAAAAGAATATTGGACTGTTAAAAAACCTTTTCTTACTTGATTTAAAAGCGAACAAAACTATTGTTGAAAAATATTATGTTTATTTGGCGCCAAAGTTTTTTAACTGCTTACCAGAGTACATCAAAGGAATAAGAAATGATAACTTTTTCTATAAGGAATTAAGAAAATGGATTTTGAATGAGGTAAATATTGAGACTATTTTTTAGAAATAAAAAAGATTTAAATGCAATAAAATTTCATTTGATGCTGAGTTGCCCTTAAGGTGCTCAATTGAACCATTTACTAACGCACAGTTCAATATAGATTTTTTTTTTTCTGGTTTCTACCCAGTAAAGTTTTTTCATTTTTTTTTTAATTTCATTTATTCTTAATGATAATTTTCAAACTTATAAATTGGTTAAATATTTACGTACATCTTTTGATCAAGCTAGCAAATTGTGAGGAAATGTGAAACTGAAGCATATTGCCTTTTCATTTTATTGCAACATAACTGTTAAATTTCTTCCACAAGCGAGTTTTTACTCTCGTGGAAGCCTCAACATTTTTTCTCAGACTTTTATTGAAAAATGTAGGTAAAATTATAAAACACTAATGAAATATAATATTTTCCATATATATGGTATGAATAAATATATGATTTTTATTGGACAAACTATGTATAAAGAAGAATATATATTAGAAAATGTAATACTTTAAAATTGTGTATGTGAGATATACAACGTTATATATATTTCATTATAACTTCAGTTCTAAGGTAAAAAACACGTAAATGTAAAGTACTGCATATTCTGAAAATAAATTATCTATCTATCTATCTATCTATATGACAATTCAAGGCCAAATGGATAGATAGACGAAAGATAGATATGATAATTCAAGAACAGAAGGAACAAGTGTATAGATAGATGAAAGATAGGTACAAGAATTTCAGAACAAACTTCCTGGTGCGCTACCCATTGAGCTACCTCTGCCTCAGGAGACATAGTCTACCGTCAAGGCTATCCATCGTTTTCTTTTACATGCACAGGGTATGTCTCTCTCGCACAAGGGGCCGCAGCTTAACGTCCCATCCAACGCACAGCGTCCTTCCTAAATCGATCGATGCCCCTTATTCATGGTAAGGGAGGGAAAATTTTGCCGAGATAAATCTCAATGCTGGCCAAGGTGGAACTCGAATCTGGGAAAACTTGACCTTTCTAAAGCCTACCGTCAAATACCAACCATAGTATCACAAGTTGGGAACTACTGTACTAAATAAGACAGTTCCGTTAAAACCCAAAAAAAATACAGCAATATTTACGACTTACACACCTTTTTCCCTATTAATTGAGCATTTTCGTCGACTCTGATGCATAATGCAACAAAACAATGAAATATGGTGGTTGGGTTGTTTTACCTCTGAGCGGCACTTTTTTGCACACCTTGGGCTAAATGGCCAGGTCACATGATGGACCCCGAAGGTACAGAGTAGGTTGGGTGAGGGTTGTTGAGAGACAGCTGTTGAGAGACAGATGGTAACCTCCCGTCAAAGCCATCCAGCGTGTTCTTTAACGTGCACAGGATATGGCTCTCTACCGCACACAGTGCCACGGCTTAACGTCCCATCCGACGGACGGCGGTCTTTCCAAGCCCATCGGTGTCCCCTACTGACCGTGGACAGGGCGGGGAATTAAATATGGAGGTGGATAACTATTTATTTTCCCGTAGCTGGTGCCAGCAATAGAATGACAAACACCTATTATCCCAAATACATAGTTTATTCACTGTTTTACGTTTCCCAAAATAGTTCGCTTAGCTGAATTTATGTTCAGTATCCAAACTCGATTTCCTATAAAAGATTAATTGTTTCTCTCGACATAAATGATTTGTATTAATGCTACGTTGATATTGAATTTCTACCTCTTCCCACATATTTCTGCCCACATTTTAGCTAGCCAATAAAAATCTTCTTTGTGTACCTAGCTCCAACCACCTGTTGACCAACAGAGGGCGCTTACTCCGTCAGAAAATCCTCCAGTGATGCGCAAGGCTCCCCACACTGCAGCTTCTGCCCGTCACTCGGAAACACACGTGAGCCTGCTCTCGTGTCCTGTGCGGTGTGTGCTGGCAACTTGCCCACATTTGTTGCAGTTTATCTTCACAGCCGTGGAATTGGTGATACTCATAATTAGTGACATTGAATTAGAAGGTGAGTAATACTTTGTTGACACTTTTTTTCTTGTAGTTTATGGATGAATGCAAATATATAACTTTCCTTATAAACGTTTTCTGTAAAAGTATTTTTATAGTATTGATGAGGATTTATATTACAGATACCCATATGTGGTATATTTCATATAAATTACATGAATAAAGTATCTTTCTAATTTTGATGTAGTCTTGCTCAGTCGTGCATTCAGCGGGATGGGGGAGTGTAGGGGTCTAAAGTGCACCCTTAAATCTTTGAAACCTTGAAATTAAAAATGATAAAACTATTCACAGGCGCGTTTCAAAAGTTTGGGAAAGCACCGTATTAACAGAAATTAAGTAAACAGATAAGAAAGAAGTAGTTTGTCAAGATTTTGAAAATGGGGGTGAACAAAATTTTTTTTAATTTGCAAACAAAAAGAATATACATGAAATAAGACGCTAATAAACATCCAATGAAATTTCATATTTCTACTGGACCAGCACAGATAGCAATATTTTTAACAAGGCAAACTACCTTTTTGCAGTAAAAAAATGAAAGGTTTCTTCTACATAAACTGCTTCGAATGTATATATTCCAAAAAACATCCCCAGCCGCTGCCAACATAAATATTTTCTCCATGCTACACTATGTAGCGTGTTAAGGTTTTTATCAAGGCTATTGAAATATATATATATATTCAGCAGCTCCCCTCCATAAAAATATTGTAAGTTCAACACACACCCCACCTAAAAATATTGTAGGTTAAGCATTCCCTGAAATTCTAGATTCGGCACACCTTCTGAGAAATTCCTGGATACACGCCTGGATTTACTGATTCTAGTCGGTTTACCACGCCCATCATACCTAATTTATACATCAGATACTTTAATATGAAGAAAATTCGCAGGATGAATACGTACGTTACTTCATAAAAGGTGTTGCAATTATAGCGGTTAATGAAAATACCTTACACTTTATTCGAAGATAATGTCTTACGTTACATCTCGTTAGCAATACGGAGTAATAAATTATAATAAATTTAATTTTAAATTAAAATGCAAAACTGTTTTATTAAACACGACTAAATATATTTTGAGAAACATCAAGTGGAATGAGTACCTCGAGTACTTAATTGGTGAACTAAATACTACGTATATTCGAGGGATAAATACATATAGGGATAAACGAGTCATCGTTAGGATAGATATGGCCAAACTGCAGGCCCGTGTGATTTCATATTTCTTTAAAACAAATCAATATTAAAGCGGACACTGAACGCGTGATAAAAGCGTGATTGCTTACTTACGAAAAATTACTTCCTGTATGTATTAGAACATTTATTTCAAAGCAGGAAAACAGTAGAAAGTTGTAAATAATTTGTAAAGAAAGATTTTTCTTTTGGGGTGTTCGCAGAAGCGATAAAAGAATTGTTGATTTATGATGGTAAAGAGGTTTTATTTGGTTAGCAAAAATAACTGCATTTACATCAGTGTTGAGAGCATCCTTTATTTCGTTTCTGACGTACAGTCGCTCGAAAAAGTATCCGAACGCTATGGTTGATTACAGAATTCAGAAAAAATATCTGGCAACGATTTTTTTTGGAAATTAGTGATCCGACAACCTTCGTGTCACGTGTCACGAGGGTTGCCAGATCACTAATTTCCAAAATAATCGTTGCCAGATATTTTTTCTGAATTCTGTAATCAACCATAGCGTTCGGATACTTTTTTGAGCGACTGTAGGTGGTCATATTATTTTGATACTAGATCGTGTGGGCTCACTCACGGAAATATTGAGCGTGCGCAGTTACCGTTCACAGCAAACTGTGCAGTAACTGCACAACAGCAAACTGTGCAGTAACTGCACACGTTCCAGTGTGCAGTTACTGAAATAATAATTATAATAATTAAATAATAATTATAAATTTTTAATTATTCTTATTTCATGTATATTCTTTTTGTTTGCAAATTAAAAAAAATTTTGTTCACCCCCATTTTCAAACATCTTGACAAACTACTTCTTTCTTATCTGTTTACTTAATTTCTGTTAATACGGCGTTTTCCCAAACTTTTGAACCGCACCAGCACACTGTGCAGTAACTGCACAACAGCAAACTGTGCAGTAACTGCACACGTTCCAGTTTGCTGTGAACGGTAACTGGAGCGTGTACAGTTGCTGTACACTCTCCAGATATTTTTCCTGAATTCTGTAATCACGTGACACGAAGGTTGCCAGATCACTAATTTCCAAAATAATCGTTGCCAGATATTTTTTCTGAATTCTGTAATCAACCATAGCGTTCGGATACTTTTTGAGCGACTGTATAACCAGTGGTAACCAGTAAACGTTCCACTTCTGATTTGTGATTCGGTTTTCAAATGTTATTGGTTTATCAGTTAGTTTAGTTATTCTGATCATGAGGATCATTTAGACGTACAGTCGCTCGATGAGAAACATATTGGTGTTTAGTGTGACGACTGCTGAATTTGTTTTCAATTCATGTACACTTAGTTATTAAATAAGTTCATTTACTGTCTGTTTATTTATTGCGAATTCGTCCTCGGTTGTCAACTATTCAAATATAAGTAAAAAACTGTAACGTTATATTACGAGAATAAGTTATTGAAAAAACGGAAGACTGTCATTCTTAAGCTTGAAAACAATTACATTTATGATATTGATTTAGTGTTTGACAAAACTGTTTAGTGGATTTGGTCAAACAGATATTGGCGGCGGGGATGGCTCAGTCGGTAGCGCGCCAGGCTCGTAATCTGTAGTTCCCAGGTTCGAGTCCCAGCTGGGTCAGCGTTGAGATTTATCTCCGCAAAAATTCCCCGCCCTGCCCATGGTCAGTAGGGGACACCGATGGGCTTGGAAAGGCCGCCGTCCATCGGATGGGACGTTAAGCCGTGGCCCCGTGTGCGGGAGAGCCATACCCTGTGCACGTTAAAGAACACGCTGGATGGCCTTGACGGGAGGCTACCATCTGTCTCCCAACAGCTGTTCCAGTGGGTCCCCTCCCCCAACCTTCTCTGAGCCTTCGGGGTCCATGTGACCTGGCCATTTAGCCCATGGTGTGCAAAAAAGTGCCGCTCAGAGGTAAAACAACCCAACCCAAACAGATATTGAATTAACTTATTTAATGCTAAAGTATAATCTATAAGAAATAATTTAAACCTATCTGATTTGCAAAATGAATTATCAAACTACATTCATGTAAAATTACTAATTGATTAACCCGTGTCACAAATACAAAAACAGAAACATTTATTATGCGATATGCAACCGGATTTGTTACAAGTCAGTACATCTTATTTCAGGTACAGTATACTATTAAATAGCAACAAAAGTTTAGTTCAATTATTTCTACACATTCTTGCATTAATAACGCTTTAGCTTGAGTGTTGGGTTGTTTTACCTCTGAGCGGCACTTTTTTGCACACTATGGGCTAAATGGCCAGGTCACATGGACCCCGAAGGCTCAAAGAAGTTGAAGGAGGGGACCCACTGGAACAGCTGTTGGGAGACAGATTGTAGCGTCCCGTCAAAGCCATCCAGTTGTTCTTTATCGTGCACAGGGTATGCTCTCTCCCGCACACGGTACCATGGCTTAACGTCCCATCCGACGGGCGGCGGCCTTTCCAAAGCCATCGGTGTCCCCTACTGACCTTGGGCAGGGCGGGGAATTTTGCGGAGATAAATCTCAACGCTGAACCCAACTGGGACTCGAACCTGGGAACTACAGAATACGAGCCTGACGCGCTACCGACTGAGCCACCCTCTAGCTTGAGTGGCTTCCTTATTTAACATCTATATTTATTGAGCGATATTGGATTAGTTGCCTTTCTGGTCACAGATGGCGCCATGCACGACAAGGTCAGTGAGGTTTAAAAGTCACAAATGAGTGGATAAATAGCACAGCTGGTAAGAGCTTAACGGATAGAGCATGTGATTGGGAGTGTGGGTTCGGATCCTACTCATCGGCGATTATTTTTTCCGCAAAATTATGTCTTGAATTATACGTCAACAGGTAATCTATGAATTTATTTTTCGTTGATTCTTACCACTAACTTGGAATCTGTTAACATAAATTCCACCTTCGAACAAATCATCAACAAATTAGACTACCGTTATTCGCAAACTTTTTATCCAGCGTAATATCCCTACGTTCTGAGCTTTATAGAAGTTCCGTACCGAATTCTTCTTTTTCAAACTCAACTATTTTTGTTTTATCACATACCATGACATATTCTTAACAACACGTGGAATACCACGTGGTACATAGTACCCGTTATGATGAACAATTGTTCCACGTTCGCATGTAGTTTCAATATTAATAACTAATTTTGTAAATAAATGAGTTTTGTTGAAAATTATGCGGAAAATATAAAAGAAATTGCGTGAATTACATATGATATTTCTTTTATAAATAAATGTGTTTTAATAAACATTTTTTTCTAATTCCTAAGGAATAATATTTTAATTTGAATTTGGCGCTTAAAAAAATTCGCATGCGTGCATTAGGGATTAAGTGAAAAAAAAAACTGATAATATTGGACGATGAATTTTTGCGGAAGTAAAATAAGTCTTTCACTTAATGATGAAATATAGTTAGTGATTGTTGTTTTTTACAATTAGAATAAGCTGTATCGTAGATTCGTATAAAATGGAATATACGGCACACATAAACACACACACAAAAAAAGAAACCAGGGATTAGGGAAGTGACGGCAAATATATTTTGGATGGAAGATGAAGAGATCATTGAAAGCTATGAAGTTTTCAGGAGTGCCAAAAAATATGGAAATATGTATAATGATTTCAGGTGTATCAAAACATGACCGGAATCTGTTAAACGATTTTAAGTGAGCCAAAAGACGATAAAAATCTCTAAAATGATTTCTGGACGACCGAAATCTGTTGAACGATTTCAGCAGTACCAAAAGATGACCGAAATCTGTTAAATAATTTCAGGAGTGCCAAAAGACATGGAAATCTATACTATAGTTTCAGGGTTTCAAAAGACGACCGATATCTGTTAAATGATTTCAGGCATGCCAGAAGAAGATGAAAATCTCTACAATGATTCCAGGAGTGCTTAAAGACGACCGAAATCTGTTAAACGATTTCAGCCGTGCCGAAAGATGACCGAAATCTGTTAAATAATTTCAGCCGTGCCAAAAGACGATGGAAATCTGTAAAATGATTTCAGGCATTCCAAAAGATACCGAAATCCGTTAAATGATTTCAGGCTTGCCAGAAGACGAAGGAAATGTGTACAATGATTTCAGGAGTGCCAAAAGATGATGGAAATCTGTTACATGATTTTCAGGCATGCTATACTAACATGACGTAAAATTCTGTAGACAAAATAAAAACCAAATATTAATAAACAAAGTTTTATTATGTTATCTGTAGTTATCAACCATCTTTGAGTAGCATCATACCTTGGGAGCGATTGCGTTGGTGTGGTCATGTTGCCCTTAGGCAGAAGTGTATAGATTAGCGAATAAAGTTTTGAATAGTATATGTAAAGTAGGGATTCCAAGATCGCTGCGTCGCTTCCAAAGTCCAGGTGTGTAGCGAAAATTTAGATGAAAAAAAATAATTGACTTTTTACCTCAGGTGTGTCGCGGTAATATATTATTTCAGAAGTGAGTCTGTCGCTAAAAGGTTGAAAATCTGATCTAAAGGCTTCAAAAATACAGGAAGGCCTAGGATGGGGTGGGCAGAAAATGTCAAACAGGACCTCGTTAGAATTGACCTACAGTGATCAGGTGCAACAGCTGTAGCTCAGGACAGACGTGCAGGGAGAATTAAATTGCACATTGTGCAATTTAGAATTTTGAACAAAAATTGTGAAATCTTTCGAAAGAGAATTTTGAGTATGCTAGTAAAAGTAATTGAGGGGAAAATTATTAAACTAATGTGGTTAGATCTCCGTAAGCCATGGCTGCGTGAGAATTTTGTAGGTATGTAAGTACAGAGAGATGGGGAGGTTATCCAGGAAGAGGTAGCTCCCCCTCTCCCCTCTTTTTTTTTTTAGAATGCTGGTAAAGGTCATTGAGGGGAAAAATGATTAAATTCATGATTTTTTCAAAACTTTTTTTAAAGAACTCTAAATCGTATGGAGAAATGCTACACGATAATGGAAACCCTGCCTCTTACCCTCCCTTTTATTTCTTTCGTCTAAAGGTTTTGTAAGATTTGGCACTGTCGCTGAATAGTTCCACAGAACTTGACAATGTCCTGAGGGGTTCCTTAGGACTTCACAATACAGTTCAAGGGGTTTCATAGGGCTTAAATATCATTGAGGGGTCCTACGGTAACCCTCATTTCCATATGACTTGACAATATGGATATATAAATGACGATTCCATATGACTTGACAATGTGGTTGAGGGGTTCCGCAGGACTTGACAATGGATTGGGTTGTTTTACCACTGAGCGGCACTTTTTTGCACACCATGGGCTAAATGGCCAGGTCACATGGACCCCGAAGGCTCAGAGAAGGTTGGGGGAGGGGACCCACTGGAACAGCTGTTGGGAGACAGATGGTAGTCTCCCGTCAAGGCCATCCAGCGTGTTCTTTAACGTGCACAGGGTATGATTCTCCCGCACACGGGACCACGGCTTAACGTCCCATCCGACGGACGGCGGCCTTTCCAAGCCCATCGGTGTCCCCTACTGACCGTGGGCAGGGCGGGAAATTTTGCGGAGATCCAGCTGGGACTCGAACCTGGGAACTACAGATTACGAGCCTGGCGCGCTACCGACTGAGCCACCCCCGCCCAACTTGACAATGTGGTTGAGGTTCAGAGGTTCCTTGGGACTTGACAAGGTCATTGAGGAGTTCCGTAGTCCTTGACAATGTGGTTGAGGGTTTCCTTAAGACTTGAAAATATAGTTCAGGGGATTCTTTAGGATTTGGCAATATAATTCAGGTGTGTCCTTCGATGTGACAATATTGTTCATTGCAATTTTTTTATAAAGAAATAAAAACGAAACAATCGAAAATTTCAGTCTCTTCCCCCTTTCTGGTTACTGATAGCCTGAGAAGCATGCTGATGAAGAACGTTGGTTGAAAAAAGAACTAGACAAAATTCAAAATATATCATTTAAATTTAAAGTTAATTTCAATAATAATGGCAATATTAGAAGAAAATAAAATAGGATTACTTTGACTAAGAGTTAAAGATAATAGACACCCCTTCAACTTCATCCAGATGCGAAATATTTAAATGATTTGGTAAATTTAATCAAGAACTTATTAATGCTATATTTAGAAATCAGTGTAATTTATAAGAATGGAAACATGCATATAATGCTTGCATTGTAATAGAAAGACCATATTCTTTTTTATAATCAGGTCAGAGTCATCTCCTGTCTGTTAGATGATGCCATACGAAAAAATCAAAATACTGAAAAGCCTAAACTTTTAAAGCAAAAAAAAATTAATAATAACAGATCCTACATTAAATCAAACATTCCGAAAAATTCCTTAAGAAACTTTAATATTTGTTAACGAAATGCAAAATGCGCTGGGTTTGATTGTATTTTCTCGGAGGGACATATTGATATACACAGTGAGACAGGTCACAAGGACTCCCAAAGGCTCAGAGAATGTTGGTAAAGGGAATTCACTGGACAGTTGTTAGGACACAGATGGTATCCTCCCACCAGGCCCATCCAACGTTTTCTTTAACGTGCACAGGGTATATAGCTTTCCTGCACATGGGTTTGGGCGTTTTACCTCTTAGAGGTACGTTTTTGCACACAATGAGCGAAATGACCAGGTCACAAAGACCTCGAGGGTTCAGAGAAGTTGAGGGAAGAGGACCCACTGGAACAGCTGTTGGGAGACAGAAGGCATCCTGCCGTCAACGCCATCCAGCGTGTTCTTTAACGTGCACAGCGTATGGCTCTCACGCACACAGGGCGACGGCTTAACGTCCCATCCAACAAACGATTGCCTTTCCAAGCCCATCGGTATCCTAACTGACCGTGGGCAGGGCAGGGAGTTTTGCGGAGATAATTCTCAACGCTGACTCAGGCGGAATTCGAACCTGGGATCTGTAGATTACGAGCCTGTCTCGCTACCGATTGAGTCACCCTCGTCTCAGGCACATGGGACGACATCTAAAATATATAACATTTAGCAACGGAATATCTAACAACTAAAAATTGGAGTTTTTTTTTAAACTGAGTTGGGGGTTGGCCCAATCAGGAGCGATCCAGGCTCGTAATTTGCAGTTCTCAGGTTCTAGTCCCACCTGGACCAGAGTTGATATTTATCTCCTCAAAACTTCCCGCCCAGTCTTCGTCCGATAGGACTCTTAACGTCCGATAGGACGACCTTAAGCCGTGGTACCGTATGCAGGACAGCCATATCCTGTGCACTTTAAAGAATGGACTGGATGGCCTAGAATTAATGGACGGAAGAAATTACTGGATGGCCTTGACAGGAGGATGACACCTGTCTCCTAATAGCTATACAAGTGGGTTCCATTTCCCAAGCTGCCTCTTAGTCCTCGGGGTCTTTGTGACCTGGCCATTTAGCCCTTATGTGCAAAACTTGCTTTTCAGATGTAAAGCAAGTTAACCCAAAGGCAGTCAGTTTTGCGTGCTTCCTTCAGCTTAAGTGTATTCAACAGTAGTTAATAATAGGAAAGATTTGGATTGGATTGTTTTACCTCTGAGCGGCACTTTTTTGCACACCATGGGCTAAATGGCAAGGCCACAAGGACCCCGAAGTCTCAGAGAAGGTTGGGGGAGGGAACCCACTGGAACAGCTGTTGGGAGACAGATGGTAGCCTCCCGTCAAGGCCATCCAGCGTGTTCTTTAACGTGCACAGGGTATGGCTCTCCCGCACACGGGGCCACGGCTTAACGTCCCATCCGACGTACGGCGGCCTTTCCAAGCCCATCGGTGTTTCCTACTGACCATGGGCAGGGCGGGGAAATTTTGCGGAGATAAATCTCAACGCTGACCCAGCTGGGACTCGAACCTAGGAACTACAGGTTACCAGCCTGGCGCGCTACCGACTGAGCTACTCCCGCCCCTGTCTCAGCAGTAGTTAATAATAGGAAAGAGAACTTGCAAATGTTGTCATATGCGAGTTCATTTCATTGTCAACACTACTCTCTGCTCAAAAGTGCGTTTGGCGTGGTAAATATTTTCGTGGTAAATTTTTTTTTTGGGGGGGGGGAATAAAATAAACATGATGCCCCAAGCATCATGTTTATTTTCGGAAAGTGAGGATGGGGAACATGACGTCAGGAATGAAGCCAAAAACGAAGCAACGAGAATTTCACTCGGTTTTTGTCGCTGGTGAGGAGAATCGAATCGCTGTCGAAAACCGTTCCGCTCGAAAAAATACTCCGCCATCTCCATGTTGTTTATTTAAACGACAAT
Organism: Ryuthela nishihirai; assembly: GCA_038380435.1. Lineage (NCBI taxonomy): Eukaryota > Metazoa > Arthropoda > Arachnida > Araneae > Heptathelidae > Ryuthela > Ryuthela nishihirai. Next base: position 36,577,737 of record JAWZYU010000006.1, read on the forward strand.
GATGTCTAATGTTTGTCTCGTGTTAAGTTCAAGTAACTGCAGGTAACCAATGGGGCTGTCTTGTCACTGTCTCTTCCACTGCATCGGCTCTGAGCTTACAACTTCCACTGTCTCAAAAAAGCATAAATAAGCAAAACGCATAAACAACTTTTAAATATAAAAAAATACTACCTCAAGCAGCTGCTTGCCACAGAGGTCTGACAGGAGCCTGTCAGTTTATATGCCAAAGTATAAGATACAAGAGGATGGCAGGACCTCAGCAGAAAAACGACACACACATCCATGCCTTATCCGGGACTCGAACCAAGGTACCTAAGATCAGTAGCCAAACGTGCTAACCACTCGGACAAGGGACGGCCAATTTTTTAAATATATATAGTTTAAAATTGAAAATTGAAAACTGCATTGTTGTGAGGAAAAAAAGATTAATAAAGAAAATTAAGTCTAAAGTCTAGTAAGTATTAAGTTTTAAGTCGGTTAGTAGAAAATTTAGATCTTATACTAACCAGTGCTGCGTTTAATACGATAATTATAGTGTTTGAAGATTTATACTGGGTTATTAAGCCTCTGAGCGGCGGTATTTTTACACAAGGGGCTAAATTGTACGGCCACAGGAATGCCAAAGGCTAAGGGTTGGGTAGGAACTCGCACTTTACCATCACGGAAGGCTTCCGTCTCCTAATAGTCTACAGATGGGATCCTTTCTCATGGAGTGTGGACTTTTATTTGCGCGCAATGGCTGGGCGTGGCTCAGTCGGTAGCGCGCCAGGCTCGTAATCTGCAATTCCCACGTTCGAGTCCCAGATGGGCTAGGATGGAGATTTATCTCTATGAAACTCCCATCCTGCCCTCGATCAGTACGGGACACCGATGGGCCTGGAAAGCCGGCCGGCCATCTGATGGGATGTTAAGCCGTGGCCATGTGCTGGAGAGCCCTGCCCTGTGCATGTTAAAAAACAAGTTGGATGGTCATGATGGTCAATCGATCTCCAAACAGCTGTCCAGTGGGTTCCCTTCCCCAACATTTTCTGATCCCTCGGGGTTTTTGTGACCTGTCCCATTGTGTGCAAAAAAGCGCCAAAAAGGTTTAGACCATTGTGTGAAAAAAGTCCCGCTGAAAGATAAAGAACACAGCACACAGTGGCCAGATCAAAAGGACCCCAACAGGAGGCAGGAGACCCACTGGTGAGCAAAGAGACAGATGTAAGCATTCCGTCAAGGCCATCTAGTCTTTTGTTTAACGTGCACAAAGTATGGCTCTACTGAATACGGACCCACGGCGTTACGTACCATTCGACGGACGGCTGCCTTTCGAAGCCCATCGGCATCTCCTAAGGTTAGGGTGGGGGTTTAGGGTTTTTAAACCTCAAGATTGGCCCAGGTGGGACTCGAGCCTGGAAATTACAGATTACATGCCAACCCGCCTCACAGAAAAGTATGCCACCATCACTGACTCGGAGAGTAGCGTAACAATAAGATGGCAAAATGCCACAAGCCCAGGGCATCTGGTGGCTCATGCAAAATCCATTTTTGCACTTTGGGACAACGCCAATTTCCCGTTGAGACAAATGTCTTTGTGGCAGTGACGACTTTTAACAGACAAACAAGAAAATTTCGTCTCCAACTTCTCCGCTTTTTTCCAAAACGACCCTTATACACTGCTGGACAAAAGTTGCGTTACAACCCATCTTAAGTCAATAGCAAGTTACATTTGAACCCCTAAAGTTGCATTGAAAATAAATATTATCGAAAAATCTGCCAAATTCGTTAAAGATCTTATTGAATTGGATCTTAAATATTGAAAGGTTATGGAAATTGCAAAATTCAACATCAGACTCTGCGCCTTCAGTTATCCTAAACAATATTCTTCAAAATTGATTTGGGGAGGGGTGGCTCAGTCGGTAGCGCGCCAAGCTTGTAATCTGCAGTTCCCAGATTCGAGTCCCAGCTGAGTCAGCGTTGAGATTTATCTCCGCAAAACTCCCCGCTTTGCCCACGGTCAGTAGGCAAAGCGGGGACCTCGGTCTTTAGTTCAACCTGGGTCCACTAATGTTCAAAACTTCCTGCCCTGCCCTCGGTCAGTTAGAGACACTAATGTCCTCGGTCAGACACTACGGCGTTACGTCCCACTCGGTCAGTAGGCAAAGCGGGGACCTCGGTCAGTTAGGACACTAATGCCCTCGGTCAGTAGGGGGCACGAATGGAAAGGCCACCGTCCGTCGGTTGGACGTAAAGCCGTGGCCCCGTGTGCAGGAGAGCCATACCCTGTGCACGTTAAAGAACACGCTGGATGGCCTTGACAGGAAGCTACCATCTGTCTCCCAACAGCTGTTCTAATTGGTCCCCTCCCCCAACCTTCTCTGAGCGTTCGGGGTCCATGTGACCTGGTCATTTAGCCCATTGTGTGCAAAAAATGCCTCTCAGAGGTAAATCAACCCAACTCGGGGTCATTGTGACCTGTCCATTTAGCCCATTGTGTGCAACAAAGTGTCGTTCAGAGGTAAAACAACCCAACTCAAAATTGATTTAAACTGAGAGAATTATTATTCAAACTTCTAAACTAAATTAATATCACGCTTTTACTTACGAAGCATTATTTTATAAATTACACAGCAGTTGGGTTGGGTTGTTTTACCTCTGAGCGGCACTTTTTTGCACACCATGGGCTAAATGGCCAGGTCACATGGACCCCGAAGACTCAGAGAAGGTTGGGGGAGGGGACCCACTGGAACAGCTGTTAGGAGACAGATGGTAGCCTCCCGTCAAGGCCATCCAGCGTGTTCTTTAACGTGCACAGGGTATGGCTCTCCCACACAAGGGGCCACGGCTTGAAGTCCCATCCGACGGACGGCGGCCTTTCCAAGCTCATCGGTGTCCCCTATTGACCGTGGGCAGGGCGGGGAATTTTGGGGAGATAAATCTCAACGCTGACCCAGCTGGGACTCGAACCTGGTAACTACAGATTACGAGCCTGGCGCGCTACCGACTGAGCCACCCCCGCCCCAATTACACAGCTACGAATTTCAGTTCCTATTTACTGAACATGGGTTGTAACCTAACTTTGGTCGACCAATGTAATCACCTTCATTACTTTTTTCTTAACCATTTATTAGTTCTTTCCATTATAGGGAAACACAGACAAACTTTATAACAAATTATATTACGAAACAAATGGAATAATAATGCTTTCTGTAAAGAAAAATACTAGAAATAATTGGTGGTAACTGCGATAAGATCATCAAAAATGCTAAAGACAGATTCATGAATGAAACACAGAGAATACCTAAAAAAAAGTCGAAGGAAGAATAGTGTTATTTTTAATTGATAAAGAGGTATTAAAATTACTCTTTTAGCAAATAACAAGGAAACCACAAGATCTACATGGTATAGTGATTAGCGAAACTGACTACTTTAGTAATCATTACTTTGATTAAGTGTTTGTATGTTATTTGAGAAACTGAAACTTGCTTCTAAAAATTTCCCTTGTATAGGAAAGTGCCTCTTGTTGTTTTGAAATTCAAATTATTAGTGAGACCTATGAGTCAAACTCGGAACATTTTTCTAATATCTAGTACTACTGATAATTTATATTTTGTGTATTAGACTGCAGAATATTATCACGATCGTCTGTATGGATTGGGTTGTTTTACCTCTGAGCGGCACTTTTCTGCACACCATGGGCTAAATGGCCAGGTCACATGGACTCCGAAGGCTCAGAGAAGGTTGGGGGAAGGGACCCACTGGAATAGCTGTTGGGAGACAGATGGTAGCCTCCCGTCAAGACCATCCAGCGTGTTCTTTAACGTGCACAGGTATGGCTCTCCCGTACATGGGGCCACGGCTTAACGTCCCATCCGACGGACGGCGGCCTTTCCAAGCCCATTGGTGTCCCCTACTGACCGTGAGAAGGGCAGAGAATTTTTGCGGAGATAAATCTCAACGCTGACCCAGCTGGGACTCGAACCTGAGAACTACAGACTACGAGCCTGGGGCGCTACCGACTAAGCCACCCCATCTGTAGGGAATTTTAGAAAATGTATTCTCTTGTCTTACGTTACATATGCTGAAAAGAAAATAAATTGATAGACGATGCATTGTCATAAATAGTAATTATAGACGGCAAACGAAAATATTCGAGAATTTCAATGTTATGTCAATGAGAATCTAACTTCGATTAGATTATTGGGTTGTTTTAGCTCTTAGCGGCACTTTTTTCCACATAATGGGCTAAATGGCCAGGTCACAAGGATCCCGAAGACTTAGAGGACGTTGGTGAAGGGAACCCACTGGAAAGCTGTTGGGAGACAGATGGTCAGCCTCTTGTTAAGGCCATCCAGCGTGTTCTTTAACATGCACGGATATGGCTCTCCCGCACACGGGGTCACGTCTTAACGTTCCATCCGACGGACATCAGCCTTTCCAAGCCCATCGGTGTTTCCTGCTGACCGTGGGCAAGGAAGGAAATTTTGTGAAGAAAAATCTCAAAGCTGGCGCAGCTGGGGCTCGAACCTGGGAATTGCAGATTACGAGCCTGGCGCGCTACCGACTGAGCATATTGAGCAACCTTCCTCAGAACCTTCCCCAGAATCTCCTATTCATTATTTTTCAGACAATATTATTAAATAGCTTTTGCACTTTACATTCAAACAGATTGCTGTAAAATCTGCCAGAAGACGCTGGATACTAGGCCGCTGGATACCGCATCCGCCAGCATTAGGACGCTGGATACCGCGTCCTCCAGCATTTAGATTCAGTCCTCAAATAGATATCTATGTTCTGGACATCAGGTTTAGAACAGTACAGTGATTTAAAGTAGAATATTATTAATTTGAATCCACAAGCAGTGGAAGCGTTTGAACTTAACTCCTTCACTAAATTATGAAACTAATTATGAGGAAACTCAGAGGAATCAGTTTTATTAACAGCCTTAATATTAAAATTCATACTTTTGCACTTAGATGGCAGTCAGTCTTCAAAATAGGAATTCAGAACGGGAACAGTTAATAGTTCCGATTCCTGTTCCCGTTCTGACGAATTTAATAAATTCGTTTCTCTTGTGGATATGAGATGCTTATTAGCTTTGAGAACGGACGCAATTAACTTTGTAATAGCTACGAGAATGCGTTTTCCCATAAGCTTTCAGCTGTTTATATAGGAAGAGAAGGTAGAGTCCGACTCCTAGCAGAGGTTCAGTTGGGTTGTTTAACCTCTGAGCGGCACTCTTTTTGCACGCATTCAGCTAAATATGCATTTAATGAGAAAATGTAACTGAAGATAAATTAAAGATCACAATCAAATCTATTTAAACTCGATTTTTTTAACATTATTGTTCAGTATTGGAGAATTATAGAAGCTGAAATATTTAATAAGTTATTTTATAAAAAAAAATCGGTAATTTTCTGATATTGAAATAATCATTAGACAAACTTCTAAAAGTATTTTTAATGCATTAAATAGTGTTAAACTACACTTATCAATCAAGGTTTAATTCCTTTCTGAAGTAATTTCTTGCCGTCCCATGGCCGAGTGGTTAGCGCGCTTGGCTACTGATCTAAGGGACCTGGGTTCGAGCCCCGGGTTAAGGCTTCGATGTGTGTGTCGTTTTTCTGCTGAGGTCATGCCATTCTCTCACATCTTTTACTCTGGCATATAAACTGACGGGCTCCTGTCAGACCTCTGTGTCAAGCATCTGCTTGAGGGGGTATATTATATAGTAATGACTCATCACTGTCCTGAAATATCTTAGCTTCCAAACTTTAGAAATAGTATATAAATATTGTAATTGAAATATATTTGATTACTATCATTATCTTCGATCATTTTTTCCGATTAAATATGTATTTTACAAATTATAGAGCTTCGAAGTTAAATTGTCTAATTTTCCGATAGGGCAATATCTACCAATTTTAATTATTATTACTATAATAAACCGACAGTGGCCATTATTTTTATGCGTATGGTGAAATAACATTTAAGGAGCTATATTTGTAGAATTCCGTAATTCCTTTCCGGTAAAGCACTTCCGAAATTAAGTTGGCAAGCATCTACGAATTACAGTCACAAACTACAGTCACAACAACACTTAGCTATAGAGCCGGTGTTACAACTAAGACATATCAATAACATAATAATATCAATAACATAAACATAATAATATCATATAACATAATAATATCAATAACATAAATAAAGTTTTCAGTCTCTATTTCTGTCTCTATTGTTCAATATGACATCAAAGGGCTATTATATCCTCAGGATATGTGTCTAGAGCCATTATCCATGTCACAAGCATGATTCACTGCATAACATAAGGCTTCTCGATAAGCAAAGCTTCAACACTGAAATTGGGTACCGAGTAATAACTATAAACCCGTTTTATAGACGGAACCATGAAATATTTTTAAGAGAAAAGAAGATTGCTTTATAACAACGTTACTGCTGATGTTATAGAGGGTTCTAGGTTGTTTTACCTCTGAGAGCAGTTTCTTTTTAACACAACGAGCTAATGTCCAAGTTAGAACGATACAAAGGGCTCAGAGAAGGTTGAGGGAACGGGACCCACTAGGCAACTTGTTAGAAGACAGATGATCATACAGCATGTTCTTTAGCGTGTGCACAGGGTGTGGCTCTCCCGCACACGGATCACAGCTTAACGTCCTATCCGATGGACGGCGGCCTTTCCAGACCCATCGCTGTCCTCTACCGACCGAGGGCAGGGCGGGGAAATTTGCGGAAATAGTCTCAACGCTGTCCCAGCTGGGACTCGAACTTGGGAGCTGTAGATGACGAGCCTGGTGAGCTACCGATTGAGCCATTCCCCTCCCCCCCCCCCCCGCCTTTCTCACGGTCAGTAGGGGACATCGATGGACTTGGAAAGTCCGCCGTCCGTCGGATGGGACGTTAAGCCGTGGCCCTGTGTGTGGGAGAGCCAACCCTGTGCACGTTAAAGAGCACGCTGGATGACCTTGACGGAAGGCTTCCATCTGTCTCCCAACAGCTGTTCCAGTGGGTCCCCTCCCCCAAACCTTCTCTGAGTCTTCGGGGTCCTTGTGATCTGAATATTTATTTCATGGTGTGCAAAAAAGTGCCAACCCCTACCCCCCGGGTCACAAGGAACCAAGGGCTTAGAGAATATTGATGAAGGGGATCCAGTAGACTTGCTGTTAGGAGACAGCTGAGGGACTTTAAATCAGGGCCATCCACTGCGTTCTTTAACGAGCCCAAGGCAAGGTTCTTGCGCCCTGACTCTTTTAGCAGTGATCGATCCTAATGAGCCTGACACGCTACCAACTGAGCAATCCTTGCCCCAATACATAAGGAAAAGCATTAATATCTATGTTATTGGCATTCACCACTTTTATACTGATCTATACACGATATATACAAGCAATGGAAAGAAAAATGGAACCATCCTCACCTAATATGAATGGGAGAATCAAATTTGAGGCTCCGTAACTGGTTAAATAAATTTTTATGGAAACATATCACTGAAGTTAAATATAAATTGTCAAAATGTCTAAATTTCGATTTTGAACAATATCCGTTCAGTAAAAACTTAAAAGAGTTATAGAAGTTTGAATACGGAATAACAGATATGTCAATCATAAGGATTCACCTCAGAATTTAATTAAATTTAAAAAAAAAGTTATATTTCAAGCCATTTATTAAAATAAATGTATGTTTTCGTATTTTGTGTAAATACTTCTTCCAATAATTGCCAGTTTTACACAAGTTTCTTAGGACTGACTTTGCTGCTGTTAAATATTCGAACTTCCATCGCTCTTTAAATACCCAATAAATATTGTTGAAAATCGAGATTTAGATAGATTTCTATAAAATTTAAATTCATCTAATTCTATTTTCCTATAAAAAGCTTTATTGTATAAATTACGGATCTTCATATAGGGGTGGCTTAGTCGGTAGCGCGCCAGGCTCGTAATCTGTAGTTCCCAGGTTCGAGTCCCAGCTGGGTCAGCGTTGAGATTTATCTCCGCAAAATTCCCCGCCCTGCCCACGGTCAGTAGGGGACACCGAAGGGCTTGGAAAGGCCGCCGTCCGTCGGATGGGACGTTAAGCCGTGGCCCCATGTGCGGGAGAGCCATACCCTGTGCACGTTAAAAAACACATTGGATGGCCTTGACGGGAGGCTACCATCTGTCTCCCAACAGCTGTTCCAGTGGGTCCCCTCCCCCAACCTTCTCTGAGCCTTCGGGGTACATGTGACCTGGCCATTTAGCCCATGGTGTGCAAAAAAGTCCCGCTTAGACGTAAAACAACCCAACCCAACGGATCTTCAAATTTGACTCTAAAAACAATGTTTCCATTTTTATGTCCAGTATCTGTATATGTGCAGGAATATGCAAAGTAAAGCTATTAAAAACAAGAAAAAATAAATCACCATTACTTAAAGACACGTCAGAGTTTCGATATTAACATGCTCATAAATACATAAATCCTAAGAAACTGCTTAAGAACTAACGTTTTAAGTATCTTGATCGTTTACCCAACGGCATTTATAATAGAAAATACAAAATGTTATTTATGCAAATTCTCAATAAATAACGTAGTTACGTCACTCATATATAAACAGCTTTAAAACCTTTTCAATTAATTAATCTTTGAAGGGTTTCTTTTTTGTTTATGCTTTGGAAGAAGTATAAACTAATTGATTGTGGAGTGATTATTCGGGTATAAGGAAGCTTCGCAGAAAAGAAAATTGTATATGTAGGAGGAAAAGGTTAACGCAAAAGAATTTAATCCTGATGAACTTCTGCCTCTTTGCGGGGAGTAATTGATTAAAAAGAAGAGAAACAATTTAATAAGACTTCTATTTTACGATTTAATTTGACGATTAAGCCTTTAAAAAGCACAATTCTCAGTTATGCTAATGCACAAATGTCTCGTGAATGCCTTTAGCTGTCAATTAGAATTATAAATACTTTAATACAACATCTATGTGCAAACGTATACTGGGCTGAGGATTTTTCGATTCAACCTTTTACTGTTTTCTAAATTCCAAATTTTGAAAATTCACATTTGCTGAAGAAAAGGTTTTGTTTTACCTCTGAGCGGGACTTTTTTTTTGCACGCAATGGGCTAAAATGGTCAAGTCACAAGGACCCCGAGTTCATAGAAGGTTGGGGGAGGAGACCCACTGGAACAGCTGTTGGGAGAGCAATGGTAACCTTCCATCAAGGTCATCCAGCGTGTTCTTTAACATGTACAGGATTGGCTATCTCGCACACGGGGCCACGGCTTAGTTCCCTATCCAACAGACGTCGTCATTTCGAAGATCATCGGTATCCCCTACCGAATGGGGGCAGACAGGGGAGTTATGCGGAGATAAATATCGACCCTGGCCCAACTGGGACTCAAACCTAGGAATTGCAGATACGAGCCTGGCGCGCTACCGACTGACCCCTCCCCCCATGGTTTCAGAGAATGTTATGGGAAGAGGGGGTACACTGGGTAGCTGTTAGGAGACAGGTGGCAGCCTCCCGTTAAGGTCATCGAGCTTCTTTAATGTGCACAGGGTATGGTATTCCTTAACACGACAGGGGCGGGGGCGGCTCAGTTGGTAGCGCGCCAGGCTCGTAATCTGTAGTTTCCAGGTTCGAGTCCCAGCTGGGTCAGCGTTGAGATTTATCTCTGCAAAATTCCCCGCCCTGCCCACGGTCAGTAGGGAACACCGATGGGCTTGGAAAGGCCGCCGTCCGTCGGATGGGACGTTAAGCCGTGGGTGGTTGGGTTGTGCGGGAGAGCCATACCCTGTGCACGTTAAAGAACACGTTGGATGGCCTTGACGGGATGCTACCATCTGTCTCCCAACAGCTGTTCCAGTGGGTCCCCTCCCCAAACCTTCTCTGAGCCTTCGGGGTTCATGTGACTGGCCATTTAGCCCATGGTGTGCAAAAAAGTGCAGCTCAGAGGTAAAACAACCCAACCCAAATCCTTAACACGGCTTAACATCCCATAGGACGGACGGCTGCCTTTCCAATGCCATTGGTTAGGGTCGTACTCAGAATTTAGTTTCGGGAGGGGGGGAGGAGATCCGATAATTTAGTTTCGGGGAGGCTCCGAAGATTTAGCTTGGGGGGGGGGGAGTAGGGCTGAGAATGAGACTTGAATAGAATTTCCCCAATTACTAAAATAATCCACTGAACAGAAAAGATTAAAATGATATTCTATATGGAATAAGATATTATAGTTTTTTTTTTAATCTATTTTTAGCGACATGTTATATGGGGCTAAAATAAAATTATACAAAAGCAACTGTTTCGGATGTCAAATAAGGTAAGACAAGTTTGAGATTAGTATGACAGGAATTTTTCTGGGGAAGGGTTGCAGACCCTCCCCCCAAACAAAGACCCTCCCACCTGAACAGCCCCTCTGGGTACATTCCTGACACAGGTGTTCATTTCTCTGACCGAGGACAGATTAGCGGACATAACTCTCAATGCTGGCAAAGGTAGGAGTCGAACCTGGGAACATGCTTAGCTGGCTACGAACCAGGTTACAAGCCTGGCTGGCTACGAACCAGGTTACGAGATTGGTTGCCTAGCAACTGAGCCGACCACCAACCCCTGAAGAAGAGGACAGAAGTTTAGTGAGTATTTTATTTTGCTAACGGATAGGGTAGGCTCAGTCGGTAGCGCATTAGGTTCGTAATCTGATGTTCTTAGGCTCGAGTCCCAGCTGTCTCCGTAGGTAGAGTTGGGTTGGGTTGTTTTACTTCTGAGCGGCACTTTTTTGCACACCATGGGCTAAATGGCCTGGTCACATGGACCCCGAAGGCTCAGAGAAGGTTGGGGGAGGGGACCCACTGGAACAGCTGTTGGGAGACAGATGGTATCTTCCCGTCAAGGCCATCCACGTGTTCTTTAACGTGCACAAGGTATGGCTCTCCCGCACACGGGGCCACGGCTTAACGTCCCATCCGACGGACGGCGGCCTTTCCAAGCCCAAAGGTGTCCCCTACTGACCTTGGGCAGGGCGAGGAATTTTGCGGAGATAAATCTCAACGCTGACCCAGCTGGGACTCGAACTTGGGAACTACAGATTACAAGCCTGGCGCGCTACCGACTGAGCCACCCCCGCCCCCCGTAGGTAGAGACTTGAAGATTGAACTGAACAAATTTTACATTGAAATACATCGTGTTCTTTGGGGTGGGGTTGGCTCAGCCAGTAGCGCGACAATCTCGTAATCTGCAGCTCCAAGGTTTGAGTCCCAGCAAGTTTGCGTTGAGATTTATCTCTGTAAAACTCCTCGCCCTGTATTCAAAAGAGCCATCCAGCGTGTTCTTTAATGTGTACAGGGTATAGCTCTCCCGCACACGGGGCTACGACTTAACATCTAATACGACGGACGGCGGTCTTTCCAAGCCCATCGATGTCTCCTACTGAGGGCAGGGAGTTTTGCGGAGACAAATCTCACCGTTGGCCGAGCTGGGCCTTGAATCTGGATTGAGTTGTTTTACCATTTAGCAGCAATTTCTTGCACAAAATGGGGTAAACGTCTAGGTCACAAGGACCCCGAGACTCGAACCTGGGAACAGCAGATTACGAGCCTGGTACACTACTGATTAAAAGACCCTCCTTCCCTCTGGGAAGGGGACCCACTAGATAGTTGTAAGGAGACAGATTTTTTTTTGTTCTGAAGAGTATATGGCTATTCTACACGTCGAACCACGGCTTAAGACCCATCAGACGGACGGTGACCTTTCCAAGCCCAGAGGAGTCTCGTTTCTACCGAAGAAGAATGGGAGCTTAGTGCAGCTAAATCTCAACCCAGTCACAGATGGTAACTCGAACCTGGGGAAAAACGCGTTCTTTAACAAGGTTTGGTTTTCCCGCACGCAGAGTCACGGCTTAACGTCCCATCCGACGGACAGAGACCTTTCCATGCCCATCGGTGTCCCCTGCTGACCGTGGTCAGGGAGGAGAGTTTTGCGGAGATTAATCTCAACTCATTCACAGCTGGTACTCGAACCTGGGGAAAAAACGATTACGAGCCTGCCGCTCTACGACTTAGACATTTCTCCCATTCCCCTTTTTTTGTGGTAGAGTGTTGTGTCAAGGTGTTTACACTAGAACCTAGTGACTTGTTTTCTGGAACGTAGGGCAGGCCTGTGCAAACGTTTGAATTGATGGACCACATAAAAAAACTGAAATGAAAGGGCGAACTGCCAAAGAAAACTGAAATGGAATGGCGGTCCGCCAAAGAAATGCATAATCTCTAACGTATGTACACGTACTGGACAGGAAAATGGAAAGTTGGGTTGTTTTACCTCTGAGCGGCACTTTTTTGCACACCATGGGCTAAATGGCCAGGTCACGTGGACCCCGAAAGCTCAGAGAAGGTTCGGGGAGGGGACCACTGGAACAGCTTTTGGGAGACAGATGGTAGCCTCCCGTCAAGGCCATCCAGCGGGGCCACGGCTTAACGTCCATCCGACGGACGGCGGCTTTTCCAAGCCCATCGGTGTTCCCTACTGACCGTAGGCAGGGCGGGGAATTTTTGCGGAGATAAATCTAAAAGCTGACCCAGCTGGGACTCGAACCTGGGAACTACAGATTACGAGCCTGGCGCGCTACCGACTGAGTCACCCCCGCCCCGAAAATGGAAGGAGTTCCATGTTATCTCAATAGAAAATTACATGCAGAGCTCAATATATAGTATATGTCTAAAGATAGATTTGATTCAGATCTTTAATATATCTAAATCTCGATATTAAACGACTTTAAAAACTACAAAAAAGACTCCAAAATATGATTAAAATATTGAAACACGTTAAGAGAGATTATGTTGAGAATCAACTATGATCTCTGATCTCTTAACCTGTTTTAATGTTTTAATTAAACGTTGGAGTCAATTTTTTGTAGCCTGTTAAATATTCTGGAGTTCATAACTCTGTGAATACTGAATAAATATTGTTTGAAATCGAAATTTTGATAACTTAAAGATCTCATTCAAATATATCTTTAGATATATTTTTAACTAGAAATCTTATTGAAGAGCTTATCGAGCTCTGAACGTGATTTTCTGTTGAGATAACATGGATTGGGTTGGGTTGTTTTATCTCTGAGCGGCACTTTTTGCACACCATGGGCTAAATGGTCAGATCACAAGGACCCCGAAGGCTCAGAGAAGGTTGGGGGATTTGAGCCACTGGAACAGCTGTTGGGAGATAGATGGTAGCCTCTCGTGGGAACAGCAGATTACGAGCCTGGTACACTACTGATTGAAAGACCCTTCTCCTCTCTGGGAAGGGGACCCGCTAGTTGTAAGGAGACAGATGAAAGCCTTCCGTAAAGACTATCCAACGTTTTTTTTATTGTGAAGACTGTATGGCTATTCTGCACGTAGAACCACGGCTTAAGACCCATCCGACGGACGGTTGCCTTTCCAAGCCCAGAGGAGTCTCGTTTCTACCGAAGAAGGATGGGAGCTTAGTGTAGATAAATCTCAACTCAGTCACAGCTGGTACTCGAACCTGGGGTAAAACGCGTTTTTAACAAGGTTTGGTTTTCCCGCACGCAGAGTCACGGCTTAACGTCCCATCCGACGGACGGAGACCTTTCCATGCCCATCGGTGTTCGCTGCTGACCGTGGTCAGGGAGGAGAGTTTTGCGGAGATTAATCTCAACGCTGACCCAGCTGGGACTCGAACCTGGCAACTGCAGATTACGAGCCTGGCGAACTACCGACTAAGCCACCCCCACCTCAAGAGATAATATAGAACCTTTTACACTTTTATGTGTAGTACCTGTGTAAACAACCAAAAAAAAAATCGTAACTCGAGGGCATCACAAACAAAGTGAGTTGCCGAAGTTTGCCCAGGCCTTCCCTATGAGGAGAAATATCCAGCTTTTTTCGGTTTTAAGCAAAAAAAAAGTCCATTTATTTTGGACACGAATTTATGAAATAAAATTCACTCCATTTCCCTAATTTATATAGGTAACTCATCATCATCATCATAATTCTCAAGCGGTCATGGGCTGCGGAGGTCCAACCAGACTGCGAAATTGAATTCTCCAAGCATATCTGCCCTGAGCTACATCTGCTGCATCTGGCCACTGCACACCAATTCTAACAAGGTCCTGTTTGACATTGTCTGCTCACCGCATCCTAGGTCTCCCTTTCTTTCCGAGTCCTTTAGGCACATTGTTCATAACCCTATTCGCTAATCCATAATTATCCATACGGGCAACATGGCCAAACCAATGGAGTCTCTCTCTGCACAATATACTGCGCAGAGGTGGTTGTCGACTCCTTTTCCTTACCTCTTCATTACTTACAAAGTTGAAAGTAGTATCAAGTACATCCACGGTATCCCCACTAGTGCTTTCCCCCATGACGTCACTGACCACGCCCCCATATTAATATTCATAATTAATAATTAATAATTCATAATTAATCCCCCTTATTTAAAACCCCTTTATTAAAAAATCTCCCCCTTAACTCCCTCCCTTTTTTTTAACCCGTGGCGCCATCTGGCGACTATGAGGAGTACTATTTTTGGAAAAATCCCTATTTTAGCTCTAATTTCCCGATTTTTGACTCCCCTTTATTAAACATTTCTCCCCCCTTATTAAAAAAACCTTCCTCCCACTTTTTTTAACCCCTGGCGCCATCTGGTGATTATGAGGAGTACTATTTTCGGAAAACCCCTATTTTAACTCTAATTTCCCAATTTTTCAGCCAACCTGTCATTAAAGACCCCTGGTTGACCAACCTATATTTTAAGCCCTCCTTCTCGAAGAGTCCCGATTTTTCTTTATTTCAGACCCTCCTGGTTGACCCCCTATATTTTAAGCCCCCCCTTAATCTCCGATTAAGTCCCTTACCGACTAAACTTCGGATGATGCAAGCCTCAGAATAATTGCATGGGCGGCAACTTCACACAGAAAGGAATGATGCGTCTCTAAATAATTGCAAAACTTTCGATAGCAGTCACTCACAGAAAATCAACTCCCAAAGTTGTATTACCCATTTTTTATTCCTTATAAATGAAACACTCATTAAAACCCCCTCCCCTTTATTAAACCCCCCTTATCAAAAGTTCACTCTATTAAAACTTCACCGATCGCAAGCTCCCGTCCTTTTTACAAGTCCACTAAACTTAGAAAATAAACTCCCCAAAATTGTATTACCCATTTTTATTCCTTATTAATTAAACACTCATTAAAACCCTCCCCTTTATTAAACCCCCTTATCAAAAGTTCATTCTATTAAAACTTCACCAAACTCCTTTGGTGTCCACGTTCATCTGAAATTTGCCAAGTCCCACTAAACTTTGGGTGGCAACCCCTCGCTGAATGATTGATGCAATCCTTGAACAAGGTCCCCATATTTTGTGAATTCGACCTTCACTAGGAGAAGGACTATCCCGCAGTAACTGTTTTAAAAGACTGTCCCACAGAAAATATCATTGGGTAAACAAATTAATAAAAGGAGTAAAATCTGATTTAAAAATAAATTATTCGTAATTATGAAAGGACATTGAGGTGTAATATGGTCTGTAGGAGGGACATATAAGATCAGCTTTAGAACACGCAACAGACGTTCGGTACCTCACCCCGACCACGTTTTATTGACGGATCATTCTCAGCAGTGAAAAAATTTTCGAAGTCTCTAATCTTTCATCTGTGTCAACAATTGCGCAGTACGAATTGACCTTCCTTCAAATCATACGATGGGGTCGCTTATCGATGGGTGCAATCGGACTTTCAACATATTATGTGACACACGGTCCTGGTGCAATCACTTATCAGTATGGATTCAAGAGGACGAGTGCAGACGCTGCCACAGTGTTTACATTTGGTGCCGATAAGAATGCGCATTTTAATATTTACAACTCGGCAGCAGTCACTTATCGATGTCAGCAATCACACAATATAAATTTGATCTTACAACTTATCGGTCTGGGGTGTCAAGAGGACGAATGCAGAGCGCGATGGTTTTTAACAAAAGTCCTACGAAATTAATAACTCCCCCGTTACGCGACATGGTTTAAAAATATTTATTAAGGATGTATCCTCAGTACATGATGCAAACTCTTTCCTAGGAAGTAATGCTACTCGAAGAAAAATCAGCTATGGGAATAATCATTAATCTACAAGTGCTCGCACAGTTTATAAAAATCGTCTCTTCCACCATTTATCAGGGAACGTGAAGACGCTGACGAAATTCACGTTGCGGCGTCAGTTACATGCTTTTACAGGGTAAGGACTGCGCGGCAGAATGCTATAGAAAGTAAGAATGCTAAAAGTAGAATTCATATGTTTCCGTAAAAAACTTTAGTTCCAACATGAGTTAAAGGAGTATGGTTCGACTCACTTTGAGAAGAGCAGTCGCTCCGTCCAAAAGACTAATGAGAAAGTTAAATAATGACATAAAGAAATGTTCAGAACAACGGAAATCCCTTGTAGGGGGCCTTCGGATCTTAAGTTATCGTGTTCTCCAAGCGATAACTGCTGATTTTACAAGGTCGTCATTGCAATTAAAGAATCTAGCAGTTACAGGGAGAATAGGATTTGAACTCGTACATTAGAAAAGGGAACAATTGTTAATGTCATAAGAAATGTGTGACGTATTATTCAGTGGAAAAACTTAATACGAAAATCTTTAGCATTATTCCTGGCGTCCTTTGTTAGGTGATAGTGTTAACATCCTTATACGTTCTCACTTCAAATTTTCATATGACATTCTGGAGTTATCACTTAAGTTTCGACTTTTATTTTTTCCAACCGCAATAATGCGCAGTTTCTGTGGAACACTGGTGACTTCGATGCAAAGGACGATCTTTCTCACACTAACGATATGGCCGTGCACTAAAAAACAAACCTGGAACCCCATAGACAATAAAGATTTGAACTAAAAAGTCATTAAAACCGTGAATGGACTTATGTATAACGTAATGTACTGAACTTGACAACATTAATATAGATAGGAATCCTCGCTTGTTTTCTCCATACTATCATAAATTGAGAAACCTCGATGCTTGAAAAATTATCAAAGATGAATAGAGCTCTGAAAAGTTCTGACCACACAATATTCTCAGTTCATTCTGCTGTAGATGTCTAATTCTGTCAGGATCACAATGGATGTTTTACACATTCAAGAACTTTTTCTGACATTCTTAATCAAAGTGTCTATCTATGCATCAGATTCATCATTACACTGACAAACTACCTATCCATAGGTTGTGTAAGCATTTAGGATGAAAAATTGAGTCCGCTTCACTGTCATAATTAAAGTTCAGTCACTGATTCATCTTCCCTATGTGTATATTTACTTTCTAATAAGCCATACTTTAACGACCAAAGTAGGTAAATCGCAAGCATCATCAGATTATTACTGCTTACGTTGAAACTCTCACAACACCCTATTCAGTACTTTACCCCAACCGATACAGCTACAAGTTATGATAGCCAACATCTATCCTATAGACAGTAGGTTAGTTACTTCTAACAAAGTCAAGGTTTGAGATCCATAGTAAGACATGCACGTTGTTTACCTGCCAAGATCCCAACATCCTCTCATTTCTTCTTCAGGGTCGTGTGAAAGGTAACCGTTAAGACAATTATCTGCGTGAAATCGTATTTATTTTTAAAGCAAAGATACACTGATTTCGAACTCACTCTTACATGCACGAACCTTCCATTTCCTAATGTATGAAAAGGGAAGTAGCACGAACAGTCATAGCGATTATAGTATGTTGACCGCATTAAATATGATTCGAACGGAGGACAATCTGAATAGGCGCCTTTGTCTGGAAATTAAAAATCTGAAAACTCACTGTTTCTAAGAAAACAACAATATTTCCATGAAAAGTTGGGTCCCAGAATCGAACCGCTAGCCCTAATATTGACTTCAGCAACCGATAAAACGTAATGTAAGCTCTCTCGGCTGTTATTCCATGGCGCTTTCTATTTTCAGAGTTTCCCCCCCCCCCCCCCGGTACGTTTGAATAACCGCATAAGTGTGGATGAAGGTGGTTAGCTGCAAACACAAGTTTTTCGTCAAAGATAGGGTGTTTCACTACACGAGGAAATCTAATACACACATATTTTCATGTCTAAGAATCGATTTAGTTATTTTTCCTGCATGAGAATATTTCTAAACTAGTGCGGAATTCTTAGAACAAGTGATACTATGTTCGTGTGAAAGTGATCCTGGCAAGCACACTTTTTTGATAATGTTATGTATTCCTGTTTGGAAATCTGAAAGAACACTGTCTATGGAGCATTACTCCTGTAAGCCAGTACTAATTTCGATTCTGATGGTCCCCATAACTGGTAGACAATACTTTGCATTTCAAACGGACCTAACGTATAAAGCGTCAAGCCTTTCAAAGGTTATTTCACACTTCAAACTCAATCATCACATTTCAGAAAGAAAGAGAAGATTGAAAATGAAAGGATAAGTGATAGAGAAGCGAAAGAAAAGCACACTACCAGCATTCTCACATTAAAAGAAATGTATACTACCAGCATTCTCACATTAAAAGAAAACGTAAGCATTCGAAACAGACAGATCTGGTCAACAGAGGGGTGCCCTGTGCCAGCTTGAAAGACAGCAAGAAGGTTGGTAACAACGGTTTAACCATTCATTTTTTAAGTATTAGAGCGTTAATGTTACAATTTCGTACAACAACGTTCATTTCTAGTGAAGGTGGAACATTCATTTTTCGTGTAAGCATGTGAATATTACATTTCAGCTGTATGTGAAACAAACATTCAGTTGAGAAGAATATTTAAGAGTATTTAAAAACATCAGTGTGAACTCATTGATACATAAAACTGTCTCCTTCTTGTGTCTCCTTCTTAATATCCATATACTATTTTTACGAGCACAAAAGATAGAACTTTCGAAGGAAGATGAACCATGTATCAGTTTAAAAAACTATTTTCTGTGTTTTGAACATTTAACCCGCGTCATCTATCGGGTACAGGAATCCACAAAACTAATACGTCTTTACTAGTAACGGGGGGAAATATATGACCAGTACCTGAAAAATCATTGTCCATAACATTTATATTCATGTATTTCATTTTCTTGTTACGAGGCATCTGACAGGAAACGTAAAACACGCGTGCTCAATATTCAAACGTGTTGAAAAATACTTCCTGAAATATGAGTATTCAAAATCAAGAGATGTATGGCACTATACATATTCAACGGGTGCCTTTCTAAATGTAAGTCTCTATGCATACATGAATGCGATGGACTACGTTTTTCTTCATATTGTGTCACATACTTGCTTTCGTCTCTGTATATGTGTTAATTGCATGTGTGTGCTTGCGTATGTTTTCGTGTTGTTTCTGTGTTTGTTACTGTGAATCGGATGTGTGTGAGTGTGTGGGTGTTTCTATGAATCGTGTGTTCAAACGTGTTATCACTTGCTTGCTACAGAAGAAGCTAGCAATTTACAAACCTCAACAGATTGGCATTATAGCTATATTAGGAAATCTCATCCAAAAGTCACTAAACAGATAAGTTTACTAAAGATGTACTCTTGTATGCAGTTTTTCAGATTCTTTTACCTTTCTCGATTCTGTTAAGTAGAACAATGAAACAGCATCGCAGGAAAGATCTTTTATTCATACACTAAGAAATTACAATGACGAACCATCAGATATAGAACAGAAATTAGTAACACTATTAACATTTATTTAGTACATATTCAGAGGCGCGCACCAGTTCGTCGTACATTTCGTTTAGTAATATAGGAAAGTGTAACATGTAGGAATCTTCAACTCCTGCCTCTTCCACAAAACGTTTAGCGATATCGCTTAAATGAATGTTTCTCACTGCTTCTGCAAAATGGGTATCAACTGATTCATCGGATATGACAACACACGAATGGCGAAGCTGACTTGGATGATCTACTTCACACCCAATACAGTTCGTACGTAGAATCCGAAAAATTTCTTTTCTGACGAGTGTATTTAATGTTTTTCTGAAACTTAGCTTTGCTCTCTGTTCATGCAGTTCAACATTAGACAGTCTTGGAGTATGGTCTGTAGATAATTCGACATCCCTTACAGCATTAGAAAATTTATTGAACTTCAGAGCCAACAAGCTGCAGGTGATGGAGCTGCGGTAATCTTTTAACCATGCCCACTGTTTGATGATGAGTTGTACCGAAGAAATCATTGAAGTACCGTCGTCACACACAACACCTTTTTCAATGACCACCCCTTTTTTACCCTTGAATACCACCATGCCATTCAGTTCATACTCGAAGGTAAACGTATAAGCGAGTGTAGAAGTCAGTCCATACCACTGTTCGTCGGATAATATAACTGAAGCCGAAGGTCTAAACGGAATGTCACTGCACTTCTGAAACAAACATATGTGGACTTCGGGAACGTTCTTGCAAATCTTCACCAACAAGTCAAAACCTAGCTGGTAGTCTCCATTAGCAAACCGCTCCATGGAGAGATCACTTTCGGGGTGAACACAAGCCATCGTTAACACTTCAGTACTGCAAAACTATTACACATCAATCATCATATACCTAAAACATTTGACGCCATCTGACTATATACTGCCATTGGTCGAGATCTAATTCGTAGTGATATTAAAAACACAATTGTAGAAGAATAATTTCTGTTTTTTATCTGATTGGTCGTCATTGTTATTTCTTAGTGTATGAATAAAAGATTTTTCAGGCAATGCTGTTTCATTGTTCTACTTAACAGAATCGAGAAAGGTAAAAGAATCTGAAAAACTATATACAAGAGTACATCTTTAGTAAACTTATCTGTTTAGTGACTTTTCGATGACATTTCCTAATAGAGCTATAATGCCAATCTGTTGAGGTTTGTAAATTGCTAGCTTCTTCTGTAGCAAGCAAGTGATAACATGTTTGAACACACGATTCATAGAAACACCCACACACTCACACACATCCGATTCAGAGTAACAAACACAGAAACATGAAAACATACGCAAGCACACACATAAATTAACACATATACAGAGACGAAAGCAAGTATGTGACGCAATATGAAGAAAAACTTAGTCCATCGCATTCATGTATGCATAGAGACTTACACTTAGAAAGACATCCGTTGAATATGTATAGTGCCATACATCTCTTGATTTTGAATACTCATATTTCAGTAAGTATTTTTCAACACGTTTGAATATTGAGCACGCGTGTCTTACATTTCCTGTCAGATGCCTCGTAACAAGAAAATGAAATACATGAATATAAATGTTATGGACAGTGATTTTTCTGGTACTGCTCATATATTTCCCCCGTTACTAGTAAAGACGTATTAGTTTTGAGGATTCCTGTACCCGATAGATGACGCGGGTTAAATGTCCAAAACACAGAAAATCGTTTTTTAAACTGATACATGGTTCATCTTCCTTCGAAAGTTCTATCTTTTGTGCTCCTAAGAATAGTATATGGATATTAAGAAGGAGACACAAGAAGGAGACACGTTTTACGTATCAATGAATTCACACTGATGTTTTAAATACTCTTCTCAACCGAAAGTTTGCTTCACATACAGCTGAAATGTAATATTCACATGCTTACACGAAAAGTGAATGTTCTATCTTCTCTAGAAATGAACGTTGTTGTAAGAAATTGTAACATTAACGCTCTAATACTTAAAAAATGAATGGTTAAACCGTTGTTACCAACCTTCTTGCTGTCTTTCAAGCCGGCGCAGGGCGCCCTCTGTTGACCAGATCTGTCTGTTTCGAATGCTTACGTTTTCTTTTAATGTGAGAATGCTGGTAGTGGGCTTTTCTTTTAATGTGAGAATGCTGGTAGTGTTCTTTTCTCTCGCTTCTCTATCACTTCTCCTTTCATTTCAATCTTCTCTCTCTGAAATGTGATGATTGAAATTGAAGTGTGAAAGACTTTATGCGTTAGGTCCTGTAAATGCAAAGTATTGTCTATCAGTTATGGGTGCCCTCAGAAACCAGAAGTAATTAGTACTAGCTTACAGGGGTAATGCTCCATAGACAGTGTTATTTCCAAACAACATACATAATAATAAATAATAATAAATACCCCTTCAAGCAGCTGCTTGCCACAGAGGTCTGACAGAGCCTGTCAGTTTATATGCCACAGTAGAAGGATCTGAGAGGATGGCAGGGCCTCAGTAGAAAACCGACACATACATCCATGCCTTCATACTTTTCATAGGTCAGTAGTCAAGCGCGCTAACCACTCGGCCATGGGACGGAACATTATCAAAAAATGTGTGCTTGCCAGAACCACTTTCACACGAACATAGTACCACTTGTTCTAAGAATTCCACACTAGTGTAGAAATATGCAGGAAAAATAACTAAACAGACATGAAATCCCCGTGTTAGATTGTAGTGAAACACCCTATCTTGGTCGAAAAACTTGTGTTGCAGCTAACCACCTTCACACATTTATGCACTTATTCAAACCTACCAGGGGACCAGGAACTCTGAAAAGAGCATGAGAGACCGCTTGGAATAATCGTCGAGAGAGCTTACGTTTCTTACCTTACGTTTTATCGGCGGTTGAAATCAGAGAATGCAAAGTTAGGTCTAGCGGATCGATTTTGGGACTCAACCTTTCATGGAAATACTGAAAATATTGTTGTTTTCTTATAAACAGTGAGTTTTCAGATTTTAAATTTCCAAACTTCTGTGATTCTTTACTGATGTTTTCTATATGCAAAGTATTTTGTGATATTCATCCATCCGTGTGTACGCAATGGACCGTGATTTACTAGCGTGGGACCTAAAAAATTTATGATTCTTCCTGTATTACTCCTTCCACTAAAGAGTGACTTTTATCAGTTGCTCCTTAGGTTCCCTTATTTTACACACTAGATGGTGCTTGTTAATAGTCGTTTTTTCTATCTTACAGTATTTGCGCTGTAATTTGCTGTTTTGAAGCGATTTTTACAACCATCCCACTGCATTTTTATACTTTCTCTCTCGTCACAGTATGTTTTACAGTTATTGTGTCTTCCACTTATTTCAGTGGTGTACACACACATCAGTGTGTGTATACCACTGAAATTATTTCAGTATTCATACACACACATTTCAGTGGATATTTTCAGTGGACATTTCAATACCCTTTACATTTTAGTGATTATCATTGAATTTACCAACCATTCGTTGTTTTTCTAATTTTCGTTTATGCATGTAATTTGATTAAACGACTTAGTCACATGCTGTGTCGTAGGTAAAGTACTGTCCATTTCAGGCTATTGTGAGATTTTCGTCGCAAGCAGATATATGGAATCAGATCTGACGCAGATGATGCTTGCGATTTATCTACTTTGATCGTATGGTTTATTAGAAAGATACATATAGGGAAGATGTATTAGTGTTTGAACTTTAATTATCTTGTGACAGAGAAAGCAAAGAATACATAATGAGAGTTTTACGAATCTATGGAGAAACGTGCATCTGAAGAGTTAGTTTAAACAAACTTGCAATCGGGCTTTCATTCTAAATGCTTGTTGCTTGCCGTGCTAAAACGATTCACTGAAATCCCCCCTCGTATACCTCCCAAAACGGTACATTGTAGTTTATCAACTATATTTGTCATCTTCAGGTATGAAGGCGGGAGCTGTGTAAACATGACAGGAATCAATTTCATAGTATCTGACACATAGTTTTAGCACTTCTCCGAGGAGGCGCTCATAATACGTGTCATCCCAATTTTCAAGCTCCTAATAACGTTCCAGTTATATTTCATAACCTAAAGGACAGCCATCTTATTATACAAGGAATAATGAAAAATAAGAAGATTAATTGTGTTCCCAATAATATGGAAAACAGCATTCCCCTTTGAATTTCATAGATTCTTATCAATTTTTAATGGAACAATAATGCTGCTTTTCATCATCTGATAACAGTAGGAGATTTGCCTGCTCTTTAAATCTGAATGACGTGATGTAAAGTGGGAACACCTGTTTCTCGTATCCAAAAACATTGACTGAAATGTTGTTCATTTTTACGAATTTAGATATTTGATTTATTGTTATAGGGAGAATTAGGCCGGATGTGTTTAATTTTTCTTCTAAATGCATATAGTTGTTAAGGTGTTCAATTTATTACAGGCTCATTCACAGTTAATACAGGATTTATATATGTGGAAAGTAGTCCCAGTGGTAATGGAAAAAAGAGTTAATTCCTAGTTCATTGGTAGCAAAATATCCCGTGCTTTTCCCGGTTGGTGCCGTAGAAGCTTCTAATAGCATGCTCAGGGTAGGAGATCATTTGACAGTCGAAGTAAACATAAGACTGCCATGTGTAAAGCAGAGAAAAATAAAACTAACAAGAATTGTGTGTACTAAATATAACTCTTTGAAACAATTTTGTTTTGCACTGTTTCATCAATATTCATGTTACTGCATTCATTCCAATAAATAGTTCAGCGAAACATTAATATATACATCAACTCTTGATTTTTCTTGGCTGATTAACTGGTTTTCCATGGTACAAAATAATAACAAACCGTAGATATGTAACTTTTTGAGGGCACTGAAGATGTAAAATGAAAACATTCATTCTCTTCGGAAACGAACATCCCTTATTCCACCGATATGTTATTTTTCTCAGTCTGCTAATCTCCTACTTCTCGCCTTCCTAACGGCTACCAAAGGACTCATTGAACTGTACAGAATCACACCCTGCTTGTCACTTTGAATGAATTTGCATACCTTGACCTTAGTTCTCGTACCTTTTACAGTTTTCATCCTTACGAATCTTTTGAATAATGTCGCGTGTTTCTTCTCATCCGTTCTGGAAGACTATGTTTTAGCACGAAATCAGTTTGTGTTCTTAATGAATGCAGTGGAATTATTTACCAAGTTTCTATTTTTAATGAAGGAAATCGTTTATCAGTAGCAGATGCAAATATTGCGGTGCAGATAGTAGCAGTTCTATCGTACATAACCCGCTTGTTGCAAAATGCACATCACGCGAGTTGATGAAAGTCCGATTGCACCCATCGATAAGCGACCCCGTCGTATGATTTGAAGGAAGGTCAATTCGTACCGCGCGATTGTTGACAGAGATGAAAGATTAGAGACTTCGAAAATTTTTTCACTGCTGAGAGTGATCCGTCAATAAAAAGTGGTCCGGGTGAGGTACCAAACGTCTGTTGCGGGTTCTAAAGCGGGTCTTATATGTCCCCCCTAGAGACCATATTACACCTCAATATCATTTCATAATTGCGAATAATTTATTTTTAAATCAGATTTTTCTCCTTTTATTACATTTTTACCCAATGGTATTTTCTGTGGGACAGTTTTTTAAAACAGTTACTGCGGGATAGTCCTTCTTCTAGTGAAGGTCGAACACACAAAATAGGGGGACCTTGTTCAAGGATTGCATCAACCATTCAGCGAGGGGTTGCCACCCAAAGTTTAGCGGGACTTGGCAAATTTCAGATGAACGTGGACACCAAAGGAGTTTGGTGAAGTTTTAATAGAGTGAACTTTTGATAAGGGGGTTTAATAAAGGGGAGGGGGGGTTAATGAGAGTTTCATTAATAAGGAATAAAAATGGGTAATACAACTTTGGGAACTGATTTTCTGTTTGTGACTGGTATCGAAAGTTTTGCAGTTATTTAGAGACTTGCATAGCTAGGTAGTCACTGGAAGGAGAGCTATGCACCAATCATCTGTGATGATGCATAGAACCGGCCAGGCCTAGTCCGACCCCGCCTTCTCGTGGTAATGTCCGACCCCGCCTTCTCGTGGTGAAGACCGTTAGTACCTTTCAAAAGAGATACTCTCTTGTGGAAGTGAACGGAAGGGGAGGGCTGCCAGATTAGTGTGGCCTACTGATCTGGACAACTATGACTACTTTTCTTTTTTTCTACCCTGCTGAGGAGTGGTCAACCACACAGGGTCCTGGTGCTGACCATATAAACCCACTGGACTGGACAGATATATGGCTCTGAGCTTGATTATGGATCCTGATTTTGCTGCACTGGTGGGCTTCTATGGAGGGAAAATCTTCCGCTGTGTTTTCTGTTTGTTTGTGGGTTGACAGCCCCAAGTGAATAGATTCACAGGATATGTTTATCAGCTGGTGGATAATCCTGAGCAGAAGTCATCGCAGGCACCTGAACTCTTTGCTTCTATTGGCATCGTCAAATTCTACATTGGAGAAAGTCTTCCAGTGTAGATGGCTTCAGCCTTTAGTGGTAGGGGAACGGGTCTTTGCCCCATGTCTGCGATTAGGGGGCTGTTTGATATTGTCGGCATTCCCTCTCTCAATAAACATAGTTTCTTGAAACATCCCACTAACCATTTTCTCTCCATAGGTAGTTGGAATGTGAGGACTCTGCACAGACCTTTTTCTCTTGATGTCCTCACA
Source organism: Ryuthela nishihirai (assembly GCA_038380435.1). Classification (NCBI taxonomy): domain Eukaryota; kingdom Metazoa; phylum Arthropoda; class Arachnida; order Araneae; family Heptathelidae; genus Ryuthela; species Ryuthela nishihirai. Next base: position 36,604,089 of record JAWZYU010000006.1, read on the forward strand.
CAAGAATTCCACCATTATAATTTAGATATTTTCGGCTTGCAAGAGACCAGATGGACAGATAAAGGTCAGATTCTTAAAAATAATCTTAAATTTCTTTTTTCAGGGAGGGACGACAATAAGCATCACCAAGGCGTGGGTCTGCTTCTCAGCAGACATGCTAGTGATGTTCTTACAGGATATGAGTGCATTAATGAAAGGATTCTTACAGCAAAATTTCAGACAAGCGTTAAAGACTTGAATGTTATCTGCTGTTATGCCCCCACTGAGGATGCCGATGAGGATGAGAAGGATAGGTTTTATGAACAACTTCAGGATATTTTGAATTCTGTCAAGAAATGAGATATTACCCTCGTTCTTGGTGACTTCAATGCCAAAGTTGGTACTGACTCTGACCTTTGGGCAGGAGTAATAGGCTCTTTTGCTGCAATGACAATGGGCAACGTCTCCTACAGTTAAGTTAGGTATATAGGCAACGTCTCCTACAGGTAACTACAATCAATGGATTCAGAATAACTCAGATTCCGAAATCAATGGATAACAGAATGTTACAAACACTGCGACGTACATAAGTACACATGGGTTTCACCTGATGGGCTGCATAAGAATATGATTGATTACATATTAATTAACAGCAAATGGGCTAGTTCTATTAGGAATACCAGGGCATATAGGGGAGCTGAAATTGGATCTGACCATTACCTTGTTAAAAGTGTCTTGCAACTTAAACTTAAAAAGTGTTGTGCTACGGTTAAAAAATTTACTTTTAATACTGAAGCTCTGAAAGATCCAGTTATAGCCAAAGCTTACCGTGATAGGTTACTTAGTCATTATGACAGTCATGGTATGCTTACTACTGAATTTTAAAAAGAATGGGATCATTTTGAACAGGCTTTTTTGGACACTAACAGTACTCTTTCAGGAAAAAAAAAGAGCAGAAGAGACAGAATTATATGAGTGATAAGGCACTTGAGCTTATTTCGGAAAGAAAGAACTGCAGGAATGTCCTTAATCAATATCCTACTAGTCCTAATAGAAAGCATTACAGAGAGCTCAATAAACGTGTAAAGGTGTTAGCTACTGATAAGAATCTTTGGCTTGATGGTTTGGCTGACAAAGCCGAGGAAGCAGTTAGACAGCTCAACAGCAGAGAGCTGTTCCATATAGTTAATGTTTTGTGTGATAGAAAACGGACAGGTATACAAGAATTGAAGGATAAACAAGGTAAGGTTACAGAAGGGGAGGATTCTGTCATGGCTAGGTGGGCTGAGCATTTCAGTGATGTTCTAAACAATGTGGTTAGTTCTATTCCCATTGCTTGCAATGATGATAGATGCATTGGTGGCTCTAATGTTGGCCCTATAACACAATTTGAAGTTATGTTGGCTATTTCTAAACTTAAACTTCATAAATCCCCAGGTGTAGATGAAATTATTACGGAAATGTTTAGAGCTGGGAATGTTTCGGTTACCACTTGGATGACTGAAATTCTGAATATCTTTTATGATAAAGGCATGGTTCCTAAGGATTTTACCAGAGCTATTGTTATCCCTATTTTCAAAAAAGGTGATCGCAGTTCTTGTGATAACTATAGGGGTTTTTGCCTACTCTCTTCTCCAGGTAAAGTTCTTTCCATGATTTTACTTAATAGAATTAAAAATCTGGTTGACAGTCAATTGCGTGATGAACAATGTGGATTCAGAAGTGGTAGGGGATGTGTGGATCAGATATTTTCACTTAGGCAGATTCTAGAGAAATGTTTAGAGTTTCAGAAACCTTTGGTTGCTAGCTTTGTTGATTGAAAAAGGCTTTCGACTCTGTTGATCGTCATAATTTGTAGTTGATTGCGCAATCATATGGTATACCAGACAAGTTAGTTAACATAATGAAAGCTCTCTATAATAACACTGAGTCGTGTGTGAGAGTTGGTAAGGCTTGTAGCAATTGGTTTAGCATTACTTCTGGTGTTCGACAAGGGTGCATTTTTGTCTCCTTTTCTCTTTAGCTTGGTTATTGATTATGTTATGCGAAATTCACTTCAAGAGAAAGATTCTGGCCTTAAATGAACTGGAGATACGAAAATTTCTATTTAGATTATGCTGATGATTTAGCCCTTTTGGCAAATGATGTTGATGAGATGAACTCTTTTCATTCGAGCTGTTGATGAGACTGGTGGTAGAGTAGGTTTGGTTATAAACAGAGAGAAAATTAAAGTGATGAAAATTGGTCAGGCAGGCTGTGATTCAGTTAATCTGAATGGTTGCAGTCTTGAGCAGGTATCACAGTTTAATTATCTTGGGAACTATGTAAGAGATACTGGTGATGTGCGGCATGAGATTAACAGACGAATAGGGATTGCTGCCGGGACTTTTAAGAATCAATGGAGAGTGTGGAGAAATAGGCGTATACACCTAATGACTAAAATTAGACTGTAAAATAGTTTGGTTCTTTCTAGGGTTAGTTATGGTAGTGAAACTTGGACACTTTGTAAACAAGATAACAGAAAACTATATGCTTTTGATTCCAGATGCTTACGCAGTATCTTGGGCATTAGGTGGTTCAACTTTGTAACTAAAGATGAGGTTAGGCAAAGGAGTTTGCAACCTCCTTTCCAGATGCTTACGCAGTATCTTGGCCATTAGATGGGTCAACTTTGTAACTAATGATGAGGTTAGGCAAAGGAGTTTGCAACCTCCTTTAAGCAGCATATTGTGCAGAGAGAGACTCCGTTGGTTTGGCCATGTTGCCCTTATGAATAATTATAGATTTTCGAATAGGGTTATGAACAGTGTGCCTAAAGGCCTCAGAAAGAAGGGGAGACCTAGGATGCTGTGGGCAGATAATGTCAAACAAGACCTTGTTAGAATTGATGTGCAGTGGCCAGATGCAGTAGATGTAGCTCAGGACAGACTTGCTTGGAGAACTAAATTTCACGGTCTGGTTGGACCTCCCATAGCTCATGGCTGCTTGAGGAGGAGGAGGAGGAGGAGGAGGAGGAGGAGGAGGATGACCATCCATTTCTGCGTGAGGTTGTCACCCATGCAATTTTTCTGAGGCTTGCATCATCCGATCGTTGCCACCCGAAGTTTAGTCGGTAAGGGACTTATTCGAAGATTAAGGGGAGCTTAAAATATAGGGGGTCAACTAGAGGGGTCTGAAATAAAGAAAAATCGGGACTATTCGAGAAGGAGGGCTTAAAATAAAAGTGGGTCAACCAGGGGTCTTTTATGACTGGCTGGCTGAAAAATTGGGAAATTAGAGTTAAAATAGGGTTCTTTCCGAAAATAGTACTCTTCATAATCACCAGATGGCGCCAGGGGTTAAAAAAAGGGGGGGGGGGAGGAAGGGGTTTTTTAATAAGGGGGTAGAAATGTTTTATGAAGGGGGAGTCAAAAATCGGGAAATTAGAGCTAAAATAGGGGTTTTCCGAAAATAGTACTCCTCATAGTCGCCAGATGGCGCCACGGCTTAAAAAAGGGGAAGGAAGGGTTTTTTTGATAAGGGGGATTAATTAATTATGAATTATTAATAAGGGCGTGGTCAGTGACGTCATAGGGTGAAGCACTAGTGGGGGTACCGCGGATGTACTTGATACTACTGTTGAACCACCTAATGCCCAAGCCCCCTCGGTGTGAGCGCCTGTACGCGGTGAGGGGGACCACCCTGTGAAGGTTCCGCTGGCTCGGTTACCTTCGCAGGGTCCTAAACGCTCACCCGCGTGTTTGCCGTGCGCGGAGACCCGTGTCCCGGGAAAGGAGGATCCTGGTAGTTGCTCGGGGGTCCCCGTCTTCTCTCCTCAGCTCATGACTGGCGTGGTCCCCATTGGCCGTCTTGCCATTGGGGAGCCTGTCCGTCGCGGGGCTGGGCAGCGGATTCCGGGGCCTCTGCTATACACTGCTTTGGCCTCTGCTTCCGGTAAACGGAAGCTCCTGGGGTGGCCCCCCCAGGAGCAATCGGCTGGTGGGCAGGTCCTGCTAGGGTCAACCGTGCAGAGCGGTGAGTAACCTTGCCCACGGTCCGGGTACAGGTTTACAAGTTTCCTCACAACTTCTTTTCCTTTTGTAGTTACCCTTTCTTTGTGAGGCCAGTTTGGCCATTCACAATTTTGTTATTTTACGCTTTGTTTTATTTGTGTAGAACGTTTTTGTTCTGCACATTTCTCTTTTTATTTTCCTTCTATTTATTTGTGAGGGCTTGGCTCACTGTCTGTGTGGGTATAGTGCCTGCGTAGCCCTGGCGCCCGACTGGGCGTCCCCTTGTAGGGCTCCGTGGAGGGTGGGGACAGCGGGCACTGAACCACGCAAAACCAAACATGCGAGTGAATGATGAAAATGCGATCACCGCCAACAAGAGGGCTCGACATGAACCCCCGTCTTCGTCTTTGTCTCCGTTATCTCTGCCATCGTCTTCTGTGTCTGTGTCTTCGTTCACAAAGTTCTTGATCATCCACTCTACGGGTGATCAGGTGCTTGGGGACATGTCCCCTTTTTTCGTCAACAAAGGTTTAAAAGGTCTTGCGGGAGAGCCGAAATCTGTCAATCGCTTACGATCTGGCGACTTGCAGGTTGAGACCGCTTGTTCAAAACACTCCGAACTGCTCCTGAAAGTAAAAGATATTGGTGGGGTGGCTGTCGAAGTCACTCCTCATAAAACTTTGAATTCCTCTCGGGGTGTGATCCCCGAGTGGGGCCTCCTCAAAGTCACTGAGGAGGAAATCCTCGCGGAGCTCGCATCTCAAGGAGTAACAGCGGTCCACCGGGTTTCGACATGCCGTGATGGGAAATTGACACCCACCAAGGTGTTGATTGTGACATTTAACACGCCACGCCTGCCTTCTTCCATCAAGGCAGGTTACTTACATTGTGAGGTTCGGCCGTATATCCCAAACCCTCTGCGCTGTTTTCAGTGTCAGATATACGGTCATGCCCGCACAGCATGCAGGGGCAAGCCCACCTGTGCTCGCTGTGGCAGTAAGGATCATCTCGATCCTGACTGCACAGCAGAAAAGGCATGCTGTGTGAACTGTAGTGGCGAACATCCGGCGTACTCCCGTGACTGTCCGAAGTGGAAGGAGGAAAAGGAGGTACAACGCCTCAAAGTCGTGAACAACATCTCGTATGCTGAAGCGAGAAAGCTGGCTGCACCGCCCGCCCCACCTGGCAAGGTTTCCTATGCCAGTGCAGTCATTGGAAAGCCCATCGTTCCAATGACTTCGGTTGCGGTGCAGACTGATATCAGTGTACCACCTACTGAGTCTTTCTCGCCAGCTGCGAAGTACCTCCTCACGCAGGCGAGACCGAGGGTGGTGTCGACTTCGACATCAACCCCGGTTTCCATTCCTGCAACACAGCCTTCCACCTCCACCGGAAGGCCTCCTCCTTCCCGTCCTCAGACAGCAAGACCTTCAAAACCGAAGGGGCCCCTACCGGGGCCAAAAAAGAAAATAACAGCGCCACAAAGGGCGGTCACCGATCCATGCCCCTCGGATGATTCTGAGGACATGGATACCGACCGCCCCCTATTCACTAAACCATCCACTGCGGCGGTTAAGTTGAATAGGAATTCGTCGTCCGCCCACTCTTCTAAGTCCTGAGATGGCCACACTCCTACAATGGAATTGTCGTGGATTCCAGAGGAATCTTGACGACATCAAGGCCCTCCTTCAGGCACACCAGCCCATCTGTGTGTGCCTGCAGGAGACATACTTGCAGCCAGTCACAGATCCCACGATCCGGCACTTTTCACTAGTTCGCCGGGACCGGGATGGAGATGGTCCGGCTCGCGGGGGTGTCGCCATCCTCGTGAGCAACCATTCTCCATTCCAGGTCGTACCACTCACCATCAACTTAGAGGCGGTAGCCATCCGTCTCTTCGTGGGGTTCTCGCTGACTGTCTGCTCTGTATATCTTCCACCTGGGAGCATCGTCTTCCAGGAAGACCTTGATGATCTCGTCTCACAGCTGCCGTCCCCCTTCCTCATTATGGGGGACCTCAACGGACACAGTCCACTTTGGGGAAGTGCTGACACCAACGGGAGGGGTGGGGTCCTGAAGCAGTGGCTCCTGGATCCTTCTCTCTCCCTGTTGAACACCGGTGTCAGTACTTACTTTCACTCCCCAACCCGCACTTTCACTGCCATTGACCTCACCATCTGCTCCTCCTCGATCCTTCCACTCTTTACATGGGAGGTTGAGGACAACCCATACGGAAGAGATCACCTCCCCGTGGTGTGGACCATCTCTCGTGGGGGGCCTTGCAGCCCTTCACACGTCTCATGGTGGAGGCTCGATCGGGCTGACTGGGATGGTTTCGAGCTGCTCTCTGAGCTCGACGACCACTCTGTCAGCCAGGAGCCCATCAATGTGGCAGTAGCGGAGATAACGGACTGTATCATAGATGCAGCTGCATCAACGATTCCTCAAACTTCTACACGGTTTCCTCGCTTTCCGAAACCGTGGTGGAATCCAGAATGCACCGCAGCTCGTAAGGCTCAGAACAAGGCTTGGGGGGTGTTTCGGAGATATCCGACGTCCCCCAACCTTGAAAATTTCAAACGCGCCAGGGCGAAAGCACGTTTCGTCCGACGCCAGAGCCAGAAGGAATCTTGGATCAAGTATACGTCAACCATCACCCGCACGACTAGTTCTAAGGTCGTGTGGGATAAAGTCCGGAAGATGAGTGGGAACTACACGTCCCACTCGTTATCGATCCTGGAGCACAATGGACAGGCAATTGCTGATCCCAAAGCAATTGCCGACACTCTGGGGGAGTCATTCTCTTCCATCTCTTCGTCTTCCTCTTACTCCCCCGAGTTTCTGGCCCAGAAAGGCAGTGCGGAGCGCTCTCCGCTGTCTTTCCACTCGAATGGCCTGGAGCCTTACAACAGGCCATTCACAGCGGAGGAGCTTCGCCTTGCTCTGCACTCTTCTCGTGCCTCTGCTGTAGGGCCAGACAATGTCCATTATGCCATGCTCCAACATCTTTCACCATCGAGTAAGGATCGGCTGCTCCATCTCTTCAATCGCATTTTTCTCGAGGAGCAGTTTCCGGACTCCTGGCGGGAGGCCATCGTCTTGGCCTTCCCCAAGCCAGGCAAAGATCCCAAGATTCCTTCCAATTATCGTCCAATTGCATTGACGAGCTGCGTGTGCAAGGTGTTGGAAAGAATGGTCAATGCCAGACTCATCTGGTATTTAGAACATCACAACCTTCTTTCCAACACCCAGTGTGGCTTTCGCAGGCAACGGTCAACTCTTGACCATCTGATACGCCTCGAATCGGCTATCAGAAATTCTTTTTTACGTAGAGAGCACCTGGTGTCAATTTTCTTCGACATCGAAAAAGCATACGACACGGCTTGGAGATTCGGCATTCTTCGTGACCTCCACAGCTTCGGCTTGAGAGGTCACATGCCGATCTTCATCTCCAAATTCTTATCGACACGCTCTTTTCGTGTCCGTGTCGGTAACACTCTGTCGCGGCCGTACCCCCAAGAACAGGGGGTGCCACAAGGCTGCGTTCTGAGTGTTACGCTTTTCGCTGTCAAGATTAATTCCATAACTAGACAACTTCCTCCATCAGTAGGCAATGCCCTCTATGTTGATGACTTTAGCATCTTTTGCTCATCTTCCAGCATGAGGGTCATTGAAAGACAACTGCAAATTGCCCTGAACAATCTTTCGGTTTGGGCGACGGCAAACGGGTTTCGGTTCTCCCCACAGAAGACCGCTTGTGTGCACTTTTGCCACAAGCGTAATCTTCACCTGGATCCCGAGCTGCGGCTCGGGGGTAACATCATTCCAGTTGTGGCGGAGACCAAGTTTCTCGGTCTCATATTCGATCGGAAATTGACCTTTTTACCACACATACGTCATCTCAGGTCCAAGTGCACGAGGGCATTGAACATCGTCAAGGTCCTCTCCTCCCTCTCTTGGGGGGCGGACCGATGTTCTTTGCTCCGCCTGTACCGTGCACTTGTCCGATCGAAACTGGACTACGGATCCCAGGTGTACGACTCGGCCCGGGATTCGGTGGTGAAGGTGCTGGACCCCCTCCATCATCAGGCCCTCCGTGTATGCACGGGAGCCTTCCGCACTTCACCGGTCCAGAGTCTTTACGTTGAGACCGACGAACCTTCTTTATCTCTTCGCCGTCAGCAGTTGTCCCTACAGTATGCTTCAAAATTGCGATCCCTGCCTGGCCATCCCACTTGGGACTGCGTTTTCAGTCCGAAGTGGGAAACGCTTTACAACAATCGTCCGACTGCCATTCGTCCTTTTGGTTTGCGTGTCCGAGGCTACCTCAGAGACATCAACACCAGTTTCGATAGCGTTGCACAGTCGACAGCTGAGCCACTTCCACCTTGGCTCGCTGTTTCCCCTTCCTGCGATTTTTCCCTGTGCAGGACGGGGAAGGCCTTTACACCTGACTGTGTGTACCGGCAACTCTTTGCCAGCCATCGTGCTGAGCACCCGGACTTCTTGCCTGTCTTTACAGATGGCTCGAAGTCCGGCACTTCGGTGGGATCGGCCATGGTCTGCTGTGATCTAATCATTGCAGACCAGATCCCACTGCAGTGTTCCATCTTCACCGCAGAGTTGCACGCTATCAGCCTCGCCTTGGACTACGTGGCGACTAAGCATCATCGTCGGTGTGTGCTTTACACCGACTCGCTTAGCTCGCTACAGGCTTTGATCTCGGTGAGGCATCGACCTCACCCTGTTCTTACTAAGATCCGCCAGCAACTACATCGTCTGGCAGCCACAACCACAATCCATTTCTGTTGGGTGCCTGGTCACGTCGGGATTAGGGGCAATGACTTGGCAGATGCTGCTGCCAAGTCATCCACACCCCTGTCCGACTCTCCGTTGCTGGTTCCCTATCTGGATTTCCGGCAGCGTTTTACCACCGAGCTCCGGGCACAGTGGCAGAGATCTTGGTCGGAACAGCTTACGAACAAGCTCTTTGAGATCAAACCTATCGTCAAACCATGGCAGTCTTGTTACCGCAGGAATCGCAAGGAGGAAGTTGTACTTGCTCGGCTCCGCTTAGGTCACTCGTATATTACTCATTCGTTTCTTCTTCGGGCGGACGACGTACCTAAGTGCGAGTTTTGTGACACCATTTTAACAATCAAACATATTTTAATTGAATGTCCATGTTTTAACCTAGAACGTCGTTTGCATTTTAATTTTCACAATTTTACGTCCGAGCCACTTACACTCGGACATCTTTTATCTGATAGTGCCATTTTATCTCCAATTTTTGCCTTTTTACAGTATACAGGATATTTTACCAGATTATAATTTTAATCATTTGTAATTTTTTCACCTTCTGCCTAGGTCATTTACACCTGGGCTAGTTTTATCCTTTGTCTCTACTGTATTTATTTATCTACACATTTGTTGTTTTACACCTTACTTTTTATTTCTGTTATATATATATCTTGTTGGTTTTAATTTTACCTTTTCCAACATTTGTTTTTTTTTTAATTTTGGTTGAGGAGTATTTGTTTTTTAGCATATTTTTACCTTGTTTGGCGCATTATAGCCTGAGTAGCTCATGCGCCATAAAACTCCAAACAACCAACCAACCAACCAACCTAATGCCCAAGATACTGCGTAAGCATCTGGAATCAAAAATATTCATTAAAAAAGATTATAGCCATATTTACATTAAGAACTAAAAATTTACTTACCAAAATATTTCATTGGGTTGGGTTATTTTACCTCTGAGGGCACTTTTTTTGCACACCATGGGCTAAATGGCCAGGTCACATGGACCCCGAAGGCTCAGAAAGGCTGGGGAGGGGACTCACTGGAACAGCTGTTGGGAGACAGATGGTAGCCTCCCGTCAAGGCCATCCAGCGTGTTCTTTAACATGCACAGGGTATGGCTCTCCCGCACACAGGGCCACAGCTTAACGTCCCATCCGACGGACAGCGGCGTTTTCAAGTCCATCGGTGTCCCCTACTGACCGTAGACAGGGCGGGAATTTTTGCGGAGATAAATCTCAACTCTGATCCAGCTGGGACTCACCCAAAATATTGGAGATTTTGATATTATGTCAATGGTAATCTAACCTCGAAGCTCCATAACTTACAAAATATTCATCGAACAGAAGTATTTGACTGAAAATAAATTAATGATCATAATCAAATCTATTTTAATTTCCGATTTTCAACAATATTCGTTCAGCATTTAAAGAGACACGGAAGCGAGAATTTTTGACAATAGTAATTTTACCTCAAATTAATTAAAACGAAAATAATATCGTTTCAAACCATTTAATAAAATAAGTATAATTTTCAGAAGTTTGAGCAAATGATAATTTCAATATTAGAGAATTATGAACGATATTATAAAACAAGATAGTTTATTTTTCAATATTATAGCCTTTCATAATACTTTGAGTACTGAACGAATATTTTTGAAAATCTATATTTAAATAGATTTGATTATGATCTTTAATTTATCATCAGTCATATTAATATTCATCAGATATCTTCGGGTTCCATTAAATGCATATTTTAGAAGTTCAAGTTGGGTTGGGTTAAACACTCTGAGCGACACTTTTTTGCACACCATGGGGTAAATGGTCAGGTCACATGGACCCCGAAGGCTCAGATAAGGTTGGGGGAGGGGACTCACTGGAACTGCTGTTGGGAGACAGATGGTCAGCCTCTTGTTAAGGCCATCCAGCGTGTTCTTTAACGTGCACAGGGTATGGCTCTCCCACATACGGGGCCACGGCTGAACTTCCCATCCGACGGACGGCACCTTTCCAAGCCTATCGGTGTCTCCTACTGACCGTGGACAGGGCGGGGAATTTTGCGAAGCTAAATCTCAACGCTGACACAGCTGGGACTCGAGCCTGGGAACTACAGATTACGAGCCTGGCACGCTAAAGACTGAGCCACCCCGCCCCTTAGAAGTTAAAGAGCTCGGAATTTATATTCTCGTTGATAACATGGAAATTATCTAACATTCTTGTAGGGTTGTGGGTGATTTCATTTCATTTTTAAAAGGAGCTAAAATGAATTCAACAATGAACGAAGAACACTTATAAATTTATAACTAAATAAATTTCCCATTAAAAATAGTAGTTTAGCGATGAAATTTATTATTTGTTGCGAAAATGTGCTGACCGATATCACACCAAGGATAGGCAAACACAGCAAACACAAGCTTTAAAAGCTGTCAATATGTATCCAAAAGCTACAGAAAACATGGATATACACCGAAGAGCCAAAACGTTATGACCAGTGCATCTTTATACAAATCGAAGAAACTGCAGATAAACGACAGCGCATGTTATGGTCATGAAACTGGGTAAATAAAAACTTATTGAGGCGAAAATGTGCTGACCGATATCACACCTAGGATAGGCAAATACAGCAAACACAAGCTTTAAAATCTGTCAATATGTATCCAAAAGCTACAGAAAACATGGATATACACCGAAGAGCCAAAACGTTATGACCAGTGCATCTTTATACAAATCGAAGAAACTGCAGATAAACGACAGCGCATGTTATGGTCATGAAACTGGGTAAATAACACCTGATACTGAGCTCTGTTAATTAGTGTTATTCTTTTTCTTCAGATGGGAAAGGCAGCGGACTTAAGTGAGTTTGACAAAGGTCAAATTGTAATGGCCAGACAACTGGGTAAGAGCATTTCCGAGATGACAGGCTTGTGGAGTGCTCACGGTCAGTCGTGGTTAGTACCTACAAAAAGTGGTCCGAGGAGGGAAAAACCACGAACCGCCAGCAAGGTGTGGGCCGACCACGGCTCATCAATGCTAGAAGTGAACGAAGGCTATCCTGTATGGTTTGAGTCAACAGAAGGAATATTGTGGCGCAATTCGTCCGTAGTTTTAATGCTGGTAATGGGAGTAATGTGTCACAACACACAGTACATTGAACCCTACTGAAAATGTTGCTGCATAGCCCCTGGCTTCTCCGAGTACCCATTCTAACCTCGGTTCACCATCGAAAGCGCCTACAATGGGCATGCAAGCATTAAAACCAGATTCGGACCAGATGATTGGAAAATCATCTGGTCTGATGCATCTAGTTTCCTGTTGCACCATGTGGACGGCCGGATACGTGTGGGTCGTTTACCTGGAGAAGTGTTGGCACCAGGGATGCACTGTGGGATGAAAAAAAGCCGGTGGTGGAAGTGTAATGCTTTAGGCAAAGTTCTTCTGTGAAACCCTGGGTCCAGTCATTCATGTGCAGGAAACTATGACATCTACAACATACGTAAACATCATTGAAGACTAGGTATATCATGGCAACGGTATATCCCTCTAGTAGTGCCTTCCTTCAGCAGGATAACGCGCATGCCACACTGCCCGGATTGCTCAAGAATGGTTCGCGAACATGAGGAAGATTTCCAGGTATTGCCCTGACCTCCAAATTCTCCAGACATCAATCCAATCAATGTATGGTTTGTGTTGGAACAGTATATCCGATCTACGACGGCTCAACCCCATAACTCACAAGAGTTAAAGGATCTGCTGGTAACGTGTTGGTAGCATACCACAAGACACCTTTAGAAATCTTGTAGAGTCTATGCCTTTCAGGGTAAGAGTTGTTTTCGCGGCACGTGGAGGACCAACATCATATTAGGCAGGTGGTCATAATATTTTGACTCTTCGGTGTATGCATTAAGTCAACAAATGTAGAAATCTGGACAGATTCATTTGGCACATATTTGCGTAACATCAGTGGCAGCAGACAAATATTTTCCTGAAGATTGATTCCACAAGAGTGAGAGGCACTTTAATGAAATACGAATGCGGCATACGACAGATCTACGAATCATCAACTTGAAGTCATCAAAATGATATATTGATGACTCGTCATCATTTGCTATTGTCGCAGAACCAATAATAACAACCAAAATTGAGAATATTACATTTTAGTGCGCTTCTATTTATGGAGTCTCCATAATGGTTATCGGGTGTTGGATCAGTTGTTAGCGCGCCAGACTCCTAATCTGCACTTCCCAGGTTCCAGTTCCACCTGCAAGAAAAAAAGGGTTGTTCAGGGGTACAACAATTCCACTTCACCGTTCGATTAACTGCATTCTAACCATGCCCATTTGTGTCGCATTTTCTCTCACGAAGGCTTGATTAAAGTTTAGCGGAAATAAATCTGAATTCAGCCGCAACTGGGGCTCGAACCTGGAAATGGCAAACTGGGAACCTGGCACACCACCGACTGATCTAACACCTGACCACCAGGGGCGGGGGTGGCTCAGTCGGTAGCGCGCCAGGCTCGTAATCTTTAGTTCCCAGGTTCGAGTCCCAATTGGGTCAGCGTTGAGATTTATGTCCGCAAAATTCTCCGCCCTGCCCACGGTCAGTAGGGGATAACGATGGGCTTGGAAAGGCCGCCGTCCGTCGGATGGGAAGTTAAGCCGTGGCCCGTGTGCGGGAGAGACATACCCTGTGCACGTTAAAGAACACGCTGGATGGCCTTGACGGGGGGGGTACCATCTGTCTCCCAACAGCTGTTCCAATGGGTCTCCTCCCCAAACCTTCTCTGAGCCTTCGGGGTTCATGTGACCTGGCCATTTAGCCCATGGTGTGCAAAAAAATGCCGCTCAGAGGTAAAACAACCCAACCTGACCACCATTTTGCGTTGGGTTGTTTCATCTCTGAACGACATTTTTCTCCGCAGCAGGAGCTAAATGGACAGGTCACAAAGGCCACGAAGGCTCACAGAAAGTTGGGAGAGAGGACCCACTGGATAGCTCTTGGGACAACAGATGGTAGCCTTACGTCAAGGCCATCCAGCATGTTCTTTAATGCCTTTTTTATTATTCTGATGCACACGGAGCGACGGCTTAACGTCCCATCCGATGGAGGAGGCCTTTTCAAGCACATCGGTGTTCCCTACTGATTGTGGGCAGGGCGTGCAGTTTTGTGGAGATAAATCACAATGTGTGCGCAACTGGGACTCGAACCTGGAAACTGCAGATTACGAGACTGGAATGCTACTAATTGAGCCAATAATTATTATTTCCCTGCAGGTCAATAACTCAGAAAAAAAAAGGCAAAAGACAATTAAAAATTTATCCATTATTTTTGTCGCAGGTTTTTTTTTGTAAAATTTGGACAAACCCACTATCTGAAACTATATTTTTACCAAGCTACAAATTTAACTTTTCGAGGTTCGTTAACCCTGTGACCAATAGCAACTCTGACTGCTACCCTTATTTTCGCTGACTCAGAAAAGTAAGAAATGTAATTAGGAGAGCTGGATACCTCTGGGATTACTCCACACAGTTATTTCGTTATAATTATCTGTTGTGAAATAAGTACTCATTAAAAAAGATGCAGATTCATGCTTCAATTGCAAATACCGTGTAGACTCTCGCCCAGAGCGTTCTGTAAATAAAGTAACATCGTTTACAAGCTCTTGTCGCAAATGATAGATTTATCATTTTGCAGTTCACGTTATTTGTTAACATTTACGAAAGAGAAAACTAACAAGTCACAAAGACTCCGAAGGCTCAGATGGGTTGGGTTGTTTTACCTCTGAGCGGCACTTTTTTGCACACCATGGGCTAAATGGCCAGATCACATTGACCCCGAAGGCTCAGAGAAGGTTGGGGGAGGGGACCCACTGGAACAGCTGTTGGGAGACAGATGGTAACCTCCCATCCAGCGTGTTCTTTAACGTGCACAGGGTATGGCTCTCCCGCACACGGGGCCACGGCTTAACGTCCCATCCGACGGACGGCGGCCTTTCCAAGCCCATCGGTGTCCCCTACTGACCGTGGGCAGGGCGGGGAATTTTGCGGAGATAAATCTCAACGCTGACCCAGCTGGGACTCGAACCTGGGAACTACAGATTACGAGCCTGGCGCGCTACCGACTGAGCCACCCCCGCCCCCCGAAGGCTCAGAGAAGGCTGATAGAGGGGACCCATTATATAGCTCTTGGGATACAGATAGTAGCTTCCCGTCAGGCCCATGCAGCATGATCTTTAACGTGCAAAGGCAAATGGGCAGGTCACAAGGACCCCGATTGCTCAGAGAAGGTTGGGAGAAGGCGACCCACTGGACAGCTTTTAGGAGACAGATGATAGCCTCTCGTCAAGGCCATACAGTAGGTTCTTTAATGTGCACAGGATATGAGCTCTCCGATACATGGGGTCACAGCTTAACGTCCCGTCTGACGGACGGTGTCCTTTCCATGCTCCTAAGTGTCCCTTATTGACTGAGAGTAAGGCGTGGAGTTTTGCGGAGATAAATCTCTATGGCTGGCCTAGCTGGGAGTAGACTTGTGAGGAGCGGGGGTGGCTCAGTCGGTAGCGCGCCAGGCTCGTAATCTGTAGTTCCCAGGTTCGAGTCCCAGCTGGGTCAGCGTTGAGATTTATCTCCGCAAAATCCCCCCCCCCCACCCACGGTCAGTAGGGGACACCGATGGGCTTGGAAAGGCCGCCGTCCGTCGGATGGCACGTTAAGCCGTGGCCCCGTGTGTGGGAGAGCCATACCCTGTGCACGTTAAAGAACACGCTGGATGGCCTTGACGGGAAGCTATCTGTCTCCCAACAGCTGTCCAGTGGGTCCCCTTCCCCAACCTTCTCTGAGCCTTCGGGGTCCATGTGACCTGGCCATTTAGCCCATGGTGTGCAAAAAAGTGCCGCTCAGAGGTTAAACAACCCAACTAGTCTTGTGAACTGCAGATACGATCCTGGCAAGCTACCGACTGTGCCATCCCCGCACCATAATAAAGGCATTGGACTCAAAAGATTAGACATTAGAAACTCTGGATACCAAGATTCAGAGAAGATTGGATTTGAACAGTGTTTCCCAAATGGAGTTCCGCTGACATGAAAGTGAAAATAAGGTTTCTTCCTTCTTATATCTTCTTGTCCCGTTGTTTTTTTGCGATGTTGACATTTCTTAGGTACGTTTTAGATGTCTTGGGGTTTTGCTGCCCTTTCCGTCTGCTCAACCTCATGTTTTTTTTTTGCCTCTGTGGTTTCTTTCAGAAGTGTTATTGGAGTGTACGTCAATTAATCTTGAGCTCTGTTTGCCTTTTTTGTTTTAAAGTATAGCAATTCAATGTATTTCTCTTTTTGGATTATTTATATTTCTTGCGGAGGTTTTGAGTTTCTTTTTTATTTCTTGTATTATGCTTTATTTTTTTCTAATTGTCTTTATTTTCTCTCTTTTTATTTTATTTTTTTTTTATTTTTTTCTCTGTTTTCTTATTTTTTTTTTATTTTCTGTGTTTTTCTTTTTTTCTTCTCATATTCTGTGTTTTATTTCCCCATTAGTTTCTGTGTTTAATTTTCCTTTCTTTTTATTTTCTGTGTATTTCTTTTATTTTCTCTTATTTTTCGCATTTTTCTTTAATTTGTCTTATTTTCCATGTTTTTCTTTTTTAACGATGTCAAGGATTTTCCCATCCGGGCTTTCACGTTGCCTCTTCACTGTATGATGTATTGGGCGAGAGCCATATGTGACCCATGTGTGACCCATGTGACCTACGGAACTCTGACCGGCGCATCGCGGAATGCCGTGACGCGGGGTCTGCAGCGTGCTTACAGCGGGAAGGAAATGGGAAGAGGAGCCATTCAAAAAAGAAAGGAAATGGGAAGAGGAGCCTTTCAAAAAAGAAAGGAACTTCTCTCCTGGCCGTCGGAAGTAAAATGGATTGTTGTTCTCTGGAAGCCAGCATAGTTGAAGGACTTTCTAATAAAGTCGGGTCAACACTCTAGGAGTGTGCGACTAGATATCCTTTAACAATTCATTAAGGCTGCGCCCAGTTGAAGTTCTTCTATTCGTTTATGTAAAGGACTGCTAATTAAACCTAATATTTAGTCAAAAGATGCCGAGTTGATGATTTATTGCTGAGTACGATAACTGCTGTGTGATTAAGGTCCTGTAAAGACGTTCGACTAACAGATTTCTCAAATAAAAAGTGACAATCTTGAGATGATTTTTTTATATAGTCCTGAATTGTAGTTTTATATTCTGTAGTACATGTTGGTATTCTTTAAAAATTTTAGCATTGCAGATGTGTAATGAATCTATTTTGTGCCTTTTTTTTTTGATAGGAGGTTTTCAAGGGTGAATTCTTTGATATTCAGTTTTTCCAAATGTTCAAAAAGCACCTTTCTGTGGATGTTGTATGTTGTACGGTTCAGTAGGACATGTAAAACCATCTCAATTCAGTTGCAGTGAGGGCAAAGATTAGACTCTTGTCTTTTTCATAATGTGCATTTTGTCGTTGAGTCTGCAGTGACCTGTCCTGAGGCGGATGATTTTCACATGGTCTTAGTAAATTTCTTATATAGAGCGGATCAATTTTTTCATTGACTAGCCGTCTGTGATTATAAGAGTTTGTGGTGAGCTCCAGTGAAAAGTTGTTAGAGACTATTCATTGCAGTTTCTGTTATCAACTCTTTATATTTATTATAGTTGTAAGGATTTTTTACTCTTGTTGTCGGAACGTTGAGATTTCTTGTGAGTGTGTTGGGTTGTTTTACCTCTGAGCGACACTTTTTTGCATACCATGGGCTAAATGGCCAGATCACATGGACCCCGAAGGCTCAGAGAAGGTTGGGGGAGGGGACCCACTGGAACAGCTGTTGAGAGACAGATGGTAGCTTCCCGTCAAGGCATCGAGCGTGTTCTTTAACGTGCACAGGTTATGGCTCTCCCGCACATGGGACCACGGCTTAACGTCCCATCCGACGAACGGCGTCCTTTCCAAGCCCATCGGTGTCCCCTACTGACCGTGGGCAGGGCGGGGAATTCTGCGGAGATAAATCTCAACGCTGACCCAGCTGGGACTCGAACCTGGGAACTACAGATTACGAGCCTGGCGCGCTACCGACTGAGCCACCCCCGTCCATTCTTGTGAGTGAGTTAGCTGTTTCATTTCCAGAGAGTCCAATGTGACTTGGTACACACTGGAATGAGACAGAGATGTTGTAGTCATTCTTAAAGTGATGGCAGAACATTAGAATATCTCAGATAAAATTCTGATTACAACATTTGTGATGTTCCTTCAGTAGAAACAGAAGAGCAGCTTTACTGTCTGTTATGAGGACAACTATTTTATTCCTCTCTTTTCATGTCCATAATAGAGCCTATTTCAAAGCAGCGAGTTCAATGTCTATAGAATTAGTACATTTAGTTAGTCTAAAGCTGAATCTGTAATTATCTCCTTTTTTTCGAAGAAGGTCCCAGTAGCAGTTTTTTCTTCTTGATTAAGAGATCCATCTGTGAAAATTTTTTTGTGATTCCAGATGTCTTTCTACAACAATAAGACAATGTGTTTCCAGATGTCTTTCTACTAGCTCTAGAATATCTTCTTGTATGTAACTCTGCTTTTTGAGTGTTATTCCTGTGATGTCCGCAGTTATATCTGGAATTTCTATTATCCATAGTGGGGTTTGGAGAGATAATTAAATTTTCCTTTTAGTTTCATATTTTTTTAAAACTGCGGGTGTTTTTGTGTGTCTTCTACAATGTTTCCTGTTGATTTTTTTTTCTGCGATTTTTGTGAAAAGTGTATGCTTTTCATGTTTTGTTGAGATTCTTAGAAAATTCTTTTGAAGTTGTTCTTACAATCTGATTTTTATAGTCGGGATGATACCAGTCTCTGCCAGGAACGAAATAGTTGGACAGGTTGGAAGTTGCCCAGTGCGGAATCTTAAAATTTTGTACTGTGTAGTTTCTGACTTTTTTTTTATAGTTTCTGAGGAACTGGAGGTTACATGAAAAGCATACTCCAGTTTTGGACATAATAATGATGTGTATAGGTTTAGCAGACAGTGTGGTTCACAACCCCATGAAGTTCCAGAAAGGCATCTGAGTAGTTGCAAATGGTTTTTCCTGCGTATACAACGTTTGAGTAGTGATCTGCTCAATTTAGTGATTTGCTTATGGTTAGGCCTAAAATTTTATGTGAAGATACTTGTTGAATAAGTTGATCTTGAATTTTTATTTTTAGGTATAGTGTTTCCCTTCCTTTTTTGATGATTGGCATTAACACCGTTTTTTCTTTTGAGAGTTTGAGATGCCATTTTGTAAGAAAGCTTGGATGTTATTTATGGCGTGCTGTAGGTTTTCTTCAAGTTTATGGTACAAGGGGTTGCTGCTCCAAATAACTATATCATCAGGAGAAATTGAATATCTTATATGTGCAGGAATGATGTCTGGTAGGTCATAGAGGTAAATATTGAGTAATGTTGGAGAAATAATGCTGCCCTGAATAATACCTTTTCTCGGATGATTCTGTGATGAAAGTGAATTGCCTATTTGATTTGTATTATCTAGTTTTTGATCATTGATTTTAGGGCGTTGTACATATTGCCATGTATTCCAATTTCTTTAATTTCGTAGATTAGGCCATACTGTCATACTTCATCGAAGGCCTTGTCAGATCAAGGAAAATTACCGCAATAGGTACAGTCGCTCAAAAAAACATCCGAACACTATGGTTGATTACAGAACTCAGAAAAATAATCCTTGCCAGATATTTTTTCTGAATTCTGTAATCAACCATAGTGTTCGGATACTTTTTTGAGCGACTGTACATTATATGTGAGTGCATGTTGAAGGTCCGTGAAAAGATCAGTTAAATTGTCCAGTGTGCTCCTGGCTGTCCTGAATCCAGTAAAAAATTTACTTAATTTGTTCTGATTTTCTAAGTACCAGTTCAGCCTCTGTTTGATTAATATTTTCACATATTTTGAGAAGACAGGAGCTTAAAGTTATTGGGCCGTAAGCATCTAGGCTCGTGGGAAGCTTTTGTGGTTTCTTTTTAAATTAGAATTGTATATGCAAGATTCAATTCCTGTGGTGCTGAGTTCTGTGCCCAGAAATTGTTAAACATTTCTAACAATATAACTTGGGTTTTTTCGGGAAGATATTTCACCGCATTATATGTAATTCCATCTGGGCCTGGTGTTTTTTTTTTTTTTTTTTTTTTGAGGTTTTTTAATGCATATGATATTTCTGTGAACGTGAACATTGAATTTAGAGAAATATTTGTTAAAGCTATATTTTTCTTCTTCCTCCGGATAAAGATGTTTCACAAAGATGTTAGCCAGGCCTCCTGGCTTTCCTTTCTTACCTTCTTAGTGCAATTAGCTTTTTCGTTTCAGTTGTGTTATTGATGTTATATGTTTTTATTTGGAATTTAGCTGTAGTGTCTGTACAGTTTTTTATTACCTATGTGTGAATTCTTAATATTTGAGTGGTATATGCTCTTCCCTGTCGCAAAGCTATGAGTATTTCCTCTAGTTCGTTGTTCCTCGAACTTAGTGGTGGACAGGGTGACCATTATGGGTTGTCGTCACTCTCCATAGTGTCAGGAGTGGGGGTGGCTTAGTTGGTAGCGCGCTAGGCTCGTAATCTGCAGTTCTCAGGTCCCAGCTGGGTCAGTATTGAGATTTATCTACGCAAAATTCCCCTCCTGCCCACGGTCAGTAGGGGACACCGATGGGCTTGAAAAGAACACCGTCCGATGGATGGGACGTTAAGCCATGGCCCCGTGCGTGGGAGAGCCACACTCTGCGCACGTTAAAGAACACGCTGGACGGCCTTGACGGGAGGCTACGATCTATCCCCAACAGCTGTCCCAGTGGGTCCCCTCTCTGAGCTTTCGGGGTCCTATGTAACTTGGCCATTTAGCCTATGGTATGCAAAAAAGTGCCGCTGAGAGGTTGTTTTTGGGCTGTTTTACCTCTGAGCGGCACTTTTTTGCACACCATGGGCTAAATGGCCAGGTCACAAGGACCCCGAAGGCTCAGAGAAGGTTGGGGGAAGGGACCCACTGGAACAGCTGTTGGGAGACAGATGGTAGCCTCCCGTCAAGGCCATCCAGCGTGTTCTTTAACGTGCACAGGGTATGGCTCTCCCGCACACGGGGCCACGGCTTAACGTCCCATCCGACGGACGGCGGCCTTTCCAAGCCCATCGGTGTCCCCTACTGACCGTGGGCAGGGTGGGGAATTTTGCGGAGATAGATTTGCTTAAGTATATTCCTCTTTTGGGCTAGTGTTCCATTGTAGTAGGTAACTTCCTTTTACTTTATTTATCAATTATTTAATTATTAATTTATCAATCTTTATTTTCTTTATTTTATCAATCGATTCTTTGGTAATTCTATGTACTATATCAATGATAGTTTCAATTTCTTTTTTATCTGTTATTTTGTTGTTGACTGGTGCTTTGATAATAGATATGGGCAATGGGATCGTATATTCAGGATGTGGTTTTGCTGCGTTTTTTTAATTCTGCCATTGTTTTTAATCAAGGAAGTGTCTTCTTCTCTAGGGGCGGGGGTGGCTCAGTCGGTAGCGCGCCAGGCTCGTAATCTGTAGTTCCCAGGTTCGAGTCCCTGCTGGGTCAGCGTTGAGATTTATCTCCGCAAAATTCCCCGCCCTGCCCACGGTCAGTAGGGGACACCGATGGGCTTGGAAAGGCCGCCGCCCGTCGGATGGGGACGTTAAGCCGTGGTCCCGTGTGCGGGAGAGACATACCCTGTGCACGTTAAAGAACACGCTGGATGGCCTTGACGGGAGGCTACCATCTGTCTCCCAACAGCTGTTCCAGTGGGTTCCCTCCCCCAACCTTCTCTGAGCCTTCGGGGTCCATGTGGCCTGCCCATTTAGCCCATAGTGTGCAAAATAGTGCCGCTCAGACTTAAAACAACTCAACCCAACCCGTCTTCTTCTCTAGTTCAGTTTTCTTTTGTATTACAGTCTTTTTCTTTTCTTTCTGGGCGTTTTCATCTGAATTTCGTCTTTTCTTCCCTTCATTCTGTCTCTCTTCTTGGATTTTAGCCGAGAGATCTTCCCTAATTTTATTTTCTCGTTTTCTATATTGGAAGGTTTCATTATCATAAGCTCTCAGACTACTTATCTGTGTATAAGGTCTATTTTGAGACCTCCTGTGATTATATTCTTGCGGCGTAATACAGACTGTGTCTTGAGGTATCTAACCTTTTGTTTGCAGTTGAGCATCTTGCTGAATGTAAAAATTGGTTAAAAGGATACTTTTCTCTGATTCTTATGTCTCCAGGACTGCTCGTCTTCTATTCGAGCTTTTCTGTAGGCTGACGACCAGCTTATGTTTTCTGCTATCTTAATCTTTTTTTTGGCTCTGCAGACAACTTTTCGTAGCATTCGACCACTTGGGCTGGATGAAAAACTTTCTGTCCTAATTGTCAGAAAATTTGCTGTCCTAACTGTCAAGGCGAAAATACGTCCCAAGTGGTTGGATGTTCTCCTTGACAGTTAGGACAGCAAAGTTTGGTAGCTCTGCATAATTTTGCTGGCTGGCCCTCCCCGCATCTTTTGCATCGAATTTTCCTTCTACAGGTGGCAGCCGCGTGCCCAAAACAAACATTTTGAACAGATTTTGGGCATCGATTAGGCTTTCTGCCGAATCAATGCTCATTTATATATAATCTAGATTGATTTCTTATTTTAGTGATTCGCTTTCATCAACCTGAACCTTTTTTTTTCTAATTTATCTATTAATTATTTTTCCTTTATTTTTCTATAGTTTCAATGATTCTCTTTTCGCTTCTTTGGTAGCCTCAGGTCCTCAGACTTCCCTAAATATAATATGATCTCCTGTTCCTTGTGTTGAAAGCTACCCTTAGTGAGTGTGGGGGATTGTGACTCTCACACATCAGGGACCGGTCTGGTTTCTTATCTTGGGATTATCCTTTGATTGCTGATGAGAATATGAAGCTGAGAAGTAAATAAAGTTTTGTAGAATATTATTAAATAAATTAAAAAATTAAATATTGAAAATTTTGCTAGAGAGGCAAATTATTTTCTTTCGTTATTACTTGTTTTGACTTCTTAATTTTTTTCCATTTCAATTTTGAGGATATATAATATGGCTTTTAGTATATACTTGTGCCTTTAACCTCCCCCGTTTCCCCCCTCAAAAATATTTTGGTACTGTCCATAAGAAAATGAATCCTTTTTTGCTTAAAAGTTCATGTTTTAATAATGCAAGAGATATTTTATTTTTAACTTGCAGGGAAATCGATCTCTTCCCACCACCCCAAAAAAAATTGTACATATATATTTTAGTTCCACCTATAAGAAAATGAGTTATTTTTGCTTAAAAATTTATCTATTTGTATTTTCAAAGGGAAACATAGCAAAAGAAATAAAAGAAAGGCTGGAACCTCCATCCTGTGTTCGGTCAGTAGAGGACACTGATGGGCTTGGAAAGGCCGCCGGGCTTGGAAAGACATAAGCAATGGTCCCGTGTGTGGGAAAACGATACCCTGTGCACGATAAAGAACACGCTGGATGGTTTAAACGGGATTATCTGTCTCTTGATTACGAGATTATCTATCTGTCTCTTAACAGCTGCCCAGTGGTCTCCTTCCCCCAACATTCTATGAGCTTTTGGGGTCCTTGTTACCTGTAAATTTAGCCCATTGTGTACAAAAAGAAGTGCCAATCAGAGGATGGGGCGGGGGTGGCTCAGTCGGTAACGCGCCAGGCTCGTAATCTGTAGTTCCAAAATTTGCGTCCCAGATGGGCCAGCATTGAGATTTATCTCCGCAAAACTCCCCATCCTGCCCACGGTCAGTAGGGAACACCGATGGGCTTGGAAAGGCCGCCGTCCGTCGGATGGGATGTTAGGCCGTGACTCCGTGTACTAATCCCGTGTAAGGGAGAGCCATACACTGTGCACGTTAAAGAACACGCTGAACGGCTGTGACGGAGGCTACCATCTGCCTCGCAAAAACTGTTCCAGTGGGTCCCCTCCCCCAACCTTATCTGAGCCTTCGGTGTCCTTGTGACCTGGCCATTTAGCCCATGGTGTGCAAAAAAAGTGCCGCTCGGAGGTAAAACAATCAACAACACAAAGTCACTCAGAGGTAAAACAACCCAACTGTTAATATTTTATTCTGCAGTTTTGACCAAAGCCTTACGGTGGTGAAATTTTCCATCTGGTGTTTGCAAAGAAAGAAACGCAGGTCAATAAATCAACCATTAACTGTGGAATCTCAAGCCAATTTTAACTTCCGGTTGCCAACTCCACTTATCACAACACAGGACATGCTTTATTTCCTACTGCCTGCAGCAGCATATTATGACAAATTAGTTCATTGATTCTACTTTAACGAAATTTGTGCTTCAATATATTTCTAATTATCACTATCGAATAAAAATCCAATGGAATTTTGTAATTTATCATTAATAAACTGACGTAAAACTAAGTGCACTCCGAAATAATATCGGATTATTTCCGAATAAATAGACACAGAGTATTATTAAATAACATAAAACAAAATTGGGATAATAAGCTAATAGATTAATAATTTGTCGAGGTACATTTGTTAAATCTTCCTCTCTGGCGACTTCGAAGTTTGTTGTTTTCTGAGTGAATCTTAGGATAATACTGACATACACTTGGCGATTATTGCATGACGAGAACTTTATAATCCATATTTAATGAAGTACTTTATTAATACGTTATTACTACTTATTCTTATTAAGTAAAGTGTTCCATTACTAATTAGTGAAATGGAAATAATAATCTCGATATTTTGCGTAGAAACGACGCCACTGGTTGTAAGAGCCCACTCTGATGTTTGCAACGACCTTGAGTAAAGCCCGGAAAGTTCTCGTGTTAAAAATCTGCCAAAGAAACAGGGTAGAGGGTGGGATTGGGTTGTTTTACCTCTGAGCGGCACTTTTTTGCACACCATGGGCTAAATGGCCAGGTCACATGGACCCCGAAAGCTCAGAGAAGATTGGGGAAGGGGACCCACTGGAACAGCTGTTGGGAGACAGATGGTAGCATCCCGTCAAGGCCATCCAGCGTGTTCTTTAACGTGCACAGTGTGTGGCTCTCCCGCACGTGGGACCAAGGTTTAACGTCCCATCCGACGGACGGCGTCCTTTCCAAGTCCATCGGTGTCCCCTACTGATCGTGGGCAAGGCTGGGAATTTTGCGGAGATAAATCTCAACGCTGACCCAGCTGGGACTCGAACCTGGGAACTACAGATTACGAGCCTGGCGCGCTACCGACTGAGCCACCCCCGCCCCACAGGGAAGAGGGGGGGGGGGGCGTATTACTAAGAAAACTAACCTATAGGATAGTGAAAATTAAAATGCTTAAGTATGATTGAATGATGCTATCCGACGTTCCATTATACAAGACAGTATTACGTCTGATGGATGTCACCAGAAGTCACCTTCATGTGCTGAAGGAGGCCTAAAAAAACTGGCATTTAAGAAGCGGTGAAGGTACCTACTGAATGATCTACATTACTCTAATATTATCTGATTTTGTCAGGTCAGCTTTAGATTATTCGTGGACAGATTTAACCGTGTAATAAATTATAACAGACAGTTCATGTGCAACCTTTTGCGTCAAACAATTGATGCGAGTTTTTTCTGTTCATAAATTATTTTATTATTTTTTCGGTTTTTGGGTTATGTCTGTAGAACAGTAAATGTGCTGTTTAATATTGGATAGGTTGGATTGTTTTACCTCTGAGCTGCACTTTTTTGCACACAAAGGGCTAAATGGCCAGGTCACAAGGACCCCAATGGCTCAGAGAATGTTTGGGGTGGAGACCCACTGGAATAGCTGTTGAGAGACAGATGGTAGCCTCCCGTCAAGGCCATCCAGTGTGTTCTTTAACGTGCACAGGGTATGGTTCTCCTGCACACGGGGCCACGGTTTAAAGTGCCATCCGACGGACGGCGGCGTAGTTTCCGTGAGCATAAAACTTCGACCACTGGTGACCTGAATCAGCGTCACCGGTGGCTTTGGGTTATTGGATTGTGTTACCTCTGAGTAGCACTTTTTTGCACACAATGGGCTAAATGGCCAGGTCACAAGGACCCCGAAGGCTCAGAGAATGTTTGGGGGAGAGGACCCACTGGATAGCTTTTAGGTGACAGATGATAACCTCCCGTCAAGGCCATCCAGCGTGTTCTTTAACTTGCACAGTGTATGGCTCTACCGCCCACGGCGCCCCAGTTTAACGTCCCATCCAACGGACGGTGGCCTTTTCAAGCCCATTGGTGTCCCCTACTAGCCGATGACAGAGCGAGTCTTAATATTGGATGTGATTTTAACTAAATAAGTTTACGTTAAATCTATTTTGCATTATGTTTCGACTAGTTTTCATTTATCCGTGATTTTGCTGTTATTCGTGATCTCTGTTCCTGCCCACTTCCCATTACACCCGGTTAATCCAGAGTTGACTGTAATTGCTTAGAACAATATTCCAGTACAGTACTGAAATACACTAAGCTAATACAGTACAGGTGTCCTTCGACATACGAGATAGTTTCTTTTCCATGAGTGGCAACGTAACTAGATTTTTTTCCCCCTAGCAATAACTTTATATATACTTAAGCTGCTTTCCAAAAATTTCGTCTTAATTCACTTCTCTGAGTGAGATTATACAATATTATTTCTATTCGTTTTTGACAAATGTTATTTATTATAGGCCTGGATTTAAAAAAAAAAGGGGGGGGAGGGGTCAATCGAACCAGAAAAATGTAGAAGATTGGTTGGTTGTTTTACCTCTGAGCGGCACTTTTTTTGCACACAAAGAGCTAAATGGCCAGGTCACAAGGACCCCTAAGGTTTAGAAAAATTTGGGGGAGGGGACCCACTGTACTGGCTATTGGGAGACAGATGATAGCCTCCCATCAATGTCATCCAGCGTGTTCCTTAACGTGCACAACCAGCTGGGCCAGCGTTGAGATTTATCTCCGCAAAATTCTTCGCCCTGCCCACGGTCAGTAGGGGACCGATGGGCTTGGAAAGGCCGCCGTCCGTCGGATGGGACGTTAAGCCGTGGTCCGTGTGCGGGAGAGTCATACCCTGTACACGTTAAAGAACACGCTGAATGGCCTTGACGGGATGGCTAACATCTGCCTCCCAACAGCTATTCCAGTGGGTCCCCTCCCTCAACCTTCTCTGAGCCTTCGGGGTCATGTGACCTGGCCATTTAGCCCATGGTGTGCAAAAAAGTGTCGCTCAGAGGTAAAACAACCCGAACAACGTGCACAGGGTATGGCTCTCCCGCACAAGGGGCAACGTCTTAACGTCCCATCCCATGGACGGCGGCCTTTCCAAACCCATCGGTGTCCTCTACTGACCGTGGGCAGGGTGGGCAGGAATGTAAAAGTTGAGGGAACTGAATTTTCCATTCGATTGTAACATTTCTCCTTTGAGAATTTTTTAAAAATTTTCTTGTATAATACGTGTATTGTACATTACTATTAACAACAAAATGTATATGAAAATTTGTCATCAAAGCTGTATTTAGAATTTCTGGTGCCCTGGATCACTTTTTTTTTCTCTTGCTAGGGTGGTGGCACTCATATATAGGGGGAATTCCCGTTTTTGATGTCCTTAATCGAAAATTTGATTTCGCCATATACAGTATATAGAACTTTTTTTTTGTAGTCTAGCATATAGTAGCAAAACATTAGGTGACATGTGCTTCGAGTGCCTAACATTAATTTTGGTTGGGCCCTCTATATTTCGGGGGCCTTCGCGCAAGTGTTCCATTGCACTTTGTTAAAATTAGTATTATTAATTATTAACCTTAGAATAAATTAAATCAAATGTTTTTTTTTATTTTAGAATAATTATTATTTATACACTATAATTCTTTCCTCAGGTATTTAAATTTCGTAAAACTAACCGCCTTTCCCAGCATCAGTAGGTCACACCGATGGGCTTGGAAAGACCACCGTCTGTCGGATGGGACGTTAAACCGAGTTTCCGTGTACGGGGAGAGACATACTCTCTGCACGTTAAGGAACAACTCTGGAACGACTTAAAGGGAGACTACCATCTGTCTGCCAACAGCTGTCCAGTGGGTCCCCTTACCCAACTTTCTCTGAGCCTTCGGGGTCCTTGTGACCTGAAGGAACGAATTAAGTGTAATTGATTTTAAAAGAAATTCCAAAGTCTATTTTAGCATATCTAAATATTTTTTTCTTTACTTTGTGATTTTTTTCTTCAAACTGGGAAATATTTGTTATAATTTATTTAAAACGTTACTCAGGCAGTCTTAAGGATCAACATCACATATAGAAGGAAAAATGGACAAGTCTTTGCCTTCATTGCTTTTCCTCGTTAAATTTTTAATGAAATTTCAAAAGTAATGAAATTATTTAACACAAAAAAGGAGGAATAATTATTAGACTTAATTCAATTACATATTTTGCAATTAAAATTTAAGGCAGTAAAGCCAAAGTAATAAGAAAAACTAAAAATAAATAAAATTTCGTACAAATTATTAATTAAAATGTCATTAGAATAGGAAACGAAAAATATTCAAATGACTATCAAACGTCGCACAGGAAGAGTTAGACAAACCTGTTTCATCAGCTTTATACCTGAGAGATCAGCAAGGAAAATTAAACATAGTAAAAATAATAAATAAAAATAAATAAATACCCCCTCAAGCAGCTGCTTGCCACAGAGGTCTGATAGGAGTCTGTCAGTTTATATGCCATAGTAGAAAGTTTCAGAGGATGGCAGGACCTCAGCAGAAAAACAACAACAAATATCCATGCCTTACCCGGGGCTCGAACCCAGGTCCCTTAGATCAGTAGCCAAGCGTGCTAATCACTCGGCCATAAAAATGAATAAATATCCCCTCAAGCAGCTGATTGCCACAGAGGTCTGATAGGAGTCTGTCAGTTTATATGCCATAGTAGAAGGTTTCAGAGGATGGCAGGACCTCAGCAGAAAAACAACAACAAATATCCATGCCTTACCCGGGGCTCGAACCCAGGTCCCTTAGATCAGTAGCCAAGCGTGCTAACCACTCGGCCATAAAAATGAATAAATATCCCCTCAAGCAGCTGATTGCCACAGAGATCTGACAGGAGCCTGTCAGTTTATACGCGATAATAAAAGGTCTGTTAAAATAGCGGATACCTCAGCAGAAAAACAACATAAACATCCATGCCTTAACTAGGGGTCAAACGCAGGGCTACCTTGATCAATAGCCAAGCATGCTAACCACTCGGCAGTAAAAATAATAATATTCGAAAATAAATAGAAATATGAGAATTTCATGCAGAAAAATGAATTCATACAAAATGTTTTGGATAAGATTCAAGTTAGGGTAGCATGCTTGATAACGCAACTATCGTGTACGGCAGAATATCTGTATTTAAATTTTTAGTGCACGCTGTTGTTCATTATTTAATAATTATTATAAATTTTTTCGGAAACATAGTTCTGTTCCCAGCCATTCAACTTTACTGATTGATTTGTGGAATTCGCCAAAGGGTTGGGTTGTTTTACCCCTGAGCGGCACTTTTTTGCACACCATGGGCTAAATGGCCAGGTCACATGGACCCCGAAGGCTCAGAGAAGGTTGGGGGAGGGGACCCACTGGAACAGCTGTTGGGAAACAGATGGTAGCTTCCCGTCAAGGCCATCCAGCGTGTTCTTTAACGTGCACAGTGTATGGCTCTCCCGCACACGGGGCCACGGCTTAATGTCCCACCCGACGGACGGCGGCCTTTCCAAGCCCATCGGTGTCCCCTACTGACAGTGGGCAGGGCGGGGAAATTTTGCGGAGATAAATCTCAACGCTAACCCAGCTGGGACTCGAACCTGGGAGCTACAAATTACGAGCCTGGCGCACTACCGACTGAGCCACCCCCGCCCCTCGCCAATAGGCATTAGTGAGTTATATAGCTTAATGGTTATATAACTCACTAATTTACAGACCCAAATGGTCTGTAAATGGTAGCTAGGTAGTCACTGGAAGGAGAGCTATGCACCAATCCCCTGTGATGATGCATAGAACCGGCCAGGCGTAGCACCTAATGTCCGACCCCGCCTTCTCGTGGTGCAGACCGTTTAGTACCTTTCAAAAGAGATACTCTCTTGTGGAACAGAACGGAAGGGGAGGGCTGCCAGATTAGTATGGCCTACTGATCTGGACAACTATGGCTACTTTTCTTCTTTCTTTTCTTTTTTTTCCTACCCTGCTGAGGAGTGGTCAACCACACAGGGTCCTGGTGCTGACCATATAAACCAACTGGACTGGACAGATATATGGCTCTGAGCTTGATTATGGATCATGATTTTGCTGCACTGGTGGGCTTCTGTGGAGGGAAAATCTTCCGCTGTGTTTTCTGTTTGTGGGTTGACAGCCCCAAGTGAATAGATTCACAGGATATGTTTATCAGCTGGTATAATCCTGAGCAGAGGTCATCGCAGGCACCTGAACTCTTTGCTTCTATTGGCATCGTGAAATTCTACATTGGAGGAAGTCTTCCAGTGTAGATGGCTTCAGCCTTTAGTGGTGGGGGAACGGGTCTTTGACCCATGTCTGCAATTAGGGGGGCTGTTTGATATTGTCGGCATTCCCTCTCTCAATAAATATAGTTTCTTTAAACATCCTACTAACCATTTTCTCTCCATAGGTAGTTGGAATGTGAGGACTCTGCACAGAGCTTTTTTTCTTGATGTCCTCACACCAGAATTCCACCATTATAATTTATATATTCTCGGCTTGCAAGAGACCAGATGGACAGATAAAGATCAGATTCTTAAAAATAATCTTAAATTTCTCTTTTCAGGGAGGGACGACAACAAGCATCACCAAGGCGTGGGTCTGCTTCTCAGCAGACACGCTAGTAATGCACTTCTAGGATATGAGTGCATTAATGAATGGTTTCTTTCAGCAAAATTTCAGACAAGCGTTAAAGCCTTGAATGTTATCTGCTGTTATGCCCCTACTGAGGATGTCGTTGAGGATGAGAAAGATAGGTTTTATGGACAACTTCAGGATATTTTGAATTCTGTCAAGAAAGGAGATATTACCCTTGTTCTTGGTGACTTCAATGCCAAAGTTGGTACTGACTCTGACCTTTGGGCAGGGGTGATTGGCCCTTTTGGTATTGGTAGCTGCAATGGCAATGGGCAACGTCTCCTACAGGTAAGTAAACTCAATGGATTCAGAATAACTAATACTTATTACAAACACCGTGACATACATAAGTACACATGGGTTTCACCTGATGGGCTGCATAAGAATATGATTGATTACATATTAATTAACA
Organism: Ryuthela nishihirai; assembly: GCA_038380435.1. Lineage (NCBI taxonomy): Eukaryota > Metazoa > Arthropoda > Arachnida > Araneae > Heptathelidae > Ryuthela > Ryuthela nishihirai. Next base: position 36,635,175 of record JAWZYU010000006.1, read on the forward strand.
GCAAATGGGCTAGTTCTGTTAGGAATACCAGGGCATATAGGGGAGCTGAAATTGGATCAGACCATTACCTTCTTAAAAGTGTCTTGCAACTTAATCTTAAAAAGTGCTGTGCTACGGTAAAAAAATTTATTTTTTTAATACAATATTTTTGAAGCTCTGAAAGACCCAGTTATAGCCAAAGCTTACCATGATAGGTTACTTAGTCATTATGACAGTCATGGTATGCTTACTACTGAAGTTGAGGAAGAATGGGATCATTTTAAACAGGCTTTTTTGGACACTAACAGTATTCTTTTAGGAAAAAAGGAGCAGAAGAGACAGAATTATCTGAGTGATAAGGCACTTGAGCTTATTTCGGAAAGAAAGAACTGCAGGAATGTCCTCAATCAATACCCTACTAGTCCTAATAGAAAGCATTACAGAAATCTTAATAAACGTGTAAAAGATCAGTTAGTTGCTGATAAGAATGTTTGGCTTGATGGTTTAGTTGACAAAGCCGAGGAAGCAGTTAGACAGCACAACAGCATAAAGCTGTACCAGATAGTTAATGTTTTGTGTGGTAGAAAACGGACAGTTATACAAGAATTGAAGGATAAACAAGGTAAGGTTATAGAAGGGGAGGATTCTGTCATGGCTAGGTGGGCTGAGCATTTCAGTGATGTTCTAAACAATGTGGTTAGTTCTATTCCCATTGTTTGCAATGATGATAGATGCAATGGTGGCTCTAATGTTGGCCCTATGACACAATCTGAAGTTATTTTGGCTGTTTCTAAACTGAAACTACATAAATCCCCAGGGGTAGATGAAATTACTACGGAAATGCTTAGAGCTGGGTATGTTTCGGTTACCACTTGGATGACTGAAATTCTGAATATCGTTTATGATAAAGGCATGGTTCCTAAGAATTTTACCAGAGCTATTGTTATCCCTATTTTCAAAAAAGGTGATCGCAGTTCTTGTGATAACTATAGGGGTTTTTGCCTACTCTCTGTTCCAGGTAAAGTTCTTTCCATGATTGTACTTAATAGAAATAAGAATCTGGTTGACAGTCAATTGCGTGATGAGCAATGTGGATTCAGAAGTGGTAGGGATGTATGGATCAGATATTTTCACTTAGGCAGGTTCTTGAGAAATGTTTAGAGTTTCAGAAACCTTTGGTTACTAGTTTTGTTTCTTTCAGAAAGGCTTTCGACTCTGTTGATCGTCATAATTTGTGGTTGATTGTGAGATCACATGGTAGTACAAGTTAGTTAATTATGGTATACAAGTTATTAACATAATGAAAGCTCTCTAGAATAACACTGAGTCGTGTGTGAGAGTTGGTAAGGCTTGTAGCAGTTGGTTTAGCATTACCTCTGGTGTTCGACAAGGGTGCATTTTATCTCCTTTTCTCTTTAACTTGGTTATCGATTATGTTAAGCGAAATTCACTTCAAGGGAAATATTTTTGCCTTAAATGGGCTGGAGATGCGAAAATTTCCGATTTAGATTATGCTGATGATATAGCCCTTTTGACAGATGATGTTGATGAGATGAACTCTTTCATTCGAGCTGTTGATGAAACTGGTACTAGAGTAGGGTTGGTTATAAACAGAGAGAAAACTAAAGTGATGAAAATTGGTCAGGCAGGTTGTGATTCAGTTAATCTGAATGGTTGCAATCTTGAACAGGTGTCAAAGTTTAATAATCTTGGGAGCTATGTAACAGATAATGGTAATGTGCGGCATGAGATTAACAGACGAATAGGGATTGCTGCCGGGACTTTTAAGAATCTATGGAGAGTGTGGAGAAATAGGCGTATACACCTAAAGACTAAAATTAGATTGTATAATAGTTTGGTTCTTTCTAGGGTTAGTTATGGTAGTGAAACTTGGACACTTTGTAAACAAGATAACAGGAAACCAGATGCTTTTGATTCCAGATGCTTACGCAGTATTTTGGGCATTAGGTGGTTCAACTTTGTAACTAATGATGAGGTTAGGCAAAGGAATTTGCAACCTCCTTTAAGCAGCATATGGTGCAGAGAGAGACTCCGTTGGTTTGGCCATGTTGCCCGTATGAATAATTATAGATTGGCGAATAGGGTTATGAACAGTGTGCCTAAAGGCCTCAGAAAGAAGGGGAGACCTAGGATGCAGTGGGCAGACAATGTCAAACAGGACCTTGTTAGAATTGGTGTGCAGTGGCCAGATTCAGTAGATGTAGCTCAGGATAGACTTGCTTGGAGAACTAAATTGCACCGTCTGGTTGGACCTCCGTAGCCCATGACTGCTTGATGATGATTAGAATGTTTAGATACTGATCAGAGACTAAGATTCAAAGGGGGCGGGAGTGGGGCTCAATCGGTAGCGCGCCAGGCTCCTAATCTACATCCAAGTTCAAGTTTCATCTGGGTCAGTGTTGATATTTAACTCCCCAAATCTTCCTGCCCAAGGTCAGTAGGGCTTGGAAAGATGGGCCGATGGTCACCTTTCTTCGGATGGGACGTTAAGCCGTCGTACCGTGTGCTTGAGAGAAATGCCATGTGCACGTTAAAGAACACGCTGGATGGCTTTGACAGGAGGTTACCATCTCTCTCTCAACAACTATTCCACTGGGTTCCCTCCCAAACCTCCTCTGAGCCTTCTGGGTCCTTGTGATATTTATTATTTTTTCGCTTTTTGGCCCATTGTGTGCAAAAATCCCATTGTGTTTAGCCCATTGTGTGCAAAAAAGGTGCCCCTCAAAGATAAAACAGTCCAAGATTCGAACCCAAGATTATGCATAAATATTTTCTTTCTTGTATTGCTTTTCATCTGAAGTCTTGGCTCCCTGTGTGCATATACTTGAATGTAGATTTTCACCATACAGAAAATTAGGATAGGAAATTTCTGAATTCTCTTTTCCGACTGTCAATTAAACCACGTCACTTAAAACTGTTGAATTTCAGTCTGATTGTCTTTGAAATTAGGACTAATTGATTCTTTGGTGATAGCCTTCGCCAGAAATGGAGTCACAATTGTTTCCTAATGCGCAGATCTAATTGGATTTTCGCCGCAAAGTTAATTAAGTTCTTCGTTTGAATACGAGTCGATTTCTGAATCGTTTTAGCTCCTCGCAAAACCTCAATAGCATCCACCTAAATTCCCCACAGCTTTCGATTTCACCTAACCTTGAAAGAAAACGCTCTATTTTCTGACCCCATTTAAACTTGCAGTCTCTTTTATTCACCACCACAAATGACTACTCTTCCCTCCCCATCTCCTCTCTCTCCCTCTCCTTTTTTTCACCTCCTCCTCCTTTCTTCTCTCTCCCCCTCCCTCTCATCCTGTCCTCTCTCTCGCTTTCTCCGCCATCCTGCTTCCCTTCCTCTCTCTCCCCTCCTCCTCTCATCTCTCTCCTCCACTCTCGTCCTCCTCCTCCTCATCACCCAAAACATCTTCAAAGCATCTTCCAAAGCATCATCTTGCTTCTCATTTTCGCTTCACCTTTATTTATCTATTCCTCCTCTCTCTTTTATCCCTCCTTTCTTCCCCTTCTCTCCTCTTCTGTCGTCCTCTTCCTCCTTCTCAGTCAAAGTCAGCATCCTCTTGAACTTCTTTTCACTCCTCTTCCGTTTCCTTAATTCCCATCTCTACTGTCATGCAGAGGCTAATTTAGGTCATCAAACGTTTGAAGCCAAGGAACGAAACAGAAATAGCATGCTTTCAGCTGAAAGAATTTTTTCTTTTTTCCAGATAGCCTAGATAAAGTTTTGTGGTTTCAGGTGCTTCTTTTTCCACTTTTTTATTTCTGTTTCCTCCACCAACCGTTTCTCAACGGAGATATTTGTCGTCGGCAGAACGGTTTTTTTCAGTGTTGCGAAATATTTCAATTTTTCAACAATACCGATAAAAGCTAGAGAGATAAAAATCTTTTTTTTTTCTTTTAATATTTCAAAACTTTCAAGTGCATATTTGTGCATTTTTTTCTCCGAAGTTTTTCAAACAATCTTTTACAAAAAATAATCTACAGCTCATCATTGATTTGCTAATTATTTAATCGCTTATTAAACTGTTTAACAGGAGGAAGATAATCTCCTTGGTGTAAATTCAGATATTAGTGATCATACTAGAAATGATTTAGATTCAGATTTCTTCTCGCAAACAAATATCTTTTAAAAGGCCCATGAGGTTTGGCTGGTCATTCGCACATGCCTGGGATGGCTCAGAGTAATAGAATCCCCAATTACACTCAAAAGATCAGCTGGGTCAGCGTTGAGATTTATCACCGCAAAATTCCCCGCCCTTCCCACGGTCAGTAAAGGACACCGATGGGCTTGGAAATGTCGCCGTTCGTCGGATGGGACGTTAAGCTGTGCCCCCATGTGCGGGAAAGCCATACCCTGTGCACGTTAAAGAACACACTGGATAGTCTTGACGGGAGGCTACCATCTGTCTCTCAACAGATGTTGCAGTAGGTCCCCACCCCCGACGTTCTCTGAGCCTTCGAGGTTCTTGTGACCTGGCCATTTAGCCCATGGTGTACAAAAAATTGCCGCTCAGAGGTAAAACAACCCAACCCGCTCAAAAGATAGTTATTGACCCAAAGATGTATAGCATAACATCAGCAGTACAGAGAGATTGATCAGTGAACCTGATATCTCATCAGGAGGTGGTGTGTTTAGATCCCACTCGGCTCAAGACAATCCCTCTTCATCCCGTTACTTAAAACAGCTTAATAATGGTTAAACACTCAGTAAACGAAGGTTCTCAACTTGTGGTTCCCCATATTGTGCTATTCTACCTCTGAGTGGGGGGGGGGGCGGAGGTGGCTCAGTCGGTAGCGCGCCAGGCTCGTAATCTATAGTTTCCAGGTTCGAGTCCCAGCTGGGTCAGCGTTGAGATTTATCTCCGCAAAATTCCCCGCCCTGCCCACGGTCAGTAGGGGACACCGATGGGCTTGGAAAGGCCGCCGTCCGTCGAATGGGACGTTAAGCCGTGGTCCCGTGTGCGGGAGAGCCATACCCTGTGCACGTTAAAGAACACGCTGGATGGCCTTGACGGGAGGCTACCATCTGTCTCCCAACAGCTGTTAAAGTGGGTCCTCTCCCCCAACCTTCTCTGAGCCTTCGGGGTCCATATGACCTGGCCATTTAGCCCCTGTTGTGCAAAAAAGTGCCTCTCAGGGGTAAAACAAACCAAACAAACAAACCTCTGAGTGGCACTTTTTTTTATGCTTTCCATCAGATGGAGCCACCCAAGTGAAAGTCCCATTAAAGCCGGATCTCGAAGCATGCCCTCTACCTCCCTCAGATCCGGCTTTAATTTAATGCAATAAATCTTGTAGGCCTAAAGAAAAAAACAATACTTCATTTCCGTTTAAACTTAATTTATTTCTCAGTAGTCAACCACAAATTAAAGCTTTAAATTGTGATTTGCAATCACTTAAACACTTTACATCTAGTGAGCGGTAATCACTGCTGCTCTATCATCAATAAGAGAATCTCATTTTCGTTTAACCCAATAGCTTAGTGGTCCTCATCTTATTTGTATAGGTGGGCCGTATTGAGTAATTAAATGCAGAAAGTAGCACCAAGTGGTTTCAATGGAAGTTTTCGAAATATTTCAATACTTCAGTGTGATTAGGAATTTTTTAAGAAACATCATATTACAAGAGCAAATGATAAAAAAATTAAAGTTGGAAACATTATTTCTTTATTTAATGTGATCTCTGGTGAAAGGTTAACTAATCCCTCTCTTCCCTGGGGCTCAGTTGGTAGCGCGCCAGGCTCGTAATCTGCAGTTCCCAGGTTCGAGTCCCAGCTGGGCCAGACCTCCGTTCCCTGAAACTAGGCCCGGATCTAGAAAAGGGGAGAGGAGGAATTGATTCGTACCAAAAATTATTCAAATGTAAACAAATTATTTTAGTCAATTTAATAAATGACGGTTTTAATTAACGAGATTTAAAATATTTTTCCTATTATTACTTTTTTACTAACCACACAACAATATTAAGTAGGTTTTATACCAATTAAAATTTGTAAATAAATTTTTAGTATTTAAATTCTTTAGTTATTTAAGCATAAACGATTCTTTAGTAAAGTTTTAATGAAACATGAAAAACTTTTATAGCTAATTAGTGTTTTAATGAACAAAATTTATATCATTAACTTTTTTCCACTATTACCATTTGCCATTAATCCCCAATACAGTATTAATTAGCATTTACACTAATTAAAAATTAAAAAAATAGTTTTAAATTTAGTAAACTAGTTTTAAAATAACTATTTTTAAAACTAGTTTTAAACTAGTTTTTAAATTTTTGTTATTTAAACGTAAACAAATTTTGTAGCGTTTTGTAGCAAATTTGATAAATAACGGTTGTAATTAATGAGATTTATTAATGAGATTTATTACACTTATTTCCACTATTTCAATACAACATACTACACACTCACATCTCTCATTGAAGATTTTATATGTTGAATTTAGTAAAAAATAATAGAACAGTAATGGATTTAATTTGTTTTGTTTACCTTTTGCATTCTACTGGGTAAATTCTACAAAAAAAATTTTTAAAGTGAAATCCACATAGGAGAAACGGAATAAAATATGAACTAAGGAAATAGATGAAGTCATAAAAGCTCTGTGCAGAGTCAACACAAGGGCATCATTGGAATTATAAAACTTGCATGTAATTGTCGTGAGATATGAAGGCGGAAAAAAATTACAAACCAAATACTCATTTCCTAAAATAATTACCTGCTGCTCACAAGAGATAGTTGTACATCAGGCTCGGTTCTTGTTCGTAGGTTCCGTAGTTGCATTTCATCCAACAAATTAATTTAAATAGGTCGGGAAAAAATTAATTCTACTTTAAATCCTTTGTTTTCTACGTTGCATCTTGCTCTAAAGTACGGAAGACAATTTACTGTAATGAAGTTTTGAGTTGGGCTCAATTCTAAGGCGCACAGTTAATTTATTTCAACATCTCCAATTAATTTAATTGAATTCTTATTTATTGAGAGACTTGGAGATGTTGAAATAAAGTTAATTTATTTCAACATCTCCAAGTCTCTCAATAAATAAGCAGCTAAATAATTGCAAGCAGTAGGAAACTAGAATTTAAAAAGTTTAATGGCTTAAGGTAATTAAAAATTCAATTTCGTACTTTTTTAAATCATTGTGGTTTACAATAAATAAACAGACCGACGAATCAGAAGTTCGGCTATTATCAAACTAGATAATGTAGTACAGTAAATACTCTCCACGATGAATTTCTAGGGGCTATGCGAATTTTTACAGTTGGGTTGGGGTAACTTACTCCTGATGGTCGGCGATGTTGAGCGAATAAATATGCGTGTCCATCAATCGTAGTAATTAAATATTGAGCCAGAATATTTACCAATTAAAATAGAGTCATACTTAGTCGACTTGGGAGGAGAGAGCTAGGCGCGTCATCTGCAGTTCCCAAGTTCGAGACCCAGCGGTGGCAGCGTTGAGATTTATCGCCGCTAACCCTCCTCCCCCAACCACCACCACCACCACCAGGACGGATGGAATATAAAGCCATGACCTAGTGTGTAGACGAGCCATATTGTTGAAATCCTGTTCATAATTCAACAACATAATGGTTGAAATCCTGTTCACGGTAAGAAAACACGTTGCCCCGTGGCCTAGTGGTTAGCACGCTTGGTTACTGATCGAAGGGATCTGGGTTCGAGCCCCGGATAAAGCATGGATGTTTGTATTGTCTTTCTGCTAAGGTCCAGCCATCCTCACAGACCTTCTATTATGGCGAATAAAGTCTCAGACCTCTTGGCAAGCAGCTTCTTGAGGGGGTATTTAGTTTTTTATGGCCTTCATGTGAGAGCATCATCTGTCTCTAACACAAACTCAACATGTCTCCTAACAAAAACAAAATCCCTAATGAGATGGTTCGGTTCTGTGTGAACCATGTAGTAGGCAAGGATGATGGTTGGGGAAGGGTCCAGTGGGTCCCCTTCCCAAACCATCTCCGAATTCTTTGGGTTCTTGTGACCTCACCATTTACCCCTGTATGTGGAAAAAAATGCCACTCAGATGTTCGAAATTTATTAATGATCACCAAAAAGGCTACCATCTGTTCCCTAACAGCTCCCTTTAGCCATCTCTGATCCCTTGTGGTACTTGTGCCCTGGACATTTAGGGGCTGGGTGGCTCAGTCGGCAGCATGCCAGACTCGTAATATGCAGTTCCAAGGTTCGAATCCCACTTGGGCCAGCATTGCGATTTTTCTCCGCAAAATCCCCGCCCTGTCCTCTGTCTGTAGGGGATACCGACGGCTTGGAAAGGCCGTCGGATGGGGCGTTAAGCCGTGGCCCATATACGGAAGAGCCATACCCTCTGCATGCTGAATGGCCTTGACGGGAGGCTACCATCTGTCTCCCAATAGCTGTATGCATGATTTTCTCCCCCAACCTTCTCTGAGACTCCGGGGTCCTTGTGACCTGGGGCATTTAATCCGTTGTGTGCAAAAAAAGTGCCGCTCAGAGGTAAAACAACCCAACCCTGGACTTTTAACCCGTTGTGCACAGAACGTATCGCAAAGCTGAAACAACCCAACACATGATTTCGTGTTTTTTCCATGCAAAACTAAACGAACTCGCCTAATACATATTAAGATCTACTGTATTATACAGCGAGAAAAAAAACTGAATTAAAATATCAAACTTTTACTTACATATTAGAATAAAAAATAGCTACTTTTGTGAAACTACTTTTTTCTGTTTGCTGCTTACCTATAAATATTAATGACTCGTTTTTAATTAAAACATTTTTTAAGGCCAAAATGAAAGAAACTTAGCCGAATTTTAGTGATTTGCATACAAAGTGTTTTACATCACAAGGAACTTAATTTTGTGATATAAATATTCTTTCCACTTATCTCTTGGATTCTGACAGTAATTAGTAGTTTGAAGGAGAAAATTTTAGTGTTCGCCTAAGCGATTATCAACATTCTAAGAATTAATACCAAAGATATCCAAAAGCAGTTCACGTACAAATCATATTTCAATGTCAAAACTCTTTTTATCAACTCATCTTCACTGTGAAAAAAAAAATTCATTTGCCAAAAATATTTTAAAAAATGCTTGGATTAGTTTTGCATTATTCTGCGACGCAAAAAATTTAAAGAAATTAACTCAGGAATAAGCGTTATATTTCAAGTCTGATAACCACACCAGCAGTACTATTTCATTTTAGGAGTTTCAATTAACTATCAACCAGCTTAACGAAAGGAGAAAAACTTATTTATAAATTATAACATGCTTTGTCTATAAATAATTTAAAAAATAGTTAATTCAAAATGAATTATAGTCTTATTCAGAGAAGAAGTTTTACATTCCACCGAACAGAAAAGGTTAAATAATAACGTTAAAATAACGTTTGATACGGAATAAGAATGTTTTTTTTTATCCATTTTTTGTCTAACAGTAAAATATAGGGCTAAAGTTAGACTAACTGCCTTTATATTTTATGTTAGACTAACATAGGGGGGGGGGGGGGGCTCAGTCGGTAGCGCGCCAGACTCGTAATCTGTAGTTCCCAGGTTCGAGTCCCAGCTGGGTCAGCGTTGAGATTTATCTCCGCAAAATTCCCCGCCTTGCCCACGGTCAGTAGGGGACACCGATGGGCTTGGAAAGGCCGCCGTCCGTCGGATGGGACGTTAAGCCGTGGCCCCGTGTGCGGGAAAGCCATACCCTGTGCATGTTAAAGAACACGCTGGATGGCCTTGACGGGAGACTACTATCTGTCTCCCAACAGCTGTTCCAGTGAGTCCCCTCCTCCAACCTTCGGGGTCCATGTGATCTGGCCATTTAGCCCATGTGTGTGCAAAAAAGTGCCGCTCAGAGGTAAAACAACCCAACCCTAGTCTAACATAAAATATAGGGTTAAAGTAAAATTATACAAGACAAATGTTTTGGATTTCAAAACAGAAAAACAAGTCTGAAGTTTCGTATAAGACGGCTCGTTTTACGAGGGTCGGAACCCACCGGCCCCTGGATATTTCCCTGGGACCACTACTTCAAATTCGGACCGATCGGTTAGGGAACATACGTAGTTATCGTGAGCATAAAACTTCGGCCACTGGTGACCTGAATCAGTGTCACCGGTGGCTTTGGACTGTTAGATTGTTTTACCTCTGAGCGGCACTTTTTTGCACACCATGGGCTAAATGGCAAGGTCACAAGGACCCCGCAGGATCAGAGAAGGTTGGCGGAGGGGACCCACTTTAACAGCTGTTGCGAGACAGATGGTAGCTCCCGTCAAGGCCATCCAGCGTGTTCTTTAACGTGCACAGGATATGGCTCTCCCGCACACGGGACACTGCTTAACGTCCCATCCGACTGATGGCGGCTTTTCCAATCATCATCGGTGTTCCCTAGTGACCGTGGTAGGGCGGGAGTTTGGGGAGATAAGTTTCAATGCTGACCTAGCTGGAACTCGAACCTGGTTGGTTGGTTGGTTGTTTTGGGTTTAATGGCGCATTAGCAACTCAGGCTATAATGCGCCAAACGAATGTCTAAATAAAAGCTAAAAGTCATCACACCCACAACCAAAGTTAAAAATTTACTACATGTATATAGAAAAAACAATGTAAACAATAAAAGGAAACATAGTTAACAAGAAACAAAGGTATAAATGTATAATAAATATAAAAAGCACCCAGGTGTAAGCGACCTGGGTTATACATTCGAATAAAACTATAGACGAGTAAAATATCCAGTATATTTTAAAAATTGGAAAACAGCATTAAAACAACAATGATCGGATAAAAGATGTCCGAGTGTAAGGGGCTCGGACGTAAAATCGTGAAAGTTAAAATAGAGTCGACGTTCAAAGTTAAAAGCAGGACAGGAAAGTAAAATATGTTTGATCGTTAAAACGGTGTCACAAAACTCGCACTTAGGTACTGCGTCCGCCTTAAGGAGAAAAGAGTGTGTTAAAAACGAGTGACCTAAGCGGAGCCGAGCAAGGATAACTTCCGCCTTACGATTCCTGCGAAAACAAGACTGCCACGGTTTGACAATGGGCTTGATCTCGAAGAGCTTGTTAGCAACCTGTTCAGACCAAGATCTCTGCCACTGTGCCCGGAGCTCGATGGTGAAACGCTGCCGGAAATCCACATATGGAACCGGCAACGGAGAGTCGGACAGGGGCGTGGCTGACCTGGCAGCAGAATCTGCCAAATCATTGCCCCTGATTCCGACATGACAGGGCACCCAACAGAAGAGAATCGTGGTGGTGGCTGCCAGACGATGGAGCTGCTGGCGGATCTTGGAGAGAACAGGGTGAGGCCGATGCCTCACCGAGATCAAAGCCTGTAGCGAGCTAAGTGAGAAGGTGTAAAGCACACACCGACGATGATGCTTAGCTGCTATATGGTCCAAGGCAATGCTGATAGCATGCAACTCAGCAGTGAAGATGGAACACTGCTGTGGGATCTGGTCTGCAATGATTACATCACAGCAGACCATGGCTGATCCCACTGAAGTGCCGGACTTCGAGCCATCTGTGAAGACAGGCAAGAAGTCCGGGTGCGCAGCACGATGGCTGGCAAAGAGTTGCCGGTACACACAGTCGGGTGTAAAGGCCTTCCCCGTCCTGCACAGGGAAAAATCGCAGGAAGGGGAAACAGCGAGCCAAGGTGGAAGTGGCTCAGCTGTCGACTGTGCGATGCTATCGAGACTGGTGTTGATGTCTCGCAGGTAACCTCGGACACGCAAACCGAAAGGACGAATGGCTGTCGGCCGATTCTGGTATAACATTTCCCACCTGGGGCTGAAAACGCAGTCCCAAGTGGGATGGCCTGGCACGGATCGCAATTTTGATGCATACTGTAGGGACAACTGCTGACGGCGAATAGATAAAGATGGTTCATCGGTCTCAACGTAGAGACTCTGGACCGGTGAAGTGCAGAAGGCCCCCGTGCACACACGGAGGGCCTGATGATGGAGTGGGTCCAGCACCTTCACTACCGAATCCCAGGCGGAGTCATACACCTGGGATCCGTAGTCCAGTTTCGACCGGACAAGTGCACGGTACAGGCGGAGCAAAGAACATCGGTCCACCCCCCAAGAGAGGGAGGAGAGGACCTTGATGATGTTCAATGCCCGCGTGCACTTGGACCTGAGATGTCGAATATGTGGTAAAAAGGTCAATTTCTGGTCGAAGATGAGACCGAGAAACTTGGTCTCCGCCACAACTGGAATGATGTTACCCCCGAGCCGCAGCTCGGGGTCCAGATGAAGATTACGCTTGCGGCAAAAGTGCACACAAGCGGTCTTCTGTGGGGAGAACCGGAACCCATTGGCCGTCGCCCAAACCGAGAGATTGTTCAGGGCAGTTTGCAGTTGTCGTTCAATGACCCTCATGCTGGACGATGAGCAAAAGATGCTAAAGTCATCAACATAGAGGGCATTGCCTACAGTCGGAGGAAGTTGCCGTGTAATGGAATTTATCTTGACAGCGAAAAGCGTAACACTCAGGACGCAGCCTTGAGGCACCCCCTGTTCTTGGGGGAAAGGCCACGACAGAGTGTTGCCGACACGAACTCGAAAAATACGAGAAGATAAAAAGTTCGCTATGAAGATCGGCATGTGACCTCGCAAGCCGAAGCTGTGAAGGTCACGAAGAATGCCGAATCTCCATGCCGTGTCGTATGCTTTTTCGATGTCGAAGAAAACTGACACCAGGTGCTCTCGTCGTAAAAAAGAATTCCTGATCGCCGATTCGAGGCGGATCAGGTGGTCTACAGTAGACCGATGCCTGCGAAAGCCACACTGGGTGTTGGAAAGAAGGCCGTGATGTTCCAAATACCAGGCCAGCCTGGTATTTACCATCTTTTCCAACACCTTGCAGACGCAGCTCGTCAACGCAATTGGACGATAATTCGAAGGAATCTTGGGATCTTTTCCTGGCTTAGGGAAGGCCAAGACGATGGCCTCCCGCCAGGAGTCCGGAAACTGCTCCTCGATGAAAATACGGTTGAAGAGTCGGAGCAGTCGATCCTTACTCGATGGTGAGAGATGTTGGAGCATGGCATAATGGACATTGTCTGGCCCCACAGCAGATGCACGAGAAGTGTGCAGAGCATGGCGAAGCTCCTCCGCTGTGAATGGCCTGTTGTAAGACTCCAGGCCATTCGAATGGAAGGACAGCGGAGAGCGTTCGGCCCTGCTCTTCTGGGTCAGAAACTCGGGGGAGTAGGAGGACAGAGAAGAGATGGTGGAGAATGACTCCCCCAGTATGTCAGCAATTGCTCGAGGCTCGGCAATTGCCTGTCCATTGTGCTCCAGGATCGATAATGAGTGGGACGTGTACTTCCCACCCATCTTCCGGACCTTATCCCACACGACCGTAGAACTGGTCGTGCGGGAGATGGAAGATGTATATTTCATCCAAGATTCCTTCTGGCTCTGGCGCCGGACGAAACGGGCTTTCGCCCTGGCGCGTTTGAATGCTTCGAGGTTGGGGGACGTCGGATATCTCCGAAACACCCCCCAAGCCTTGTTCTGAGCCTTACGAGCTGCGGTGCAGTCGGGATTCCACCACGGTTTGGGGAACCGTGGAAACCGAGTCGAGGTCTGAGGAATAGTAGAGGCAGCTGCATGGACGATGCAGTCCGTCAACTCCGCCACTGCAACATTGATGGGCTCCCGGCTGACAGAGTGCTCATCGAGCTCAGACAAGAGCTCGAAGCCACTCCAATCAGCCTGATCAAGCCTCCACCGGGAGACACGCGAAGGGCTGCAAGGCCCCCCACGAGAGATGGTACACACCACGGGGAGGTGATCGCTTCCGTAGGGATTGTCCTCGACCTCCCATGTAAAGAGTGGAAGGATCGAGGAGGAGCAGATGGTGAGGTCAATGGCAGTGAATATGCGGGTTGGGGTGTGAAAGTAGGTACTGACACCGGTGTTCAACAGGGAGAAAGACGGATCCAGGAGCCACTGCTCCAGGACCCGGCCCCTCCCGTTGGTGTCAGCACTGCCCCAAAGTGGACTGTGTCCGTTGAAGTCCCCCATGATGAGGAAGGGGGACGGCAGCTGCGAGACGAGGTCATCAAGGTCATCCCGGAAAACGATGCTTCCGGGTGGGAGGTAGACAGAACAGACAGTCAACGAAAATCCCACAAAGAGGCGGATGGCTACCGCCTCTAAGTTCGTATTAAGGGGAATGACCTGGAATGGAGAATGGTTGCTCACGAGGATGGCAACACCTCCGTGGGTGGGACCATCTCCATCCCGGTCCCGGCGAACGAGAGAAAAGTGCCGGATTGTGGGATTGTTGGCTGTCTGTAAGAATGTCTCCTGAAGGCACACGCAGAGGGGTTCGTGTGCCCTCAGAGGACCTTGATGTCGTCAATATTCCTCTGAAATCCACGACAGTTCCATTGAAGGAGTGTGGCCATCTCAGGTCTTTGAAGAATTGGCGGACGACTTTCGATTTATTTTAACCGTCGCCAGCGACGGTTTTGGAAAATTGGGGCGGTCGGTGTCCATGTCCTCGGAGTCGTCCGAGCAACATGGATCAGAGACCGCCGAACGAGAAGGTAAAATTTTCTTTTTGGGCCCCGGCGGGGGCCCCTTGGGTTTTGTAGGTCTTGCTGTCTGTGGGCGGGGTGGAGGGGGCCTTCCGGAGGTGGAAGTGGAAGGCACAGACACAGGAATAGAAACCGGTGTCGATGTTGAGATTGACACCGACGTCGGCTTCGCCTGCGTCAAGAGGTACTTGGCAGCAGGCGAGAAAGATTCAGCTGGTGGAACGCTGATGTCGGTCTGCACCGCCACGGAAGCCATCTTAACGACGGGCTTTCCGACCACCGCACCGGCATAGGAGACCTTGCCAGGTGGGGCAGGCGGTGCAGCGAGCTTTCTCGCCTCTGGATAGCTGATGTTGTGGAGGGTCTTCAGGCGCTGTACCTCTTTCTCCTCCAGCCACTTCGGACAGTCGCGGGAGTACGCCGGATGCTCACCACGGCAGTTGACACAGCATGCCTTTTCTGCTGTGCAGTCAGGTTCAAGATGATCCTGACTGCCACAACGAGCACAGGTGGGCTTGCCCCGGCATGTGGTGCGGGCATGGCCAAACCTCTGGCATTGGAAACAACGCAGAGGGTTTGGTATAAATGGCCGCACCTCGCACTTTAAGTATCCTGCCTTGATAGAAGTAGGCAGGTGTGGTGAGCTGAAAGTTAGAATGAGTACCCGGCTGGGCTCTAACTTTCCATTACGGCGTGACGAAACCCGGTGGAATGCTATCACTCCCTGGGCTGAAAGCTCCGAGAGGATTTCCTCCTCAGAAACCTTGAGGAGGCCCCACTCGGAGATCACACCCCGGGAGGAATTGAGCGTCTTGTGGGGAGTGACTTCGACTGCCACTCCACCAATCGCTGTAACCTTTAATAGAAGCTCCGAATGTTTGGAGCATGCAGTCTCCACCTGCAAGTCACCGGATCTTAGGCGCTTGACAGATTTCGGTTCTCCCGCAAGACCTTGAATACCCTTGTGTATAAAAAACGGAGACATGTCCCCAAGAACCTGATCACCCGTAGAGTGGATGATCAGGAACTTCGGAGACGGAGACACACAGGAAGACGAAGGCAAAGACAGAGAAGTTGGGGGTTCATGGCGAGCCCTCTTGGCGGCATTGATCGGATTTTTATGAGTTGGAGAACTCATGTTTGTTTTTAAAACTTTCAGTGCCCGTTGTCCCCACCCACCATGGAGTCCAACAAGGGGACGCCCAGTTGGGCGCCAGGGCTGCCCAGGCACCATACCCACACAGCCAGTGAGCCAAGCCCTCACTACAAAACAAAAAGGAAAAGTAAAAGAGAAACTGTGGGAAACTCGTCGGAGTTCCCACAAAAGAAAAGAAGCAACAAAGCAATAAAGTGTGAGGCAAGAGCTGGCCTCACAAAAGAAAGAAAACTACAAAATTAGTAAATGTGTGGGGAAACTCGCAAACCGTTGTCCGGACGGTGGACAAGGTTACTCACTGAACAGCATAGTTGACCCTAGCAGGACCAGCCCACCAGCCGATTGATCCTGAGGGGGCCGCCCCAGGACCTCCCGTTTACCTGAAGCAGAGGCCAAAGCAGTGTATAGCAGCGGCCCCGGAAGTCGCTGCCCAGCCCCGCGACAGACAGGCTCCCCAATGGCAAAACGGCCAAAAGGGACCCCACCAGTCATGAGCTGGGGAGAGAAGACGGGGACCCCTGAGCAACTGCCAGGATCCTCCTTTCCAGAGAGACAGGTCTCCGCGCACGGCAAACACGCGGGCGAGCGTTTAGGACCCTGTGAAGGTAACCGAGCCAGCGGAACCTGCACAGGGTGGTCCCCTCACCACGGACAGGCTCTCGCATCGAGGGGCTCGAACCTGGGAACTGCAGATTACGAGCCTGGCGCTCTACCCACTGAGCCACCCCCGCCCCACGTCACCGGTAGCAAAATCAGCAGAGTGTCTGCGCACCCGTTATGAATACGCCTGCTCCTCGGAGTCATTATATCGATGTCCGGATAATTCTGCTTATAACGTATAGGAACGGCGGATTCACAAGAGAAACAACTCTTGCAAATGTTGGGTTGTTTTACCTCTGAGCGGCACTTTTTTCCATACAGCACGCAGGGGCGGGAGTGGCTCAGTCGGTAGAGTATCAGGCTCGTAATATTCAATTCCCAGATTTGAATCCCAGATGGATCAGCGTTGAGATTTATCTCCGCAAAACTACCTCCCTGCCCTCTGTCTATAGGGGACATTGATGGGCTTGGAAAGGTCACCGTCCGTTGGATGGGACATGAAGTCATGGCCCTGGGTGCGGGAGAGCCATACCCTGTCCACGTTAAAGAGCAAGCTGGATGGCCTTGACGAGAGACTACCACCTGTCTCCCAACAGCTGCTTCACTGGGTCCCTCCACCCAACCTTCTGAGCCGTCGGGGTTCTAGTGACCTGACCAATTAGTCCATTGTGTACAAAATCATCATAAATAGCATAACCTAACCCACACAACGTGTTAAATGTGCGAGGTCACAAGGTCCCCAAGAACTCAGAGAAGATTGGATGAAAAGGATCCATTAAGCAGCTGTTACGAGGTAGATGGAAGCCTGCCATTAAGGCCATCCATTGCGCTAAGGTGAAATAAGGTATGTCTCTCATGCACACGAAACTGTGGCTTAATCAGCCATCCGACGGACGGAGCCTTTCCAAATACGTCGGTCTCCATTTTCAATGGCTGGACTCGAACCTGGGTACTGCATATTACGAACCTCATGTGTACTGACGAAAACAACTCACCTTCTTCGCTAGATACAAACTCTGGTTTGTTTACCTCTGAACGGCACTTTTTTGCACACACTTCGCTAAATAACCAGGTCACAAGGACCCCCAAGGGTCCAGAGGTGGTTGACAGAAGAGAGACCCACTGGACAGCTGTTAGGAGACAGATTACTCTCGGTCTCCTAACAGCATCCACCCAGCGTGATCTGTAACATGTGCAAGTTACAGCTCTACAAAACACGGAACCACGGCTTAACATCTCATCCGATGACTCGAACCTGGGAACTACAGATTACGAGCCTGGTATGCTACCGACTGAGCCATTCCCGTTCCACAGAATTTGGAATTTAGTACCTGGTATAAATGGCATTATTACTTGAAAATGAAAGCAATAGCAAAGTTAATAATTTATGATTAGAAAATTAAATAAATATTTTACTATGCACACAGGACGCAATAAAACTCGGAACTTCTCCTTATAAGAATACGAAACAAAACTAGAAGAATTATACATCGCTTCTCAAAAATATAGACCCTCTTTTCCGAAGTCAATATATTCTTTATTTTCCTACTTTATCATCCTCTAGCAGTAAAATTCTAACTCCTAGTTGATTGGAAAAGTGCAGCTAGCAATGTTTTAATAATACCTATAAAACACTAAAGGAATTCTTTTCATATAATCCAAAACGAAAAAAAGTTACACTTACTCACTTCTCTAAGAGTAAATTTTTACTCCAGCAAATCACCATATTTACATTGGGACTGGGTTTGGGTAATGAAGGTTTCTACAGCGAAATCACCATATTTACACTGGGACTGGGTTTGGGTAATAAAGATTTCTACAGCGAAATCACAATGTTTACACTGGGATCGGGTTTGAGTAATGAAGGTTTCTACTCCGATCACCATATTTACATTGGGACTGAGTTTGGGTAATGATGGTTTCTGCAGCGAAATCGCCGTATTTACACTGGGACTGGGTAATGAAGGTTTCTACAGCGAAATCACCATATTTACACTGGGGCTGGGTTTGGGTAATGAAAGTTTTTACAGAGAAATCACCATATTTACATTGGGACTGGGTTTGGGTAATGAAGGTTTCTGCAGCGAAATCACCATATTTACACTGGGATTGGGTTTGGGTAATGAAGGCTTCTCCAGCGAAATCACCATATTTACACTCGGACTGGGTTTGGGAAATGAAAGTTTCTACAGTGAAAACAATATATTTACACTCGGACTGGGTTTGGGTAATGAAGGTTTCTACAGCGAAATCACCATATTTATACTGGGACTGGTTTGGGTAATGAAGGTTTCTACAGCGAAATCACCATATTTACACTGGGACCGGGTTTGGGTAATGAAGGTTTCTACAGGGAAATCACCATATTTACACTTGGATCGGGTTTGGGTAATGAAGGTTTCTACAGCGAAATCACCATATTTACACTTGGACTGGGTTCGGGTAATGAAGGTTTCTCCAGCAAAGTCACCATATTTACAGTGAGACTGGGTTTGGGTAATGAAGGTTTCTACTGCGATCACCATATTTACATTGGGACTGGGTTTGGGTAATAAAGGTTTCTACAGCGAAATCACCATATTTACAGTGAGACTGGGTTTGGGTAATGAACGTTTCTACTGCGATCACCATATTTACACTGGGGCTGGGTTTGGGTAATGAAAATTTTTACAGAGAAATCACCATATTTACACTGGGATCGGGTTTGGGTAATGAAGGTTTCTCCAGCTAAATCACCATATTTACACTGGGACTGGGTTTGGGTAATGATGGTTTCTCCAGTGAAATCACCGTATTTACACTTGGTTTGGGTAATGATGGTTTCTACAGCAATCACCATATTTACATTGGGACTGGGTTTGGGTAATGAAGGTTTCTACAGCGAAATCACCATATTTACACTCGGACTGGGTTTGGGTAATGAAGATTTCTCCAGGGAAATCACCATATTTACACTGGGACCGGGTTTGTGTAATGAAGGTTTCTCCAGCAAAGTCACCATATTTACAGTGAGACTGGGTTTGGGTAATGAACGTTTCTACTGCGATCACCATATTTACATTGGGACTGGGTTTGGGTAATGAAGGTTTCTCCAGCGAAATCACCATATTTACACTGGGATCGGGTTTGGGTAATGAAGGTTTCTACAGCGAAATCACCATATTTACACTGGGATCGGGTATGGGTAATGAAGGTTTCTACAGCGAAATCACCATATTTACACTGGGACCAGGTATGGGTAATGGAGGTTTCTACAGCAAAGTCACCATATTTACACTGGGGCTGGGTGTACCGTATATTGCATGGTGAACCATAATGACATATAAGCATGGTGAACCATATATTACATCGGATTTAGAGTGCTTTGCACTCTAAATCCGATACGGGGATCGGGAATCGGGGATCGGATGAATCGGGGGAACGGGGATCGGGGATCGGATAAATCCGATACGAGGATACGGGGATCGGATTTAGAGTGCAAAATTGCACTCTAAATCCGATCCCCGTATCCTCGTATCGGTATGCTTTGCACTCTAAATCCGAATCCCGTATGCTTTGTACTCTAAATCCGAATCCCGTATGCTTTTTACTCTAAACCCGATCCCGTAAGCTTTGCACTTTAAACCCGAACCCCGTAAGCTTTGCATTCTAAACCGATCCCCGTATACTTTGCACTCTAAACCCGATCACCGTAAGCTTTGCACTCTAAACCCAAACCCCGTACACTTTGCACTCTGCAAAATTCCCCGCCCTGCTCACGGTCAGTAGGGGACACCGATGGGCTTGGAAAGGCCGCCTTCCGTCGGATGGAACGTTAAGCCGTGGCCCCGTGTGCGGGATAGCCATACCCTGTGCACGTTAAAGAACACGTTGGATGGCCTTGACGGGAGGCTACCATCTGTCTCCCAACAGCTGTTCCAGTGGGTCCCCTCCCCCAACTTTCTCTGAGCCTTCGGGGTCTATGTGACCTGGCCATTTAGCCCATGGTGTGCAAAAAAGTGCCGCTCAGAGGTAAAACAACCCAACTTTGCACTCTAAATGCGATCCCCGTATACGCTTTGCACTCTAAACCGGATCCCCGTACACTTTGCACTATATGTCCGGCCTCCATTCATATTGCACTACATATCCGGTGTCCGTTCACCTGCACTTTAAATGCTGCCCCATGTTCGAAAAGGTTTGGACATAACTGATTTAGACGAATACAGTTTCGATAAGTTATTTCTATTACGTAACACATACTTCAGGAGAGAAACCAACGTGTAGAATTCACAAAAACGTTTTTTTTTTAACTATACGCATCTTTTTTTACACCATTAAATTTTAAAAAAAACTTCATTCTACTTGAAGCGCCTTTTTCAATTGGAATAGATCAATAATCTCTTTTTTTTTTTCAGAAAAAGAAAAGTTACTCGAGAAAAGCCAATTTCCGAAACAAATCCAGATGATCATAATTATATTTTAAGAATTTAACGCTAGGATGCACTTCGTTCTTTAGAATTTTTTCTATCATTTTTGTGCTCCTAGCTCACTTTTTCTCCTTTTAAACCTGCAGCAAATCAAAGATTTAAGTTTTTTATGTCACATTTCTTTCTTCATCCATATAGTGAGAAAAAAATATTTGCCGCGTAAATTAATTCAAGAATTTTTTTATATAGATGTATAAAAAAATTGAAATTAAGAATTATTCTCTCCTCAGTTTTTAATTGCACATAGAGGTAATAACAATGAATTCATCACTTTAAACTTAATTATGTTCGCCGATTTTATTTTGAGTTTTATTGAAATCTAAAAATGAGTAAATGATTGAAACGAATACAATCATTAATAGAGTCATCGATTTGAAAAATATTATCAGAGTCAAACCGAATAAAAAGCAAAAAATTGCCTATTCGTTTCCTTTTCATTCAAATAACTTTTTAGAATCAAAATAAAATATTCTTCCCGCTAATTGTTTGATAATTAGCCTCACTTCTTTACATAAGAAGTTCCAACATAAAACAAAACGCTTTTTTATTAGTTGAAAGTTTTTTCAATTTTCTTAATTTACTGATTGTGAATTTTTATTTGCTATTTACTTTTGCATTAAAATCTGAGTTGAAGCAGAGAAAATATCGAATTCTTTATTCGTAAAAATATTCAATTGCTACCGTTGGATGAGGTGAATATATTTGAAAGGTTTTTTTTCCCTCTAGTTTTTCGCCCAATTTTTTTTCCTTGATAAAGTCTTGAGGCACATTCAATCTTTGAAAACTCTTTATCATTTTTTGTCCAATGCATTTAGGAACGTGTTTTTATACATTTATTTTTTAATACCTGCAAAAAAATCCTTTTTCTTTCTTGTTTTTCCCTGAAGAAATGGAAACTGTACTTTCCATTTCTCTGCAATTCTAGATGATAACTTCTGACAATACAGAATGAAAATTTTTTCTTGGAACGTTTCTCTACTAATCATTCTGAGAACTCACGAAAAAACATGCAAATTGTATATCTAAACTGGAAAATATTAGAGAATCCCCATTTTATATCAACGGAAATCAAATTTCGAAGCTGTATAACTTTTAAAATATAAATTTAACGGGAAAATATGATTGAAGATAATTAAAGAGCAAATCTACGTGATGTTCTCTTTTCAACAAGTCATTCAATATTTAAATAGTTATGGAAGTTGTTATAAATAATAAATATCCTCTCAAGCAGCTGCTTGCCACAGAGGTCTGACAGGAGCCTGTCAGTTTATATGCCAAAGTAGAAGATCTGAGAGGATGGCAGGACCTCAGCAGAAATACGACACAACAGCCATACCTTACCCGGGGCTCGAACCCGGGTCCCTTAGATCAGTAGCCAAGCGCTCTAACCAGTCGGCCATGGGACGCATTATAAAAATTTAACCTCAGGTATTAATCAAAACTGAAATAGCAAGTATTGTTGTAAACCATTAAATGAAAAGAATGCATATTTCGGGGAGTTTCCGTAATGATCATTTCAATATTTGAAAATTACGAATGATTTTCATAAAACAAGGTAATTAATTGTTAAATATTCTAGATTCCATAATTCTTTAAATACTGGTTCGAGTCCCAGCTGGGTCAGCGTTGAGACTTATCTCCGCAAAACTCCCCGCCCTGCCCACAGTCAGCAGGGGGCACCGATGGGCTTGGAAATGTCGCCGTCCATCGGATGGGACGTTAAGCCGTCGTTCCGTGTGCGTAAGTAACGAACGTTAAAGAACACGCTGGATGGCCTTGACGGGAGTCTACCATCTGTCTCACAACAGCTGTTCCAGTAGGTTCCCTCCCCCAACCTTTCTTGAGCCTTCGGTGTCCATGTGACCTGGCAATTTTGCTCATGTGTACAAAAAAGTGTCGCTCGGAGGTAAAACAACCCAACCTTTAAATACTGGAAAAATATTATTGAAAATCGGGATTTCAGTAGATTTGATTGACCTATAATTTATCTTCAGTCATATATTTCCATAAAATAGATATTTTAGAAGTTATAGAGCTTCAAAGTAAGATTCCCATTCACATAACATGGAAATTCTCGATTTTGATAAGACAATGTAAAAGGTTTCTGACTCGGAGATTTTTTTTTTTTTTTGGGGGGGGGGATTTCAGTTTTTCTCTGCTGGTGGTCTCAAAACCATTATTCCCTATCCAAATCAAAAAGGTTTCCACAAAACTCACCGCCCTACTCTCGGTCAGTAGGGGACACCGAAGGCCTTGGAAAGGCCTCCGTCCGTCGGATGGGACTTTAAGACGTAGCCCCGTGTGCGGGAGAGCCATATCCTGTGCACGTTAAAAGCACGCTGGATGGCCTTGACGGGAGGCTACCATCTATCTCCCAACAGCTGTCCAGTGGGTGCCCTCCCCCAACCTTCTCCGAGCTCTCGGGGGGGGGGGGTCCTTGTGACCTTGCCATTTAGCCCATGGTGTGGAAAAAAAGTGCCACTCAGAGATAAAAAAATCCAATGAATCCTACGTGTAGAAGGTTACTCGCCTAAGCCCCTCTTAAGGTAGATTATCGATTTTATTATATTCCAGCGTTAACAGACAGAGAGAAAGAGAGACAGAGCAAACTGCACTAAATGCTGACACAAGAATATCAGGCATTGTTCAAGCTACAGGCCT
The DNA here is from genome assembly GCA_038380435.1 of Ryuthela nishihirai. Taxonomy (NCBI): domain Eukaryota; kingdom Metazoa; phylum Arthropoda; class Arachnida; order Araneae; family Heptathelidae; genus Ryuthela; species Ryuthela nishihirai. Next base: position 36,658,607 of record JAWZYU010000006.1, read on the forward strand.
TTAGATCCGACGAATACGTTATCCACTGAACCGAAATGACAACGTAGACAGAATATGGTCTTAAGGCTCGCCAGTCAACCGACGAACAAAACAGAGCCTAGCGTGTGCTGAGACACCATGGCGTTATATCTTGATCTACGCCTTAGGAGTAGAAGGAAAGATTTCCCAGGAGATTCGCTGTGGAATGCCAGTTATTGTCTAATGTAAAAGGAAAGAACATCCGATGATACGACCAGGGTGCAACTATGCGATTGGCTGGACATGAAGGAAATGGAAGGAAAATGGTTGGGGAGTGATTCGTGAAAACTTGTGAGGCAAAAGTCAATAACCTCGGAAAGATCATAAAGGAAGAGTGTTGCTATCGAAATATTAGGAGTATTATTATAGAGGCCCCGATGTATAAAAAAATACTTTGGGAGCTTTCAGTTTGACCGTTAAGGTCAAACTGAAAGTAGGTGGAGCTAAGTGATCCGACTAAAAATAGGATCAAAGTGATCCGATTCAAAATGAGGGTCCAAGTGATCCGACTGAAAAGGGGAGCAAAGGATCCGACTGAAAAGGGGGACAAGGGATCCGACTGAAAAGGGGAAGCAAAGGATCCGACTGAAAAGGAGGAACAAGGGTTCCGACTGAAAAGGTAAGAAAATGATCCGACTGAAAAGGGGGACAAGGGATCCGACTGAAAAGGGGGACAAGGGATCCGACTGAAAAGGGGGGTGTCCAAATTATCTGGCTGAAAAGGGAGTCAAGGGATCCTAATGAAAAGAGGGACAAGGGATTGACTGAAAAGGGGAGCAAGGGATCCGACTGAAAAGTGGGTCCAAGGGATCCGATTGAAAATAAAGGTCCGGCTGAAAAGAGAGCAAGGGATCCTACTGAAAAGAGAGTCCAAGTAATCCTATTCAAAGTGAGGGTCCAAGTGATCCGACTGAAAAGAGATGAAAGGGAGCGAATGATTACGACTGAAAGTGAGGATAAAATTGATACGACTAAAAGGGGGTTCATTGATTCAACTAAATGGGGTCCACGTGGTTCAACTAAAAGGGAGGGAAAGAGATACTACTGAAAGCGAGGTCCAAGTGAGCCGATCCAAATGGTGTGGCTAGTAATCTGACTGAAAGGTGGGAGAGGGAGATGAAATCTAGAAGGAATGAACGAGAATGATGTCCTGGTATAAATGTTTTTACTCCATTTCAGTTGTTTTTAACAGCGTCTTAAAAATATGGGAAATTTACATAAAATTAACATTTTCTTTCCTCCATTCCAGTCATTAGCATCCTCCAAGGGAACGGGGGCATGACCCCTTGTCCCCCCCCCCCCGAAATCCGGACCCGTTACACATTTAGTAAATGACACTCAACGTGGCAAGTTTCTGTTCTTTATAAATCTTAACAGATCGATTCCGTGAGATTTTCCTCTCCTCTTTCGTGGGACAGAAAACAAAAGAAACACAGAAAAAGTGTCACTCAGAGGTAAAACAACGCACTACATTAAGATGGATGAAGTTGTATAATGAATATGATGATCCTAGTTCTTGAAGTCTAAAGTTATTGAACAAATAGAGAGGTAGACAGACAAATTCTTTGAAATGTAGAGTAGATTTCTTTTCCAACTTGTGACAACAGTTTAGGGTTACCTCTGAGCGGACTTCTTTTGCACCAAATGGGCTAAATGTCCAGGTCACAAGGACCCCAACGGCACAGAGAAGGTTGGAGGAAAGGGACCCACTGGACAACTTTTAGAAGACAGATGGTAGCCTCCCGTCAAGGCCATCCAACCAGTTCTTTAACGAACACAAATTATGGCTCTCCCGCACACGGAGCCATGCCTTAATGTCTCATCCCATGGACGGCATTTTTGCAAATTTATCGGGTGTTCCCTTTCAGAACTAGAGTAAAGTGGGGCTTAAAGGAGAGAAGAGCAGGGGTGGCTCAGTCGGTAGTACTTCAGGCTCATAATCTGAAGTTCCAAGGTTCGAGTACCACCTCTAGTAGGATTGAGATTTTTCTGCAGCCTTTGATTAATAGGGGACACCGAGGGGCTTAGAAAGACCGCCGTCCGTCGGATGGGACGTTAAGCCGTGATTCCATGTTCAGAAAAGTCATACCATATGCACGTTAAAGAACACTCTGGATGACCTTAACAGAAGTCTACCATCTTCATAACAGCCGTCTAGTGGGTCCTATTTCCCTAAACTTCTCTGAGCGCTCAGGGTCTTTGTGACCTGGCCATTTTAGACCATTATGTAGAAAAAAGTGTTGCTCAGAGGTACAACAACCCAATCGAATTCGAGGAGTTAAATCTCAAAGTTGTCCCAAACCTGGGAACTACAGAATGCAAGCCTGGTCTCCTATCGACTGAGTTGTAGGGTTGTTTTACCTCTGAGCGGCACTTTTTTTGCACCCATGGGCTAAATGGCCAGGTCACATGGACCCCGAAGGCTCAGAGAAGATTGGGTGAGGGGACCCACTGGAACAGCTGTTGGGAGACGGATGGTGGCCTCCCGTCAAGGCTATCCAGCGTGTTCTTTAACGTGCACAGGGTATGTCTCTCCCGCACACGGGGCCACGGCTTAAAGTCCCATCCGATGGACGGCGGCCTTTCCAAGCCCATCGGTGCCCCGTACTGACCGTGGGTAAGGCGGGGAATTTTGCGGAGATAAATCTCAACGCTGACCCAATTGGGACCCGAAACTGGGAACTACAGATTACGAGCCCCACCCCTCCTATAAACTGAGCCAAACCCGGCCTCGACAGATGGTTAGTCCATTTGAACCAAAATCATTCTTTCCTTTTCGAAATTCAAGCAATGCGGCTACTTGATGAGGATTCCTGTGGAGGGATAATGGCAATGCAATCAAAGTGATTTATGGTCATAATTTTCAATGGATGATTTTTTTTTTCAATGTGGACTAGATTTGAAATTATCTTAGGATAACTTTAAACTAACTAAATTTTAAATAAACCACACTTTAAAGTATGAAAATGAATAAATACTGGAAATATATGGAAATTGATAATGAAACTAAGAACTTTTGGAACTTTATTTGTGTGCAAATGCATATTCATAAAACATAATTATTTGAGATTTAAATTGCTTTTTACAATTCAATATATATTGTTACGATGAACGTGAAACAATAAAACCGTTATGTGACGTATCATTTGACGCTCGTGTTTATCATTTGACATCAGCGTAAGAATTTTGTCACTAATCTGTTGGAAGAGAGACTTTGAATAATAACGATTTGAGAAAACTTTGGGGTCCGTTGTTTTACCTATGAGCGGCAATTTTTTCCCCACCATGGGCAAAATGGCCAGGTCACATTGACACCGAAGGCTCAGAGAAGGTTGGGGGAGGGGACCCAAATAGCCAGGTCACATGGACACCGAAGGCTCAGAGAAGGTTGGGGGAGGGGACCCACTGGAACAGTTGTTGGGAAACAGATGATAGTCTCTCGTCAAGGCCATCCAGTGTGTTCTTTAACGTGCACAGGATATGGCCATGGCTTAACGTCCCATCCGACGGACGGCGTCCTTTCCAAGCCCATCGGTGTCCCCTACTGACCGTGGGCAGGGTTGGGTTGTTTTACCTCTGAGCGGCACTTTTTTGCACACCATGGGCTAAATGGCCAGGTCACATGGACCCTGAAGGCTCAGAGAAGGTTGGGTACCCACTGGAACAGCTGTTGGGAGACAGATGGTAGCCTCCCGTCAAGGCCATCCAGCGTGTTCTTTAACGTGCACAGGGTATGGCTCTCCCGCACACGGGGCCAAGGCTTAACGTCCCATCCAACGGACGGCGGCCTTTCCAAGCCCCCCTACTGACCGTGGGCAGGGCGGGGAGTTTTGCGGAGATAAATCTCAACGCTGACCCAGCTGGGAACTACAGATTACGAGCTTGGCGCGCTACCGACTGAGCCACCCCTGCCCGGAAAATTTTGGAATTTTATCGTAAAGAGTTGAATTATCTTTTCAGTAGTGTTTTGTATTAAGTATTCTAAGTGCGAAGTTAGTGTTATGAAACCTAATTTTGGTGGCAGTAATGTATCGAAGAAGGCTGCTAGTGGAAAAGCAAAGAAGATTTGGTGCCGGGTAGGTATTTAAGGTAAAAGAATAGAATTGGAAAGGTATACCTTGGTAATTTCTAGGTATATTCACGAAGATGATTGTGTAGCTTATTGAATGCTGTAAAAAGATTCCCTTTAATGCTTTGAAAAGAATCTGTAAGAATTGTAATACAACTATTTGAAATTGTGTGAAGAATTGTGAAACTTTTTTGATGGTTTAACTTCATACTGATGGTAGACAAATTTGTGTTTTGTTTAAATTGTTATTTTTATGTGATCTAGTTACCTTTGTAATTAAATTACTTCCTTTATCATTTGGTTGGTAATTTATTTTTGAGCTCATACTCAGTTTTCTATTTAAAATTTGAAAAATGTTTACAGATTAAATTGCTTAAGTTTTATAGGCAAAAAAGATAAAATGGACAGCTGATGGGGGACTTATAAAAGACTCTTGTCAAGGCTATTCATCGTCTCCTTAACATTTACAGAGCACAACTCTTTTATACACTTGACCACGATTCACGTCCCATCCAAGGGACGGCGGCCTTTCCAAGACCGATGTCCCTTACTGACAATCGACAGGGTGAAGACTTTTGCGGAGATGGATCTCAACGCTGACCCAACTAGGACTCGAACCTGAGAACTGCAGCTTACGAACCAGGCGCGCTACCGAATGAGCCACCCCCGCTCTCCCATAATGGGCTAAATAGCCATGTCAAAATATCCAAGGGCTCAGGTAAAGTTGTAGGGAGGGAACCCACTGGACAGTTATCACGAGACAGATAGTAACCTCCCGTTAAGTCCATCCAGCGTGTTCTTTAAGTGCACAGCTTATGGCTCTCCTGCACACGGGGCAACGGCTTTACGTCCCATCCAAAGGACTGCATCATTTCTAAGCATGCCGATGCGCCCTTTCTAAACCTAGAGTAAATTATGGGTTAGCAGAGACAAATATCAATATTTGCACTGTTGGGACTCGAACATGGGAAAAGTAGATTGCTAGCCAATCCCAGCCTTTTCAAATTGTAGTAGCTGTAGTTTGTAAATCCCTTATTTAGAGCAAAGTTTGATTCCCCGCAACATTATTTATCGGAGAATAATTAAGAACTATTATTTATTTATTGCAGAATAACACTCTTTCTAAATAAAGACTTTGCAAATATAATTAATGGGGAAAAACAATTAATGGTACACCGACGCAAACCAAGCAATCAGAGTACCCCAATATCCATTTCATTACCTTTCCAGACATATCAATTCACTTATTACATTCTGAACAATTAATACTCCAGAACTGGTGAGTGGTGAAAAATGTTAAAAACTGAAAAAAATTCAAGAAACGAGAAACTCTCATCCTTTAGAACAAAACAGACTCCGCAAAAAAAATTTTCCCCATGAAAGAAACGGATTGATAAGAAAAATGGTCCACACACGTTTACAGTTTTGAAAGTTTTTATTTATCTTTCAGTAAGAGAAAGATTCTACGAAACCCACACACTACCCACGTTTCATAATAGAAATTACACACTATTCAAAACTTTAACTTTCTTTTAGAAACTTAATGGCAATTTGGACGTTATTTGTTAATATGCTGTAAATTAGACTGAGTAACGACATGAGTTACTGCGCATGAGCAAATGAAGGTTGGGTTGGATTGTTTTACCTCTGAGCGGCACTTTTTTGCACACCATGGGCTAAATGGCCAGGTCACATGGACCACGAAGGCTCAGAGAACGTTGGGGGAGGGGACAGATGGTAGCCTCCCGTCAAGGCCATCCAGCGTGTTCTTTAACGTGCACGGGGTCTGGCTCTCCCGCACACGGGACCACGGCTTAACGTCCCATCCGACGGACGGCGGTCTTTCCAAGCCCATCGGTGTCCCCTACTGACCGTGGGCAGGGCGAGGAATTTTGCGGAGATAAATCTCAACGCTGACCCAGCTGGGACTCTAACCTGGGAACTACAGATTACGAGCCTGGCGCGCTAACGACTGAGCCGCCCCCGCCCAGCAAACGAAGGGGAAGTTCATTTCAGTCTATATTCAGCACTTCCCAGACATTTCTAGATCGTGTGCTAGCGCTGATATTTATCTTTGTTAAATCTCCATCTTCCCTCGATCGGCAGGGAATCGAATGGGCTTGGAAAGGCAGGCGTCCATCGGATGGGAGGTTAAGCTGTGGCTCTGTGTGCGAGAGATACCATGGATAACTAAAAATTTAATTGGGTGCATGAACACTAAAGAAAAATTGTATTGAAAACACAAAAGAAATACCGGCATTTTTGAGTTTGAGAAAGTATATAAAACCTACAATAACGGGGGCGGGGTTGTCTCAGTCGGTAGCGCGCCCGACTCGTAATCTGCAGCTCCCAATTTCGAGTCCCAAATATGTCAGTGCTGAGATTTATCTCCGCAAAACTGGCCCCGTGTGCGAGAGAACCATATCTTGTGCACGTTAAAGAACACGTTGGATGGCCTTGACGGGAGGCTACCATCTGTCTCTCAACAGCCGTTCCAGTGGGTCTCCTCCCCCAACCTTCTCTGAGCCTTCGGAGTCCTTGTGACCTGGCCATTTAGCCCATTGTGTGCAAAAAAGTGCCGCTCAGAGGTAAAACAATCAACGAACCTACAACAAATTTTTAAAATTTAAAAGAAGAAAATCAGAAATATCTTCAAAATCAGTGCCCCAAATGTGGTAAAAATTCACAGAAACAATGGAAATTTATAAATGGCATAAATCAGGAAAAAAAAAAACACTAATAACTTGCACATTTTGGTAAATGAGATGAACAAAAGTTCCATTAAAAGCAATAGTTCCAGAGTATCTTCTAATGATCGTGATCCGCTGTCAGGCAGTAATTTCATGTATGTGGCTAACACAGATCACGATGAGTTAAAAACTATTATTCATAACTTGAAAGATAATAAGGCAGTTAGTTCATATAATATTACAGTTGGGTTGGGTTGTTTTACCTCTGAGCGACACTTTTTTGCACACCATGGGCTAAATGGCCAGGTCACATGGACCCCGAAGGCTCAGAGAAGGTTGGGGGAGGGGACCCACTGGAACAGCTGTTGGGAGACAGATGGTAGCCTCCCGTCAAGGTCATCCAGCGTGTTCTTTAACGTGCACAGGGTATGGCTCCTCCCCCACGGGGCCACGGCTTAACGTCCCATCCGACGGACGGCGGCCTTTCGAAGCCCATCGGTGTCCCCTACTGACCGTGGGCAGGGCGGGGAATTTTTGCGGAGATAAATCTCAACGCTGACCCAGCTGGGACTCGAACCTGGAAACTACAGATTACGAGCCTGGCGCGCTACCGACTGAGCCACCCCCGCCCCTAATATTACAGTAAAAACGCTTAAAATAACAAGTAGATATAACATAAAGCTCTTTACACAAATAATTGATACCTCGTTAAAATAGAGGATCTTTCTGGCGGAACTTAAAGGGGCAATAGTTACACCTATATTTAAATCAGGTGACCCCGACATACATTGGTTTCCATAAATTAAGTAAAATCCCTATGTTTAAACAATGGGAAGCTAATGTCAAAGCTTTATAATTTTTAAAATAATTTTTTTTTTTTTAAACTGTGATTGCGGATAAAGATCCCAATCAAATAAATCAATATCTCGATTTTCATCAATATTCGTTCAGTATTTAATGAGTTATGGAAGTTTGAATATTTAACAACAGCAATGTCGTCCCATGGCCGAGTGGTTAGCGTGCTTGACTACTGATCTAAGGGACCTGGGTTCGAATCCCGGGTAAGGCATGGCTGTTTGTGTAGTTTTTCTGCTGAGGGCCTGCCATCCTCTCAGACCTTCTACTGTGGCATATAAACTGACAGGCTCCTGTCAGACCTCTGTGGCAAGCAGCTGCTTGAGGGTTTTTTTATTTATTTATTTTTTTAATGCCAGTCTTAAGAAACTTATAGGAAACTGAAGAATAGTGAAAGAATTCTTTACACAAAGTTATAAAATACAAACTTATTTTATTAAACACTTTCATACAATACTTATTACTAAGTTTTAATTAACTTCTGAAGTCAATTTTTATGCCTCGCATTGTTATCGAAAAATATTGAAACTTCAATAACTCATTAAATACTGAAAGAATATTGTTTGAAAAACGACATATTGATTCATTTAATAGAGATCTTTATCTGCAATCATGTTTTTCAAAACAAAAAAAATTATTTTAGAAATTATTGACATTTGACATTTGCTTCCCATTGATTTAACATTGGGATTTTCCTTAATTTATGGAAACCAGTGTATTTTATAATTACAGGCTTATTTCTGTTTTATCTAGTTTTTCAAAAATAATTAAACAAGTAATGAAAAAAAATAGAATTATTGGATGTAGCAGCATCGATTCCTGTGTATGTAGCAGCATCGATTAAGGAAATTAAACAGCTTCAGTTTTCGTGGACATACACAAAGCATTTGATTCCATCGAGCACGATATTTTACTAAGAAAGCTATTGGTTACTTCTGGTTTAAAGTTATTTATAGCGCAGAAAATAAGCAGTGCGATTAGAAAATACTATCAGTGAATTTGAAACTGTACGAAAAGGAGTACCTCAAGGATCAGTTCTTGGTCCAATATTGTTCCTTATATAGATTAATGATATGTGCATCCTAAAATTAAGAGGTAAACTCGCATGTTATGCGGATGACGTTGAGCTTGTTTACTCAGCAAAAGATGTAAATGAACAAAAACTGGACATCGAAAATGACCTCACTTTACCTAATAAGTGATTTAACAAAATAAATTCAAACTAAACAAAAGCAAACGAAAATTTATGATATTCTCCCTTACATTGTAGTAGCATTAAAAATACGACAAATGTAAAATATCATGATCTTGAATGTAATGAAAGAACATATTGTAATTGTTTTTCGATTGAGAGGGTTTAAAAATATAAATATATAGGTAAGTTGTAAGCACGCTTGGCTACTGATCTAAGGGACCTGGGTTCGAGCCCCGGATAAGGCATGGATGTTTGTGTTGTTTTCGGCTGAGGTCCTGCCATCTTCACAGACCTTCTACTGTGGCATGTAAACTGACAGGCTCCTGTCAGACCTCTGTGACAAGCAGCTGCTTGAGGGGGTATTTATTTATTTTTTTATTTATTGAAGTAGACAACAATCTAAAACGGAAGAGTCAAATTATGTACTTAACGAAAATATTAAGGTATACATTGCATAGATTTAATGCAACTCAAAGTACAGTTCCAAGTAATTTTTATGCACACCCTGTAATACCCATAGGTTTACTCAGCAGTTCACTTATGGTCTAAGTAGTTGGGGCGGAGATTATAAGATGAAACTTGCATGCAAAACTTCAGCAGCAAACTCAACAGTGACCATTTTAAGATTGTTAAAAGAATTTTTCGTAAATCTAGCAACATAAATTTAATGAATGAACCAAAACACTTTTCTGAAATGAGACAAATTTTCTTGTATAGAATATTCTTATTCCTTTTCTTAAATCCTACTTGGGTGGGGGCGGGGGTGGCTCAGTCGGTAGCGCGCCAGGCTCGTAATCTGTAGTTCCCAGGTTCGAGTCCCAGCTGGGTCACCGTTGAGATTTATCTCCGCAAAATTCACCGATGGGCTTGGAAAGGCGGCCGTCCGTCGGATGGGACGTTAAGCCGTGGCCCCGTGTGCGGGAGAGCCATACCCTGTGCACGTTAAAGAACACGCTGGATGGCCTTCACGTGAGACTACCATCTGTCTCCCAACAGCTGTTCCAGTGGGTCCCCTCCCCCAACCATCTCTGAGCCTTCGGGGTCCATGTGACCTGGCCATTTAGCCCATGGTGTGCAAAAAAGTGCCGCTCAGAGGTAAAACAACCCAACCCTTGTGAAGAATATTCTTATTCCTTTTCTTAAATCCTACTTGGGTTGATGCAAAATGTAAAATGTTTAACTCTCAAATACAAGGAACTTTGTTTGCTGTATTCAAGCTAAATAAGAATATTTTGCAGAGCCATTTTTCCCTTTCTGGTTCCTAGAGAGTTTAATTCCCTAGATTTCGACATAAGGAATGAAAAAAAAAAATAATTTCTGCATTTCAAAAGTAATTAATAAATCATATATTAAATATATATGATATTGAAAAAGAAATAGTTATTATGAGTAAATTAAGCTAGCTCTTTGTTCTTGTTTAGGTTAACAAATAAATTTAAAATATGTTAAAATTCTTAACTGATGTCCAGAGGACACCTGTTGTCAAAAACGTTTTGGACAAAACCTTTACAATCTGGACAAATGCATTTTTCCCTTGGTTATCAGATATATATTGAACATTTTTTCCCTTTGTTTTTATTCTTTCGTTTCAGTTTTGAATTTAATACCAGTTTCGATTTTAAAAATGTATTAATTACTGCTTCTAATTTTGTGTTAGACTGATAATGTATTCAGAAGTGTCAAAATATATGTATTTGTACTTTTCTAACGAAATAAATATTTCATTCATTCAATATCAAACAGCCCCCTAATCGCAGCCATGAGGAAAAAACTGGTTTTCCTCACTACTAGGGGCGGGGTGGCTCAGTCGGTAGCGCGCCAGGCTCGTAATCTGTAGTTCTCAGGTTCGAGTCCCAGCTGGGTCAGCGTTGAGATTTATCTCTGCAAAATTCCCTGCCCACGGTCAGTAGGGGACACCGATGGGCTTGGAAAGGCCGCCGTCCGTCGGATGGGACGTTAAGCCGTGGCCCCGTGCGCGGGAGAGCCATACCCTGTGCACGTTAAAGAACACGCTGGATGGCCTTGACGGGAGGCTACCATCTGTTTCCCAACAGCTGTTCCAGTGGGTCTCCTCTCCCAACCTTCTCTGAGCCTAGGGGGTCCATGTGACCTGGCCATTTAGCCCATGGTGTGCAAAAAAGTGCCGCTCAGAGGTAAAACAACCCAACCCAACCCTCACTACTAAAGGCTCCATATACACTGGAATACTTTATCCAATAAGGTTTGGCGATTCCCTAGAAACAAGAGTTTGGGTACCTGCGATGGCTTCAGATCATGATTATCCACCAGCTGATAAACGTATTCTGTGAATCCATTCACTTGGGGGCTGTCGATCCCAAGTGAATAATGACAGAAAAAAATGCAGAAAAGAAAGAAAGTGACAAATAAACAGAAAACACAGCAGAAGATTCTCCCTCAACCCTCCTCTTCTGTTCCCTTCCACAAGAGAGTATCTCTTTTGAAAGGTACTAACGGTCACCACGAGAAGGCGGGGTCGGACTTTAGGTGCTAGGCCTGGCTGGTTCTGAGCATCATCACAGGGGATTGTTGCATAGCTCTCCTTCCAGTGACTCTCTAGCTACCATTTACAGACTCACGGCGAAACTATATTTTCAGCTAATCATTACATGAGTCCGACGTCCATTCCATTCACGGTGAAAATAAATTTTTTCCTCTAATTATCTCATGACTCCGATGTCCATCCCATTGACAGCAAGGCAAAGTTTTTGCAGTTAACAATTTCATGAGTCTGATGTCCATTCCTTTCATGGGGACTCTAAATTGTTTCAGCTAGCTGTTAATGAATCTGATGTCCATCTCATTCACACGGAAACTAAATTTTTTCAGCTAGCTATTTCAGGAGTTCAATGTGGGGCGGGGTGGGTCAGTCGGTAGCACGCCAGGCTCGTAATCTGTAGTTCCCAGTTTCGAGTCCCAGCTGGGTCAGCGTTGAGATATATCTCAGCAAAATTCCCTGCCTTGCCCACGGTCAGTAGGGGACACCGATGGGCTTGGAAAGGCCGCTGTCCGTCGGATGGGTCGTTAAGCCGTGGCCCAGTGTGCGGGAGAGCCATACCCTGTGCACGTTAAAGAATATGCTGGATGGCCTTGACGGGAGGCTACCATCTGTCTCCCAACAGCTGTTCTAGTGGGTCCCCTCCCCCCAACCTTCTCTGAGCCTTCGGGGTCCATGTGACCTGGACATTTAGCCCATGGTGTGCAAAAAAGTGCCGCTCAGAGGATAAACAACCCAACCCACGGCTAACATCCCATCCGAAGGACGGCGGCCTTTCTAAGCTCAGCGGTGTCCCTTCTACCACCAAGGCAGGATAGGGGTTATCAGAGAAATTTCTCAGCCCAAGCAGAGTTAGAACTGGAACTTGAAAACTGCAGATTACGAGCCTGACGCGCTACAGGAGCTGTTCTAGTGGGTCCCCTCCCCAAATCTTCTCTGAGCCTTCGGGGTCCATATGACCTGACCATTTAGCCCAAGGTGTGAAAAAAAGTGCCGTTCAGAGGAAAAACAACCCAACCCATGAGTTCAATGTTCATCCCACTCACGGCGAAACTAAGTTTTTTAAGCTACTGTTTCATGAATCCCATGTCAACAGGATATCCCGTTTTTCCTCTCAATAGTATCCTGTGACACTTTACTACTAAATGATAGCATATTTCTCCATTTCATAAATTTAAGATTACTTTTAACATTTCTTAGAAACTCTCCCTGAAAACATCGCCTCCTAACATTTCTTAGAAGCCTTTCTCTGGAATGATCGCATCAAACAAGATTCCTATTAAAAGTTCTCTATACTCGTGTTGGTGATGCTAAACAATCCTTTCTTGAACTGGCATATTGCCATGGAAACGGAAGTCTGAAAGCTGAAATTTCTCTTTGTTTACTTAAATAGTTTAGCTGTCGACTCTGGAAGAAAAATTGATCTCACACTGCAGGTGTCCTCTTTCAGCAACACCCGCTGCATCAGGAATAAATTTGCTGCTGCTATCATTTTTGCTGACTGGTGCGACATTAGTAAGTACTAGGATACACCTGTGAGTAAATATCTAGGATATCGCATGCTACAAGGTCAGTGTGTTGCCTGCCTGTCATCACTTATAAAGTTTTTTACTTTTGATTGAAACCTAAGAGGAGGCTCACTTTTACCCATCTTCCTGTTGCTTTTCGCTCGTCATTCGTCGGTTTGTCAGTTTGTGGATTTGTCAAAAGAGTTCTTCTACCACATCTTTCGAACTCGACGGACTAATTTAATAATTTATGCATCAAATCACCCTATGCTTTCTTTCTCCCTTAAAAAGGGAGAATTATGAAAACGATTGTTTCCGTTATATCTTCGGAACGCGAGGGTCTTTGGGATTACTCATATTACCTTTTTTTCACTCTTTCATATTATGTTTTACCTCTGAGCGGCACTTTTTTGCACACCATGGGCTAAATGGTCAGGTCACAAGGACCCCGAAGGCTCAGAGAAGGTTGCGTGAGGTAACCCACTGGATCAGCTGTTGGGAGACAGATGGTAACCTCCCGTCAAGGCCATCCAGCGTGTTCTTTAACGTGCACAGGGTATGGCTCTCCCGCACACGGACCACGGCTTAACGTTACATCCTACGGACGGCGGCGTTTTCAAGCCCATCGGTGTGCCCTACTGACCGTGGGCAGGGCGGGGAAATTTGCGGAGATAAATCTCAACGCTGACCGAGCTGGGACTCGAACCTGAGAACTACAGATTACGAACCTGGCGCCCTACCGACTGAGCCACCCCCGCCCCTTAGTTTTTTGTGATCATTTATGTAAGCTCTTTGCTATTACTCATGTAAGCGCTTCATGATTATTTATGTGGGCTTTTAGAGAATTCATATTAGCTGCTCGTGATCATTATGTGTGCTTTTTGCGATCATCTTCTTGGGCTTTATTTATGTGTGTTGTTTGTAATCATCAATATGTGCTCTTTTTCACAAATGTTTTGTGCTCCTTGCCATTATCTATGTGGACTGTTTGCGATTATTTACGTTGATTTCTCCGTGATTATCTGTTTGAGTTTTCTATGATCATTTATAGAAAACTGATCTTTTCATTCAGCTCTTGTTTTTCATGCTCTGTCACTTCAGCTTCAATTTTTCTGCTCTTGAAGAATTTTGATTACAACGAAATATTTCAGAAGCCGGGAAATTTCCTCCATTTTAATATTAAGGCTCAAAATTTCAATTTTACTTAATTTGCCAAGCGTATTCTGTAGCAACTCAACAATGCTAATCTAGGATGGAAGAGTTAATCGAATTTCTTCGAGAAAGTTGGATTGTTTTACCTCTCAGCTACTTTTTTGCGCACAATAGGCTAAATGACCAGGTCACAAGAATCCCGAGGGCTCACAAAGATTTGGGCAAGGGGATCCACTAGTCAGCTGTTAGGAGATAGATGGTAGCCTCCCGCCAAGGCCATAGAGCATGTTCTTTAACTGCACAGATCATGGCTCTCCCGCACACGGCGCCACGGCTTTACGTCCAATCCGATGGATGGCAGCCTTCGCAAGGCCATTTGTGTCCACATTCTGATCAAAGGCAGGGTAGGGGGTTAGCAGATTTCTATCAAATCTGGCACAGTTGGGACTCAAACCTGGGAAATGAAGATTACGAGCCTGGAATCCTACCGACTCTACCATCCTCTGTGGGTAGTTGTGTTGTCACACAGTCCATGAACTAAATAAATAAACGAATGGCTACATTGGGAGATCTTAGCAGAATGTTTGCTACATAGACCAAAGTTTGGGAACTATGCACAGGATCCTCCTATGCTTGTTGCTAATGGTAATTATGTAAAACATTCCACCAAATTATAGTTTCAGCTAACTACACAGACCGGCCACTGAATTAGAAACCTTTATCCAATGGTGAGTTGGACGTCTTCTAGCCCGAATTACATCACGCATGCGGTCTGGCATAGATTCCACAAGGTGTTGGAGTGCCTTTACCTCTCCAGAATACCAGGCGTTCACCAGACACTCCCTGGCTCAGATTTGACGGAAGAGGACTCTGCCCCCGGATCTATTTTTCTAACATGTCCCATACATTCTCAATAGGGGGGCGGTGGTGGCTCAGTCGGTAGCGCGCCAGGCTCGTAATCTGTAGTTCCCAGGTTCGAGCCCCAGCTGGGTCAGCGTTGAGATTTATCTTCACAAAATACCCCGCCCTGCCCACGGTAGGTAGAGGACACCGATGGGCTTGGAAAGGCCGTCGTCCGTCGGATGAGACGTTAAGCCATGGCTCCGTGTGTGGAAGAGCCATACCCCGTGCACGTTAAAGAACACGCTGGATGGCCTTGACGGGAGGCTACCATCTGTCGCCCAACAGCTGTTCCAGTGGGTCCCCTCCCCCAACCTTCACTGAGCCTTCGGGGTCCATGTGACCTGTCCATTTAGCCCATTGTGTGCCAAAAAGTGCCGCTCAGACCTAAAACAACCCAAACAACTCTCAATAGGGTTCAGATCCGGGCTCTGTGGTGGCCAGGGAAGATGGTGAATGTCGCTGTCATACTCGCTGAATCACTGCTGAACGGACAGGAGCATGGTCGTTCATGAACAGCCGTCACCTGCTGGATAAAAAGTCAACATTGCAGGATGGACTTGATCGGCAACAAAGTTCAGATAATCCTTAGAGGACACCCGACCTTCCAGCAATATCAGGGGACCTGTTTCGTACCAACAGAACGTGCCCCCCATACCATGACACCGCCTCCAGATCCTTGAGTTGTGTTTACAAGGCAAGTTGGGTCCATTGCTTCATGGGGCACTCGCCAAACTCTCTGCCTACCTTCGGTACGGAATAAGGTGTACCGCGACTCGTCAGACCACATGAGTTTTTTCCAGTCTTCCAGTGTCCAGTCACGGTGTTCCTGACACCATTGTAGACGAACTTTCCGGTTCCTCGCAGAAATCAGTGGTTTCTGTATACGCATGCGACTGTAATACCGATCCTCTTCAATTCGCTGTGTATAGTTAGCTGAAATATGGGTCGGGAACAGCCTTCATTGAATGCTTCAGTCAATTGCTGCACACAGAAAGTCCTGTTTCTCCATAAAAGCCTTCTCAGACGACGGCGATCTCGTTCCCGACAGATTGTCATCGCGCCACCTTTACGCCTCTTAGACAAGCAATGTGGGTTATTTTTCCACTGATTAAAAACCCGAGATATCTCACCTTTTGAGAAACCAGTCAGCTCTGCTGTTTTTAAAATCGTCGCTCCAGCCAGACGGGCACCCACAATAAGCCCTTTATCGAATCCCGAAAGATCCTTTGTTTTTCCCATTGTGATCAACACTACTGACGAGCAGCAGTCTTAAATAGTTACCTAGATCACATGGTGATGCACGTGACCACGTATTTTGAATATTTTGGGTTGTTTTACCTCTGTGCGACGATTTGCACACCATGGGCTAAATGGCCAGGTCACATGGATCCCGAAGGCTCAGAGAAGGTTGGGGAGGGGACCCACTGGAACAGCTGTTGGGATACAGATGGTCAGCCTCTTGTTAAGGCCATCCAGCGTGTTCTTTAACGTGCACAGGGTATGGCTCTCCCGCACACGGGGCCACGGCTTAACGTCCCATCCGACGAACGGCGGCCTTTCTAAGCCCATCGGTGCCACGTATTTTGAATATACGCTCCTTAAGAGACCTTTACGTACATCTGCATAAAGTTTTCTAATTCAGTGGCCTGTGTGGATATTAGCGACGAAACACGAACTCAATGAAAATATATGGATATATCTTTAATGGCGTCTGGTCTTCCTACCTTTTCCAAAGAAGGGCTTAACCTAAACATTGTACTAAAATATACTGTGTTGAAAAACGTGTCTAGACACTTCCATGTTATGTGAATAGAAAGCCACATTCAAAGCTCCCTAACATTAAAAATAAACCTTTTATGCAAAAACTGTTATTGGCGATAAATTGTTGATGTCACTCAAATCTCTCTAAATATATTTCCCGCAATATTCGTTTAATATTTAAAGAATGAATGGAAGCTGAAGCATTTATCTTCAACTTTTGACACTTGTGAAAATAAATTTCAATAGATAAAACACAACTCTTCTACCAATTTGTTCACTAACATAAATATCTGAAGTTTTTATAGCAATATCTTAAGATTTCATCAATTTGGATGCAATGTGACAGTGTCAATTTTCAACAATCTTCGATCAATATTGAAAGAGTCATTGAAGCGGAACCATTTAACAGCAGGCGACACTGGGCCTTCGGGGCCCCGAAGGCTCAGAGACCACTGGAACAGCTGTTGGGCGACAGATGGTAGCCTCCCATCAAGGCCATCCAGCGTGTTCTTTAACGTGCACAGGGTATGGCTCTCCCGCACATGACCACGGCTTAACGTCCCATCCGACGGACGGCGGCCTTTTCAAGCCCATCGGTGTCCCCTACTGACCGTGGGCAGGGCGAGTAATTTTGCGGAGATAAATCTCAACGCTGACCCAGCTAGGACTCGAACCTGGGAACTACAGATTACGAGCCTGGCGCGCTACCGACTGAGCCACCCCCTCCCCTACTGGTGGGGTAGGATGAGTATTAGCTTAAGATACAGACTCCTAAACTGATTGTTATCTGCTCTAATTGCCATTATGTCTGGGTTAATATTTTTGGCCTTGCTCCCTTTCTATTCTCTGTGAAAAGGGGACACCTTTGGAGGTGGAAAGATCGTCCTCCGTAGGATGTTACGTTAAACCGTGGTTAAAGATCATGCTGAATGACCTTGAAAATAAGTTGCCATCTCTCCTAACAGATGTTCAGTATATCTACTACTTATCTATGAGCTCTTGGGATCTTTACAGCCTGGTATTTAGTTCAAGGTGTGCAAAAAATGCACTCAAAGCTAGCTCAGTCTTTTTTTAAGTGGCGCATGAGTTGGCTTAGTCGATAACACACAAGATTCGTAATCTGCAATTCTGAATTTTGAGTCTCGGTTGTGTCAGAGTTAAGGTTTATCTGCACTAAATCTCCACACTGTCCTCGGTGTGAAAGGGATTACCGATGGGCTTGGAAACACCGCCGTCCGTCGGATGGAACGTTAAGCCGTGACTTCGTGTGCAGAATAAAAAAAACCCATGTTAATAAACATGCTGGGGTGGCCTTGACGGGAGTCTAACAGCTATTCAGTTGATCCAATTCCTAATGAATTCTCCTTGAATTTGCCTAATTCAAGGATGGTAGTGGCTCAGTCGGTAGCGCGTCAGCCTCATAATCTGCAATTCGCAGGTTCAGGCTCCGTCTGGGCGAACGTTACGATTTATCTCCGCAAAACTTCCCGCTCTGCCTTCGGTCAGTAGGGGATATCGATGGGCTTGGAAACACCACGTCCGTCAAATATGACGTTAAGCCGTGATCCCGTCTACAGGATAAAAACACCAATGAACGTGCTGGGGTGGCCTTGACGGGAGTCTAACAGCTGTTCAATGGATCCAATTCCCACATATTCAAGGTCGGGAGTGGCTCAGTCGGTAGCGCGTCAGGCTCATAATCTGCAATTCGCAGGTTCCAGTTCCATCTGGGCCAGCCTTAAGATTTTATCTCATCGCCCTGCCGTCAGGCAGCAGTTTACATCGATGGGCTTGGAAACACCGCCGTCCGTCACGTCGTCCGTCGGATGAG
This sequence comes from Ryuthela nishihirai, assembly GCA_038380435.1. Lineage (NCBI taxonomy): Eukaryota > Metazoa > Arthropoda > Arachnida > Araneae > Heptathelidae > Ryuthela > Ryuthela nishihirai. The sequence goes on from JAWZYU010000006.1 coordinate 36,677,104, forward strand.
ATGTTAAGCCGTGGCACCGAATGCGGGAGAGCCTACCGTGTGTACGTTAAAACGCATGCTTGATGGCCTTGATGGGAGGCTATCATCTGTCACCTAACACCTTTTCAGTGGGTCCTCTTTCCCAAACCTTCTCGGAGTCCTTGTGACCTCTGCCATTTAGGTAAAAATGTGCAAAAAGCGTCTCTCAGAGATAGAACAACCCATCACAACACTCTCCACTCCCAAAACTTAATTAAAGAGAAGAGTGAGCTTTAATTACTTACAGAGGTAATCAGCCTGATATTAGAAAGTGTTAAGAACAAGACTGAACCGTGTAATGTCAGTAAAACACCACTTTTTCACTTTGAAATACGATTTATATTCCGTATATCTTCTGTTTGAATTGGCAATGAAACAATCTTGTTGAAAAAAAAAAAAGCGCTTCAAAGAGATAAATGAAAAGGACAATTTTTCAGCTGATGTCACTTACTAGAGGGAAAAAAGTGTTTCTGAGAATGCTAACTGAAATTGCATACTTCAGGACTTTATAATCAACCGTTTAATGTAAACTTTCTCAGCAAATAAGAATCTGCTGTGAAAAATCCAATTTCCTCATGGTTATTTATTTCGGTTCTGATATTATTATCACATGGATAAGCTTCGTTTTTTCGGTAGGAAAACATTTACACAGCTCTTGTAATTTTGTACTATGCAAAACTAAGCGACGAACAAGAGAATCAACTCCAGAATAACATTTTTTAAAGGAGTTGAAAAACACATAAATTTTTTTAAAAAAGGTGATTTCCGAACAAATTCCTTTGTCTGAAGCGATGCGTTTTTCTACAAGAATTCTCCTAGTGCAGTGGACCCCCGATATAACGCGCATGTCGGGCGGGAAACAACACCCGCGTTATAAGGTGAACCGCGTTATACCGAGCGGCGCGGTGGCGACACAATAAATTTCACACTGTAAGCTTTTCTTTTACTGATCATGCATACAATAATTAAACACTATTCAAAATACATGCAGGAACTCAATACATACACAATTACTCAATACGCAGTAACAATAAAATGCGATACTCATTAACGCCGCACGGACCTGTATAAACGTTTGAACTTATCGCGAACATCGCCAGCGCTATAACCGAGTGCGCGGTATAGCGAGCAGCGCTATAACGAAGGTCCACTGTATCAGAATAATTAACATATAACACTGACATTTCGCATTAAGTGGTAAAATCTTAAAGGATGCAATTATTGGAAAAATGATTATTGAATGAATAAAACAGATAATTTTTAATTATATAAATGTTTAAATAGGTTTCTTAACATTCAACAGTTAACTATTTATTCTTAAAAATTGAGTATTTTTAAAAATATTCATAAATATTTTAATAAAATATATTATTGCTTTATTCCGTTTAAAAACTAGCTCGTGTTTAAAATTTAGACAAATTAAATCACTGAAAACTTTAAATAAAAAGGAGGAAAATTAAATATGTATAAAGTCTCTACTGGGCAGGGATGGCTCAGTCGGTAGTGCGCCAGGTTCGTAACCTACAGTTCCCAGTTCGAACACCAACTGGGCCAGCTTTGATATTTATCTCAACGAACATAAAATGATCATGAAGAGCATAAAAAAAGAGTGATCGTAAAGAGCCGATATAAATTTTAATGAAGAGCTTATGTGAACCATCGAAAAGAGCCCATACAAATATCTATGAAGAGCTTATATGAACAATCTCAAAGAGCCCACCTAAATAATTACAAAGAGCTCATATGAATAATTTCAAAGACCCTACCTCAATTTTCATGAAGAGTTTATATGAATGATCCCAAACACACATAAATGATCATGAACAGATGATACGAGTAATCAGAAAGAGCTGATACGAATGATGGCAAAGAGCGCACAGAAATAATCATGGAGAGCTTATATGAATTATCTCAAAGACCCTCACCCTAAATAACCACGAATGATCGCAAAGAAGTCCATATAAAGGATCACGAAGAGCTTATATGAAAAATTATATAAAAGTTCAAAGAAGACAAAGTCAATGAAGACGAAGAAATAACATAAATTCATAATGAACAACTTATATGAATGATCCCAAAGAGCCCACATAAATAACCATGAATAGCTTATATGAATGATCGCAAAGAGCCTGCATAAATCGTCTTGAAAAGTTTTTAAATGATCACGAAGAGCTTATATGAGGGGTGGCAAGGAGCTCACATAAATAATTGCGAAGAGCCAAATAAATGAGCACAAAGATCCCCATCCTCTGTTGTTGGCAGACACCGAAGATTCACCGTCAAGTTCTGTCGATCGTTGAGGAACACGCCGGTAGTAAGAGAGCAGACAGATTTTATGGCTTCAATTAGGAGACTGAGTTCCCTTTGTTTTTCGTTTTGCCAAGATCAATTTATTTCCCAGACAAATGAAGAACTCTGAAGATACCAGAGATGCGTTATCAGTGGTGCAATGCGTCACGAAGAGGAGTTCGTCACGCCACTCTTAATACTCTCTGTTAATGACGAATAAATAGCCAAGATGATAAATTTCTCTCATTATTCTTACTGAATGTGATCACCGTATACGGTTTCTTAGTTTCGAAAGTATGTAAAAGGAGTACATTACAGGTTTCTTTTATTATCTGTGAACTTTCGATCTCTGTCTGGTTAGTTTGTAGCTGGATGCAACCTCAGATTTCTAGATAAGTGTTTTACAAATGGTGTGCGTGAATTATTATTTTTCATCCAAGAAAGGTTTAAAATTTTGCATAATGTTTTTTTTTAATAGTAGAAGCTATTGAAAAACGTAAAATTGCGCGTTCTACGTCAAAGGAACGTTTACAACGAGCAACGTAAAAATATAGGTTTTCTGTTTGGAGTATAAGGGTTTTAATAGCAAGTTGGAATGTTTTTGTATACAATGGGTTAATGGCCAGGTCAAAAGAACCCCGAGGGCTCAGAGAAGGTTGGAGGAAGGGACCCACTGTGCAGCTGTTAAGGAGGCATATGATAGTCTCCCATCAAGTCCATCCAGTGCGTTCTTAAACGTGCACAAGATATGGTTCTCCAGCCCACGGGACCACGGTTTAATGCCCCATACGATGGACGGTGGCCTTTCCAAGCCCATCAGTTCTCCTATTGACCGAGGACACGCCGGGGAGTTTGCAGAAATAAATCTCAAAGCTGACCACGCCACAGATTCTGCTCAGTTAGTGTAGAGTCCTGCACTGCAATAGAAAGAGCATGTGTTTTATACATGGATACTATCGTATTGTATATTTCGATAATTTTGTTCTATATCGCTTATATTCACTTAAAGCAGTTAAGACAAATCAGTGTAGTTTAGGGATATTTATAATATAAACCTTTGAATAATATCAGTCAAAATGTGTCTATTATGAATGTATAGATATAAGATTATTTGTTTACAAATAATTGATTCAAGTCTAAAACATTTGTGAAATTCTAAGTTAATTTCAGTGGAATGTAATATCCAAAATACATAGCTCAAAATATATTAACGGTAAGCAATTTCTGTGGTCTTGTAGGAAAAAAGTATACAATAGAAAGAAGTGTATATGCATGAAAAGTATGCTTTTTCAAATATGTGCTGCTTTCATAATACATACATATGTATATGATAAGAATTCTTACAAGCTTTAAATTGTTGTGGAATTGATAATTGTATCATAATTTAGAAAAAGGTTTTTCGAAATTCGAAAAAAAATTGTTACGTGATATATTTTTGTTGATAAGCAATTCGTACTAGGATTTCAAAAATTCGATATTTTAATTGATATTTAGGTTAAATCTTTTATTACATCTATAGGAATGAGAAGAATGCGAATTTCTAAACTTATTTTAGAGTATAAAATATATATAAAGTCCTTCAGAATCTCTGTGAATTATAAGAATCATTTTAGCAAATTCTATGCTTTATTGACATCTCTGGAAGTATATGCGTGTGTCAATACTTGGTTGAATGTCTAGGGCAGTGGTTCTCAACCTTTTATGCTTCACGTACCCCCTGGAAATGTGTATGTAACTGGCATACCCCTTGTATAGGTAGATAAAACTATAGTCATAGTATAACAATGGGAATAAAATAAAACATATATATCAGTGGTTCTCAACCTTTTATGCTTCACGTACCCCCTGGAAATGTGTATGTAACTGGCATACCCCTTGTATAGGTAGATAAAACTATAGTCATAGTATAACAATGGGAATAAAATAAAACATATATATCAGTGGTTCTCAACCTTTTATGCTTCACGTACCCCCTGGAAATGTGTATGTAACTGGCATACCCCTTGTATAGGTAGATAAAACTATAGTCATAGTATAACAATGGGAATAAAATAAAACATATATATCAGTGGTTCTCAACCTTTTATGCTTCACGTACCCCCTGGAAATGTGTATGTAACTGGCATACCCCTTGTATAGGTAGATAAAACTATAGTCATAGTATAACAATGGGAATAAAATAAAACATATATATCAGTGGTTCTCAACCTTTTATGCTTCACGTACCCCCTGGAAATGTGTATGTAACTGGCATACCCCTTGTATAGGTAGATAAAACTATAGTCATAGTATAACAATGGGAATAAAATAAAACATATATATCAGTGGTTCTCAACCTTTTATGCTTCACGTACCCCCTGGAAATGTGTATGTAACTGGCATACCCCTTGTATAGGTAGATAAAACTATAGTCATAGTATAACAATGGGAATAAAATAAAACATATATATCAGTGGTTCTCAACCTTTTATGCTTCACGTACCCCCTGGAAATGTGTATGTAACTGGCATACCCCTTGTATAGGTAGATAAAACTATAGTCATAGTATAACAATGGGAATAAAATAAAACATATATATCAGTGGTTCTCAACCTTTTATGCTTCACGTACCCCCTGGAAATGTGTATGTAACTGGCATACCCCTTGTATAGGTAGATAAAACTATAGTCATAGTATAACAATGGGAATAAAATAAAACATATATATCAGTGGTTCTCAACCTTTTATGCTTCACGTACCCCCTGGAAATGTGTATGTAACTGGCATACCCCTTGTATAGGTAGATAAAACTATAGTCATAGTATAACAATGGGAATAAAATAAAACATATATATCAGTGGTTCTAAACCTTTTATGCTTCACGTACCCCCTGGAAATGTGTATGTAACTGGCATACCCCTTGTATAGGTAGATAAAACTATAGTCATAGTATAACAATGGGAATAAAATAAAACATATATATCAGTGGTTCTCAACCTTTTATGCTTCACGTACCCCCTGGAAATGTGTATGTAACTGGCATACCCCTTGTATAGGTAGATAAAACTATAGTCATAGTATAACAATGGGAATAAAATAAAACATATATATCAGTGGTTCTCAACCTTTTATGCTTCACGTACCCCCTGGAAATGTGTATGTAACTGGCATACCCCTTGTATAGGTAGATAAAACTATAGTCATAGTATAACAATGGGAATAAAATAAAACATATATATCAGTGGTTCTAAACCTTTTATGCTTCACGTACCCCCTGGAAATGTGTATGTAACTGGCATACCCCTTGTATAGGTAGATAAAACTATAGTCATAGTATAACAATGGGAATAAAATAAAACATATATATCAGTGGTTCTCAACCTTTTATGCTTCACGTACCCCCTGGAAATGTGTATGTAACTGGCATACCCCTTGTATAGGTAGATAAAACTATAGTCATAGTATAACAATGGGAATAAAATAAAACATATATATCAGTGGTTCTCAACCTTTTATGCTTCACGTACCCCCTGGAAATGTGTATGTAACTGGCATACCCCTTGTATAGGTAGATAAAACTATAGTCATAGTATAACAATGGGAATAAAATAAAACAATCAGTGGTTCTAAACCTTTTATGCTTCACGTACCCCCTGGAAATGTGTATGTAACTGGCATAAACCTTGTATAGGTAGATAAAACTATAGTCATAGTATAACAATGGGAATAAAATAAAACATATATATCAGTGGTTCTCAACCTTTTATGCTTCACGTACCCCCTGGAAATGTGTATGTAACTGGCATACCCCTTGTATAGGTAGATAAAACTATAGTCATAGTATAACAATGGGAATAAAATAAAACATATATATCAGTGGTTCTCAACCTTTTATGCTTCACGTACCCCCTGGAAATGTGTATGTAACTGGCATACCCCTTGTATAGGTAGATAAAACTATAGTCATAGTATAACAATGGGAATAAAATAAAACATATATATCAGTGGTTCTCAACCTTTTATGCTTCATGTACCCCCTGGAAATGTGTATGTAACTGGCATACCCCTTGTATAGATAGATAAAACTATAGTCATAGTATAACAATGGGAATAAAATAAAACATATATATCAGTGGTTCTCAACCTTTTATGCTTCACGTACCCCCTGGAAATGTGTATGTAACTGGCATACCCCTTGTATAGGTAGATAAAACTATAGTCATAGTATAACAATGGGAATAAAATAAAACATATATAACAGTGGTTCTCAACCTTTTATGCTTCACGTACCCCCTGGAAATGTGTATGTAACTGGCATACCCCTTGTATAGGTAGATAAAACTATAGTCATAGTATAACAATGGGAATAAAATAAAACATATATATCAGTGGTTCTCAACCTTTTATGCTTCACGTACCCCCTGGAAATGTGTATGTAACGGGCATACCTGGAATGGCCCCTGGAAATGTGTATGTAACTGGCATACCCCTTGTATAGGTAGATAAAACTATAGTCATAGTATAACAATGGGAATAAAATAAAACATATATATCAGTGGTTCTCAACCTTTTATGCTTCACGTACCCCCTGGAAATGTGTATGTAACTGGCATACCCCTTGTATAGGTAGATAAAACTATAGTCATAGTATAACAATGGGAATAAAATAAAACATATATATCAGTGGTTCTCAACCTTTTATGCTTCACGTACCCCCTGGAAATGTGTATGTAACTGGCATACCCCTTGTATAGGTAGATAAAAATATAGTCATAGTATAACAATGGGAATAAAATAAAACATATATATCAGTGGTTCTCAACCTTTTATGCTTCACGTACCCCCTGGAAATGTGTATGTAACTGGCATACCCCTTGTATAGGTAGATAAAACTATAGTCATAGTATAACAATGGGAATAAAATAAAACATATATATCAGTGGTTCTCAATCTTTTATGCTTCACGTACCCCCTGGAAATGTGTATGTAACTGGCATACCCCTTGTATAGGTAGATAAAACTATAGTCATAGTATAACAATGGGAATAAAATAAAACATATATATCAGTGGTTCTCAACCTTTTATGCTTCACGTACCCCTGGAATATGTGTATGTAACTTGCGTACCTTTTGTATAGATAGATAAAACTATAGTTATAGAATAACAATGGGAATAAAATAAAACATATATATCAGTGGTTCTCAACCTTTTATGCTTCACGTACCCCCTGGAAATGTGTATGTAACTTGCGTACCCTTTGTATAGATAGATAAAACTATAGTTATAGAATAACAATGGGAATAAAAGAAAACATATATATCAGTGGTTCTAAACCTTTTATGATTCACGTAACCCCTGGAAATGTGTATGTAACTGGCATACCCCTTGTTTAGGTAGATAAGACTATAGTTATAATATAACAAGGGGAATAAAATAAAACATATATGTCAGTGGTTCTCAACCTTTTATGCTTCACGTACCCCCTGGAATTGTGTATGTAACTGGCATACCCCTTGTACAGATAGATAAAACTATAGTTATAGTATAACATTGGGAATAAAATAAAATATATATATATATACATACATTAAATTTTGTATTAATAAATTATATATATCGATAAACACAAAAAATGACATGAACAATTTAACAAATCTTAAAAAACTATAAACATTTTACTGGGTAATCAGATCTAGCGGCTTTTGAGCTCTCACGGCGTACCCCAAACAATTTTACCGCGTACCCCACGTTGAGAACCCTTAGTATAGGGTATATCTGAATTACTTACTGCTCGAAAGACTTATTTCAGTCATGATTATTAGGTTTTAGTGCATATGAATACATTCACTTCAATAAAAGAATTTTTCAGTTTTAGCAAAGTATATATAAGCTGTAGTTACTTGATTAAATACATACACTTAATATAAACCATGGATCTAGAACAGGGTTTCCCTAATCGACCCCTTGATAAGCTTATAAAACGGTCATCGACCTCCAACGCAAATTCTTAAAATTTTAAATGAAATAATCAGGAAATATATCTGTATATAACGAACATGTATTAATCATCAGTCACCACTATTATGAATAGCAACTGTTTTGATTCCATCAAAATAGGATCTTGAAAAAAAAAAGGAAAAGGAAAGACCTCCTGTCCAACGGATGGTATGTTAGTCGCCGCCCCATGTGAGGGAGTGCCATAAACTGTGCACGTCAAAGAACTCGCTGGATGGCCTTGACAGGACACTAACATATGCCTCCTAACATCTGTCCAACGGGTTGCCACCCCCAACCTTCTCTGAGCCCTCAGGGTACTTGTGACCTGGTCATTTAGCCCATTGTGTGTAAAAAAAGTGCCGCTCAGAAGTTGGTTGGGTTGTTTTACCTCTGAGCGGCACTTCTTATGCACACAATGGGCTAAGTGGCCAGGTCACAAGGACCCCGAGGTCTCAGAGAAGGTTAAGGGAGGGGACCCACTGGAACAGCTGTTGGGAGACAGATGGTAGCCTCCAGTCAAGGCCATCGAGTGTGTTCTTTAACTTGCACAGTGTATGGCTCTCCCACACAAGGGGCCACGGCTTAACGTCCCATCCGATAGACAGCGGCCTTTCCAAGTCCATCGGTGTCCCCTACTGACCGTGGGAAGAACAGGGAGTTTAGCGTAGATAAATCTCAACGCTGACCCAGCTGGAACTCGAACATGGGCCGCTCAGAGGTAAAATAAGTGAATCGTAGTAATCGAAAAATTCCTTCAGATAATCAAATGAACCTTACGTCTTCCAAAGACATGTCACAACTAAGAGAGAGAAAAAAATCCATCTGCAGCAATAAACGTCAAGCAGCAAACGAGTTTTAACTATGCGTGTTAAGAATCCTTGTTTCCAGAGGTGCTAGCTACGAAAAAGGAAGAATGCAATTCTCGCAGACTTGAAATCAAATGACAGTTTTATAACGCACTATCTTCTTTCCTATTTGCTGAAGTTACAGCATACGCATAAATAAATGAATCAATAAAAGGTAGGTTCACTCAACGTAAAAAAAAAATGAATTTTGAAACCGTTGTGTGCAAATGTATCTGAAGAGCTCCGTTAAGTGCTTCCCACAGTTTTACAAATACTTGTTTTAGGGTAAAAGAAAGTTCATATTGTGTTAGCAAGAGTTAAGCTGATTAGGTTTGTCACAATAGCTATTGCAGTTTGATTTTTTTTTTCTTTGATTTTGCAACCAATTAATTCTAAAAAGTTTTAAAAGAGAGGAGAAAAAGAAATGGAAATTTGATAAATATGGAATACTCGTTTCCAGAAAGGTGAAATATTTAAGTTTCTGACTGCAGTGTTCTCTAATTGCTGCAAATTCAAAATAGTAAAAGATGAAGGAAAGCGAATAATAGAAAAAAAAAGAACTGCTGTCTATCCAAGCTAGAAAAAAAATTTCCATTTATTTTCTATAAAAAGATGTAGCTTTTTTTCCCCAACATTTCTGGGAGGCGGGGATTCGCTAAGTCTGTATCTTGCCAGGCTCGTAACCTGCAGTTCCCATGTTCGAGTCCCAACTGAGTCAGAGTTGAGATTTATCTCCTACAAACTCCGGACCCTGCCCTCGGTCAGTAGGGGACACCGATGGGCTTGGAAAGGCTACCGTCCGTCAGATGTGACGTTAAGCCGTGGTCCCTTATGCGAAAAGCCATTCCCTGTGCAAGTTAAAAAACATTCTGGATGGCCATGACGGGAAGCTACCGTCCGTCTCCCAACAGCTGTCCAATGGGTCTTTTCCCAATCTTCTCTGAGCCCTCGCGGTCTGGCCATTTAGCCCATTTGTGCAAAACAGTGCCGCTTAGAAGTAAAAGAACCCAAACTGGAAAAAATTTCAATTTTTTTTTTATAAATATGTATCGTTTTTTCACACTTTCTGTGAGGCGAAGATTGGTCGGTATCGTGCCATGCTCGTAATCTGCAGTTTCCAAGTTCGAGTTCCACCTGGGCCACCATTGAGATTTATCTCCTCAAAAAACTCACCGCCTTCACTCATTCAGTAGGGAACACCGATGGGCTTGAAATTACCACCGTCCTTCAAGCGGGTGTTAAACCGTGGACGTGTGCAGAAAAAAACCATCCTTATTCTCATTAAAGAACTCAAACTGGATGGCCTTGATAAAAGAATTCCATACGACTCCAAACAGCTTTCTGATGGGTATTTTTCCTTAACTTTCTCGGAACCATTAGGGTCGTTGTGACCTGACCATATAATCAATTGCGTACAAAAGTAACCCAAATACCGCCACCAAAGGGGCTGGTGTGGCTCAGTCGGTAGCGCGCCAGGCTTGTAATCTGCAGTTCCCAGGTTCGAGTCCCAGCTGAGTCATCGTTGATTTATTTCCGTAAAATTCACGCCCTGCCCACCGTCAGTAGGGGACACCGATGGGCTTGGAAAGGCCGCTGTCCCTCGGATGGGTCGTTAAGCCGTGGCCCAGTGTGCGGGAGAGCATACCCTGTGCACGTTAAAGAACATGATGGATGGCCTTGAAGGGAGGCTACCATCTGTCTCCCAACAGATGTTCTAGTGGGTCCCCTCCCCCAATCTTCTCTGAGCCTTCGGGGTCCATGTGACCTGGCCATTTAGCCCATGGTGTGCAAAAAAGTGCCGCTCAGAGGTAAAACAACCCAAAACTGTTACCAAATGACACGATCACTTAAAATTTGCGATCTGAACAAGCACTTGAGTCGATGAGTCATAAAGGCGATCAGAACCAGACACGCTGAAGGATGAGTAAATCTTCAAGAGAACAAATATACATTAATAGATTAGGACAAATGCATTATACGGTATCTTAGTCATGCCCAATCCGTTATGACTTAGGTATGAACGAAGGTGGAGAAAGATCCGGAAAACAACATTCTCTGCTGAGAGGATCCATTACACAAGTGTCTTAGGTCCATCCTCTTGGGATGAGCTAGCTATATTTTTTCTTCCTGCCAAGCTTTGCAAAGAGAATTAACTGAGAGCTATTACATACTCTTACCAAGGGGCATCGTTTTATATCTGTGCACAAGCTCTTAGTTTTCTGTATCTAAGGAGTATCACATTGCTTTCTTACACCCAGAGGGCTCACAAGTATGGATTATCGATAGTCTCAGCCATTTTCTTTTCCTCAAAGCAGCGAAAAACAACAACAAAGACTGTAGTTCCAGAAGATAATGGTGCTTCTAAGAGAAGACGTCTCCATTCCTTCAACCTTTCTGCGAAGTTTAATTCTTTCTTTGCCTGACGTTATTCAATAAGCATCGAAGTTAAAATTTTAGTAGATATATTAGGGTGTCCAGATTTCTATTAATTAAAGCAGGACATTTCAGTAAACATCCTGGTTTCAGAAAACTGAAACAGGTAAAGTGTGAAAGCACAGATAATTTTAACAGATAATTCGGAGTAGACAGGAGGAACAATAATTCGCGGGGGTGTCTCAGTCGGTAGCGCGCCAGGCTCGTAACCTGCAGTTCCCAGGTTCGTGTTCCAGCTGGGCCAGCGTTGAGATTTATCTCCACAAAATTCCTCGTCCTGCATACAGTCAGTAGGGGACACCGATGGTCTTGGAAAGACCGCCGTCCATTGGATGGGACGTTAAACCGTGGCTCGTAAATGGGAAAGCTAAACAGCCTATATTTAAAGAATACGCTGGATGGTCTTGACGGGAGGTTACCATCTGCTCCGAACAACTGTCCAGTGGGTCCCCTTCTCCCAACCTTGTCCTAGGCTTCGGAGTCCAAGTGACCTGCTCATTTACCCCAGTTTGTGCAAAAAAAGTGCCCTCAGATGTAATAAAGGGTGCAATAAGCTCAACGCAATAAAGGGTGCATAATTATTATGCATAGTTTGACTGCAAATAGAGGCATACTGATAGCCCCGCAACCCCCTCGATAGGGAAGAACCCCATGGTTGGGGAGGCCCGCTGCAAAAAAAGGCAGAATTTATTTTTCAACTTGATATACAACTATTTAAAGGAACAGGCAGGAGTGTTTTTCTATGGCTTTGAACGAATAGTAAAAAATGCACCGTGGACAATCAGCTACGTTTTCCCTACTAGAAATTCCTTTCCTTGTCTCTTATGGTCCAGAACTCATTGTCTCAAAGCCTGAGTTTGCCGTGAACTTCGTTAAAATAAGACCATGACAGTGAACTTCGTTAACATAAGACCATGACAGTGAACTTCGTTAACATAAGACCATGAGAGTGAACTTCGTTAACATAAGACCATGACAGTGAACTTCGTTAACATAAGGTCATGACAGTGAATTTCGTTAACACAAGAACATAACCATGAACTTCGTGACAGAGTGTATGTGATGTCATTTTCCGTCCGACTGGCAATTTTTCGCAATAAGTTCAACCTCCTGTATTAACTCTTACGATGGGGCGGGGGTGGCTCAATCGGTAGCGCGCCAGGCTCGTAATCTATAGTTCCCAGGTTCGAGTCCCAGCTCGGTCAGCGTTGAGATTTATCTCCGCATAATTCCCCGCCCTGCCCACGGTCAGTAGGGGACACCGATGGGCTTGGAAATGCCGCCGTCCGTCGGATGGGATGTTAAGCCGTGGCCCCGTGTGCGGGAGAGCCATACCCCGTGCACGTTAAAGAACACGCTGGATGGCCTTGACGGGAGGCTACTATCTGTCTCCCAACAGTTGTTCCAGTGGGTCCCCTCCCCCAACCCTTCGGGGTCCATGTGATCTGGCCATTTAGCCCATGGTGTGCAAAAAAGTGCCGCTCAGAGGTAAAACAACCCAACAACTCTTACGACTACAAATGTTTCCAATATTATCACTATTTCTTTTTATTATTTGCCATATTCCTTTGCTGCTCTTATATTAACTTTAGCTCGTTTTCAGAATGATCTCTACTATACCGAATACTGCGCAGTCCCACAAAACCCGAGTCCAAACTCTTTTCTAGTAAGTAGACCCATACTGTAAATACAAGGCAGACATAATGCTCTCACAAACTACTCCATATTCCTACTCTACTGAATCTCAACTTCAGCCAATGCGTATTTCTGAGTCGTGTATTTGGTCAACCCCGGAACTATTCGAGATAGGAGAGAAACATTTTTTCTTCTTAATTTGGAGTGAGGAGTTGACTTGTGAAATTTCACGACAGAGTTTTGGAACAGTAGGAGAGGCCGGAAGTAAATGGCCGCCAGTTGACGCAGCTGTAATCTTCTTCCGGTTTCCTTGCCTACTTTATATTTAAAGCATTAACCAAACTATTGTTTAAGCGTGATAATGGCCCACATAGAGCAGTTGCGAAATATTTATTGTAAATATAATTGTGCCTTTTTAAGAGGTGGTGTGAGAAAAATGTACAATTAACGTGTTTTCTCTGGTTTATTGCGCGTTTTTTTATGCTTTTTATTCAGCTGAAAGAACCATTTATCTGTCTTGTGGAACAGTGGAGCAATGGATGTTACCAGCAGCAAATATTTCATCTACAGAGAGGTAAGATTTTTTAAAGATTTTATGTCATACGAGCTCAAGGTGCGCCTCAAATCATGACGATCAAAAGTGTTATAAACCTTTCCGAAATCTGCGAAACTAACAGACACTTTTTCAAAATTTTTAACCCATAGATGCGCACAGGGTCGTATTTAACCTTCTCCGCACACCTAGGCCAATGCCTAGGCACAGGAAGCGGTAGCGGGTCCTTAGAATTGGTAAGTTGTTTTTTCTTACTTACGCAAACATGAAGGAAGGAGATAACGTAATCGGAACATGCTTGTAAATTTTAATGAATATGGAAATTAATGTAATAAATTTATATTATAAATATTATAGAAAAGTTCGGGTTTTGTCCGGGCTCAAAGCGGCACATACGACTTCAGGCTCAGAATAATTTAAATTTCAAATATTTCATGTATTGTGAAAAAATAAGCTGAAAAATAAGATATATATTTTATTATAACCTCGTAATAAATGAATGTCTGTGTTTAATAGTGTTTAATAAATGAATGGCTCTTTGCGTTCAATAAATGAATGGCTCTTTGCGTTCAGTAAATGAATGGCTCTTTGCGTTCAATAAATGATGGCTCTTTGCGTTCAATAAATGAATGGCTAAAATATAAGATATGTATTTTATTATATCCCCGTAATCAGTATTTAGTAATTAAAAATAAACACCATGCTGCTTTTCATTCTTTTAATGCATCCTTTGTGATGAATGAATGGCTCTTCGTGTTTAATAAATGAATGGCTCTTTGCGTTTAATAGATGAATGACTCTCTGACTTTAATAGATAAATGGCTCTTTGACTTTAATAAATGATGTATCTTTGACTTTAATAAATGAATGGCTCTTTGTCTTTATAATGATTCTACCCAGAAATGTTTCGATCGAAACAGCATTCTTTTTTTTCAATTTTTCATATAATTATTATAATTAATGATATAAGAATACAATAAATGATTAGCGACATGCATATATATCTATTGATTACTCAGATAAATTTTTCCCCAATTTAGGCTCGGATGGACTCAATATCCCCGAGGCTTTAGCGGGCACAGGCTCGCAGCAATGAACCTGATCTGATCTGAAATATATAGGATATAATTTGTAATAATAAACATGCAGTAAATTAACACCAAACTATTAATTTTCAAATTTAAATATTTTTCTTCCTCATTTATTTTTTTTTGTTCTGGGAATAACTAAATCGCATTAAATTATGAAAAGTATTGGGACCTATCCGTGTTGTATAAATGCAAAACTACATTCAGGTAAATAAGTAGAGCACATACGCATACCAGGTCACAAGGACTCCAAGAGCTCAGAGAAGCTTAGGGAAGGGTACCCTCTGGACAGTTGTTAGGAGACAGATGATAGCCTCCCGTCAAGACCATCCAATGTGTTCTTTAACGTGCACAGGGTATGGTTCTGCCGCACACGTGACCACAGGTTAACTTCCCTCCCACGGACGGCGGTCTTTTCAAACTCAACGGTGCTCCCTACTGACGGGGGGCAGAGCGGGGAGTTTCGCTGGGGTAAATTTAAATGCTGGCCCAGGCAAGATTCGAACCTGGGAACTGCAAATTTAGCCTGGCGCGTTACCGAATGAACCATACCTAGCCACCCATCGGTTTTGTTTCCTGTGCCCACAGAAAGATATTTACTGCTCGGACTTCCATTTTCGTAAACACGTTCAGTACTTTCGCGATTTTATCTCCGCAAAAATTCCCCGCCCTGCCCACGGTCAATAGCGGACACCGATGGGCTTGGAAAGGCCGCCGTCCGTCGGATGCCACGTTAAGCCGTGGTCCCGTGTACGGGAGGGCCATACCCTGTGCACGTTAAAGAACACGCTGGATGGCCTTAACGGGAGGCTACCATCTGTCTCCCAACAGCTGTTCCAGTGGGTCCCCTGCCCCAACCTTCTCTGAGACTTCGGGGTCCATGTGACCTGGCCATTTTGCCCATGGTGTGCAAAAAAGTGCCGCTCAGAGGTAAAACAACCCAACCCAACTTTCGCGATGTTCGCTCCGACCTCTATGCTTCACAGTATGAGTGTGTAACAATGATGACTGATGCCGTTTAGTGACAATACAATTGGTACTAGCATGCATTAGTAGCAGATCCTGAGATGCTTCTTAGTTTGGTGGCGAATAAACTGGGAACCTTACTTTCCGATTTGTCCTCGTACGTTTTACTATGAGACAATTTTGTTTTACGTTAAAAGGTAGTAGGGCGGACTAGGCTCTATAAATATCGAAATATGACTCAGGCTCATTATTATCGAAATAGGGCTCAGACTCAATAATTATCGAAATAGGGCGCAGTTCAATGATTATGGAAATGGTTACTGTTCGTCCTCAATAATTATCAAACTAGGAAGGGTTTGGGCTCAATAATTATCAAACTAGTTAGGGCTTGGGCTCAATAATTATCGAAATGATTAGGACAGTGGTTCTCAACGTGGCGGTAAAATTTTTTGGGGTACGCCGTGAGAGCGCAAAAGTCGCTAAGTTGGCAACACTGCTACTGATTCACAACAACTTATTTATGTGAAACTGGTTTTTCATCTTTAACTGCTTTAAAAATAAATAAAGGAACAGGCTGGATGTTGAAGATGACTTGAGACTCTACCTTAGCAAGGTAACCCCAACCATTGATGAACTTTGCAAGCGTAAACAAGCGCAACCATTTCACTAATTATCCAGTAAAATGTTTATAATTTTAAAAGATTTCTCAAATTGCTTATGTCATTTTTTTATTTATCGATGTATGTAATTTATGAATACAAAATTTAATGTGGATATATATATGTTTTATTATATTCCCAGTGTTATACTACAACTATAGTTTTATCTACCTATACAAGGGGTACGCCAGTTAGATACACATTTCCAGGGGTTACGTGAAGCATAAAAGGTTGAGAACCACTGGGCTAGGGCTTTGGGTTAATAATTATCTAAATTGATAGGGCTCTGGCCCTAAAATCTAAATAGCTAGGGCTCTGCCTCAATAATAACTAAATCGTTAGGACTCGGGCTCAAAAAACTAAATAGCTAATGCTCTGGCTCAATATTTAGCTAAATGTTTACGGCTCTGGCTCAAAAATCTAAATAGCTTGTGCTCTCGGCTCAATAATAAGCTAAATGGCTAGAGCTCTGGCTCAAAAAACTAAATAGCTAATGCTCTGGCTCAATAATTAGCTAAATGATTAGGGCTCTGGCTTAAAAATCTAAATAGCTATGGCTTTGGCTCAATAATAACTAAATCGTTAAGACTCGGGCTCAAAAATCTAAATAGATAATGCTCTGGCACAATAATTAGCTAAATGGTTAGGGCTCTGGCTCAAAAATCTAAATAGCTAATGCCTGGCTCAATAATTAGCTAAATGGTTAGGTTTCGGGCTCAAAAATCTAAATAGCTAATGCTCTGGCACAATAATTAGCTAAATAGTTAGGGCTCGGGCTCAAAAAATCTAAATAACAAATGCTCTGGCTCAATAATTAGCTAAATGGTTAGGGCTCTGGCTCAAAAATTTAAATAGCTAATGCTCTGGCTCAATATTTAGCTAAATGGTTAGGGCTCTGGCTCAAAAATCTAAATAGCTAATGCTCTGGCACAATAATTAGCTAAATGGTTACAGCTCTGACTCAACAATCTAAATAGCTAATGCTCTGGCTGAATATTTAGCTAAATGGTTAGGGCTCTGGCTCAAAAATCTAAATAGCTAGGGCTCTGCCTCAATAATAACTAAATCATTAGGACTCGGGCTCAAAAATCTAAATAGATAATGCTCTGGCTCAACAATCTAAAGAGCTAATGCTCTGACTCAATAATTACCTAAATGGTTAGGTCTCGAGCCCACAAATCTAAATAGCTAGTGTTCTGGCTCAATAATTAGCTAAATGGTTAGAGCTCTGGATGAAAAAACTAAATAGCTAATGTTCTGGCTCAATAATTAGCTACATGGTTAGGACTCGGGCTCAAAAAACTAAACAGCTAGTGCTCTGGCTCAATAATTAGCTAAATGTTTAGTGCTCTGGCTCAAAAAACTAAATAGCTAGTGGTCTTGCTCAATAATTAGCTATATTGTTAGGGCTCTGGCTCAAAAACCTAAATGTCTAGTACTCCGGCTCAATAAGTAGCTAAATGGTTAGGACTCGGGCTCAAAAATCTAAATAACTAATGCTCTGGCTCAATAATTAGCTATATTGTTAGGGCTCTGGCTCTAAAATCTAAATAGCTAGTGCTCTGGCTCAATAATTAGCTAAATGGTTAGAGCTCTGGCTCAAAGAAACAAATAGCTAATGCTCTGGCTCAATATTTAGTTAAATGGTTAGGGCTCTGGCTCAAAAATCTAAATAGCTAGTAGTCTGGCTCAATAATTAGCTAAATGGTTAGGGCTCTGGCTTAAAATCTTAATAACTAATGCTCTGGCTGAATACTTAGCTAAATGGTTATGACTCTGGCTCAAAAAACTAAATAGCTAATGCTCTGGCTCAATAATTAGCTAAATGGTTAGCGCTCTGGCTCAAAAATCAAAATAGCCAATGCTCTGGCTCAATAATTAGCTAAATGGTTAGCGCTCTGGCTCAAAAATCAAAATAGCCAATGCTCTGGCTCAATAATTAGCTAAATGGTTAGGGCTCTGGCTTAAAATCTTAATAACTAATGCTCTGGCTGAATACTTAGCTAAATGGTTATGACTCTGGCTCAAAAAGCTAAATAGCTAATGCTCTGGCTCAATAATTAGCGAAATGGCTAGAGCTCTGGCTCAAAAAACTAAATAGCTAATGCTCTGGCTCAATATTTAGCTAAATGGTTAGGGTTCTGGCTCAAAAATCTAAAGAGCTAGGGCTCTGGCTCAAAAATCTAAAGAGCTAGGGCTCTGCCTCAATAATAACTAAATCGTTAGGACTCGGGCTCAAAAATCTAAATAGATAATGCTCTGGCTCAATAATTAGTTAAATGATTAGGGCTCTGGCTCAAAAATCTAAATAGCTAATGCTCTGGCTCAATAATTAGCTAAATGGTTAGAGCTCTGGCTCAAAGAAACAAATAGCTAATGCTCTGGCACAATAATTAGCTAAATGGTTAGGGCTCTGGCTCAAAAATCTAAATAGCTAGTATTCTGGCTCAATAATTAAATAAATGGTTAGGGCTCTGGCTGAAAAAATCTAAATACCAAATGCCCTTGCTCAATATTTAGCTAAATGGTTAGGGCTCTGGCTCAAAAATCTAAATAGCTAATGCTCTGGCTCAATATTTAGCTAAATTGTTAGGGCTCTGGCTCAAAAATCTAAATAGCTAATGCTCTGGCTCAATAATTAGCTAAATGGTTATGACTCTGGCTCAATAATCTAAATAGCTAATGCTCTGGCTCAAAAATGATCTAACTGATTAGGACTCGGGTTCAAAAAACTAAATAGCTAGGCTCTAGCTTAATAATTATCTAAATGATTAGGACTCGGGCTCAAAAAACTAAGTTGCTACTGCTCTGATTCAATAATTATCTAAATGGTTAGGGCTTGGGCTCATAATTCTAAAAGCTAGGGCTCTGGTTTAATAATTATCTAAGCGCTTTGGGACTTGGGCTCAAAAATCTAAATAACTAGGGCTCTGGCTTAATAAATATCTAAATAGTTAGGGCTCTGGCTTAATAATAATCTAAATGGCTTGGGCTCAAAAATCTAAATAGCTAGGACTCTGTTTCAAAAATTATCGAAATTGTTAGGGCTTCAGCGCAATAATTATCGAAATTGTTAGGGCTTCAGCTCAAAATATTATTAATATAATGTTATTTCTCTGGCTCAATAATTATCGAAATTCTTAGGGCTTGTGCTAAATAATTATCGGAATAGTTAGGGTCCTATCTCAATAATCATCGAAATGGCCAGGGCTCTGCCTCAATAATTATCGAATGCTCAGGGATCGGATTCAATAATTATCGAAATAATTCTGATCCTATCGGGCTCATGAGAAAAAAACTCTAATAGACCCCATTCTTACTAAAGATAATAGGTCCCGAAATCAATGGTCCCGAAATTCCCTTCATCGAAATCAAATAATTTTTCCTGTATAAAACTAGTCGATAAATTATTTTTCCTTTATACTAATTTGCAAGTATTTTGATACAAGAATTTCATAGATTTTTCTATCGAAATAAAGCATTTAAGTGTCAAATATTTTAGTTCATCTATTTCTGCAGAAAAAAATCAAGAAAACATTCCCAAAAATTCCTAAACTCCCTCGTTAGAAACCACTGCTCCAGATGAAACTTTAACGTAAATTAATTCCTAATCTGTGTGTTACAGATTGATACGCTATGCTGTTAGTGACTTCTGCGCCTGGCACCTCCGTCTTCAAAGTAAAACAATCCCATCAACTTTAAGATGAAATGCCAGCTATTGGTTATCAGATTACCAATCACATCACTAAAGGTTTCAAGACCTTCAGAATGATACAAAAGTTATAGGTTACATCTAGACTTCTTCGCGGGATCCTGCATAAATCCAATCGATCCATTAATTCATGTCTTTGACGCTGCAGAACAAGGAGTCATCCTCAGTGTATACATATTCCTCATGCGAGAACAAACTGTAAATATCAATCCTTCACATGCCAAGTTGGCGTGTTTGGAACTCTCTGCCTCCTGATGTTGTGTTGTCCCCAACTTTGCCTATTTTCAAAGATCGAATGAATATAGTCGACTTGCTCAAATTTCTAAAATGTTTTGAGTTTTAACTTTTTTTACGTATTTTATATGTTCTGAAAGTGTTAACTATAGTGTAAACCACAACAAGTGTTAATCACATTGTAAATATTCCTCTGTTTTTGATGTCTTGAGCGGTGTTAGCGTATTTTTTTACCTATCTCTCAATAAAAAAATAAAATAAATGCAATAAAAATAGAAATATAGAATTATATTTGCATTTTCCCCCATCATCCATTAGCTCAAATTAAAACTTTTAAGGAAGGAAAAAGTAGGTAAACTAAAAATTTCATTTCCTTTGAAAACGAGATTCGCATATTCTCCAGAGCGATATGCCTTCTTCTAGTTCTCTTTAAGATATTCTCACACTCATAAACAAATAGCCCATAGGTTTATAAAGATGTTAAAACGTTTCTACGCATCTAGAAATTATTTTAAGTATTTTAGTTCCAAACTGCACTGAGATTCTTAATTTGCCTTTAAGAAATTATAAATGTTTTAAACCTCTGCAACAACGTATAATCGAAGGAAGTAGAAAATCAATTTGCGGCTCTGTCTATGCTTTGCGAACAATCAGTCGTTACCTTCAGTTCTTCGTGATTTCCCGGCTATCAATCTGACCCCTATTTTAACTTTAGGATCTTAAATTTCGCATTTTTCCAGCATTCTCACACCCTAATTACTTTTATACACCAATTTTCACCTTATTAGCATACGTAGGCTCTGACTGGTTCATGATTTTGCCTCTGTTCCACACGTCGCGTCCCAAATTTCTTGTTTTTCCCAGAGATATACGACTCCAATTAGATCTAAGTGCCTTATACCCAACATGACTTTTGTGAGATGGTATACAAAACAGCTTGAAACTGTTACCGTCCGTTGAATAGAATGTTAAGCCGTGAAACCCTGTGAAGGAGGACTGTACACTCTGCGCTTTAAAACAGGTTGGATGGTCTTAAATGAGACTTAAATCTGTCTCCTAGCAACTGTGCAGTGGGTCTCCTCCCTCCAACCTTCTCTGAACCCTTAGGGTCCTTGTGACCTGTCTATTTGACACATTGTGCGCAAAGAAGTGCCGCTCAGAGGTAAAACAATCAACCAGAACAAATTATTTCTTATCAAGTACTAAGTACGCGGTGGGGGGGGGCAGTCTGTAGTGCGCCAAGTTCGTAATTTGCCGTTCCCAGGTTCGAGTCCCACCTGGGCCAGCATTATGATTTATCTCCGCAAAACTCCACGCCCTGCTTTCACCCACGCCTGCAGAAGGGGATACCGATGGGTTTGGAAATGCCGCCGTTCGTCCTAAGGGGCGTTAAACTGTGGCCTCGTGTGCGGAGAGCCATACCCTCTGCACGTTAGGGTCCTTGTGGTTTAGTTTGTTTTATTTTGAGCGACACTTTTTTGCACACCATTGGCTAAATGGCCAGGTCACAAGGACCCCGAAGGCTCATAGAAGGTTGGGAGAGGAGACCCACTGGAACAGCTTTTGGGAGATAGATGGTAGACTCCCGTCAAGGCCATCCAGCGTGTTCTTTAACGTGCACAGGGTATGGCTCTCCCGCACACGGAGCCACGTCTTAACGTCCCATCCGACGAACGGTGGTGTTTCCAGGCTCATCGGTGTTCCCCTACTGACCATGGGCAGGGCTGGGAGTTTTGCGGAGATAAAGCTCAACGCTTACCCAGCTGGGACTCGAACCTGGGAAGTACAGATTACGAGCCTGGCGTGCTACCGACTCAGCCCCCCCACCAGCCCCAGGGTCCTTGTGACCAGGAAATTTATCCCATTGTGCTCAAAAATAGTGCCGTTCAGAGGTAAAACAACCCAACCGAAAACGTGCGTGAAAAGATTTTTACTGCTATACATGTCAGATTATTTTCTTGTAGTATTCTAAAAGTAAGGATTAAATCACCTTTTATCAGGAATTGTGAAAAAATAACGGAGCAAACTGAAGTACAGTGCTGTCGCTGAGTAATGAGGAAATCGATCGTCTTAGCTGTCCAATTTAAAATTAATTGCTTAATTCTTGCTAATGATTATCGCTAAAACTATCCCAAAGTTTTTCTTTTTCAACCTTATCGATAAAAATAAGTCAAATTCAAATGTTTCATGCAATTGAAATCTAATTAGTAGTAATGCCACGATTGCATTTACATTATTCTCGTATTAATCCAACTTTCAACGTCCCATATTTTATCTGTTAATCAAATAGTTAAAAGAAAAATTATGAAATGTGAAAATAATGAATTTATAAAGGTGAAAAGTTTACTCGAATGTTATGTAACGAAATCCGCTGAAGGAGGGCTGGGGGTGGCTCAGTCGGTAGTGCGCCAGGCTCGTAATCTGTAGTTTCCAGGTTCGAGTCACAGCTGGGTCAGCGTTGAGATTTATCTCCGCCAAATTCCCCGCCCTGCCCACGGTCAGTAGGGGACACCAATGGGCTTGGAAATGCCGCCGTCCGTCGGATGGGACGTTAAGCCGTGGCTCCGTGTGTGGGAGAGCCATTCTCTGTGCACATTAAAGATCACGCTGGATAGCCTTGACGGGAGGCTACCATCTGTCTCCCAACAGCTGTTCCAGTGGGTTCCCTCCCTCAACCTTCTCTGAGACTTCGGCATCAATGTGACCTGGCCATTTAGCCCATGGTGTGCAAAACAGTGCCGCTCAGAGGTAAAACAACCAACTCTAAATTCGCGCTCTCCACCACTCTAATTTGCACATATTTAATTCCAGCTTTCTACGCACCACTCGAATAAATATTTGAAAGTCGCTTCTTTCGCATAAAATAAACTCTCAAAGGAAAAGGATGTATTTTTTCCCTTTTTTAAAGTTAATAACATCATAGAATTTTCGAATCGGCTCCTTTACATTATCTAAAAAAGTTTTTTTTTTCACTCCTGTCAGTCATCAACGATGCATCTGTAATGTTTGCTCACGTTCATAAATATTTTATTCGCTTTCAGCGTTAACTCATTTTTTTTTACCCATGGTTTTATCGGCTATCTTCTTTAAACATAAATATTTTACCCGCAGGGTTTTTCCGATCTCCTCAACAGCATTAATCTTTTATTAACGAAACGCTTTAAAAGCGGGTATTCGCGGATATTTGCCTTCACGGAGTGCTCTACTGATACCTCCTACTTCAGTGGGGCAGAGGTGGTTCAGTCAGTAGCGCGCCAGGCTCGTAATCTGCAGTTCCCAGGTTCGAGTCCCAGCTGTATCAGCGTTGAGATTTATCTCTTAAAAATTCCCCGCCCTGCAGACGATCAGTAGGGGATACCGATGGACTTGGAAAAGTCGCCGTCCGTCGGATGGAGTGTTAAGCCGTGGCTCAGGGTGCGGGAGAGCCATATTCTGTGCACTTCAAAGAACACACTGGATGGCCATGACGGGAGGCTACCATCTGTTCCCTAACTGCTGTTCTAGTGGGTCCCCTCCCCCAACCTTCTCTGAGCCTTTGGGGTCCTTGTAACCTGGTCATTTAGCCCATGGTGTACAAAAAAGTGCCTCTCAGAGGTAAAACAACAGAACCCAACCTTCTTTGAGTCCTCGGTGTCTTTGTGACCATGCCATTTATCCCATTGACTGCAAAAAAAAAAAGTGCAGCTCAAAGGAAAAACAACCAAACCCTAGATCAGTTAACGAAAAATTATTCTTTGTTTCGGTATCGAACTCACTGAAATAACATTAATAGAACAAAGTAATAAGTTAAACCGAATACAGTGAGCAACATTATCGTCCAAAAAAAAGTAAACAGAAACTCAAACGCGTCTGCGATATCTCGACAATCATGTTGCACTCTTCCATATTACAATTTCGAGAGTTGGCGAACGTGTAACCCCGGAAACAACTTACGAGTGCGTTGTTTTTACTTTCTTCCTTGGATGATGCGGAGAAAGAACAGGCAGCCAAATCTAACCCAAAACAAAAAGTTTCTAACCGAATAGTTTATCTCGTAAGCACACGTGGTGTGTGTGATGATCAAACAAAAAGTCTCCGTTTGGCTAGGGAGAGATTCGAAGAGGCGGGTAGAGAGAGTTCAAATGTATTGACCGATGACATTGATACGAGAAGTTCCTATGGAGCATATTTGGGGAAGTTGTAAGGAAGAGGATGGAGTCTACTGATGATTGCGAGGCGCAGAATCGAGATGCAAGGACGTGTACAGGGAAGCAAGTGAAGACTGTGTGTGCGACGAAGCTAAAGGGAACAAAATGGAGCAACCGTCGAAGAAGGGTGAAGCAATGACTATGAAACGTGAGATGCTTAATAGTCAGAAAGGACTGGAGGACGATTCTGAATTAATAATAAGTAAAACTGATTTTCGACGAAGAATTTCGAATCTATAATAATGAAAGAAGTTGTCTGTGGCAGCCATAACTCATCGGGAAATCGTGGTAGACACTTCGAAATGTCGCAGAGTGTTTATGTTTGTGGTGCGAGTGAAGTGCCGAATTTCAAATCGAAACTCCGAAAGAGGATGTTTCCAGCAAGCAAAAATATTTACCATGCTCCAAAAATACTTACTATACATAATGGGCTAAATGGTCAAGTCACAAGGACACTAAGGACTCAGAGAAGGTTGGGGGAGGAGACCCACTGGACCGCTGTTAGGAGACAGATTATAATCACCTATCAGGGCCATTCAGTGTGTTCTTTAACGTGCACAGGGTTATGGCTCTCCCGCACACGAGGCTAGGCTTAACGCCCCTTCCGGCAGACGGCGACATTTCCAAACCCATCGGTATCCCCTACTGACCGTGGGCAGGGCTGGGAAATTATTTGCGGAGATAAGTATCCCCGATAAGATATTTATTTGCGGAGATAAGTATAGGAGATGAGTATCCCCACTGACCTTGGGCAGGGTTGGGATACTATTTGCGGAGAAAAATCTTAATGCTGACCCAGGCGATACTCGAAACTGGGAGATGTAAATTACGAGCCTGACAGCTATCGATTGAGCCTCAGCTCCGATTGAGCTCCTGGCAGCTATCGACTGAGCCTCAGCTCCGACTGAGCGACTGAGCTCCTGGCAGCTACCGACTGAGCGCTCAGGAACATTTGGGTGAGTGTCACAAGTCCAAAAAATACCGAAATCCAATGAAAAGAGAATAAAAAACTTAATAATTTGCGTAGAAAAGAAGCACGGACTATGAGAACGCGAGTTGACATCAGCAACGATCTGAGAAACAGATCAATTCTTTGCGTTGAACCGGTGCTAAAGGATCAATGGGGGAGGGGGGGGGGTGCAGGAAGCGATTTGGGATTGGTTTTGGTAAATTTATTCTTGTTTCTGTACAATTTTTGATGTGTTTTCATAATTCATTTTGTGGCCACTTGGTTGATATTTATTTCGCAGTATTTTGAGCCTTGCATTTTGGCATGCTATTTTAACCTGGGTATTTTCCGTGGCTGAGATGGACTTTGATACAACATTATCATTTTGATCATTATCCTCAAGTAGTTATGGACTACGGAAGTCCAACCAGATCGTACAATTTAGTTCTCCAAACACATCTCTCCTGAGCTGCTTCTGCGGTTTAGACCAATTCTAACAAAGTTCTGTTTGATATTATCTGCCCACCGCATCCTAGGTCTCCCCCCTCTTTCTGAGGCCTTTAGGCACACTGTTCATAACCCTATTCGCCAATCTATAATTATTCATAATGGCAACATGGCCAAACCAACGGAGTCTCCCTCTGCACAATATGCTGCTTAAAAGAGGTTGCAAACTCCTTTGCCTAACCTCATCATTAGTTACAAAGTTGAACCACCTAATGCCCAAGATACTGCGTAAGCATCTGGAATCAAAAGCATCTAGTTTCCTGTTATCTTGTTTACAAAGTGTCCAAGTTTCACTATCATAACTAACCCTAGAAAGAACCAAACTATTATACAGTCTAATTTTAGTCTTTAGGTGTATACGTCTATTTCTCCACACTCTCCATAGATTCTTAAAAGTCCCAGTAGCAATCCCTATTCGTCTGTTAATCTCAAGCCGCACATCACCAGTATCTCTTACATAGTTCCCAAGATAATTAAACTCTGATACCTGCTCAAGACTGCAACCATTCAGATTAACTGAATCACAGCCTGCCTGACCAATTTTGATCACTTTAATTTTCTCTCTGTTTATAACCAAACCTACTCTACCACCAGTCTCATCAACAGCTCGAATGAAAAGAGTTCATCTCATCAACATCATTTGCCAAAAGGGCTAAATCATCAGCATAATCTAAATCAGAAATTTTCATATCTCCAGCCCATTTAAGGCCAAAATCTTTGCCTTGCAGTGAGTTTCGCACAACATAATCAATAACCAAACTAAAGAGAAAAGGAGACAAAATGCACCTTGTCGAACACCAGAAGCAATGCTAAACCAATTGCTGCAAGATGTACCAACCTCACACACGATTCAGTGTTATTATAGAGAGCTTTAATTACACTAGTTTATCAGATATTCCATATGATCTATTGGGGGCGGGGATGGCTAGGTCTTTAGCGCTCCAGGCTCGTAATCTGTAGTTCCCAGGTTCGATTCCCAGCTGGGTCAGCGTTGAGATTTATCTCCGAAAATTCCCCGCCCTACTCACGGTCAGTAGGGGACACCGGTGGGCTTGGAAAGGCTGCCGTCCGTCTGATGGGACGTTAATCCTTAGCCCCGTGTGCGGGAGAGCCATACCCTGTGCACCTAAAAGAACACGCTGGATGGTCTTGACGGGAGACTACCATCTGTCTCCCAACAGCTGTTCCAGTGGGATCCCACCCCCAATCTTCTCTGAGCCTTCGGAGTCGTTGTGACCTGGCCATTTAGCCCATAGTGTGTAAAAAAGTGCCGCTCATAGGTAAAACAATTCCAACCATATGATCTATCAATAAAATACAAATTATGTCGATCAACAGAGTTAAAAGCCTTTTTGAAATCTGTAAAGCTAATAACCACAGGTTTCTGAAATTCTAAGCATTTCTCAAGAATCTGCCCGAGTGGAAATATGTGATCTACACATCCCCTACCACTTCTGAATTCGCATTGCTCATCAAGCAATTGCCTGTCAACCAGATTCTAAATTCTGTTAAGGACAATCATGCAAAGAACTTTCCCTGGAACTGTAAGTAAGCTGATACCCCTATAGTTATCACAAGAACTGTGATCACTTTTTTTTTTTTTTTTTTTTTGGGGGGGGGCGGTGTTCTCTGAGTCGGTAGCGCGCCAGGCTGGTAATCTACTTCCCAGGTTCGAGTCCCAGCTGGGTCAGCGTTGAGCTTTATCTCCGCAAAACTCCCCGCCCTGCCTGCGGTCAGTAGGGGACACCGATGGGCTTGGAAACACCACCGTCAGTCGGATGGGACGTTAAGCCGTGGCTCCGTGTGCGGGAGAGCCATACCCTGTGCACGTTAAAGAACACGCTGGATGGCCTTGACGGGAGGCTACCATCTGTCTCCCAACAGCTGTTCCAGTGGGTCCCCTCCCCCAACCTTCTCTGAGCCTTCGGGGTCCTTGTGACCTGGCCATTTAGCTCCTGGTGTGCAAAAAAGTGCCGCTCAGAGGTAAAACAACCCAAACCTAACCCAACGCGATCATTTTTTTTAAAAATAGCGATAACAATAGCCCTTGTAAAATCCTTAGGTACAATCCCTTTATCATAAAAGATATTCAAAAGCAGCATTTGTCCAAAGAAGTGCAACTTTTACAATTTACCAGTCTCAAAACTCATAATCCAAATGTCGAACTGTTACAAACCTTTGCTTAATTTTGCCACGAAAGTGTTCAAAGAGAATATCAAATTTCGGAAAGTTAAGACGGAGCAAAGACCTTGGAGAAGGTTTGTTTGCCATGATCTCTTCCTTTCTGATATTTCGTGAGTCGCATTTCAATGAAGATTCACTTCCTTTCTAACTTTCATTCCGTTTAAGTTCGTGACTTTCAAATGCGATTACTTCAAATGGTTCCGGAAAGAGAGTTCGTTTTTTATTCTCTTGAAACTTACATCAAATGGAATCTATTTCTAGTTCTCCTTGGAGGAAAAATTTTCAACTCCATTGTTAAAATCATTCTTGTAGTTCCCGTTTAAGGCTTCATTCCCTTCATTCTAAAGAGTACTACTGAAGTCACTTTGACATCTATGCTTCGTTAATGAAGTCACTTTGACATCTATGCTTCGTTAATGAAGTCACTTTGACATCTATGCTTCGTTAATGAAGTCACTTTGACATTTATACTTCGTTAATGAAGTCACTTTGACATCTATGCTTCGTTAATGAAGTCACTTTGACATCTATGCTTCGTTAATGAAGTCACTTTGACATCTATGCTTCGTTAAAGAAGTCACTTTGACATCTATGCTTCGTTAAAGAAGTCACTTTGACATCTATGCTTCGTTAATGAAGTCACTTTGACATCTATGCTTCGTTAATGAAGTCACTTTGACATCTATGCTTCGTTAATGAAGTCACTTTGACATCTATGCTTCGTTAATGAAGTCACTTTGACATCTATGCTTCGTTAATGAAGTCACCTTGACATCTATGCTTCGTTAATGAAGTCACTTTGACATCTATGCTTCGTTAATGAAGTCACTTTGACATCTATGCTTCGTGTAGTGTTCTGCGGTACACGATAGGCAGATAGTCTTTTTTGATTCTACTCTTTTTGGCTCACAAACTGATTTTTCTGTTGCATCTGACAATCCTTTCTGCTCTTTTTGTTTTGGGAGGAATAGAGTGACACTTTTGAAATTTTTCTTCCGAAACTAATTCGATTATTTAGTACAAGTTTTACTCAATTGGAATTTTTTCACTTTAATTATCTACTTATTGTTTTATTATTAATACATTTATGCAAATAGTTGGGTTGTTTTACTTTTGATTGCCATTGTTTTTGCACACAATGAGATAATTGGCCAGGTCACAAAGACTTCGAGGGCTCAGAAAAGACAGTGAAAGGAGTTGGGTTGGGTTGTTTTACCTCTGAGCGGCACTTTTTTGCACACCATGGGCTAAATGACCAGCTCACATGGACCCGAATGCTAAGAGAAGGTTGGGGAAGGGAACCCACTGAAGCAGCTGTTGGGAGACAAATTGTAGTCTCCCGTTAAGGCCATCCAGTGTGTTCCTTAGCGTGCACAGGGTATGGCTCTCCAGCACACGGGGCCACGGCTTAACGTCCCATCCGACGGACAGTGGCCTTTCTAAGGCCCATCGGTGTCCCCTACTGACCGTGGGCAGGGCGGGTAATTTTGCGGAGATAAATCTCAACGCTGACCCAGCTGGGACTCGAACCTGGGTGACTCAGTGAAAGGAGACTCATTGTAGTTAGGAGACAAATGGTAGCCTCCTATCAAGGCCATCCAACGTGTTCTTTAACGTACACAGGGTATGCTCCCGCACAAGGGCCACGGCTTAATGTCTCATCCGAAGGACGGTGGTCTTTCCAAGCCTAACGGTGTCCCCTACTGACCGAGGGAAGGCCAGGGAGTGTTGCGGAGATAAATCTCAACGTTGGGTTAAGTTGTTTTACCTCTGAGTGCACGTTTCTGCTCACAATGGGCTAAATGACAGGTTACAAGGATCCCGAAGGTTCAGAGAAGGTTGGCGACCCACTGGACACTGTTGGGAGACAGGTAATAGCTTCAGATGAAGGCCATCCAGAGTCTTCATTAATATGCACAGGGTTTTCTGCCATACACGGGCTCATGGCTTTACGTTCCGATTCGACGGACAGCGGCCTTTCCATGCCCATCAGTGTCCCCTACTGACCGAAAGCATGGCTGGACGTTTTGCTAGATTTTTCTGAGAATAGAGAGTCTCAAACCTAAGAACCGCAGACTACGAGCCTGGCGTGCAACCGACTGAGCCATCCGCGTCAGTATCCCCGTCTTTGTTTCAAATTGCACGTGCATAAAATAGCAAACACAGCATCCCTAAAGCAATGATCCTCTTCAGGATCTAAAAAATGTTAATAAACCTTTGTTCTAAGTTGCACACGGTCTCCACTCGCAAAACAACTGGCTCCTATAAATAAGAATTTTTATAGTATCATTCCCAGAGCTCACCTGAAGAGATGTAATCTCTGCTACGTAAATCTCATTTTTATGCTTTTTTCCCCCTTTCAAATATTTTAGAGCAACGAAACGACCTTTGATGTTGTGGGAGAACAAGATCGATAAGCGAAAACTAAATTGGGTTTTTCCATTATCTAATTTCTGTTCTCTTCCCATTTTATCTCCATGTCTACTTTCGTCACAATATATGATCTTATGATCGCAAAACCATGATTAAATATGCATCTTTATGTCCATTAATGATACACACTTTGATAGTACCATATACGTTGTGATTTAATCGCTGTAGTAATTCTCTACGTTTACTCCATGATACAAGCATCAAAACAACGAAACGCTACTTCTTCTTTGGGGTTTTTTGGCTCACTTTTTGGTAAAATGCAACAGTTGGAACGAAAAACAAAACTGCATTCGCCACATTGTAATCCGAAAGAGTGAATTTACTTCAGGACCGTTGCTACACAAAAAAAAATGTTTTTCGTTCTTGGTGAATAAATTGCACGTAGCACCAGCACAAGTATTATGATTACTTTTTTCAATTTAGGAAAGTTGAATTCTTCTGGAAAACAAGCGAGAGACGTAAAAGTTTCCTCAACTTGTTTCGTTTCTACCTGCGCTATAAACCAAACAACTTGTGTGTATTTTATTTCCATGTTGGAACATCAAATTTTTATACTTAACAGCTGTAAGCTTACTGACTTAGAAAACAACTTTTTTTTCATTTGTAGAAGTATTTTAACAGGCAAAAGTACTTTCATTTAAAGTTTAATTACATGCCAACTGTTTCTGAAGCCACTTCAAAAATCATGTAATTGTAGAGAGAAAAAAACAAGAGATTAATATATTGCCTCTGGCGAATATCATTCGTCTTCAAAGAAAATGAAGTTTTTTATTACTCGATTTTATCACTCGTAACAGTGGAAACTGGAACAAAATGGATGATTGGGAAAATGCAGATAATAATATTTTATTACTATGTTAAAATGGAAAACAAAATTATTCTTTTCATACAACCTCTTAAAAACAAAGGCGAGAGGGATATTCGGTAGGGGGGCGGGAGGGGGGCTCAGTCGGTAGCGCGCCAGGCTCGTAATCTGTAGTTCCCAGGTTCGAGTCCCAGCTGGGTTAGCGTTGAGACTTATCTCCGCAAAATCCCCGCCCTGCCCACGGTCAGAAGGGGCACCAATGGGCTTGGAAAGGCCGCTGTCCGTCGGATGGGACGTTAAGCCGTGGCCCCGTGTGTGGGAGAACCATACCCTGTGCACGTTAAAGAACACGCTGGATGCCCTTGAAGGGAGGCTACCATCTCTCTCCCAACAGCTGCTCCAGTGGGTTTCTTCCCCCAAACTTCTCTGAGCCTTCGGGGTCCATGTGACCTGTCCATTTAGCCCATGGTGTGTAAGAAAGTGCCGCTCAGAGGTAAAACAACTCAACGTTAAAGAACACGCTGGATGGCCTTGACGGGAGGTTACCATCTCTCTCCCAACAGCTGCTCCAGTGGGTTTCTTCCCCCAAACTTCTCTGAGCCTTCGGGGTCCATGTGACCTGGCCATTTAGCCCATGGTGTGCAAAAATGTGCCTCTCACAGGAAAAACAACCCAACCCACGGCTAACATCCCATCCGAAGGACGGCGGCCTTCCTAAGCCCAGCGGTGTCCCTTCTATCACCAAGGCAGGATAGGGGTTATCAGAGAAATTTCTCAGCCCAAGCAGAGTTAGAACTGGAACTTGAAAACTGCAGATTACGAGCCTGACGCGCTACAGGATGAAACACCGGTACCATATAAAGTTTTTGTCTCTTCGCATATTCAAGGTGCCTATCAACGTAACGCCTGCAACTATGCTTTTGTTTTCCACCCAATAAAAAAAGGAGCTAGTCTGACTGTAAAATCGAGGTCTATTTATCCTCAGGAAATGGGGAATTCTCTTCGACTGTGTTCCTTAAGCCGTGAAGAAAGCTATTTTCTGTCATTCCCTTTTTTCTCCTTTGTCCCAAATAAAAAAGACGAGGGGCTGGGTAACATTGGAAACAACCGCGTCCTGCTGATCGAAAGTGAAGGAAAGAAGATGTGAGAAGAAGCGCGGATTTAACTTTCCGAGTGACGTAAAAAAAAGATGTCCCGGACAGAGCGAAGCAACGTATGGATGCCAAAGAAACCATCCCGCTAGAGGATGCTGTTTTCTCTTGAAGCAGGGAGGTAGAAAGAGAGAGATAAAACTAAAAATAGAGAAAGAATACGAATCTTAGAAACATGGCTCTTCCATGCTAAGATGTCATCGATGCAGAAATGATGCGAGAGGAGTGAATAAGCGTATGGATGATGAGGATGATGCAGGAAGAAACTTTTTAGGACACTGTCTCTGTGAGGATGGGAAGAGGCATCCCGTCAAAAATTGCGCGCAAGTCAGGATTTTATCGCGGGAAAATACAGCACGTGGTCGCGATACCAACTTCAGCGAGAAGAGGAGGAAGGGGGAAGAACAAAAAACGCAGGATGGTGATGCTTAGACGAAGGGATGAGGCTTCAGGAATGATGCCTCAGGGTGAGGAAGCGTGTCACCTACGCTACGGTAAAATGCGATTCAAGAGAAGGCGTTCGAACGCGTTGAGCTTCTTGACACCATTTTGACGATATGAGAAGGGATTTGTTCGCTTGGCGTAATTCCTCGCTCGTGTTCTGATTTCGTGTTGGAAAAAATTCCCTTTGTAAAGTGCTTTTTTTTGGTATTTATTCTGAAGTTCAGGGAAAAGAGCGCATTGTTTGGATACGTTTCTATGGAAACGAATAGAGATGAGCTCGGGCTCAAAATAGCGAGGCGTCTTCCGTGTTCTGATGTGAAGCTGAAGCTCGAGCTGAGAATGATTTAAATCTCAAATAATTTAATGTAATTTTTAAAAAAAATGTAATAGTATAAAAAAATTTTATAATAATTCCAACTTTTTGTCAGTTTTTACTAATTTAAAACGATCCCCCATTTTTTTGCGTATTGTCTATTTTTAATAAACTATCGTCTCTTTCCATTTATAAAGATTTTACCCACAAAATTTTTGAAATTCATACCAATATTTCACGTATTTTTCTGTTCCAAAGAGTATCAACATTTAATTTTTTACATAAAATATTATAATTATGTAATACTGTAAGAATAAAATAATTACTGAAAAAACATTTCTCTCCATATATCATACGATGCATAAGACAGATGTTTTCCTCAAATCGGACTCGTCAGACACAACAATTGTGAAAATGGCTCGTGCATAAAAGGACTCGAGCTCAATAATTTTTGGACTTTGTGCTCGAAAAATCAGAACCGAAGTCATCTCTAGAAACGGACGTTCTACGGAACGAAAGTTTCTATGGTTTTAACTCAGAGAGGCGTTTTCGTTGCCCGCAATAGTCTAAATGGCCAGGCCATAAGAAATCCAAAGGTAGCATTGATTTGGTTTGTTTTATCTCTGAGCGGCACTTTTTTGCACACCATGGGCTAAATGGCCATGTCACATGGACCCCGAAGGCTCAGAGAAGGTTGGGGGTGGGGACCCACTGAAACAGCTGTTGGGAGACAGATGGTAGCCTCCCGTCAAGGCCATCCAGCGTGTTCTTTAACGTGCACAGGGTATGGCTCTCCCGAACACGGGGCCACGGCTTAACGTCCCATCCGACGGACGGCGGCCTTTCCAAGCCCATCGGTGTCCCCTACTGACCGTGGGCAGGGCGGGGAATTTTGCGGAGATAAATCTCAACGCTGACCCAGCTGGGACTCGAACCTGGGAACTACAGATTACGAGCCTGGCGCGCTACCGACTGAGCCACCCCTGACCCATATCAATTTGTTAGTCTTGCATATATGAATCTAAATGTGGATTACATATTGTTTTTACGGTAAAAATATTTTTTTATTTTTTGTTGTACCAAAATTTAGCTGCTACAGAAACCGCTCTCTAAAAAGCAAAACTCTGACGAAATTAAAAATATATACATGAGAATCGATTGATTTGAATATACCTCGTATTGTGATATACAAGAAAGTGGCTGATGTTTAACTTCTATTCAAGAGAAGCTAGTTCAGAGCTCAAAAAGTTTCGGTTGTTGGTTGTTGACATGCGTTTTATGCAAAGAATCCTGCTGTGCAATAAGGAAGCGACTACATCTTATTATGAACAGGGCGCTGCAAAAATCCTCTAGGAACAATTGACACGATTCCGAAAGGATCTAAGGAGAAACAAGTAGCTCAGCCATAAAGGAGGAATGAGTCAAGTGAACCCCGTGGAAGAGTTCTTCAGTCGAATGGGGCGGGGGTGGCTCAGTTGATAGCTCGCCAGGCTCGTAATCTGTACTTCCCAGTTTCGAGTCCCAGCTAGGTCAGCGTTGAGATTTATCTCCGCAATTTTTCCCGCCCTGCCCACGGTAAGTAGGAGACACCCATGGACTTGGAAAGGCCGCCGTCCGTTGGATGGGACGTTAAGCCGTGGCCCCGTGTGCGGAAGAGCCATACCCTGTGCACGTTAAAGAACACGCTGGATGGCTTTGACGGGAAGCTACCATCTGTCTCCCAACAGCTGTTCCAGTGGGTCTCCTCCCCCAACCTTCTCTGAGCCTTCGGGGTCCATGTGACCTGGTTATTTAGCCCATGGTGTGCAAAAAAGTGCCGCTTAGAGGTAAACAACCCAACCCAAAAAAGTGCCGCTGAAAGGTAAAACAACCCAACCCAACCTATCTTGCACCACCAGCTTCATATTGGTCGGAAATGGCGGTGCTTCAAAAGTACAGTAAGCAATCCTTCTTTGCAGTTTCGGTTATTCCTGGATTATTTTTGGAGGTACTTATTTCCTTTTTTTGCGCTCTTCGCAGATTTAATTCCTTCTTTAAATGACGTGGTGTGATTTGAAGCACGTGTTTGGCTGTCATTAACCACAGCTGCAATTGATTAGGGCACTTCAGCGTAAAATTCGTTAAATACCGAACAATTTTCAAATTTAATATTTAAG
The DNA here is from genome assembly GCA_038380435.1 of Ryuthela nishihirai. Taxonomy (NCBI): domain Eukaryota; kingdom Metazoa; phylum Arthropoda; class Arachnida; order Araneae; family Heptathelidae; genus Ryuthela; species Ryuthela nishihirai. The sequence goes on from JAWZYU010000006.1 coordinate 36,712,642, forward strand.
TTTTGTTGTCAATAGTTGCAAATGACTACAGATTTTTAGGGAACCTTCGCAAGCTTAAGATGCACTTTGACGCATTTTAGATTGACAATTTTGGAAAACTTCTACTCTTTTTTTTTTCATAGTTGGTTAATACAATTAACTACTTATATGCTATAAACTATTATTTTCCAGCAGGCTATTTGGGTTGGGTTGTTTTACCTCTGAGCGGCACTTTTTTGCACACCATGGGCTAAATGGCCAGGTCACATGGACCCCGAAGGCTCAGAGAAGGTTGGGGGAGGGGACCCACTGGAACAGCTGTTGGGAGACAGATGGTAGCCTCCCGTCAAGGCCATCCAGCGTGTTCTTTAACGTGCACAGGATATGGCTCTCCCGCACACGGGGCCACGGCTTAACGTCCCATCCGACGGACGGCGGCCTTTCCAAGCCCATCGGTGTCCCCTACTGAACGTGGGCAGGGCGGGGAATTTTGCGGAGATAAATCTCAACGCTGATCCAGCTGGGACTCGAACCTAGGAACTACAGATTACGAGCCTGGCGCGCTACCGACTGAACCACCCCCGCCCCTCCAGCAGGCTAATATGATGTTTTGCTACAAATAGTTGAAAATAACTGCACAATATTCGGAGAGTTAATATTAGGCTTTTTCATTTCCAATAGTTGCAAATGACTAATTTTTGAAAGTTAAATATTAGCAGCTAAACTTAATCTTACTAATGACTGCAGAATTTACAAAAGGTAAATATCAAGTTTTACTACCATATAACTGAAAATGACCTGCACAATTTCTTAAGATTTAACATTACGTTTGATTGCCTTATGTGCAATTGACTTTTCATTTTCTAAATAAAGATTAATATTGGGTTTTGCTGAAAATAGTTGCAAATGACTGCAATTTTTTTTTTCTCCTGTAGATTGATATTCGGTTTCTCTACTAAAAAGTAAAAATGACTGCCATTCACAAAATTCATCTCAAACATCCAAAAAAAAAAGTTGGTTGGTTGTTTTACCTCTGAGTGGCACTTTTTTGCACACAATGGGTTAAATGGCCAGGTCACCAGGACCGCGAAGGCTCAGAGAAGGTTGGGGGAGGAGACTCACTGGAACGGCTTTTGGGAAACAGATGGTAGCCTCCCGTCAAGGCCATCCAGTGTGTTCTTTAACGTGCAAAGGGTATGGCTCTCCCGCACATGGGGCCACGGCTTAACGTCCCATCCGACGGACGGCGGCCTTTCCAATCCCATCGGTGTCCCCTATTGACCGTGGGCAAGACGGGGAGTTTTGCGGAGATAAATCTTAACGCTGACCCAGCTGGGACTCGAACCTGGGAACTGCAGATTACGAGCCTGGCGCGCTACCGGCTGAGCAATCCCCCCCCCCCCCCAAAAAAAAAAATAGCAATGCAAACTGAAGACAAGATATGTAGTTATAATCCGAGTTAGTAATATAGAATCAGTATACGTTTTTGAGTAATCCTTAAAAAAAATAGGACTGGCTCAAGGGATAGAGCGCCAGGCTCGTAATCTGCAATTCCCAGGTTCGAGTCCCAGCTAGCGTTGATATTTATCTCCACAAAATTCTTTGCCTTCAGTCAGAAGAGACACCGATGGGCTTGGAAAAGCAGCCATCCGTCGGATGGAACTTTAAGCCGTGGCCCTGTGAGACATAACCTGTGCACATTAAAGCATACACACTAGATGACCTTGACGGTAGGCTACCATCTGTCTTCCAAGAGCTGTTCAGTGTGTCCCAACCTTCTCGAGGTTCTTGTAACCTGGCCATTTTGCCCACTGTGTGAAAAAAAAAAAGTGCCGCTCAGAGGTAAAACAGCCCAATCTAAAAAAAATTATTTCTTTACACAATATTTAAAATGCTTTCATTTCATATAATGTGACAAATAAAAAGTTTAGAGATAAAATTGTATTCAAAATATAGATTTTATTTTTAAAAATAAAATTTTTAACTTCCCAAAACTATATTTTTATATAAAATACGCAATTTTATTTTTGAATATGCTTCTGCAAGATTCCGCAATAACATTTTGAAGAACACCTTTTTTATTCGTTTTATTTGGAAAAAAAACAAGGAAACTTTGAGACAACCTGAAATGTCACCGGCATTCAAAGTGAAGTGTGTATGTGTATAAAAACTTCATTGCAGGTGTGTAAAAAGCAGAACAGACAGCTAGAGGTATTTAACGAGCTTTATGCAGCAGTGCACTAAGCAACCTCAGCTGTGCTTAATGATGACCAAGCACATGCTCCAAATGGCACTAAGCCATTTAGAGAGAAAATTAAATCTCCGTAGATCGCGAATGGCAAAGAAGTGCCTCAAAACATTTTCCACGAATGTCAGAAAATGCAAATAGGGATGGCTTACTGTACTTTTGAAGCACCGCAGAGTCTGCTCGTTACCAACCGAAGAATGAATTACAAATGTAAGAATAAAAGAGAATAATACTGCAATGCATAAAATTTTACTTAATCTGTTCTTCATTGGGGGTGGCTCAGTAGGTAGCGCGCCAGGCTCGTAATCTGTAGTTCCCAGGTTCGAGTCCCAGCTGGGTCAGCGTTGAGATTTATCTTCGCAAAATTCCCCACCCTGCCCACGGTCAGTAGGGGACACCGATGGGCTTGGAAAGGCCGCTGTCCTTCGGATGGGACGTTAAGCCGTGGCCCCGTGTACGGGAGAGACATACGCTGTGCACGTTAAAGAACACGCTGGATGGCCTTGACGGGAGGCTGCCATCTGTCTCCTAACAGCTGTTCCAGTGGATCCCCTCCCCCAACCTTCTCTGAGCCTTCGGGGTCCATGTGACCTGGCCATTTAGCCCATGGTGTGCAAAAAAAGTGCCGCTCAGAGGTAAAACAACCCAACCGACAAGGTGTAGTAGGGCTTCCTATTGAGGTGCGCCTATAGGGCGCATTCCTTGCCCCCGGCTCTAGATAGCACGGCTTTTCATAACTGGTAGTGTCGTATAGGCGGAATCGGGAATTGCCGTGGTTGCATAAGATCGCAACAAATAGAACGAATGTAGTACTACCCATGCGTTCCACAATATGTCTTGTAGTACCTGCACATTGCCTGTTTGGGTTGAGATCCGGAGAGTTGGGCGACCATGGGAAGATGGAGAATTCATTATTACGTTCCTGAAACCAGCTCACAACTTGCCTGACTGCGTCATATGGCCGGTTTTTTTTCCTCTGAGCGGCACTTTTTTTGCACACAACGGGCTAAATGGCCAGGTCACAAAAACCCCGAGGGCTCAGAGATGATTGGGGGAGGGGACCCACTGGAACAGATGGTAACCTCCCATCAAGGCCACCAAGTGTGTTCTTTAATGTGAGCAGCGCATGGCTTAACGTCTCATACGACGGACGGCGCCCTTATCCAACCTCATCGGTATCCCCTACTGACCTATGGGCTTGGAAAGGCCGCCGTCCGTCGGATGGGACGTTAAGCCGTGGTCCCGTGTGCGGGAGAGCCATACCCTGTGCACGTTAAAGAACACGCTGGACGGCCTTGACGGGAGGCTATCATCTGTTTCCCAACAGCTGCTCCAGTGGGTCCCCTCCCCCAACCTTCTCTGTGCCATCGGGGTCCATGTGACCTGGCCATTTAGCCGATGGTGTGCAAAAAAATGCCGCTCAGAGGTAAAACAACCCAATCCAACCCCTACTGACCGTGGGCAGAGCGGAGAGTTTTGCGGAGATAAATCTCAATGTTGGCCCAGCTAGGACTCGAACCTGGAAACTGCAGATTACGAGCCTGGCGCGCTACCGATTGAGTCACCCTCCCTCCCCTTATATGGGATCTTGTTATATAAACAACGAAATATGCTGGAATGCTTATGTCACATTTCTAAAGAAAATGGTTAGTCTCTAATGGTATAGTGGTTACCATACCTGGCATGTTTCTTGGAGACGTGGGTTCGAATCCTATTCAGGACAAAATCAAATTGTTTTCAGTTAATCATTTCATGTGTTTCTTGTCTACGGGGCGTTTTCCTTTGATATTTTATTGCTGATTGAAAATAATAATTTTAAATCGAACATTTGTATGTTTATTTATATAATAAAATAAAATATATTTATATGTTTATTATATTTACTAAACAAACAAATATTATTAAACAAAACAATTTTCTGTTTAGTTTTTAATAAAACAATTTCGTTAAAACGACTACTACGCACTGGGTTTAAAGTGATACTTTAAAAAAACATGAGGCATCCATCATTTCATGTGATAATCTTATTCTTCGTTTTAAATAAAAAAAACCCTCAAATGGAGAAATTTCTTTCATTTTATGCTGAGTTGGGTTGGGTTGTTTTACCTCTGAGCGGCACTTTTTTGCACATCATGGGGTAAATGGCCAGGTCACATGGACCCCGAAGGCTCAGAGAAGGTTTGGCGAGGGGACCCACTGGAACAGCTGTTGGGAGACAGATGGTAGCCTCCCGTCAAGGCCATCCAGCGTGGTCTTTAACGTGCACAGGGTATGGCTCTCCCGCACACGGGGCCACGGCTTAACGTCCCATCCGAAGGACGGCGGCCTTTCCAAGCCCATCGGTGTCCCCTACTGACCGTGGGCAGTGTGGGGAATTTTGCGGAGATAAATCTCAACGCTGACCTAGCTGCGACTCGAACCTGGGAACTACAGATTACGAGCCTGACGTTTTATGCTGATGTTGGTTTATAGTTAAGAGATCATGCAAAAGAAGTCACATGTTTGTTACTTTAAACCACACTACATATAATCTGTCGCATATTGGGATCATGTACAAGTGTTGAAATATGATATTTTATAATTTTATTACAGTAAAATAATAAGTATCTATCAAATTTGTCGAGAAAAAGGAAAATAATTTCAGAAGCGAACAGTTTAGAAATCGTATATTTCTCGAGAATATACTCTAAAACACACAAAAAAGTTCACAGAATTCCTGAAACAACAACAAAAAAGTTCTTACGGCGTCACGTTGCTAATTTTACTCTGGGGACAAATGCCTCACCAGGGAAGGACAATATCTCTAGATAACAGTTTTATTATCGTTATTTATTCCATGCCAACGAGTTACAGTACTTTTAGAGACTAGCTTAAATGCTGAAGTGGCTTGATGTCACAGTACATTTAGTAAATTGAAAAGAAATATTAAGGATTAGACAAAAATATACAAAGATGTTTCATAAGTATTTGACTTGAAACGATGACAAAAGCAGCATAGACAGATACAAATATATAATATGATTATGATAGTAAAAGGAAAGGAAGAATATATAAAAGATATACGTCAGGAAAATAAAAAAAATGAAGAACAACAGAGCCTAACATTAAATGATAAACAGAGGAAAAAGGATTGTGAATAAGACATAAAAACAGCAAAGATGGAGAGGGGGAGGACTGGAGACGAGTTATTGTTGATCAAATGTTTCAATATTCTAATAGAAGTAGAGTAATATAGTTTTGGAATTTTGTTTAGGAATTTTAAGAAGTGATATCTCTCGGTAAAGAGTACAGTCGCTCAAAAAAGTATCCGAACACTATGGTTGATTAGAGAATTCAGAATAAATATCTGGCAACGATTTTTTTAGAAATTAGTGATCTGGCAACCTTCGTGTCATGTGATTACAGAATTCAGGAAAAATATCTGGAGCGTGTACAGCAACTGTACACGCTCCAGTTACCGTTCACAGCAAACTGGAGCGTGTGCAGTTACTGCACACGCTCCAGTTTTGCTGTGAACGGTAACTGCACACGCTCAATATTTCTGTGAGTGGGCCCACACGATCCAGGTTTAGAAATTAGCGATCTGGCAACCTTCGTGTCAAAAAAAATATCCGAACAGTGACACGAAGGTTGCCAGATCACTAATTTCTAAAAAAAATCTTTGCCAGATATTTTTTCTGAAATCTCTAATCAACCATAGTGTTCGGATACTTTTTTGAGCGACTGTACCTAGTTGTGAGGTTCCCTGAAAAACAAAAGAAATTTAATCAGGGTTACTTTCGAAAATCTTAGGAATAGAAAACATTTTATTTTCAGAGTGAAGGATGTGGCGATGTGATCGCGTGTAGGGTGTAAGAATTGAATGATGGGGTGAGACTTGTTATAAATTGTGTTGTGAATAAGGGTAATAAATTTCAAATTTCTTCAAGGTTCAAAAGTGGGATTTTGATAGTTGGAAAACTAATATTAAACAAGGTTTACAGATTCTCGTTTTGTTAAAATAGATTTTGCTAATGATTTTGAGAGCCTCATTTTGAAGAATTCTTTTTGTTAATATCAAGAAAAATGGAAACACTGTATTCGAGATTCCATTTCGTTTGGTTGCAAATTTATTTCAACTTCCCCATTTTTTATTTGAATAACCCTTATAAATGGACGAGCCGTCCCATGGCCGAGTGGTTAGCGTGCTTGGCTACTGATCTAAGTTATCTGGGTTCCAGTCCCGGGCAAGGCATGGCTGTTTTTGTCGTTTTTCTGCTGAGGGCCTGCCATCCTCTCAGACCTTCTACTATGGCATATAAACTGACAGGCTCCTGTCAGACCTCTGTGGCAAGCTGCTGCTTGAGGGGGTATTTATTATTTATTTATTTATAAATGGAGACAGATACATCAAAAACTACAAGCTAGCGAGGCTCAGCCAGATTTGAAAATCCTAGTGTTTTCAAAATAAGTCTGACTTGAGGAACAGCTGCTACATTGGACGTTTGTAATGGGACTGGATGGCATGGTCGTTTGCTTTGTCATAACCTGGATATAAGCTCCGAAGAGCATTCAAAAAGTTCTTGACATGAGTCTGTGGATTTGCACTCGTTCCTCCAAAGTTAACGAGCTATGACTTGTTTGAAAGCTTGTCTAAACTTGTCATTACATGCTAAAAACAAAGACCGTATCGTCATTTCTCTCTTCGCTGGCAGCGCGTAAATTTCCGTCTGCGAATTCTGTGCGCTGTTGATATGGAGCTTGCTAAAGACGGGAAAGATTTTACATTTTGCCCCCCCCCCCCCCAACATTTGTTGCCATATTGTCCCAAGCTGCATCCTTCTGATGCATCTTGGACACATTTTTTTTCGCGTTATCCCCAAGCTACATCCTTCTGATGCAGCTTGGGGACAACGCGAAGAAAATGTATGCCGATTTATCACAAGTATATGGGGATCATGCCTGTTCATACGGCACTGTTAAGGGATGGATGCGCAAATTCAGAGAAGGATGCCAGAGTTTCGAAGACCTCCCTCATGTAGGAAGACCGAATGAGGCGTGAATGAGAGAACCATTGCTGCAGTTCGTGGACACATTAAGGAAAACCTACAAATAACCTTTGAGGTAATAAATTCAGGTGTCAGTGTGGAAACAATTATTCATCAACGTTTAAAATTCCGAAAGAGTTGGGTTGGGTTGTTTTACCTCTGAGCGGCACGTTTTTGCACACCATGGGCTAAATGGCCAGGTCACACGGACCCCGAAGGCTCAGAGAAGGTTGGGGGAGGGGACCCATTGGAACAGCTGTTCGGAGACAGATGATCGTCTCCCGTCAAGGCCATCCAGCGTGTTCTTTAACGTGCACAGGGTACGGCTCTCCCGCACACGGGGCCACGGCTTAACGGCCCATCCGACGGACGGCGGATGGGCCGTTAAGCCGTGGCCCCGTGGTAAAGCCGCCATCCGACGGACGGCGGCTTTTACCAAGCCCATCGGTGTCCCCTACTGACCGTGGGCAGAGCGGGGAATTTTGCGGAGATAAATCTCAACGCTGACCCAGCTGGGAGTCGAACCTGGGAACTACAGATTACGAGCCTAGCGCGCTACCGACTGAGCCACCCCCGCCCCGGTCCCAATCGGTTAACAGGCATTGTCACAGGTAATGAGACTTGATTCTATTGTAACTCCCAGAAAGATCGATCACTATGTTTTGGTTGAAGAAGATGAAGCGTGTCTCCAAATCCTCCTACAAAATTTTCGCACAAGAAAGAAGGTGTTCACAATTTTTTTTAACTCCCAAAGAGTTGTAGCCGTGGACAAACTTACCTGGAAAAATGACTATAAGCCAATTCCATACCAGCATTGTTTTGCCTAAAATGGTTCGGGAGTTAAAGGATCCAACAACAAGTGTGTCAAGGGTTCTCCTTCTTCCTGACAATGCCAGTGCTCACAAAACCAGACAAGTCACAGCCTATCTAAAGCAGGAAATAAATCAAACAGCCTGCACATTCACCCGATCCTGCACCATGTGATTCTTGGTTATTTACAAAAAATTAAAATGGAACTTGCCGTGATACCTTATTCAAGGATTCAAGACCGTGCAAAATGTTTTCATTGAGTTGCGGAGTATTCCCCACCACTAAGCTTTCTAGAATTGGCATAGACGTCTGCAACTTTGCATAAATGCTGGAGGGGAATACTTTGAAGGGAAGTAAAAGTCTTGTTGAAGTAAGTTCAATGGTATTTGTTCTGCAGATTCATGTCAGGGTTGGGTTGTTTTACCTCTGAGCGGCACTTTTTTGCACACCATGGGTTAAATGGCCAGGTTACATGGACCCCGAAGACTCATAGTAGGTTGGGGGAGGGGACCCACTGGAACAACTGTTGGGAGACAGATGGTAGCCTCCCGTCAAGGGACGGCCATCCAGCGTGTTCATTAACGTGCACAGGGTATGTCTCTCCCGCACACGGGGCCACGGCTTAACGTCCCATCCGACGGACGGCGGTCTTTCCAAGCCCATCGTTGTCCCCTACTGACCGTGGGCAGGGCGGGGAATTTTGCGGAGATAAATCTCAACGCTGACCCAGCTGGGACTCGAACCTGGGAACTACAGTTTGCGAGCCTGGCGCGCTACCGACTGAGCCACCCCCGCCCCGATGCATGTCAGGAACTTTTTGAACGCTCATCGTATTTCCACTAATTCAGGTAAGCTTAGATTAATTTCTCATAATTTCTTTTTGGTCACGAAAAATACTCATCGTTAATGTAGACTTTCACTTTCGGATTTAATGACGAAATTTGAAAGAAGGATGTTTGTGAACTGAATATAAAAATTCGAAATTAAGCATTTTTACCAATACTTAGTGCGTTATTTTGTAAAATTATTATTCGTGTGAATACTTTACGAATAAACTGTATTTAACTTATATAATAGTCTACAAAGTTAAATTTGTTGTTAAAATGAAATAAAACTCAGGTTTTCCGTAGCCAGAAAGAATTCAATCGAGAAAAGTCTAATATCGATACCAACCCAAAACAAGTTTAATTTCATTAAAATGTCATGCGACAGAGTGCATTACAGTACCAAGAATACAATTTCAGCGAAGGTTGGGTTGTTTTACCTCTGAGCGGCACTTTTTTGCACACCATGGGCTAAATGGCCAGGTTACATGGACCCCGAAGGCTCAGAGAAGGTTGGGGGAGGGGACCCACTGGAAGAGCTGTTAGGAGACAGATGATAGCCTCCCGTCAAGGCCATCCAGCGTGTTCTTTAACGTGCACAGGGTACGGCTCTCCCGCACACGGGGCCACGGCTTAACGGCCCATCCGACGGACGGCGGATGGGCCGTTAAGCCGTGGCCCCGTGGTAAAGCCGCCATCCGACGGACGGCGGCTTTTACCAAGCCCATCGGTGTCCCCTACTGACCGTGGGCAGAGCGGGGAATTTTGCGGAGATAAATCTCAACGCTGACCCAGCTGGGAGTCGAACCTGGGAACTACAGATTACGAGCCTAGCGCGCTACCGACTGAGCCACCCCCGCCCCGGTCCCAATCGGTTAACAGGCATTGTCACAGGTAATGAGACTTGATTCTATTGTAACTCCCAGAAAGATCGATCACTATGTTTTGGTTGAAGAAGATGAAGCGTGTCTCCAAATCCTCCTACAAAATTTTCGCACAAGAAAGAAGGTGTTCACAATTTTTTTTAACTCCCAAAGAGTTGTAGCCGTGGACAAACTTACCTGGAAAAATGACTATAAGCCAATTCCATACCAGCATTGTTTTGCCTAAAATGGTTCGGGAGTTAAAGGATCCAACAACAAGTGTGTCAAGGGTTCTCCTTCTTCCTGACAATGCCAGTGCTCACAAAACCAGACAAGTCACAGCCTATCTAAAGCAGGAAATAAATCAAACAGCCTGCACATTCACCCGATCCTGCACCATGTGATTCTTGGTTATTTACAAAAAATTAAAATGGAACTTGCCGTGATACCTTATTCAAGGATTCAAGACCGTGCAAAATGTTTTCATTGAGTTGCGGAGTATTCCCCACCACTAAGCTTTCTAGAATTGGCATAGACGTCTGCAACTTTGCATAAATGCTGGAGGGGAATACTTTGAAGGGAAGTAAAAGTCTTGTTGAAGTAAGTTCAATGGTATTTGTTCTGCAGATTCATGTCAGGGTTGGGTTGTTTTACCTCTGAGCGGCACTTTTTTGCACACCATGGGTTAAATGGCCAGGTTACATGGACCCCGAAGACTCATAGTAGGTTGGGGGAGGGGACCCACTGGAACAACTGTTGGGAGACAGATGGTAGCCTCCCGTCAAGGGACGGCCATCCAGCGTGTTCATTAACGTGCACAGGGTATGTCTCTCCCGCACACGGGGCCACGGCTTAACGTCCCATCCGACGGACGGCGGTCTTTCCAAGCCCATCGTTGTCCCCTACTGACCGTGGGCAGGGCGGGGAATTTTGCGGAGATAAATCTCAACGCTGACCCAGCTGGGACTCGAACCTGGGAACTACAGTTTGCGAGCCTGGCGCGCTACCGACTGAGCCACCCCCGCCCCGATGCATGTCAGGAACTTTTTGAACGCTCATCGTATTTCCACTAATTCAGGTAAGCTTAGATTAATTTCTCATAATTTCTTTTTGGTCACGAAAAATACTCATCGTTAATGTAGACTTTCACTTTCGGATTTAATGACGAAATTTGAAAGAAGGATGTTTGTGAACTGAATATAAAAATTCGAAATTAAGCATTTTTACCAATACTTAGTGCGTTATTTTGTAAAATTATTATTCGTGTGAATACTTTACGAATAAACTGTATTTAACTTATATAATAGTCTACAAAGTTAAATTTGTTGTTAAAATGAAATAAAACTCAGGTTTTCCGTAGCCAGAAAGAATTCAATCGAGAAAAGTCTAATATCGATACCAACCCAAAACAAGTTTAATTTCATTAAAATGTCATGCGACAGAGTGCATTACAGTACCAAGAATACAATTTCAGCGAAGGTTGGGTTGTTTTACCTCTGAGCGGCACTTTTTTGCACACCATGGGCTAAATGGCCAGGTTACATGGACCCCGAAGGCTCAGAGAAGGTTGGGGGAGGGGACCCACTGGAAGAGCTGTTAGGAGACAGATGATAGCCTCCCGTCAAGGCCATCCAGCGTGTTCTTTAACGTGCACAGAGTATGGCTCTCCCGCACACGGGGCCACGGCTTAACGTCCCATCCGACGGACGGCGGCCTTTCCAAGCCCATCGGTGTCCCCTACTGACCGTGGGCAGGGCGTGGAATTTTGCGGAGATAAATCTCAACGCTGACCCAGCTGGGACTCGAACCTGGGAACTACAGATTACGAGCCTGGCGCGCTACCGACTGAGCCACCCCCGCCCCGTTTCAGCGAAGGAACATAGTATAGTGATATAACATTTTGTATTTCAGTATCTTCTTTCATTCCTCATGTAGGAAGATTCAGATAAGAAAAATCATTTGACAATATCTCCTTGACTTGTGGGAGTGATGGATTTCTTTGTTACGATATTTCTGCTACAAAGTCTGAACAGCTATTCAATTATCTCTCACTCCTTATACTCTACAACTATACAGTATGATACACGATTCTATCTCAAGGAAAAGTAATTCCAATTTATTTTGCTGTCATCAAATATCAGAGAAAACACAGAGAAACATACAAAAAACAGAGAAATAAAATCAGCTGTGTATTGTTTCAAGCCTATTATTCATTTCAGAGTTATTTTCAATTACCTGCGTTGAAACAAATGTTCGACATTAATTTAAATTCAATAATATGGATGCTTTTTTCTTTTCTCCAAAAATTTTGGATCAGTTTTCGTTTTGCACAGATTGCTTTAAATCATTTGATCATTTTTTCTGTGCTTTAACGATTTTATAACAACAAAATATTAAAAAAAACACTCAAACAGTTGCTTGTCGTAGAGGTCTGACAAGAGCCTATCAGAACCCTGTGACAAGCTCTGTGACAACCCAGGTCTTTTTCCCCTTAGGTGAGCATGCTAAGGACTTGACCAGAGGAAGGACAAAATAAATTACCCCTGAAGCAGTTGCTTGCCAAGAGGTCTGACAGGAGCCTGTCAGTATAATAAGATGAGAGAGAAGATATGGGAAAAAGGCGAGACCTCAAAAAGGCAGCACAAGACACAGTTCTCTCCAGAGCTTGACTGTTATGACCCCCCTAGAGTGGGGCGGGGGTGGCTCAGTCGGTAGCGCGCCAGGCTCGTAATCTGTAGTTCCCAGGTTCGAGTCCCAGCTGGGTCAGCGTTGAGATTTATCCCGTCCTGCCCACGGTCAGTATGGGACACCGATGGGCTTGGAAAGGCCGCCGTCCGTCGGATGGGACGTTAAGCCATGGCCCCGTGTGCGGGAGAGACATACCCTGTGCACGTTAAAGAACACGTTCGATGGCCTGACGGGAGGCTACCATCTCTCTCCCAACAGCTGTTCCAGTGGGTCCTCTCTCCCAACCTTCTCTGAGCCTTCGGGGTCCATGTGACCTGGCCATTTAGCCCATGGTGTGCAAAAAAGTGCCGCTCAGAGGTAAAACAACCCAACAACCGCCCTAGAGCATATTTAGGCTGGTATAACTTTTTAGGCCGTGATGCGTTCTTTGCTGCTAAAATCAAGACAAATTCCTGGATCAACAATCAAATTAATAGACATTTGTAATAATGAGAAATGAGCTGATTGTACAATTACAAAAACACAACATTTATTAACGAAATTTAGTTTTTAGACATTTACTAATAACATAGTTCCCACTTTTGGGGCAAATTCAACAGCGCCTCTGGCGAGGCCCTTTTCAATCAAGGGAAACTTTGTGCGTAGTGAAGGACAGGTCGTAAAAGCAGATAAAGTTCATGATGAACGGAGCTACTTGCTCGTGACTTGACTAGTCCTTAACAGTTAAGAAGATCTCAATCGGGACAACGTGACGGCAGTTCACAGGAAAACACACTCAGGTGGAAAAACGACCTCAGATTCAAGAAAGATCCCTCTACCTTATCAGTCCGATGTCTCTAGGGAAGAGCATTGCTGGCCACTGGCAAGCTGAAGGCACGGGCTACGTAGCACTCTCGCCACACATTCCTTGTTCACACCTCGGAGATTCGTTCACTGGAGCGGCTCGTTTTCTGTCACCACGCAGCCTGGATGAGAGGAAAAGACTGAGTTTTCCAAGAATGTTTTTCTCTTGCTTTTCACTGGCCCCATCGTGGAGGTCACCTTTTGGATCCGGCGTGGATGATGCCTATTGGTTGAGCTGGTAGAGGTGAGAAAAAGCACCCATCTGGTGTTTTTCTGTTTTTCCACGCCGGTCACGAATTTCCGGTCCTGGTGCCTGAAGGGACCAACGGATCCATCGAATGTTCTATGCCGGCGGCAAGTCATCCTCAGCAAGAGCTGAACGCAGAGAAATGTCACAATTTAAAATGGAAGGCAATGTTTGCTGCTAGTCTTTCTTTCAAAAAGTCCTGTCCACGTTATAAAACCACGTGGGCATGACATAACCTCTGTTCCTTCGATAATTTCCATAAGAAGTACATGAGTATTTACACACACTAAAATAATTAGAAAATTAAAAATATGAAAATCGAAAAAAATTAGTTATTTTTCCCACTCTAAAATAGTTAATTATTTATTTGTTTTTGTGACACGACAGGTGAAATATATATTCCCCACGTCCAAAATTCCGATGCAAACAGAAACAGATTTTTTTTTCAGTTGTGTATGTAGTTGAAGAGTGCACCAAAGTTTTGTTCAGTTTATCATCCTCGATGCACGCAGTGGTATCGCGCTTTCTCGCGGTGATATTGCAACTGACTGGGTGTGGGTTCCAATCCCGAAAGTGCATTGTCGTTTGTTGTGTCATAGCCTTCAGAAAAGTTAGTAGCTTTGCCCTGACCTCGATGCGACAAAAAAAGGTATTAACAAAAAAGTGGGCTCCGCATGCACATATTGAGAAACGTTGATTAATTGAATAGTTATTTGTTTTCATTTCGATAGAATTAGTGTCATAATTGCAATATCCGTTTATTACCAATGTCGTTTTTTTAAGTGGAATTGTTATCCGTAACATTGTATATTTCATATCTCTGCACTTAACCAAGTGTCATTTAATTTGTTTAAATGGGCCTTTGCATTGTGTTACGGGGCGGGGGTGGCTCAGTCGGTAGCGCGCCAGGCTCGTAATCTGTAGTTCCCAGGTTCGAGTCCCAGCTGGGTCAGCGTTGAGATTTATCTCCGCAAAATTCCCGCCCTGCCCACAGTCAGTAAGGGACACCGATGGACTTGGAAAGGCAGCCGTCCGTCGGATGGGACGTTAAGCCGTGGCCCCGTGTGCCACGGCTTAACGTCCCCCGCTTAACGTCCCCTGCTCCCCCCCCCCCCTGGAAAATTTTCTGCGGACGCCCATGGTGCAAAATATCCGCTATTACAGAAAAACGCTCTTAAAAAATGCTCCTCCCTTTTCCGACTAGCTATCTTTGTGAGGCGGATTTTCTCCATACGCCTCAACCAAAACAAAAAAGCAGAAACAGACATGCAAAGACGACTGCCTTCTTTTAAGCCAGACATTAAACCGCTTCTCAAAAATATAAACAATGCCAGTGTTCTCACTAAAAATATTTTTGTCTTGGAAAAAATAAAAAAATACATTACGTTTAACAAGCAATGGTTTTATTTTTATTATTCATTAAAAAAATAATAATAAATAAATACCCCCTCAAGCAGCTGCTTGCCACAGAGGTCTGACAGGAGCCTGTCAGTTTATATGCCACAGTAGAAGGTCTGAGAGGATGGCAGGACCTCAGCAGAAAATCAACACGAACATCCATGCCTTACCCGGGACTCGAACCCAGGTCCCTTAGATCAGTAGCCAAACGCGCTAACCATTCGGCCATGTCATTTAAAATTAAAAATAAATGAATTGATAAATATATATTTACAAAATTTCGCAAAGTTTCGAACTCTAATGCTATAAACAGGTAGAACCCACACTGAACAATTAAAATGTTTCAAGAAATGTATTTTTGTTTTTATCCAATGATAATGAATAAATAAAGTACATATATATATATAAGCTCATATATATGGAAATAACGTCGGACAGGGACTCAGCATAATTTTTCATCATTAAAAATGGCTCCGAGTTCAAAACGTTTTAAAACCGCTGATCTAACGCATCACATTAATATTGCTTTCTCAAAAATAAATATGCTATTCTCTATTCGAATTTACGGTCTACTTAACTCTGCACAGGATGTTATATATCAAAAATAATTGAAACTGAATTGTGTTCGTCATGGCATTTGAGCAGGGATACTTTTAGGACACTTGCCAACTACAACCACATAGGTCACCATGGATTTATCGACTCGTTTTCCTTTACATATCAAACTATTTCATCTAATGTTGGCCTTAAGCAAAGAAAATAAATATCGACAAGGTATGTAAAACTTCATTAAGGAGTTTGGGTTTGTTTAACCTCTGAGAGGTTTTTCGCACACAATGGACTAAATGTCTGGTCACAAGGACCCCAAGAGCTCAGAGAAGCTTGGAGGAAGAGGACTTATTAGACAGCTGTTGGGAGATTGATGATAGCCTCCTTGCAATGCCACATAACTGTCCTTTAACGTGCACGGCTTTATTAAGATAAATTTCTACTGCGGCATAATTTTGACTCGAACTGTAGATCACAAGCCTGGCGTTCTACCGGTTAAGCCATCCCCCCACCCCATTAAATGCTACAAACCTTTCCCCTAAACTTCTCTGACCCCTCGGGGTCCTTGTGACCTGGCTATTTAATCTATATTGTGCAAAAGAGTATCGCTCAGAGGGTTAGTTTGTTTTACCTCTGAGCGGCACTTTTCTTGCAAAAAATGGGCTAAATGGCCAGGTCACAAGGACCCCGAAGGCTCAGAGAAGGTTGGGGAGAGGGGACCCTCTGAACAGCTGTTGGGAGATAGATGGTAGCCTCCAGTCAAAGCCATCCAGCGTGTTCTTTAACGTGTAAAGAGTATGGCTCTCCCGCACACGGGGACACGGCTTGACGGGTTGGGTTGTTTTACCTCTGAGCGGCACTTTTTTGCACACCATGGGCTAAATGGCCAGGTCATATGGACGCCGAAGGCTCAGAGAAGGTTGGGGAAGGGGACCCACTGGAACAGATGTTAGGATACAGATGGTACTCCCGTCAAGGCCATCGAACGTGTTCTTTAACGTGCACAGGGTATGGCTCTCCGCACACACAGTCACGGCTTAACGTCCCATCCGACGGACAACGGCCTTTTCTAGTCCATCGGTGTCCCCTACTGACCGAGGGCAGGGCGAGAAGTTATGCGGTTTAGAGCAGTAGAATCTTACATGTTCCTACGTTTTATAATATTATATATACAACTGAACAATATAATATTACAAAAATATATTACATAAATATAATATTTTATATATACAGGGTGAATCTGAAAAAGTGGGCAAAACTTTACGGGGTGGTAGAACGCAGCTATACGAGCAATATTCGTCATAGAATGTATGGGTGGAACGCAAGCGGTGAGAAGTTAAAAGATAGTTTTCCACTGTCACATTTAAAGAATGAACACAAGAAGGAGAGGAGATACTCTGTGCCTCACTTGCATTCCCGTCCGCCGCACCGTACACAAAGTGCATATCCGCCATTTCGTGCTTAGTATAATCAGCCATCCTCTCGGCAATTCACGGTAGAAATGCCGTTGGGTGCGAGGACCGACCCTTTTACCATTTCCAACGCCACCTAGCGGCTCGCCGTTTGCGTTCCGCCCATACTTTCTATGACGAATATTGCTCGTATAGCTGCGTTCTACCACCCCGTAAAGTTTTGCCCACTTTTTCAGATTCACCCTGTATATGTAATATTATATAATAAAATTATATATATAATATTATATATATTATAGAATAATTATTTAACAATATAATTAAAAAATATTATATTTAAAAAAATAATTATATACAAAACCTTCTTACATATTATAATTTCAGTGGTGAAAAAAGAGCCAAACATGTCTGGCTCTTTTCCAAACACTGAAATTATAATTAACCTCTTCAAACACTCTTCATAATTCACTCTTAACGGAGAGTGATGCTATGACGAATCAAAATACTTAAAATATAACTTCCTTAAAATGATCCACATTATTCAAATACACTGAAAGGCAACAGAATTCGCCAGTAAATAATATTCTCAATCTAATTAGCGGCCTGAAAGACAGAGACAACATACGTAAATTACACACTCAACATCTGGTTAACATCAACACCCAAAGACCCTCTGGGCTTCCTGATAAGCAGATGTAATGTGCGTCGTGACTACTCGCAATAACTCCAATACTACATTTTCGAATTCATTTCGAAATAGATATATACAGGGTCATTATTAAACAACACCCATATCTCATAGTAGGTTGCTAGCTGCACTTTTTTGTACACAGTGGGTTGGTTGGTTGGTTGTTTGAGGTTTATTGGCGCATTAGCAACTAAGGCTATAATGCGCCAAACATATGTCCAAAAGGTAAAAGGATTTGGGTTGGGTTGTTTTACCTCTGAGCGGCACTTTTTTGCACACCATGGGCTAAATGGCCAGGTCACATGGACCCCGAATGCTCAGAGAAGGTTGGGGGAGGGAACCCACTGGAACAGCTGTTGGGAGACAGATGGCAGCCTCCCGTCAAGGCCATCCAACGTGTTCTTTAACGTGCACAGGGTATGGCTCTCCCGCACACGGGGCCACGGCTTAACGTCCCATCCGACGGACGGCGGCCTTTCCAAGCCCATCGGTGTCCCCTACTGACCGTGGGCAGGGCGGGGAGTTTTGCGGAGATAAATCTCAACGCTGACCCAGCTGGGACTCGAACCTGGGAACTACAGATTACGAGCCTGGCGCGCTACCGACTGAGCCACCCCCGCCTCATCCAAAAGGTAAAAGGATAAAAATCATGTTACCCCTTAACCAAAGTTGAAAATAAACTACAAAGAACAACAAAATAATAGATTTCAGTGAAATAGAACATGTAGAGCAACAATGAACAAATGTAAAAATATGTTATACGTACACAATGGGAAAAATGATCTGATCGTAAAGTTGGGGATCCAGTGGATAGCTCTTAGGATACAAATGGAATCCTCCCCTCAAGGCCATCCAAAATGTTCTTTAACGTGCGCAGGGTATGGTTCTCTACTCACGGGGCTACGGTTTAACGTCCCATCGACGGATATCCTCACCGAGCCCATCGGTGTTCCCTACTGACTAAGGGAGAAGAGTTTTGCATAGATAAATCTCAACACTGGTCCAGATGAGCTCGACTTGGGATTGGGTTGTTTTGAGTTGTTTTAACTCTGAGCGGTACTTGTTTGCACAAAAAGGGTTAAACGGGCCAGGTCACAAGTACCCCGACAACTCAGAGAATTGAGGGGCGGGTGAGGAAACCCACTTGATAGCTGTTGGAAAACAGATATTAGTTGCCTCCCGTCAAGACCTCCTTAATATTTCTTGTTCCTTGATGTTCTTTAAAGCGCACTAGGTATTTTTTGGGGTGGGGGTGGCTCAGTCGGTAGAGTGCCAGGCTCGTAATCTATAGTTTCCAGGTTCGAGTCCCAGCTAGGTCAGCTTATCTCTGCAAAATTCCCGGCCCTGCCCACGGTCAGTATGGGACACCGATGGGCTTGGAAAGGCCGCCGTCCGTCGGATAGGACGTTAAGCCGTAGACCCTTGTGTGGGAGAGCCATACCCTGTGCACGTTAAAGAACACGTTGGATGGCCTTAGCGGGAGACTACCATCTGTCTCCCAACAGCTGTCCCAGTGGGTCCCCTTCCCCCAACCTTCTCTGAGTCTCCGGGGTCCATGTGACCTGGCCATTTAGCCCATGGTGTGTAAAAAAGTGCCGCTCAGGGGTAAAACAACCTAACTCAACTAGGTATTTTCTTCCGCACACGGACCACGGTTTAACGTACCATCCGACGGACTGCGGCCTCACCAAACTCATCGATGTCCCTTATTGACCGAGGGCAGGGCCAGGTGGGACTGGAACCTGGGAACTGCAAATTAAGAGCCTGGCACGCTACCAACTGAACAACCTCCACCCCAGTAATAAAAATAATGGTGTGCCCATAATGTTAAGAAATTCTCAAAGAATCTTTGTAACGACGGCATGGAGTTACTATTAAAAGTTCTTAAATACTAAATTTCAACAATATGGCTGGATTGCTAGACATCGACCGATCTTATGGTGCCCTGAAAAATTGTATTTTTTTGGGGGGAAGGGATTTTGGGGGGATTGGAAACAGTTTATCCCAAAAAAAATTCGCAATTCACGATATTTAAAGGAATGAATGAACTGCAGCTGTTGAAAGTGTTGCTCAGACATGCTGAGCACAGTTGTGGGCGGAAGTGAAATATCACACCACCAATGGCGATCACAGTGAAGTCTGTTGAGCACAAAAAAACTTGCACTTAATTATTTTTACATAATTATTTAGTAAAATATACACTTTCAAATATCAGTGTTCTTTTATAATCACCCTGTATATATCATTGCTTAAATATCAGTTGAAGTTTAATGGTATGGAAAACAAAATATATATGTTCTGCAATACCAAAATATCAGAAGTTTCATGTTATACTTCAACTTTCAACTTTATTTTACAAATAAATATACATTTCTTTTCCTATAAACAAACCACAAGCTAAGCTTTTCCGGGTTGTTATATTACATATTATATGTATAATAGAGACCTAGGATTCGGTGGGCAGACAATGTCAAACAGGACCTTGTTAGAATTGATGTGCAGTGGCCGGATACAGCAGATGTAGCTCAGGGCAGACATGCTTGGAAAACTAAATTGCACGGTCTGGTTGGACCTCCGCAGCCCATGGCTGCTTGAGGATGTTGTTGTTGTTGTTTTACCTCTGAGCGGCACTTTTTGGACACACCATGGGCTAAATGGCCAGGTCACATGGACCCCGAAGGCTCAGAGAAGGTTGGGGGAGGGAACCCACTGTAACAGCTGTTGGGAGACAGATGGTAGCCTCCCGTCAAGGCCATCCAGCGTGTTCTTTAACGTGCACAGAGTATGGCTCTCCCGCACACGGGACCACGGCTTAACGTCCCGTCCGACGGACGCCGACCTTTCCAAGCCCATCGGTGTCCCCTACTGACCGTGGGCAGGGCGGGCTTGAGGATGATGATATGTATAAAGATAACATAGAATACACAGAAATATATATAAGTTAGAATCCACCTTCGAATATGCATTTAATATAAGAATGTGACTGAAGATAAATTAAAGATCACAATCAAATCTTTTTAAATATAGATTTTGGAAGTTTGCGTAATGATTATTTCAATATTAGAGAATCAGGAACGATTTCTATAAAACAAAATTTAATGTTAAATATTCCAGTTTCCATGACTCTTTAAGTACCGAATGAATATTGTTGAAAATCGAGATTTAAATAGATTTTTGAATAAGATCTCTATCTTTAGTCACATTTTTTCATTAAATGTCACTAAAATATGACGTTAGAGCTTCGAGGTTAGATTCGCATTGACATGAAAATTCCTTAATATTTCGGTATGCTTGTATATTAAAAGTACTGAATATTTAAATTACACTGCTTCCCATTTTTAATGCGAAATTAGGCACTTATTTTCCACCATGAATGAAAAAATATAGAGACTCGATTTGATTTGCATGTTCCATGTGCATTAAAACATCATCTTAAAATTAATGTCAAAATATTTTGTCTAAAATTATTTACAACAATTTAATATTATTTACTTCTAGCAGATGTACCGGCGTTGCTCGGATCAAAAACTCCGTAAAGTGCATCTACAGTTGATGGCATTACATACTTCGCAAGCTATCAATTGGCATAACACTCATTACAATCATTGAATAGGTTGTTCCGTTGGATGGGACATTAAGTCGTGTCTCCCTGTTATGGTGGAGCCATAGCCTTAAACATTAAAAGAACACGCTAGATGGCCTTGATGGGAGGCATTCATCTGTCTCCTAATAGATGAAAGACCCCCTTCCCCCAATTTTATCCGAGTCCTAGGGGTCCTTGTGACCTGATCATTTAGCCCAGCGCTGTCCAACTAGCGGCCGCGAACAAAATCAAGTTTTACTTGAAATTTTAAATAAATATCTTTAATCCACCTTATAATTTTTTGTCAACTTATATTACTTTACTTGATATGCAATCTTCAACTTACTCATTCTATTTAGGGGCGGGGGTGGCTCAGTCGGTAGCGCGCCAGGCTCGTAATCTGTAGTTCCCAGGTTCGAGTCCCAGCTGGGTCAGCGTTGAGATTTATCTCTGCAAAATTCTCCGCCCTGCCCACGGTCAGTAGGGGACACCGATGGGCTTGGAAAGGCCGCCGTCCGTCGGATGGGACGTTAAGCCGTGGCCCCGTGTACGGGAGAGCCATACCCTGTGCACGTTAAAGAACACGCTGGATGGCCTTGACGGGAGGCTACCATCTGTCTCCCAACAGCTGTTCCAGTGGGTCCTCTCCCCCAACCTTCTCTGAGCCTTCGGGGTCCTTGTGACCTGGCCATTTAGCCCAAGGTGTGCAAAAAAGTGCCGCTCAGAAGTAAAACAACCCAAAAAAACTCATTCTATTTGCAATTATTATTGCATATTTTCAACTTACTCATTTTATTCTTATTGCCCAACAACTACGGCGACAATGCTCCCATTAAATTTATTAAATATTTGATAAGGTTTAGAAAATTTATATTGGTTTATTATTACTCATTATTTTTCGTATAAATAATTTTTTGAGGTGACATGAACTGACTTTTCAATTACCTATCCTCTCCTATTCTTTTTTTTTGGCCCGAGAAATATTGGCGAAAGAAAAATGGCCCGCTATCTTAGAGAAGTTGGACAGCACTGATTAGCCCATTGTGTGCAAAAAAGTGCCCATCAGAGGTAAAACAACCCAACAATTTCCCCTAAGTGAATTGAACGTTAATGCAAAGTTTGGTGGTTCTAGCTTTTCTTGGGGCCGTGTACATAAGCGAACAGACACACAAACTTTCTTCTTTATGTATTAGATATACTCTTTTATTTTGAAAATACATATAAATGTATTTTAATTGGAAATGACTTAAACCTGCGATGCAGTGATTCTAGCTCATTTGACTTCAAATACATCGGAATATATTTCATTAAATATTTTATATCCAATAACTAGACGAATGTTGACAACGATAATATAATAATAAATGTCAAGAAGCAAGAGTGAGAGATATTTCTGGTTATGAAGATTATTTTAAATGCCCGATGATTTTCTCCGAGCAGTAGTAAGTTAACTCTTAATATACCTGACATTATTTTTTGCACACCATGGGCTAAATGGCCAGGTCACCGAAGGCTCAGAGAAGGTTGGGGGAGGGGACCCACTGGAACAGCTGTTGGGAGACAGATGGTAGCCTCCCGTCAATGCCATCCAGCGTGTTCTTTAACGTGCACAGGGTATGGCTCTCCCGCACACGGGGCCACGGCTCAACGTCCCATCCGACGGATGGCGGCCTTTCCAAGCCCATCGATGTCCCCTACTGACCGTGGGCAGGGCGGGGAATTTTGCAGAGATAAATCACAACGCTGACCCAGCTGGGACTCGAACCTGGGAACTACAGATTACGAGCCTGGCCCTTTTGAAGATATAATTCGTTTATTACAAAGGACTTCTTTAAGATTAATATGTCTAATTATTCTCCACCATTCTTACCTCTATAGACACACGAAGGAATGGGAACAAAGGTGTACCTGTCTCCATTTCTCTGCTGTGTTTAAATATTGACATTTCTAGCTGCGATAAAGAAACACTATGGAGACTGGCTAGCATGAGACATTGGCAAAAAAAAGGGTAGGTAGCTGCCACATTATGTTTAATTCAAACTCCCTTGCAATCGGTAAGAAATTTTTGTTTGGAAGTTGGGTTGTTTTACCTCTGAACGGCACTTTTTTGCACACCATGGGCTAAATGGCCAGGTCACATGGACCCCGAAGGCTCAGAGAAGGTTGGGGGAGGGGACCCACTGGAACAGCTGTTGGGAGACAGATGGTAGCCTCCCGTCAAGGCCATCCATCGTGTTCTTTAACGTGCATAGGGGATGGCTCTCCCGCACACGGGGCCACGGCTTAACGTCCCATCCGACGGACGGCGGCCTTTTCAAGCCCATCGGTGTCCCCTACTGACCGTGGGCAGGGCGGGGAACTTTGCGGAGATAAATCTCAACGCTGACCCAGCTGGGACTCGAACCTGGGAACTACAGATTACGAGCCTGGCGCGCTACCGACTGAGCCACCCCCGCCCCTTTTGTTTGGAAAGTTACAAAATTTTAACTCTGGGTAAAGGAAAACTGTTGCGAAGTTGAAACGGGAATAAGACGGAACTGTTTAGTATACATGAATTTGCTTTCTAGGGAATTTAACTGGCTTTCAAATGGTGATTCTTAAATTTCCGTTAACGTACTCGTTTCGTCATGAACTGCATTTAACTCTTCGGGAGGGCTATTTGTTAATTGAAACTGTGGAAATGTCAAGGTTGTGACTAACGGTGAGGCATTAAGACGAAATTTCCGTGTTAAGAGTCGTCGTATAGGAATTGCAAAAGGTATTTGCAGTTGCTTTAGGTAGAGTTGGATATTTTAAAGAATTTGGTTAACAGATCGGGTCTCATAAATATTTAGTTGAAAGTGGAAGGAGGTTGTTGCCGATAACGAGCCAGGTACGAGTCCCAGCTGGGAGTGTTTAGATTTAGCTCAGCAAAACTCCTCACCCTGCCCACGATTAGTAGGGGATACCGATGGACTTGGAAAGGCCGCCATCCGTTGGATGAGATGTTAAGCTTTGCCCCGTATGCGGGAGAGCCATACCATGTTCACATTAAAGAATACGCTGGATGGGCTTGACAGGAAGTTACCATCTCTCTCCCAACAGCTGTTCCAGTAGGTCCCCTTCCTCCAACTTTCTCTAAGTCTTCAGGGTCCTTGTGACCAGGTCATTTAACCCATTGTGTGCAAAAAAAGTGGCGCTCAGGGGTAAAACAACCCAACCCCTCTCTCAGGCGGTAGCGCGCCAGGCTTGTAATCTGCAGTTTCCAGGTTCGAGTCCCAGCTGGGCCAGGATTGAGATTTATCTCCTGAAAACTCTCGCCATTTTCACGGTCAATAGGGGACACCGATGGGTTTGGAAAGGCTGCCGTCCGTCGGATGGGATGTAAAGCCTTTGGTCCGTGTACTGGAGAGCCATACCCTCTGCACGTTAAAGAACAGGCTTGACGGGAGGCTACCATCTGTCTCCTAACAACTGTCCAGTGGGCCCCCTCTCTCCAACCTTCTCTGTTCCCTTGGGGCCCTTATGACCTGACCATTTATACCATTGTATGCAAAAAAAGTGCCGCTCAGAGACAATGGGACTCGAACATGGGATCAATAAATTCCCATCCGAAGAAAAGATTGGGTTGGGTTGTTTTACCTCTGAGCGGCGCTTTTTTTGCACACCATGGGCTAAATGGCCAGGTCACATGGACCCCGAAGGCTCAGAGAAGGTTGGGGGAGGGGACCCACTGGAACAGCTGTTGGGAGACAGATGGTAGCCTCCCGTTAAGGCCATCCAGCGTGTTCTTTAACGTGCATAGGGTATGGCTCTCCCGCACACGGGGCCACGGCTGAACGTCCCATCCGACGGAAGGCGGCATTTCCAAGCCCATCAGTGTCCCCTACTGGACCGTGGGCAGGGCGGGGAATTTTGCGGAGATAAATCTCAACGCTGACCCAGCTGGGACTCGAACCTGGGAACTACAGATTACGAGCCTGGCGCGCTACCCACTGAGCCCCTCCCCCAAGAAAAGGTATCAACATTTGGGAAACAATTTCAAGAGAAACAAACTATTGTCATAAAAACAGAACAAGATCATCCAAGAGCTGCTTTAACTCAAGGCTGCTGATATCTTGATCTAATGACCCAGAGAGATAACATCACGCCAACAGTCTTCAAAGCTCTCTGCTATGTCGGGAAAATCGATTTCGTGGTGAACAGTTGAGCTAAAGATTAATGAGAGCGAATTCCATGCCAGGAGGACAGTAGTCTCTGCACCATTTAGCAACACCCGCTAGAGAACACGTCTCACTCGGTGTCAGCAATGTGTCACTTGCAGCCTAGAGCATTAGGCTATCTTACTCTCCTTTAATGAGTCTCGATTCAGCCTGGAGCAAAGATCCATTTCAGAGCAAGCAGAAATCCGATGCGATCCTTCCATTATCAAGGAAAAGGGATAGCTGTGATGTTGGTGAGTTGGGTTGTTTCACCTCTGAGCATCATTTTTGCTCACACAATGGGCTAAATGGCCAAGTCACAAGGACCTCTAGGCCTCAGAGAATATTTCGGGAAGGGTTGGAGTAAAACATTGGGTTGTTTTACCTCTGAGCGGCACTTTTTTGCACACCATGGGCTAAATGGCCAGGTCACATGGACCCCGAAGGCTCAGAGAAGGTTGGGGGAGGGGACCCACTGGAACAGCTGTTGGGAGACAGATGGTAGCCTCCCGTCAAGATCATCCAGTGTGTTCTTTAACGTGCACAGGGTATGGCTCTCCCGCACACGGGACCACGGCTTAACGTCCCATCCGACGGACGGCGGCCTTTTCAAGCCCATCGGTGTCTCCTACTGACCGTGGGCAGGGCGGTGAATTTTTCGGAGATAAATCTCAACGCTGACCCAGCTGGGACTCGAACCTGGGAACTACAGATTACGAGCCTGGCGCGCTACCAACTGAGCCACCCCCGCCCCTTCGGGAAGGGGACCTACTAGAGATTTGTTACAGGACACATGATAAGCTTCCATCAAGGCTATTCATCCTGCACCCGGGGGATGGATCAGTCCGTAGCGCGCTAGGCTCACAATCTCCAATTCTCATTTTCGAGTCCCACCTGGGCCAGCATTTGAGATTTATCTCCGCAAAGCTCCGAGCCCTCGGTCAGTAAAGACATCGATGGGATTGGGAAAGCCGCCGTCCATCTGATGGGTTGGGTTGTTTTACCTGTGAGCGACACTTTTTTGTACACTGTGGAATTTTGGTACACTATCATCTGTCTCCCAACAGCTGTTCCAGTGGGAGGAGATCCACTGGAACAGCTGTTGGGAGACAGATGGTTCTACATAAGAATTTTCTCTATATCAGTATACACTGGTATCAACAACAATGGTTTTTAACACTGTTTCAATATGTTGACTGTAAGAGTATTTTAATCCAGTTGTTTCAGATAAACATTCACATAGCTATTAATAAATATCGTTCTAAACTAGTTTTTTAATATTAAAGAAACATCAAACATTCATAAACTTTCTTGAAAATTATTTACTTTACTAGAGGAAAAAGTAAATATTTAACAGCAACAATACTGTTTCATTTCTATATGGGTCGGGGATGGCTCAGTCGCATCATCTGCAGATTGCACGCCAGGTTCGCAATCTGCAGTTCCCAGGTTCGAGTCCCAGCTGGGCCAACATTTAGATTTATCTCCCCGCCCTGTCGTCAGTCAGTAGCGGACACCGATGAGCTTGGAATAGCCGCTGTCCGTCGGATGGGACGTTAAACCGTAGCTCCGTGTGCTGGAGAGCCATACCCTATGCACTTCAAAGAAGGCACTGGAGACCACCATATGTCTCCTAACAGCTATCCAGTGAGTACCCTCCCCTCAATCTTCTCTGAGCCTTCGAGGTCCTTTTGACCTGGCCATTTAGCCCAAACAACCTAACTGTATATTCTGTTCTGTTCACGCCTGCTATATCCTAATTGTAAACTTCATATTTTTCAGTCAAAATTATTTCAGCTCCCCTAATAAACCTCAGTATTATGCAGTTTATTATTATACAAACTCCCTTCCGTACCACGACACTCCGTCAAGCTCAAAACTATTAAAGTAATAAGACGCAGACCCCGATTACCAGATATTCCAGCTAAATATTCCGCTGCGAAAGACCGCAACTTCATGCAATCAGCTCCATACGGATAACCCAAATTTGCTGTAATCCCCTTGTGAATTAAGCCAACTGACCACAGGATTTAAGCGACTATTGAACAGTATGTTCCCTAATCGTCATGGTCAGCAAAATTGAATCATTCATCAAGAACACAATCCTCAAGAGGGAAAAGCTTAAGGTTTGTAATTACTGCGTATTGGATTCGTCGGAATTATCGAGCAGGCTTTCCCATCCACCACAGGTGTTTCTTCCTCGACATCCTCATCCACGATGAACCTACGATGCAAAGGATGTACATTCAAATCGGATGTAATGAATGGTGCTTCTAGTGTATTCCACGGAGGTTTTGCTTCGCTAGTTTAGAGCTCTAATTTGTGTGGCTAACAGTGATTTGATTACAACTTTATGGTAAATGGTCTTTTAAGATCAGATTAAACGAGATTCATTCTGTTCTCTCTAACAGGAGGAAGAACTGATATTTATAGATAACGTTGAGAGTATTGTTGCAAATTTGAAATAGATGAGCACTGAGCGTGAATATAAATAAGTATATTTTACAATACAAATTACAATACAATGCAAATTATTACAAAAGTATGGATGAAATAACTGAAAAACAAACTAAATACCATCGTACATAAAGTAACTTTTTCCTATAGAACAGTTAAGACTAGCTCTGTCCGACTAAATTACTTTTATTACTCTTCACTTTGATTGTCATGTCTCGTGAATATCTGGGGTGGGGGTGGCTCAGTCGGTAGCGCGCCAGGCTCGTAATATGTAGTTCTCAGGTTCGAGTCCCAGGTGGGTCAGCGTTTAGATTTATCTCCGCAAAATTCCCCTCTCTGCCCACGGTCAGTAGGGGACACCGATGGGCTTTGAAAGGCCGCCGTCCGTCGGATGTGATGTTAAGCCGTGAATGGGGCGGGGGTGGCTCAGTCGGTAGCGCGCCAGGCTTGTAATCTGTAGTTCCCAGGTTCGAGTCCCAGCTGGGTCAGCGTTGAGATTTATCTCCGCAAAATTCCCCTCTCTGCCCACGGTCAGTAGGGGACACCTATGGGCTTGGAAAGCCCACCGTCCGTCGGTTGGGATGTTAAGCCGTGCCCCCGTATACGGGAGAACGATACTCTGTACACGTTAATGAACACGCTGGATGGCCTTGACGGGAGGCTACCATCTGTGTTCCAACAGCTGTTCCAGTGGGTCCCTCAACTTTCTCAAACTCCTCAAACTTTCTCTGAGTCTTCGGGGTCCATGTGACTTGGCCATTTAGCCCATTGTGTGCAAAAACGTCCCGCTCAGAGGTAAAACAACCCAACTCTTGAATATCTTTCGGCGTAAACAATCCTTTTATATCACTGGATTTCACACTAAACAACCACCCACGCACTCACCAGATAAAAATATATCTTCTTTTTGACTATCGTGCACTGACTAAGACTATTTATGCCTCCTTTTAGATCTCCACAACTTTAACATTGTAGTTCTGTCATTCTTATCTTCAGATCGGTTTTATGTTCAAATTCGTTTGTTTACATAAATCTCACGCAGAAGCATAGGCAAGCGTTCATGTCACGTTTTTCATAAAGTCACTGCAACACGTTCGTAACAATGTGAATCGATGTTTGTTGAGGAGAAGAATTGATAATTCTAGATCACTATGAAAATGCGAATTATTATTTGTAGATCAGTACGAGTTCTTTTTGGGTCACCTTTTCTCGGGGGGCGGGGGGGGGCTCAGTCGGTAGCGCGCCAGGCTCGTAATCTGTAGTTCCCAAGTTCGAGTCCCAGCTGGGTCAGCGTTGATATTTATCTCCGCAAAATTCCCGGCCCTGCCCACGGTCAGTAGGGGACACCGATGGGGCTTGGAAAGGCCGCCGTCCGTCGGATGGGACGTTAAGCCGTGGCCCCGTGTGTGGGAGAGCCATACCCTGTGCACGTTAAAGAACACGCTGGATGGCCTTGAAGGGAGGCTACCATCTGTCTCCCAACAGATGTTCCAGTGGGTCCCCTCCCCCAACCTTCTCTGAGCCTTCGGGGTCCATGTGACCTGGCCATTTAACCCATGGTGTGCAAAAAAGTGCCGCTCAGAGGTAAAACAACCCAACCTTTTCTCGGGGAGAGAGTGTGGATCGTATTAAACTTTTTGTGAGCGATGTCCTTCTACAAACATTTTGTTTTACATCGTATAAAGTGGACATGTAGTCAGAGAATTTGGGTATCGATTATACAGACTCCAGTTCCTAATGTAGATTTGTGCTGGAATAATTTCCTTATCATTGTAATATATTTCTGCAAAAATTATCTTTCGTGAATTGCCATAACTTTTTCTCTGTGGAATAAATAATTTTCTTTTGCCGCTGTTTCATTTGGAACAATGAGGAATCTGATTAATTTAAGACAAATAGATTTCCCAGAATGGGTCATTTAATTCGTGGACACGCCATCGCGAAAAATTTGCATATTTTCATACGAGTAATACATGATACGTTTGAACAAGTAATAGTTTACATGTTCGCAGAACTGGCTCAAGAGAATTACTCAGATCTTGGGTCGTTTCCACAGAAAATCTCTCTTTGTTTGAAGGGCACTGTTCTCTATGCATTTGATTCATTTCTGCAACGTAATCTGTAGTTCCCAGGTTCGAGTCCCAGCTGGGTCAGCGTTGAGATTTATCTCCGCAAAATTCCCCGCGCTGCCCACGGTCAGTAGGGGACACCGATGGGCTTGGAAAGGCCGCCGTCCGTCGGATGGGACGTTAAGCCATGGCCCCGTGTGCGGGAGAGCCATACCCTGTGCACGTTAAAGAACACGCTGGATGGCCTTGACGGGAGGCTACCATCTGTCTCCCAACAGCTGTTCCAGCGGGTCCCCTCCCCCAACCTTCTCTGAGCCTTCGGGGTCCGTGTGACCTGGCCGTTTAGCCCATGGTGTGCAAATAAGTGCCGCTCAGAGGTAAAACAACCCAACCCATTTCTGCAACTGTCTCGTCACAACTTAAGCCTCGCCGAACACAGTAGCTTATCACACTTATCGCTGTTGAATTTCCAGATCAGCCATAGCTGGCAAACTCTCAAAACACACAAAAACACCTTTTCAAAGCGAGAAAACGACAGAGCTGACTGGGTACTATTCTGCTGTTAGTTACGATTGTAATGCAACCTGTTTCAACTTGCACACATTGCTGCTTTCCCTAGAAGAGCTGCTGTGCTGCCACATATCACACATTAACTCGTACGAATATCTGCTAATTACTGGTCCGGAAATTAAATAATCAGTATAAAGTAATTACTGGTTCGGAAATTAAATAAACTATATACTTCGTATAAAGCATTTATAGCAATTGAAACTTGTAACCAAAATCTGTGGTTTCAATCTAAGTTGATAAATTTAATTTCAAGTTTCCTCCACATTTCTTCAGATTCTAAACACAACAACAGTTAGTTCCAAATCGTTTCATTACACAATTTTCAAGAGAAGCTTTCCAGACAAACTAAATTCATCAAATATGCATTTACTCCCAAGTCTTTCCGATTGCTTCGACTTTAATAAACAACTTTATACCTGATTTAAAGCTCTTTGGAACGTGATTCATCTTACAAGTCAAAATCCACATCAATGTAAATTAGTTGGAGTAAAGGTTAATTTACACTCAAGCATTCTAATATCAACAGTGTGCAATCCAACATTTCTGTAAGTTAGGAATTTGATGTAGAAACTCTAGTTGTACAAGCACGTTTACAGTAATGCCAAATCAAACTACAAATTGTTTACCTGAAACTGTATTCTTATCGTATTTATAACTCTGGACAAACCCATTAAACTTAGAATTCTGTCTGCAGATTTCATCGTAACTTCTGCATTTCTGTAAGAGGCAAAGAAATTTTATTCAGTCATATTAAGGCGTTATCCCCATTAAAATATTGTTTTCTAAAATTGAGATATTTCGAAAGCATTCTTACTTTTTTTCTATGCATTAATTTAGGAAATGTATCTCTGCTCACTTCAAAAAACATTTTGTAAACAAAACTCTTTCTCTTTTGTGATAGAGTGCGTTTTTGAAATATTTTCAGACAATTGTAAAAAGAGCAAAAATTATTAATGAATAAATCTTTATATGTGATACATATCTTCGTTGTTTGATTAATGGAATCAATATATACTTCAAAAAAAATTGTTTATGTAGATGCTCTTTGTTGCAAAACAGCAGAATTTTTGCAAAAGCATAAAGAAATTAAAAAATTGCGTTTTAAGTTTGCTTAGCGATACTTGTTATTAAGAAATATTTTTGAATTCAGAAAACTAGATAAAATATAATGGCTGTTTCAAATCTGATGCTTTCTCAATAATTATATTTAAGCTTGAAGGAGAGAAAGTTTTATCCATTCAGTTTTTTTTTATGATCAAATAATCGACTGATTGACAAAATGTAACAAATCTTACTATATACATTTGTTAAATTTCAAAATTTTTGATATATCTCTATTTTTTATTTATTACTTACTTTTCACTTTTTTTTTAATGTTGGGATTTCCCCAAAGAGATATTACACCGAGAAAGGCCGGATTTTGAAAAAAGTAAAGTGTGGACTTAGTGACCGGATGGATGCAGGAAGTTGGATTGGATTGCTCTACCTCTGAGCGGCACTTTTTTGCACACCATGGGCTAAATGGCCAGGTCACATGGAACCCGAATGCTCAGAGAAGGTTGGGGGAGGGGACCCACTAGAACAGCTGTTGGGAGACAGATGGTAGCCTCCCGTCAAGGCCATCCAGTGTGTTCTTTAACGTGCACAGAGTATGGCTCTCCCGCACACGGGGCCACGACTTAACGTCCCATCCGACGGACCGCGGCCTTTCCAAGCCCATCGGTGTCCCCTACTGACCGTGGGCAGGACGAGGAATTTTGCGGAGATAAATCTCAACGCTGACCCACCTGGGACTCGAACCTGGGAGCTACAGATTACGAGCCTGGCGCGCTACCGACTGAGCAACCCCCGCCCCGGATCCAGGAAGAAATTGTAAAATATTGGGAGGGGGAGGAAACATTCCAGGATAAAAATTTCCCTCGGTATTAGTACTGTTTAAAATAAACTTAATTCTTAAAATACATATATGCTTAATAATTTTTCGTTTCCAGGAGGGGAGGGATTGAAACAGTTAGTAGCGCACTAAGTTCGCAATATCCTAGTTTCAAAGTTCTACTCCCATCTGGGTCCGAGTTGAGTTTTTTTTTTTAATCTCCGCCCTCCTTTCCCCGATCAGAAAGGGGACGCAGATGGATTTGGAAAGACCACCTTTCGTCGGATGGAACAACAACAAAAATCAATTAATGCTTCAAACATATTCGTTAAATTGATGGTGATGACAAACATTCGCATTCAACAAGGTTGTTTCGACTGTTTTACTTAAATTTACCAGTTGAAAATTTTAATCCCTGTAGGAATAACAATAATTATTATTGCTGCTATAACATAGGCTCGAGTATCTACATCTATTCCCGGGCGGGGGTGGCTCAGTCGGTAGCGCGCCAGGCTCGTAATCTGTAGTTCCCAGGTTCGAGTCCCAGCTGGGTCGGCGTTGAGATTTATCTCCGCAAAATTCCCCGCCCTGCCCACGGTCAGTAGGGAACACCGACGGGCTTGGAAAGGCCGCCGTCCGTCGGATGGGAGGTTAAGCCGTGGCCCCGTGTGCGAGAGAGCCATACCCTGTGCACGTTAAAGAACACGTTGGATGGCCTTGGCGGAAGGCTACTATCTGTCTCCCAACAGCTGTTCCAGTGGGTCCCCTCCCCCAACCTTCTCTGAGCATTCGGGGTCCATGTGACCTGGCCATTTAGCCCATGGTGTGCAGAAAAGTGCCGCTCAGAGGTAACACAACCCTACATCTATTCCTACAGTGAATATACGATGGACTCAAACAACAAAACCTAATAAACCAATACCTGCTATAGCATAGATTATTCCTAAAGTACCAAACGTCTACCTTTTTCCTGCGTAATGTCTTACAATATGAGAGATCATACCGAAGCCTGGAAGAATAAAGATGTAAACTTCAGGATGTCCAAAAAATCAAAATAAGTGTTGGAAAAGGATAGGGTCCCCCACTATCAGCTGGGTTAAAGAAATATGTATTGAAGTTTCCGTCGGTTAATAGTATAATAATGGCACCTGCTAATACAGATAGAGAAAGGAGGAGGAGGAGGAAGAAGAGGATAGCGGTAATTAAAACAGACCAAACAAATAGGGCATACGTTCTAAATATACTTCTTGACCACATATTAAAAATTGTGGTGATGAAGTTAATAGCCCATAGGACTGAGGACGCCCCAACCAAGTAAAGAGGGTTGTTGGGTTGTTTTACCTCTGAGCGGCACTTTTTGCACACCATGGGCTAAATGGCCAGGTCACAAGGATCCCGAAGACTCAGAGAGGGTTGGGGGAGGGGACCCACTGGAACAGCTGTTTGGAGACAGATGGTAGTCTCCCGTCAAGGCCATCCAGCGTGTTCTTTAACGTGCACAGGGTATGGCTCTCCCGCACAAGGGCCACGGCTTAACGTCCCATCCGACGGACGGCGGCCTTTCCAAGCCCATCGGTGTCCCCTACTGACCGTGGGCAGGGTGGGGAATTTTTGGGAGATAAATCTCAACGCTGACCCAGCTGGGACTCGAACCTGGGAACTACAGATTACGAGTCTGGCGCGCTACCGAGTGAGCCACCCCCGCCCCCCAAATAAAGAGAAAAGATGGTAAAGTCTACTGATGCTCCTGGATCTGGATCTGAGAGTCACTTTTTAGCCCACAATTGGCTTAGTCAAGTGATAAGGACCCCGAGAGATCAGAGAATGTTGTGGGAGGGACTCACAGGACAGCTGTTAGAGGAGGCATTACGAGCCTGGCGCCTACCGAATGAGCTAATCTCCGCCCCAAACACAAAAGTGTAAACTATTATTATCTTAATAATTTCATTCTTATATTATTACGTTCATAAAATTTCTAACACTTATATTGGTCAAAAAGTGAATTTGCGAACGAATAATTCTGTATACTTTAAAAAAAGATAAAAGTGCAATAAAAAGCATATCCTCAAAAAAAGTAATCAAATATTTAATTATATTTGGAGGCAGAAAATAATCAGACTGGCATTGAATTGTGATCGTGTTCTTTGAAACTCATTTTTTTTTTTTAAAGATCATCCCGGTTCGAAAAGAAAAAGCTTTCCATGGCGATGAACATTGAATTTAAATTAATCTAAACCTATTCATTTAAACTACTTGAAGTCGTTGCTAAGATAGTTGTGAAATGTTGACAGGCGAGATTAATTAAAAGAATGATCTCTAAACTCGATTTGAAAAGGTAAAAAAAAATTCCGTTTTAAATGGCCTTTTTTTTCCCTACAGATGTTGGCGTAGATGATTTATAAGACTTCGAAATGCTGTTAAACAGCTTTTAATTTTATTTTCCAATTTAGTTTTTTGCATCTTGTTTCTTCAGTTCCTCTGTGGTGGAGTAGAATTGATATGGAAAGTCATTTACATATCTGGTATTTGTCTATAACTGCTTAAGCGTTTTTATTTATCGAAGGAGTGAAATTATTTTATGTGAAAGAGTTTCTGAACTTATACATATATTATTTGTTGAGTTTTTATTAGCATTATCTTTATGTTGGTCAAGGGGATAAAAACTCATTTGATGACCTTATAACCTTAAAAAAAAGTAATATCCAAATTATATTTCACCCATAAAATTTCCGCACATTTTTAAACCTTTCAGACCTTGTGCACATTATAAAGTATAATCATATTTTAGAATCTTTTTCAAACACAAGAAGAGGAGTCTGTGGTCTTGTAATGCTTGCAAATTGTAGACCAGTCTTTAGTCTACAGGAATAGACTAGAATTTGGTGTCATCTATATTAGGGGTTCTCAACGTGGGGTACTCGGTAAAATTTTTGGTGGTACGCCGTGAGAGCTCAAAAGTAGTTAGATCTAGTAACAAAGTCAGTGTTATTATATTCCCATAGATAAAACTATATTTATAGTATAACAATCTATATAAGGAGTACGCCAGTTACATACATGAAAGGTTGAGAATCACTGATCTGTAGATATAATACAAACCACATACATTGTAAACAACGCACCAGGCTTGTAATCTATATAAGATGTGTGTGTGTGTTTGGCAGCCATAACTCATCGGCAAATCAACGTACACGCTCCAAATTTTCCGAGAATGTTTCAGACTATGGTCCGGATTGCAGTGCCGAATTTCAGATGGAAAGTCCAAAAGGGGGGCTCGCTAGAAGCAAAACTATTTACCAACCAACCTACGGAAACGAGAAGCGCTGTCAAATTTATTGTTGCCATTTACTGCTCCCTAACTCTGAAAGTAAAGAGTTAAATAGCATTTAAATCTGTTGCCGTTGCCAGATTTCCCACGTTTCCAAAGGCATTATTGAAGCGTTCCATTGCAGCATTAAACACATTGAAACATAAAAAAGAATTAAAAAAAGTACCTAATAATAATGTACCCCATGTACCTAATAATAATACTACTATTATTAGGAAATATTACGATTTAATTGTGCCAGTATTCGTGCAAAACATTCACATATACGATGTCAACTCACCTTTCAGCGTTGAGATTTATCTCCGCAAATTTCCCCGCCCTGCCCACGGTCAGTAGGGGACACCGATGGGCTTGTAAAGGCCGCCGTCCGTCGGATGGGACGTTAAGTCGTTGCCCGTATGGGGGAGAGCCATACCCTGTGAACGTTAAAGAACACGCTGGATGGCCTTGACGGGAGGCTGCCATCTGTCTCCCAACAGCTGTTCCAGTGGGTCCCCTCCCCTAACCTTCTCTGAGCCTTTGGGGTCCTTGTGACCTGGTCATTTAGCCCATTGTGTGCAAAAAAGTGCCGCTCAGAGGTAAAACAACCCAACCCACCTTTCAGCGCGACTCTCAGGGTACGAGCATCATGGCAGTTTCGACTAACTAGCCAACTGTGCTAACTGATAGTAAGGGAATCTCCTTCTATTCCTACGTCCATGGGGGAACCCGCCTATGAAATTTGGGACCTTTCGGTGAAGTACGTCGGTAACAACAGAATGCCAAAATCTGACGAAATAAATATCTCGATCGTTTGCCACGGGCTCTGAGAGCGTGCGCCGAATCAGCAATGACCTTTGACACACCGGGAAATTCTTCGTATTCAAACTGTGTAAAACGTCTGTGGGGATACTCACAAAACTAACCATTAGTGCAGGAAACACAGAATATGCAGATTGAAAGTGAGACACAAGTTGTCACAATTTGTGTAGAAACGAAACCACGGGTCAAATGGGAACCTGATTTTTAAGCCAAACACTGGGGCACACTGGGGACGTTGTGCAAGAAATTTGGACCGTGCGGACGAATACTACAGGAGCCGTAGGTCGGCAAAATCTCGATAGCTTACGCAGAAACTAAGCCACGGGCTATGAGAGAGCTTGCTGACATCAACAACGATACAAACCAACACTGGGAAAATTTCTTCCTGTTGAAAATCTGTGCTAAGTGTAGGGGAGGGGATACTTACAAAACTTACCTTTAGTGCACTGAAAATAAAATTGTACAGATTAAAAGTGACACCCGGCTAGCGCCGGGTACGTTCAGCTAGTTTGTAATAAAGAATCACAGATGGTCTTATAGACATACTCATGAAATAATAAGCTGAAGGAAATTGGTTTTGCCGTGAATGGGATATAGTCACGGCAATTATTAATAAGAAAGATTTTTAATTTTTTCAGCTTATTATATCATGAGTTGTAATTTGTAATTCCAGGTTCGAATCCACCTATGCCAGCGTTAAGATTTAAGATTTGTCACCGGTAACACACCGACCATGTGGGCTGGGCATTGGCGTAGCGAAGGACTGTGTTTTGTGGGGGGGGGGGGGTGTATGGGGGGAAAATAAAAAAAATGTCGAACTCGGACTCGGGAATATAAAATTTTGCCAACTGAGCAAATAATGTCTAAATTTACGCTCCGTGGGGGTGGGGGGTTGAGACAATTTTTCACAGCTATCTTGCGTTTTGCCATTTCAATTTCGATTATGACTACATGGGATAATTTCTGTGATTATATTTACATCTTGTTTTGTTTGAACAATATTTACTTCTTGTCTGAATTGTGGCAAGTCAGTGTTAATTTTCCCTTGAATTGGCCAACTCTCCTTAATTTCACAAAACCAATCGCAATCGTTACATCTCTCCTAAATTTACCAAGTTACTTCAAAATTATCAAAATCCCCAATATTTTGCCAGGGTGTCTCGATTTTCGTCTACTCTCCTTAATTTCACAAACTCAGTCATCACACCTCACCTATCACCAAGTGGATTCGAATTTTGCCAACTCCCTTACATTTTGCCACTCTCCGTAATTTTACAGAAAAAAATTGCAATTTTTACATCTTCTCTGAATTTCCCAAGTCACTTCGAATTTTATCAACTCTCCTTAATTGCACAAGAAACGCACAATTTTCACAACTCCCCTGTATTTTACCAAGTGGATTCAAATTTTGCCAAGTTTTCTCGATTTTGTCAACTCTTCTTAATTTCACAAAAACAATCCCAATTTACTCAAATCGCCCGTATTTTACCAAGTGGATTCGAATTTTGCCAACTCCACTAGATTTTGCCAAGTTTCCTCGATTCTGCCATCTCGCCACAATTTAACAGAAAAAAAATCCAAATTTTTACATCTCACCTGATTTTTGCAATGTCACTCTGAATTTTGCCAGATCCCCCAAGATTTGCGAACTCTCCTAGATATTGCGAAGTTGATTCGATTTTTCCAACACGCCATAATTTTACGGAAAAAAAGACTGCAATTTTTACATCTCACCTGAATTTTGTCAACTCCCCACAATTTTGTCAAGTCACTCCGAATTTCGCCAACTTCTCC
This sequence comes from Ryuthela nishihirai, assembly GCA_038380435.1. Taxonomy (NCBI): domain Eukaryota; kingdom Metazoa; phylum Arthropoda; class Arachnida; order Araneae; family Heptathelidae; genus Ryuthela; species Ryuthela nishihirai. The sequence continues at coordinate 36,750,874 of JAWZYU010000006.1, forward strand.
TAGATTTTCGGGGCGGGGATCGCTCAGTCGGTAGCGCGTCAGGCTCGTAATCTGCAGTTCCCAGGTTCGAGTCCCAGCTGGGTCAGCGTTGAGATTTATCTCCGCAAAATTCCCCGCCCTGCCCACGGTCAGTAGGGGACACCGATGGGCTTGGAAAGGCCGCCGTCCGTCGGATGGGACGTTAAGCCGTGGCCCCGTGTGCGGGAGAGGCATACCCTGTGCACGTAAAAGAACACGCTGGATGGCCTTGACGGGAGGCTACCATCTTTCCCAACAGCTGTTCCAGTGGGTCCCCTCCCCCAACCTTCTCTGAGCCTTCGGGGTCCATGTGACCTGGCCATTTAGCCCATTGTGTGCAAAAAAGTGCCGCTCAGAGGTAAAACTACCCAACCTTAGATTTTGCCAACTCGCTAAGTTTTGCCAAGTCACTCCGCAACTCCCCACAATTTTGCCAACTGTCCCTAGATTTTGCCAACTCAACCCGCAACTCCCCACAATTTTGCCAACTGTCCCTAGATTTTGCCAACTCAACCCGCAACTCCCCACAATTTTGTCAACTGTCCCTAGATTTTGCCAACTCCCTAAGTTTTGTCAACGTGACATAATTTTACAGAAAAAAAATCAAAATTTTTACATCTCACCTGAATTTTGCCAACTCCCCAAGATTTTGCCAAGTTGTCCCAATTTTGCAAACTCACCTGTTTTTACTAAGTGGCTTCGAATTTTGCCAACTGCTCTAAATTTTGCCGTCTCTCCATTTTCCATACTGCCTTAGATTTGCCAAGTTGCCTCGATTTTGACAACTCCCCTTAATTTTGCAAAATAAAATATTACAAATTTTCACAACTCATCTAGATTTTACCAAGTCGCTTCGAATTTTGCCAACTCCGAGTTGCTTTGGGGGGAGCCCCCCATGCCCCCATGGCTACGCCCCTGGGGGCGGGGGTGGCTCGATCGGTAGCGTTCCAGGATCGTAATCTGCAATTCCCAAGTTCGATTCCTAGTTGGGCCAGCATTGAGATGTACCTCCGCAAAACTCTCCGCCCTGCCCTCGGTCAGTAGGGAACACCGATGGGCTTGGAAAGAACTTCCCATCCGACGGACGGTGGCAAGCCGTAGGCTCGTAAGCGGCAGAACTATACCATGTGCACGTTAATGAACACGCTGGATGGCCTTGACGGGAGGATACCATTTGTCTCCCAACAGCTCTCCATTGGGTCCCCTCCCCTCAACCTTTTGTGAGCACTCGGGGTCCGTGTGACCTGACCATTTAACTCATTACCTGCAGAAAAGTGCCTCTCAGAGGTAAAACAACACAACCCCACTATGCCCTCAGTCAGAAAGAGGACACCGATGGGCTTGGAAAGGCTGCTGTCCGTAGGATAGGACGTTAAGCGTGCCCCGTGTGCGGGAGAGCCGGGGCGGGGTGGCTCAGTCAGTAGCGCGCCAGACTCGTAATCTGTAGTTCCCAGGTTCGAGTCCCAGCTGGGTCGGCGTTGAGATTTATCTCCGCAAAATTCCCCGCCCTGCCCACGGTCAGTAGGGGACACCGATGGGCTTGGAAAGGCCGCCGTCCGTCGGATGGGGTGTTAAGCCGTGGCTGCGTGTGCGGGAGAGCTATACCCTGTGCACGTTAAAGAACACGCTGGATGGCCTTGACGGGAGGTTACCATCTGTCTTCCAACAGCTGTTCCAGTGGGTTGGGTTGTTTTACCTCTGAGCGGCAATTTTTTGCACACCATGGGCAAAATGGCCAGGTCACATGGACCCCGAAAGCTCAGAGAAGGTTGGGGGAGGGGACCCACTGGAACAGCTGTTGGGAGACAGATGGTAGCCTCCCGTCAAGACCATCCAGCGTGTTCTTTTACGTGCACAGGGTATGCCTCTCCCGCACACGGAGCCACGGGTTAACGTCCCATCCGACGGACGGCGGCCTTTCCAAGCCCATCGGTGTCCCCTACTGACCGTGGGCAGGGCCGGGAATTTTGCGGAGATAAATCTCAACGCTGACCCAGCTGGGACTCGAACCTGGGAACTACAGATTACGAGCCTGGCGCGCTACCGACTGAGCCACCCCCGCCCCTTGTTCCAGTGGGTCCCTTCCCCTAACCTTCTCTGAGTCTTCGGGGTCCATGTGACCTGGCCATTTAGCCCATGGTGTTCAAAAAAGGCCGCTCAGAGGTAAAACAAACCAAACCAAAGCGGGAGAGTTACACCCTGTGCACGTCAAAGAACACTTTGAATGGTCTTAACGAGAGGCTACCATCTGTATCCCAACAGTTGCCCATCGAATTCCTTTCCCCCGATCTTCACAGACTCCTTTGGGTCCTTATGACTTGGCCATTTACTCCCTTATGTGCGGAAATAAAATGCAGCCCAGATTTAAAACAACCCAATCTGGACAAACAGAAACGATTTTCAAAACTCTTGTACTATTGACCGTTCACCACAGACAACTAACCTAAATCTCCATCCGACACTTAGTTTTGGAGACTTCTTTTTCCTGGTAAAAGTAAAAAAAATTCCATCTTTCCATTTTCTTGACGAAACCGAAAAGGAACTGCAGAGAATTTTCTGCGTCGGAGGGAAAACCTGTTTCTCCTACATATAGTTGATTTGCAAATTTCGACTTTTTATTCTTGTCACCGGCTTTATATGCTTGTTTTCTCTCCGCAACTGGCTTCGATAATGCAAAAAAGTAAACTTTCCGACTTCACGATGAATTCACGCAGTGTTTTTCGCTTTAAATTTGTGTTATGCTAGTCCGGTTAAGAATCAAATCAGCATCTAGGCCACCTGCATAATTCGCACAAACTTACCTTACTTTTTCCTCCCATTTTTTTTGTCCTCTCTGGTGGAAGCCATGATCTGCTGATAACAAAGACCCTGGTATTTCATCATGTGGTGGAATGTTCATTTTTCAACCGGGGTAAAGACAGTTTTTTTTTTTTCTAACTTTGAGTTTGATGTCAGGAATAGTTTAATTGAATCAATGCAAGATATTTATTTAAAAATGCAGGGAATGAACAGAAAAATGGAAACATCTTTATCTTACGTGAATTTAGAATCAAATTCGAGGCTGTGTAACTGGTTAAATAAATTTTTATTGAAACATATGGCTGAAAATTAATATAAGATGTCAATTAAACTGTCAAATTTTCGATTTTGAACAATATCTGTTCAGTACTTAAAGAGTTCTTACAGAAATTTGAATATTGAATAACAGAATGTCAATGATAACGTTTGGATTGTTTTACCCTGAGCAACAATTTTTTTTATACAATGGGCTAAAGACAAGGTCAAAAAGATCCCGAGGGCTCAGAGATGGGTTGGGTTGTTTTACCTCTGAGCGGCACTTTTTTGAACACCATGGGCTAAACGGCCAGGTCACAAGGACCCCAAAGGCTCAGAGAAGGTTGGGGGAGGGGAACCACTGGAAGAGCTGTTGGGAGACAGATGGTAGCCACCCGTCAAGGCCATCCAGCGTGTTCTTTAACGTGCACAGGGTATGGCTCTCCCGCACACGGGGCCACGGCTTAACGTCCCATCCGACGGACGGCGGCCTTTCCAAGCCCATCGGTGTCCCCTACTGACCGTTGGCAAGGCGGCGAATTTTGCGGAGATAAATCTCAACGCTGACTCAGCTGGGACTCGAACCTGGGAACTACAGATTACGCGCCTGGCGCGCTACCGACTGAGCCACCCCCGACCCGAGGGCTCAGAGAAGAATTGGGGAAGGGGATCCACTGGATAGCTGTTAAGAGAGACTGTAGCCTTCTCACAAGGACATCCGGGTTGTTCTTTAACGTGCACAGGTATATTCTTATTATGACTCTCCTGCACACGGAGACATAAATTTCTTTAAAAAAATGTGGGTAATATTTATAGGTGTAATATTTTTTCACTCCGTTTCGGAGGGAAATTTTTTTTATTAAGCACTATTTTATTAGGCACAGTTTCATTTTGTTCAATAATAACTCAGATGCAACACTCAGTAACTTCTTAAATAAACTTTAGGGGGCGGGGGTGGCTCAGTCGAGCGCGCCAGGCTCGTAATCTGTAGTTCTCTGGTTCGAGTCCCAGCTGGGTCAGCGTTGAGATTTATCTCCGCAAAAATTCCCCGCCCTGCCCACGGTCAGTAGGGGACACCGATGGGCTTGGAAAGGCCGCCGTCCGTCGGATGGGACGTTAAGCCGTGCCCCAGTGTGCGGGAGAGCCATACCCTGTGCACGTTAAAGTACACGCTGGATGGCCTTGACGGGAGTCTACCATCTGTCTCCCAACAGCTGTTCCAGTGGGTCCCCTCCCCCAACCTTCTTTGAGCCTTCGGGGTCCATGTGACCTGGCCATTTAGTCCATGGTGTGCAAAAAAGTGCCGCTCAGAGGTAAAACAACCCAACCCTAAATAAACTTTAAATTATCTTTAGTCGCATTTTTTCATATAAAGATCTCAATCAAATCTATTTCAACCTCGATTTTAAATAATTTTTTTTCGGTATTTAGAGTTACCAAAATTGGATTATTTAACAGCAAAAATAATACTTTAATAATTCCTCTGAAAAGTTAATAAAAAAACAACGAAAGCAATTATGTTATATTAAACTTTACTGACATATGTAGTAAGTTCCCGTGATAATTGCGTTAATTTTCCCCAATTTTGAATGATAAATTTCAGAACGAGCTGAGCTATTAAATGTTTTAGCTTCCATAACCTTTTAATTGCTGTTACAAATTAAGTGGACTTTTTCACTGAACGTGAGTTCAAGTAAATATTTTACAATGTTAATTACAAAACAATGCAATTTATTATAAAAGAATGAATGAAATTATATATACTAGCTAAGTCAACCGGCACGAAACTCTATAACAATACAAAGATGAACTTTTTACAAATACAAAGATGAAATTTCAGATTTTTCTTTGTAATTCAGATTTCATCTTTGTATTGTTCTTAAACAATACAAAGATGAAATTTCAGAAGAAAGATGTAACAATGTAAACAATACAAGAATAACAATACTTGTAAACAATACAAAGATGAAATTTCAGATTTTTCTTTGAAATTTCAGATTTCACCTTTGTATTGTTCTTAAACAATACAAAGATGAAATTTCAGAAGAATCTATTATTTTAATTCTATTCACACCCAAATCACAAAACAAAGTAACACCATTCAATGAACAATAAAATCATGTTGGTAAATAAATATTCAATCTAACGAGAATATCCTTACCATTTCCTAAACAAACTAAATAACTATATACTAAATGACTTCCTTCTTGGGTTTTAATCCTTAAATACTCCAAAACTGCGGCTAAGTGTACTGGTTTCTCAGAACCAATTCTTTTCAGACGTTGATCACCATGCATAAGACAACGAATTCTTCTTTTCCTTTACCAGCTTACCAACATGATCCACACAAATAAACTAGTCAACCTTCCGCGCACTCACCATATAAAAATATTTCTTCACTTTATACACCTGGGGCGCGGGTGGCTCAGTCGGTAGCGCGCCAGGCTCGTAATCTGCAGTTCCCAGGTTCGAGTCTCAGCTGGGTCAGCGTTGAGATTTATCTCCACAAAATTTCCCCGCCCTGCCCACGGTCAGTAGGGGACACCGATGGGCTTGAAAAGGCCGCCGTCAGTCGGATGGGACGTTAAGCCTTGGCCCCGTGTGCGGGAGAGCCATACCCTGTGCACGTTAAAGAACACGCTGGATGGCCTTTACGGGAGGCTACCATCTGTCTCCCAACAGCTGTTCTAGTGGGTCCCCTCCCCCAACCTTCTCTGAGCCTTCGGGGTCCATGTGACCTGGCCATTTAGCCCATGGTGTGCAAAAAAGTGTCGCGCAGAGGTAAAACAATCCAATCTTTATACACCATAATCTTTATACACATAACAATTCTATCTTTTCTATTTTTCAAATAGGTTCTGCATTTCAATTAGTTGGTTACATAATTCTCACGCAGAAGCATACGCGAGCGTTCATGACACGTTTATCATAAATTCACTGTAGCACGTTCATCTGTCGTAACAATACCAATCGAATATTGTTGACTAACGATTTCCTCCATAGGTCAATCCGCCCTTGCTGAAGATAGTTTAAAGACCTCTATAAAATCTCATTAAAACTTGATTTTTAACAATATTCGATTGGTATTGTTACGACAAATCAAGTTTTAATGAGATTTTATAGAGGTCTTTAAACTATCTTCAGCAAGGGCGGATTGACCTATGAAGGAAATCGTTAGGTGAGCCGATGGGGTAATGTGTTTGGTTGGGTTGTTTTACCTCTGAGCGGCACTTTTTTGCCCACAATGGGCTAAATGACCAGGTCACATGGACCCCGAAGGCTCAGAGAAGGTTGGGGGAGGAGACCCGCTGGAACAGCAGTTGTGTGACAGGTGGTAGCCTCCAGTCAAGGCCATCCAGTGTGTTCTTAAAATAGGGTATGACTCTCCCACACACGGGACCACGACTTAACATCCCATCCGACGGGCGGCGGTCTTTCCAAGCCCATCGGTGTCCCCTACTGACCGTAGGCAAGGAGGGGAATTTTGCGGAGATAAATCTCAAAGCTGACTCAGCTGGGACTCGAACCTGGGTACTGCATATTACGAGCCTGGCGCGCTACCGACTGAGCCACCTCAGCCCCAGGGTAGTGGGCCACCATTATTTTCTGCTTCATAAAGAGCATAATTTTAAAACTATTATTGTAACCAAATAAATCCGCAGCCTATTTTACTGGTGTTATTTCAAATTAGTATAATTTTGCACGAATTAATAAGACAGTTTGTTCTGGACTGATTTTTCGAATTTTTTTCTGTAAGATTATTTCTGATGATCAAATAATCGATACCTTAGCAAATAAAAATAAAATATTAAAAAAGTACAAGCTATTGTTGAGAAACATTACATTTATTTGGCGCCAAAGTTTTTTAACTGTTTATCAGAGTGCATTAAAAGAATAAGGAGTGATAACATTTTCTTTAAGGGTTTAAGAAAATGATTTTAAATATGGAAAATATTGAGACTATGGGTTGGGTTGGGTTGTTTTACCTCTGAGCGGCACTTTTTTGCACACCATGGGCTAAATGGCCAGGTCACAAGGACCCCGAAGGCTCAGAGAAGGTTGGGGGAGGGGACCCACTGGAACAGTTGTTGGGAGACAGATGGTAGCCTCCCGTCAAGGCCATCCAGCGTGTTCTTTAACGTGCACAGGGTATGGCTCTCCCGCACACGGGGCCACGGCTTAACGTCCCATCCGACGGACGGCGGCCTTTCCAAGCCCATCGGTGTCCCCTACTGACCGTGGGCAGGGCGGGGAATTTTTGCGGAAATAAATCTCAACGCTGACCCAGCTGGGACTCGAACCTGGGAACTACAGATTACGAGCCTGGCGCGCTACCGACTGAGCCACCCCCGCCCCATTGAGACTATGTTTTAGAAATGAAAACGAAGAGAATAAAATGTAATATAAATTCATTAGACGCAGAGTTGCTATTAAAGTGCTCAATTTGACCATTTATTAACGTACAAAATCAATATAGTATTTTATTTCTATTTTCTATCCAGTAAAGTCTTTTTTTTTATTCTTAACTGTAATTTTTGAACTTATAAATTGGTGAATATTTACTTTTATTTTTATTAACAAGCTAGTACAATGTGAAGAAATGTGAAACGGAAGCATGTTGCCTTTTCATTTTCATTACAACATAACTATTAATTTTCTTCCACAAACGGGGCGGGGATGGCTCAGTCGGTAGCGCGATGGGCTTGGAAAGGCCGCCGTCCGTCGGATGGGACGTTAAGTCGTGGCGCCGTGTGCGGGAGTGTCATACCCTGTGCTCGTTGAAGAACACGCTGGATGGCCTTGACGGGAGGCTACCATCTGTCTCCCAACAGCTTTTCCAGTGGGTCCCCTTCCCCAACCTTCTCTGAACCTTCCGGGTCCATGTGATCTGGTCATTTAGCCCATGGTGTGCAAAAAAAGTGCCTCTCACAGGTAAAACAACCCAACTCAATCTTCCATAAGCAAGTTTTTACTCTCGTGGAAGACATTTTTTTTCTCAGACTTCTACAGAAAATATAGGTAAAATTATAAAACACTAATGAAATATATTAAGATTTTATATACACTGGTACGAATAAAATATGAATTTTACTAGAAAAACTATGTATAAAGAAGAATATTTTACACAAATTTAACCCATTACATTTTTTATCTAGATATACAAGATTGCGTATATTTCGTTGTAATGCGAATTCTGAGGTAAAAACATGTAAACATAAATGTAATGATAATGCATATTCTGAGAATAATCTATCTATATATATATATGGAAGGTTTTCAAATTTATTCGCAATATAATCAAATAAATAACATTTTATATAATATGGGTCATTTAAACACTCCCCCTGGGCGTCCAGAATCTTCAATGCTCTCCTGAGTTGGGTTGGGTTGTTTTACCTCTGAGCGGCACTTTTTTGCACACCATGGGCTAAATGGCCAGGTCACATGGACCCCGAAGGCTCAGAGAAGGTTGGGGGAGGGGACCCACTGGAACAGCTGTTAGGAGACAGATGATAGCCTCCCGTCAAGGCCATCCAGCGTGTTCTTTAACGTGCACACGGTACGGCGCTCCCGCACACGGAGCCACGGCTTAACGTCCCATCCGACTGACGGCGGCCTTTTCAAGCCCATCGGTGTCCCCTACTGACCGTGGGCAGGGCGGGAGAATTTTTGCGGAGATAAATCTCAACGCTGACCCAGCTGGGACTCGAACCTGGGAACTACAGATTACGAGCCTGGCGCGCTACCGACTGAGCCACCCCCGCCCCATACTCTCCTGATCTTCAGTCACTTTACTGAAAGTAAAAAAAGCATATTAAAGAAGTTAGTCAGTTCTGTTTCTGAGATACTAATGACATAGCATGAAACTCTACCTAATTAAGTGCTAGCTAAGTGAATATTTTTATTTACAATGAATTATTTTGAAAGTTCTTCGAATGTTTCTTCCTTCAATTATAAACGCTATAAAAAAACTCATTTTTGTTATCGACATAATTACTACGTTTCATTTTGATTATAAGTTCTCGTAGGACGATTTCTTTTTAAATAAAAAGCATCTTTTGATGCATGAATCGAGTCATACTGATATAAAAAGCGAAGTAAGAAAATGATGACTTAACGTTGAATGAAATTCAAAAGTTTTATAAAGAATGAGAAAGCTAAATACAACATGCGGAGGAATGTCAAATCAGTCATCAATGGCTTCTTGTTAACGATATTTTTAATTTTTTAATAAAAAAAGGCTTGAAATGGCAGTTAATGTAATAAATTATCTTTTTATACTGATAATTAGAGTGTTCAAACCTCAAACAATAAACAGAGTAAAGTACTGTAATTAGTTAATTTAGATATGCTAGGTTAGGACTGTTGCAAGAGCCAGCCACTATTATTTTAACTATACACAGCTCTACCAAAAATTAGAAAATTTTCATGTTATGGTTGGGTTGGGTTGTTTTACCTCTGAGCGGCACTTATTTGCACACAATGGGCTAAATGTCCAGGTCACATGGACCCCGAAGGCTCAGAGAAGGTTGGGGGAGGGGACCCACTGGAACAGCTGTTGGGAGACAGATGGTAGCCTCCCGTCAAGGCCATCCAGCGTGTTCTTTAACGTGCACAGGGTATGGCTCTCCCGCACAGGGGGCCACGGCTTAACGTCCCATCCGACGGACGGCGGTCTTTTCAAGCACATCGGTGTCCTCTACTGACCGTGGGCAGGGCGGGGAAATTTTGCGGAGATAAATCTCAACACTGACCCAGCTGGGACTCGAACCTGGGAACTACAGATTACGAGCCTGGCGCGCTACCGACTGAGCCATCCCCACCCCATTTCATGTTATGTTAATGGGAATCTATCATTGAAGCTCTATAATTTTTAAAATATGCATTTAAGTAGAAAATAAGACAGAAGAAAAAAATCATAAACAATCTTATTAAGATCTGGATTTTCAATAATATTCATTCAATGTTTACAGCGTTATGGAGACTAGGACATTTCACAACAAAAAATACATATCAAGACTATATGGAAAAACAATTTAAACTTTATTAAATGGCTTGAAATATTTTTTTTAAAATATACATTTCAGAAGTTTGCGTTAGGATCATTTCCATTACAGACGATTTTTATAAAATAAATTGTTGTTAAATATTTCAGCTTCCGTAACTTTCCAAATGCTGAACAAATATTGTTGAAATTGAAATTTAAATACATCGAAGAGACAAAACATTATGACCAGCACGTCTTTATGCAAATCGAAGCAACTGCATGTAAACGACGGCGCGTGTGAAGGTCATGAAACGGTATAAATAATACCTGATACTGAGCTCTGTTAATAGGTATTATTCTTGTTCTTCAGATGGGAAAGGCAGCGGACTTAAGTGTTCGGTTAAGTTGTTTTACCTCTGAGCGACACTTTTTTGCACACCATGGGCTAATTGGCCAGGTCACAAGGGTTGGGTTGTTTTACTTCTGAGCGGCACTTTTTTGCCCACCATGGGCTAAATGGCCAGGTCACATGGACCCCGAAGGCTCAGAGAAGGTTGGGGGAGAGGACCCACTGGAACAGCTGTTGGGAGACAGATGGTAGCCTCCCGTCAAGGCCATCCAGTGCGTTCTTTAACGTGCATAGGGTATGGCTCTCCCGCATACGGGGCCATGGCTTAACATTCCATCCGACAGACGTCGGCCATTCCAAGCTAATCGGTGTCTCCTACTGAGGATTTCAAGGCAGGGAGTTTTGCGGAGATAAATCTCAAAGCTGACCCAGGTGGAACTCGAACCTGGGAACTACAGATTACGAGCCTGGCGCGCTACCGACTGAGCCACCCCCACCCCATACGGACTTAAGTGAGTTTGACAAAGGCCAAATTGTAATGGCCAGACGACTGGGTCAGAACATTTTCGAAATGGCAAGGCTTGTGGGGTGCTTACGGTCAACCGTGGTTAGTACTTCAAAAAGTGGTCAGAGGAGGGAAAGACCACGAATCGCCGGCAAGGTATGGGTCGACCACGACTCTTCGATGCCAGAAGTGAGCGAAGGCTATCCTGTATGGTACGAGCCACCAGAAAAGATACTATGGCGCAACTAGCCCGTAATTTGAATGCTGGTAATGGCAGTAATGTGTCGCAACACACACTACATCGAACCCTGCTGAAAATGGCGCTGCGTAGCTGCAGGCTGCTCGGATGCCCATGCTAACCTCGGTTCACCGTTGAAAGCGCCTACAGTGGGCACAGAGCATCAAAACTGGACCTTGAATAATTGGAAGAAGGTCGTCTGGTCCGATGAATCTCGTTTCCTGTTGCGCCATGTGGATGGCCGGGTACGTTTACTGGGGAACCAGGATGCACTGTGAGAAGAAAACAAGCCGGTGGAGGAAGTGTATTACTTTGTGCAATGTTCTGCTGGGAAACTCTGGGTCCAGTCATTAATGTGCAGGAAACTATGATGTCTACCACCTACCTAAGCATCATTGCAGACCAGGTACATCCTTTTATGACAACGGTATATCACTCTGTAGCGACTTCTTTTAGCAGGTTAATGCGCCATGCCACACTGCCCGGATTGTTCAAGAATGGTTTGCGGAACATGAGGAAGACTTCCAGGTATTGCCCTGGACTCCAAATTCCCCAGACATCAATCCAATCGAGCATCTGTGTGTTGGAACAGCAAATCCGATCTAGGAGGGCTCAACACGTAATTTAGAAGAGTTAAAGGATCTGCTGTAACGTGTTGGTACCAGATACCACAAGACAACTTTAGAAAATCTTATAGCATCCATGCCTCGCCGGGTAAGAGCTATTTTGGCAGCACGTGGAGGACCAACATCAAATGAGGCAGGTGGTCATAATGTTTTGGCTTTTTAATGTAAATTTGATTTTGATCTTTAATTTATCTTGAACCACATTTTCCCCTTAAATGCATATTTTAGTGTTACAAGAGCTTCAAAGTTAGATTACCATATCCATAACATGGAAATTCTAGGGCTGAACAGCAGCAGAATAGCTGCTAATAACGCTAGACTGAATAAAAGGCTGAATAGCAGCAGTGGGGCGGGGGTGGTTCAGTCGGTAGCGCGCCAGGCTCGTAATCTGTAGTTCCCAGGTTCGAGTCCCAGCTGGGTCAGCGTTGAGATTTATCTCCGCAAAATTCCCCGCCCTGCCCACGGTCAGTAGGGGACACCGATGGGTTTGGAAAGGCCGCCGTCCGTCGGATGGGACGTTAAACCGTGGTCCCGTGTGCGGGAGAGCCATACCCTGTGCACGTTAAAGAACACGCTGGATGGCCTTGACGGGAGGCTACCATCTATCTCCCAACAGCTGTTCCAGTGGGTCCCCTCCCCCAACCTTCTCTGAGCCTTCGGGGTCCATGTGACCTGGCCATTTAGCCCATGGTGTGCAAAAAAGTGCCGCTCAGAGGTAAAACAACCCAACCCAACACTGAATAGCAGCAGATAACCCTAGCTGTTGCTGAAAGGCCACTGAAGCACCTTCAGTAGCCTTTCAGTAACAATCTTTAGCAACAAGTTGCTTTAAACCTGCTGCTATTCAGTAAACAATCGCAGCAGGTGGTAAAATTATGCAAGAAAGCGAATATAGAAGCTCCAAGAAACCTAATGTTTTGTCTTCTTAAAGTCTAAAGTCAAGGCAGAAACCGAGCTTTAATCAGAAGTTTTAGTTTCTGAAATTTTATGGTGCAGAGTCGATTACATCGACGCTAAAAAATTGCTACAATCAAATTCAATTCAAATACATAACAGGGATTGGGAGGTCCTTCTTCAGACTTTCCCATGTAGATTTTGTTTTCTTAAAGGTTATATATGTGTTTTTTTTTTCCAGAGGTTTTTTTTTTTTCTCTTATTCTTTAAGAGAGTAATTTTTTAATATTTTTTTTCCTCTTTTCATATATTTTTTTCCCATTTTTCATAGTTTTTTTTCTTTCATATTTCATCTTTTTTTTTAAGTATTTTTGTATAGATTATTCCATATGTTTGTTGTTTTAAGGAAGTCAAGCAAAAAGCCAAATATTTCGATTTGAGTATGTGAGTTAGGATGGTTTAAAATAGAGTTTAAAGTGAAGTCCTTTATATCTATACTTTCAAGATTTTCAAAAAACTTTTTTCTTTGAATATTGTATTCTTCACAATTTACAATTATGTGGGAAGAATTTTCAATTAGATTACATTTTGAACATTTGGGGGAGTTGCTTAAATTAAGTAAAAATTTTGATTTCTTTAAGAATATAATATCAGTTCTTAGCCGAAAAAAAGTTTTGGATTCATGTCTTGAAAAAAAATAAAAAAATAAATACCCCCTCAATCAGCTGCTTGCCACAGAGGTCTGACAGGAGCCTGTCAGTTTATATGCCATAGTAGGAGATCTGAGAGGATGGCAGGACCTCAGCAGAAAAACGACACACACATCCATGCCTTAACCCGGGGCTCGAACCCGGTCCCTTAGATTAATAGCCAAGCGTGCTAAGCACTCGGCCACGGGACGGCTGTCTTAAAATGGGAAGTTTTAATATAGTATTAATTTTGTTGGAAAGTTCTGATCTAAAATTTGGTTTGAAAAAAGAATATAATTGAAAATATTTTTCTGATAAACTAAATTCTAAATTTTTTATCTCTTTATTTGAATTAATGTAAAAATCATGAATAGGGGTAATTGTATTATAAGTATGTGCTGATTTTGCAATTTTATCAACCTCTTCATTTTCTTTAATTCCAGAGTTTTGGATTGTTTTACCTCTGAGCGGCACTTTTTTGCACACCATGGGCTAAATGGCCAGGTCACAAGGACCCCAAAGGCTCAGAGAAGGTTGGGGGAGGGGAACCACTGGAAGAGCTGTTGGGAGACAGATGGTAGCCTCCCGTCAAGGCCATCCAGCGTGTTCTTTAACGTGCACAGGGTATGGCTCTCCCGCACACGGGGCCACGGCTTAACGTCCCATCCGACGGACGGCGGCCTTTCCAAGCCCATCCGGTGTCCCCTACTGACCGTGGGCAGGGCGGGGAATTTTGCGGAGATAAATCTCAACACTGACCCAGCTGGGACTCGAACCTGGGAACTACAGATTACGAGCCTGGCGCGCTACCGACTGAGCCACCCCCGCCCCTAATTCCAAAGTGTCCTGGAGTCCAACATAAGTGAATAATATCATTCTTTTCTTTCAAGTTTTCATTGTTAAGTTTGAGTAGAGAGTATATGTAAAATGAGTATGGAATTGCTACAATCGATGAGAATAATTCTTATATTTCACATGCAATTTTTTAAAAAAATTATTTTAAAAATCATGTGATGTCATGAATGTATAAGAACCAGGTTCCGGTCTAGAGAAAAATAAAAAGTTGGGGGGAGCTGGATTGAGATACTAGTATAGCATTCCCCCCACTCTGTTTTAGGGTTATTTAATATTTTCTTCAAAAAACCATGAAACACACTACATACATACAAAAATACATACAAAATCCTCATGCAGCCATGGGCTACGGAGGTCCAACCAGACTGTGTAATTTTCCTCTCCAGACGTGTCTCTTTTGAGCAACAGCTGCTGCAAACACATCTTCATCATCATAATCCTCAAGCAGCCATGGGCTACGGAGGTCCAACCAGACCGCGCAGTTTAATTATCCAAGCATATCTGTCCTGAGCTACATCTGCTGCATCCGGCCACTGCACACCAATTCTAACAAGGTCCTGTTTGACATTGTCTGCCCACCGCATCCTAGGTCTCCCCCTCCTTCTGAGGCCTCTAGGCACACTGTTCATAACGCTATTCGCCAATCTATAATTATCCATACGGGCAACTTGTCCAAACCAGCGGATTCTCTGTCTGCACAATATGCTGTTTAAAGGATGTTGCGACTCCTTTGCCTAACCTTATCATTACTTGCAAAGCTGAACCACCTAATGCCCAAGATACTGCGTAAGCATCTAGAATCAAAAACATCTAGTTACCTGTTATCTTGTTTACAAAGTGTCCACATTTCACTACCATAACTAACCCTAGAAAGAACCAAACTATTATACAGTCTAATTTTAGTCTTTAGGTGTATACGCCTATTTCTCCACACTCTCCATAGATTCTTAAAAGTCCCGGCAGCAATCCCTATTCTTCTCTTAATCTCATGCCGCACATCACCATTATCTGTTACATAGCTCCCAAGATAATTAAACTTTGACACCTGTTCAAGATTGCAACCATTCAGATTAACTGAATCACAGCTTGCTTGACCAATTTTCATCATTTTAGTTTTCTCTCTGTTTATAACCAACCCTACTCTAGTGCCAGTTTCATCAACAGCTCGAATGAAAGAGTTCATCTCATCAACATCATCTGCCAAAATGGCTATATCATCAGCACAATCTAAATCAGAAATTTTCGTATCTCCAGCCCATTTAAGGCCAAAATCTTTCCCTTGAAGTGAATTTCGCATAACATAATCAATAATCAAACTAAAGAGAAAAGGAGACAAAATTCACTCTTGTCGAACACCAGAAGTAATGCTAAACCAATTGCTACAAGACTTACCAACTCTCACACTTATTATAGAGAACTTTCATTATGTTAACTAACTTGTCTGGTATACCTTATGATCACACAATCAACCACAAATTATGACGATCAACAGAGTCGAAAGCCTTTTTGAAATCAACAAAGCTAGCAACCAAAGGTTTCTGAAACTCTAAACATTTCTCAAGAATCTGCCTAAGTGAAAATATCTGATCTACACATCCCCTACCACTTCTGAATCCATATTGCTCATCACGCAATTGACTGTCAACCAGATTCTTAATTCTATTAAGCACAATCATGGAAAGAACTTTACCAGGAACAGAGAGTAAGCTGATACCCCTATAGTTATCACAAGAACTACGATCACCTTTTTTGAAAATAGGGATAATAATAGCGCTGGTAAAATCTTTAGGAACCACATCTTTATTATAAAAGTTACTCAAAATTTCAGTCATCCAAGTGGTAACCGAAACATTCCTAGCTCTGAGCATTTCTGTAGCAATTTCATCTACCCCTGAGGATTTATGAAGTTTAAGTTTAGAAATAGCCAAAATAACTTAAAATTGTGTTATAGGGACAATATTAAAGCCAGTAATGCATCTATCATCATTGCAAACAATGGGAGTAGAACCAACTACACTGTTTAGAACATCAGTGAAATGCTCAGCCCACCTAGCCATGACAGAATCTTCCCCTTCTATAACTTTACCTTGTTTATCCTTCAATCCCTGTATAGCTGTCCGTTTTCTACCACATAAAACATTAACTATCTGGTACAGCTCTCTGCTGTTGTGCTGCCTAACTGCTTCCTCAGCTTCGTCAGCCAAGTCATCAAGCCAACGATTCTTATCAGTATAGTCTGTAATCCTTTCTATTAGGACTAGTAGGGTACTGATTAAGGACATTCCTGCAGTTCCTTCTTTCTGAAATAAGCTCAAGTGCCTTATCACTTAAATAAATCTGGCTCCTCTCCTCCTTTTTTCCTAAAAGAGTACTGTTAGTGTCCAAAAAAGCCTGTTTAAAATGATCCCATTCTTCCTCAACTTCAGTAGTAAGCAAACCATGGTTCTCATGATGACTAAGTAACCTATCATGGTAAGCTTTAGCTATAACTGGATCTTTCAGAGCTTCAGTATTAAAGGTAAATTTTTTAAATTTAGCACAACACTCTTTAAGTTTAAGTTGCAAGACACTTTTAACAAAGTAAGGGTCAGATCCAATTTCAGCTCCCCTATATGCCCTGGTATTTCTAACAGAACTAGCCCATTTGCTGATGATTAATATATAATCGATCATATTTTTATTCAGCCCATCAGGTGAAACCCATGTGTACTTATGCATGTTGCGGTGTTTGTAATAAGTGTTAGTTATTATGAAGCCATTGAGTTTAATTACCTGTAGGAGATGTTGCCCATTGCCATTGCAGCTGCCAATACCAAAAGGACCTATCACCCCTCCCCAAAGGTCAGAGTCAGTACCAACTTTGGCATTGAAGTCACCTAGAACAAGGGTAATATCTCCTTTCTTGACAGAATTCAAAATATCCTGAAGTTGTCCGTAAAAAACGTTTCTCTCATCATCATCAGCATACTCAGTGGGGGCATAACAGCAGATAACATTCAAGTCTTTAATGCTTGTCTGAAATTTTGCTGTAAGAAACCTTTCATATCCTAGAAGAGCATCACCAGCATGTCTGCTGAGCAGCAGATCTACGCCTTGGTGATGCTTTCCATCCTCCCTCCCTCCCTGTGTAGAGAATTTTAAAGTTATTTTTAAGTATCTCACTTTTACCTGTCCATCTGGTCTCTTACAAGCCTAGAATATCTAGGTTATAGCGCTGGAATTCCTGCGTGAGGACATCAAGAGAATAATCTCTATGTAATGTCCTCTCGTTCCTGCAGAGAGAAAATGATTAGTAGGATTTTTAAAGAAATTAGGTTTATTGAGATTGGTAGGGCCAACAATATCAAACAGCCTCCTGATTGCAGGCATGGGGCAAAGACCTGTTCCTCCTCCGCTAAAGGCTGAAGTCACCGATGCTGGTAGGAACTTCAGGCACCATCTTTTCAAGTGGATATATGGCTTGCCTGAGATACATTACTCGAGTTTAGGCTTGACGATGCCCAACTAGCTACGTAAGGTTCAAGTACCTGCGATGGCCTCTGATTAGGATTATCCACCAGCTAATATAAGGTATCCCACGCCTCTGTTCACTTAGGGCTGGCAACCCAGAAGCAAACAGAAAACACAGCAGCAGATTCTCCCTCAACAGAGGCCCACCAGTGCAGCAAGTCCAGGATCCATAATCAAGCTCAAATCCATAAACAAGTCCAGTCTAGTAGGTATAAATGGTCAGCACCAGGACCCTGTGAAGTTGACCACTCCTCAGCAGGGTTGAAAAAAAAGAAAAAAGTGACCATAGATGACCAGATCAGTAGGCCATACTGAACTGGCAGCCCTCCCCTTCCGTTCCCTTCTAAAAGAGAATATATCTTTTGAAAGGTACTAACGGCCTGCACCATGAGAAGGCGGGGTCGGACATTTGGTGCTAGACCTGGCCGGTTCTGTGTATCATCACTAGGGATTGGTACACAGCTCTCCTTCCAGTTTACGCCTAGCCACCATTTACAGACTCTGCAAACACACTACAGGAAATAAAAAATGCAACACTTGCAAGAAGTTAAGCAAATGTGACGAAATTTAGGGAGGCGATAGTAATGCAGATGCATGAAAATGATTAGGTTTGCAGGATGATCGAAACGATTGGACAGACGCGAGCTGACGTCACAGGTGAGGAGCAGTCAAACACAGATAAAGGCAAGCAAAACTCCCTGGTTGACAAAACGTTGTGGAAATTGTTCTAAACCGATAAAGATGCCGTTCCAACATTTAACAGACTTTGAGCATGGAAGAATCATCGGCCTTAGGGAAGCTGGTTTGTCGTACAGAGATATGGCCAACCTTGCTCAACCTTTGTCAACCTTGCTGGCCGCCATCCCAGTACCATCGTATACATATGGCGCCAGTGGGTTCAAGAAAGGATCCAGCACACGCGACAAGGATCAGGAAGACGAGGTATGACCACGGAGAGACAGGAACACCATTTGCGAGCATGGCATTGCGTGACAGATTCTCGACTACAACGCAACTACAAAGGGACTGGCAACAGGTAACACATCGAATACCTACCAGGCGGATGGTGAACAAGCTTTTACAGTTTTCACTGAGAGACTATCGCCTGGCATTGCGTTTTGCCCCTCACATGTGCCCACATGCAAGCACGTCTTCAGTGGTGTCGCCTCAGACAGAACTGGAACGAAGAAGAGTGGAGTACCGTGGTGTTAAGTGACGAATCTCATTTTTGTCTGGTCAGCACGATCGATAGACAATGTGTTCGCCGTCATCCAGGGTTGGGTTGTTTTACCTCTGAGCGGCACTTTTTTGCACACCATGGGCTAAATGGCCAGGTCACATGGACCCCGAAGGCGCAGAGAAGGTTGGGGGATGGGACCCACTGGAACAGCTGTTGGGAGACAGATGGTAGCCTTCAGTCAAGGCCATCCAGCATGTTCTTTAACGTGCACAGGGTATGGCTCTCCCGCACAGGGGGCCACGGCTTAACGTCCCATCCGACGGACGGCGGCCTTTCCAAGCCCATCGGTGTCCCCTACTGACCGTGGGCAGGGCGGGGAAATTTTGCGGAGACGTCATCCAGGTGAAAGGAACGCCACCCACTGCATGCGACATCTTCACACAGCTCTGGAAGTTAATGCTCAAAGTCTGTTAACTGTTGGAACGGCTGTCGACGTCAGCGTAACGACAACTTTAGCGGTTTAGAATAATTTCCACAACAGCTGGTGTCTTGGTGTAGGGTACCATTAGTCGGACATCTCGGTCAGAACTGATCATCATAAAGAATATCTAACTGCCCAACGATATGTTACCAACATTTTGCATCCAGTGGCTGTACCATTTGTTCAGCAGCAAGGAACCTTTTACCAGCAAGATAACGCCCATCCCCACACAGTCCGCATTAGTCTGAAATATCTACACGAGCAGAACGTTCAAGTACTATCATGCCCTGCACGCTCGTCGGACCTTTCACCTATTGAACACATCTGGGACATGATGGGCCGACAGCTACAACAAACACCCAAGAGGTACGCCAACCACTGTCGCTGAAATGGAACAGCGACATCGCTCTATTTGGCGTTCTATCCCTCAGGTTGGTTGGTTGGTTGTTTTGGGTTTTATGGCGCATGGGCAACTAGGCCATAATGCGCCAAACAAAAGACAATATAAAAGATAAAAGACGTGCAACCCGCAACCAAATTTAAAACAAATGAGCTAATTGTCCTATCCCTCAGGAGGACATTATAGGGACTGTATGATAGCATTCCCCGCAGTGTTCATGAATGCATTGCTGCACGGGGTGGTTCAACATCGTACTAATTATACCACTTTACCGGATAGGAAATAGGTAGTTTTCCTATTTTTTATATATATATAATGTAGTCAATCGCACATCTCAGTATAAGCTAACAGCTGCCTGCGTTTTAAACAAATGGCATTAATCCTTCCAGGTGATGCAATCTTTTTACCTGTAGTGTATATACGTATGTTTAATTTTTTGTTACCTCCACTGCCCTAACTAACTAGCATTTTCAAAAGGGAGGGCTACGGATCTCTCGCAAACCCCCCGGATCGATATCCATCCGGCCCTGGATACAACAGAGATGGATCCTGGAGGGGAGTCAAGTGATTCATGTGACCCCCTCCTAAGAATACCACTAACCGAAATGCAGGAGAAAAAAATATTACACATCTTATTAATATATTATACTAGAAATCACGAGGTGCGTTGGGCACCTC
This sequence comes from Ryuthela nishihirai, assembly GCA_038380435.1. Lineage (NCBI taxonomy): Eukaryota > Metazoa > Arthropoda > Arachnida > Araneae > Heptathelidae > Ryuthela > Ryuthela nishihirai. The sequence continues at coordinate 36,771,339 of JAWZYU010000006.1, forward strand.
TTAACCGACTCCTATTTGACCTAGATCGCGACGCTGGGTCTGAAAATTCCTCTCATTTCTGAGTTGCACTGCCCGAAGTAGCTCTCTTCACCAATTTTTAGCTCTCCAGCACTGGTATATTGAATTTGACCTTTGGCCTCGAAGGACCCGTCGCATCCAAAAATCCGCAACATTTCCGAGATTTACTACACAAAATATCCCCAAGAACCAATTTTAGTTCTCTAACACCGATAGATCTCAATTTGACCTTTGACCTCAAAGGACCCGTCGCATCCAAAATTCCGCAACATTTCCGAGATTTACGACTCAAAATATCCCTACGAACCAATTTTTAGTTCTCTAACACCGATAGATCTCAATTTGACCTTTGACCTCAAAGGACCCTCCGTATCCAAAATTACGCAACATTTCCGAGATTTACGACTCAAAATATCCCTACGAACCAATTTTTAGTTTTCTGACACCAATAGATCTTAAATTGACCTTTGACCTCAAAGGATCCTCTGGATCCGACATCTTCCTATAGAGTCGTAAAAAGTAGAAAGTAACTTAAAGCATATCGACGGCGCAATCGGTCACCGAGTTCGTATTCACTTCGAAGGAAGATAGGGCGCCGATTTACTTACTCGACAAGATTGCCGGCGCCCTATCTTCCTTTGAAGTGAATACGAACTCAGTGACCGATTGCACCATCGATATGCTTTGGGTTCATTTCCTACTTTTTAGAGTCCTATAGGAAGATAGGTATTTTTAAAAAATTTTAATTTATATTTTATACACTTTCGATGAATATTATTTATTTTCCTTTTGAATAACTTGAATGCATATTTTACAAGCGCACACTATTGGTTTACGAAAATAAGTAACATCTCATTTAAACGCTTTTTTTTAAAGACAAACCGTTATTTTTTAATCACTTTATTAAAAACGAATTTCTATTCTTTCAGAATCAAATTTCGACATCAGAAAAGATTCCCGTTGTTGTATCCTGCTAAATTTATGCTTTGATCTTGTCCTGTGAAGAACTCGTTCACCCTGTGTGGCTGATAGCAGGTAATTGAGTGGAATTTACGAAATATTTTTTGTATATAAGAATACTTTTATTTACTTGTATAAAAATACCCACAATCAGCATGGTCCTCTGCTGACTTTGGGCAGGGCGGTGTGTTTTGCAGAGATAAATTATTTCAACGCTGGCCCAGCTGGGACTTGACCCCTGTATGGGTTGGGTTGTTTTACCTCTGAGCTGCACTTTTTTGCACACCATGGGCTAAATGGCCAGGTCACATGGACACCGAAGGCTCAGAGAAGGTTGGGGGAGGAGACCCACTGGAACAGCTGTTGGGAGACAGATGGTAGCCTCCCGTCAAGGCCATCCAGCGTGTTCTTTAACGTGCATAGGGTATGGCTCTTCCGTACACGTTGAATGGCCTTGACGTAAGGCTCCCATCTGTCTCCCAGCATTTGTTAGTGGGTCCCCCTCCTCCTAATCTTCTCTGAGCCCTCAACGTCCTTGTGACCTATCCATTTAGCTCATTGTGTTCAAACAAATTTCCCTCCAACCTTTTTCCAGCTCGAACGCTTCTCTTGCCTATCAGCTTTAAATTTCATTACATCAGAGCCTTTTAAGTTTAAAACAGTTCAGAAAATTGCTAAAAAAGTTCTAGCTTTTAAACTAACTGTTTTACCTACCGAAATTTTTGGGGCGGGGATGGCTCAGTCGGTAGCGCGCCAGGCTCGTAATCTGTAGTTCCCAGGTTCGAGTCCCAGCTGGGTCAGCGTTGAGATTTATCTCTGCAAAATTCCCCGCCCTGCCCACGGTCAGTAGGGGACACCGATGGGCTTGGAAAAGCCGCCGTCCGTCGGGTGGGACGTTAAGCCGTGGCCCTGTGAGTGGGAGAGCCATACCCTGTGCACGTTAAAGAACACGCTGGATGGCCTTGACGGGAGGCTACCATCTGTCTCCCAACAGCTGTTCCAGTGGGTCCCCTCCCCCAACCTTCTCTGAGCCTTCGGGGTCCATGTGACCTGGCCATTTAGCCCATGGTGTGCAAAAAAGTGCCGCTCAGAGGTAAACCAACCCAAACCGAAATTTTCACATCTGAAGTGACAACACAACCGTCTCTTAAAGAATTATTCTACCCACGGCAAAATTTGAGACTCGCAATCGAAACCCATGCACACTTGGAGCCACAAAGCATCTAGCCCACGACGACAATTCCTTGATTCTGTCAACACCCATAATCGTAATAAAATGAACCTTACTAAAGCTTTAACCCCATTCCCACTCTTCGGGGATAGAATATTCGATATCAATCAGTTAGTTAAAAAAAAAACATCTACTGAATAATTCTGTGACTCCACATCGATTCTTGTGATTTTATTTTGGGCTACGTTTTAAGCTGATTTCTCCCGCACATCAAGAACTCGAAATATTTTATTTAACGCTATGTGCACGTCCCGAATATCAAATAGCCCTATTCTGCTTCGGGTCGTGTTTTCTCTAAGAAGCCCTTTTTGAATCGCAAGGGTAGAAATTTTGAGTATCGTTAAGCCTCTGGCAGATTCTTCTTGATTTGTATGCAGAATGCAAATTACATGATCGATATTTTTGGATGACAGGAGTTTGCACTTTAATTTGCCTCTCGCAATGTCTCATTAGCAAATCCTCGAAGTTTCTCAAGTCCTCAGTATTTATCTTGTCCACGACTTGGGATATTCCTATAAAGCCAGTTGATTTTTAAAGAAAGTTCGAATATATGCCTCAAGAGTTTCTCAGGTTAAATGCAAAAAAAAGTCTGAAGTTACGTGATGTTTTCCGAGTGTTTTTTTGCACATCAGAATATCGATATATGGCCAGGGGGGTCAAAAATATCGATTCTACATCAAGACGAGAGGTAGTTTTAGTTTAGTGTTTATTCTGTAGACATTCAACATTTTTTGCTTTTAAAGATAAATGAAATATTCTTTTCGGGTTGGAATATTACGGGAGAGGTTGGATTATTTTACCTCTGAGCGGCACTTTTTTGCTCACAATGGGCTAAATGGCCAGATCACAAAGACCCTGAAAGCTCAGACAATGTTGGGAGAGGGAACCAATTGGATAGCAGTTAGGAGACTGATGGTGAAGAATGCCACACAAAAATTGGCCTTCAGTACTTCCTAACTGATTAACTAACTTTATTAATAACTATTAATCTAATTAATAACTATTTAACTAAGTTGATTAATAATATAAAAAATTCAATAGCGATGGAACAAGAGGAAGAAATTCAATTTTTAACCGAAATTTTTAACGAATTTTTTTACGAATATTATGGGTTGGATTGTTTTACCTCTGAGCGGCACTTTTTTGCACACCATGGGCTAAATGGCCAGGTCACATGGACCCCGAAGTCTCAGAGAAGGTTAGGGGAGTGGACCCACTGGAACAGCTGTTAGGAGACAGATGATAGCCTCCCGTCAAGGCCATCCAGTGTGTTCTTTATCGTGCACAGGGTATGGCTCTCTCCCAAACATGGGACCACGGTTTAACGTCCCATCCGACGGACGGCGGCTTTTCCAAGCCCATGGTGTCCCCTACTGACCGTGTGCAAGGCGGGAAGTTTTGCGGAGATAAATCTCAACGCTGACTCAACTGGGATTCGAACCTGGGAACTGCTGATTACGAGTCCGGCGCGCTACCAACTGAGCCATCCCCGACACGACGAATATTATAAAAATTCTATTTATTCTACTTATTTGAAATTTCAGTGTTAACGTGGAATTTATTGTCAGTGATAATTTACACTTTACACACAAAGGGGGTTTAATTTTTTAACTCTCTTTAAATTAAAAAAAAAATAAAAAAAGAACACGAATGCGACTTTTTGTTTTAAGAGATAGTGAGAAATTATTTCTATGGATTTTTTTTTTCTTTCATAATAGGCAACAGGGATAAATTTGAGGGTCAGTTTTTCGAGAGTATGCCTGCACGAGCTCGAAACCTTTCGGCAAATGTTGAGCCTGATTTCGGGGAAAAAGTTCTCCAACTCATCGTAAGATATATCGATAGAAATGCATCTCGCCAATATATCATCTAATTCTTATATTATTAATTATAATCGTTTTACGATAAAAATTAAACGTTAATGCTATTTAGAGTGAAAAATATTAGAAATACTAATAGAAACTGAAAATTTGTTGGTAACATTATAAATGAAAAGAGCCATCCATTTAATAAATGTGAGAGAATACTTAAAAATAATCAAAAGCCGAATGCTCCTTATTTTAAATTACTTAATGGAAACTTTATTCTGTTTGAAAAAGGGTATCACGTATTCGACCAGGCAGTCACAAACCCAAGATTTTGTTTCGGGGTGGGGTCCAAGAAATTTATTTCAAGGGGTCCGATAATTTAGTTTAAGGGGGTTGGGTTTTACCTCTGAGCGGCACTTTTTTTGCACACCATGGGCTAAATGGCCAGGTCACAAGGACCACGAAGGCTCAGAGGAGATTCGGGGAGGGGGCGCACTGGAACAGCTGTTGGGAGACAGATGGTAGCCTCCCATCAAGGCCATCCAGCGTATTCTTTAATTGTGCACAGGGTATGGCTCTCCCGTACACGGGACCATGGCTTAACGTCCCATCCGACGGACGGCGGGCTTTCCAAGCCCATCGGTGTCACCTACTGACCGTGGGCAGGGCGGGGAATTTTGCGGAGATAAATCTCAACGCTAACCCAGCTGGGACTCGAACCTGGGAACTACAGATTACGAGCATGGTGCCCTACCGACTGAGCCACCCCCGCCCTTAGTTTAAGGGCGGAAAGGGGGATATGAAGAAAACTCAATTTCGGGGGGGGGGGGGGTCCAAAAATTTAGTTTTGGAAGATCAGAGGATTTTGTTTCAGGGGAAGTGGGCGGTCTGAAAATTTAGTGTCGGAGAGGAAGATACGAGAATTTTATTTCGAGGGGTCCTGGAATTTAGTTTCGAGAGATCAGAGAATTTAGTTTTAGAGAGGGAGATCCGAGAATTTATTTGCGAGGGGTTCGAGAATTTAGTTATGGGTGAAGAGAGGGGGGGGGAGGGTCTGAAAATTTAGTGTCGGAGAGGAAGATACGAGAATTTATTTCGGAGAGGGAGATTCGAGAATTTTGTTTCGAGGGTCCGAGAATTTAGCTTCGTAGGGAAGGGAGGGGGCTCTGAAAAATCAGTTCCGGGAGGGAGGACCGAGAATTTAGATTCGGGAGGTCCGAGAATTTTGTTTTAGGGAGTCCGAGAATTTTGTTTTAGGGGGGTCCGAGAATTTTGTTTTAGGGGGGTCTTAGAATTTCATTTTGCGGGGTCTGCGAATATTTTTACGGGAGCTCCAAAAATTTTATTTCCGGGGGCTGGGGCTGAGAGTTCAGTTCTGGGGAGGGGGTGAAGTGGAGGGATATGAGAATTCAGTTCTGGGGAGGGGGTGAAGTGGAGGAATATGAGAATTCAGTTCTGGGGAGGGGGTGAAGTGGAGGGATATGAGAATTCAGTTCTGGGAGGGGGTGAAGTGGAGGGATAGGAGAATTCAGTTCTGGGGAGGGGGTGAAGTGGAGGGATATGAGAATTCAGTTCTGGGGAGGGGGTGAAGTGGAGGGATATGAGAATTCAGTTCTGGGGAGGGGGTGAAGTGGAGGGATAGGAGAATTCGGTTCTGGGGAGGGGAGGAGGGATAGGAGAATTCAGTTCTGGGGAGGGGGTGAAGTGGAGGGATATGAGAATTCAGTTCTGGGGAGGGGGTGAAGTGGAGGGATAGGAGAATTCAGTTCTGGGGAGGGGGTGAAGTGGAGGGATAGGAGAATTCAGTTCTGGGGAGGGGGTGAAGTGGAGGGATAGGAGAATTCAGTTCTGGGGAGGGGGTGAAGTGGAGGGATATGAGAATTCAGTTCTGGGGAGGGTGTGAAGTGGAGGGATATGAGATTTCAGTTCTGGGGAGGGGGTGAAGTGTAGGAGAATTCAGTTCTGGGGAGGGGGTGAAGTGGAGGGATAGGAGAATTCAGTTCTGGGGAGGGGAGGAGGGATAGGAGAATTCAATTCTGGGGAGGGGGTGAAGTGGAGGGATATGAGAATTCAGTTCTGGGGAGGGGGTGAAGTGGAGGGATAGGAGAATTCAGTTCTGGGGAGGGGGTGAAGTGGAGGGATAGGAGAATTCAGTTCTGGGGAGAGGGTGAAGTGGAGGGATATGAGAATTCAGTTCTGGGGAGGGGGTGAAGTGGAGGGATATGAGATTTCAGTTCTGGGGAGGGGGTGAAGTGTAGGAGAATTCAGTTCTGGGGAGGGGGTGAAGTGGAGGGATAGGAGAATTCAGTTCTGGGGAGGGGAGGAGGGATAGGAGAATTCAATTCTGGGGAGGGGGTGAAGTGGAGGGATATGAGAATTCAGTTCTGGGGAGGGGGTGAAGTGGAGGGATAGGAGAATTCAGTTCTGGGGAGGGGGAGAAGTGGAGGGATAGGAGAATTCAGTTCTGGGGAGGGGGTGAAGTGGAGGATAAGAGAATTCAGTTCTGGGGAGGGGTGAAGTGGAGGGATATTAGAATTCAGTTCTGGGGAGGGGGTGAAGTGGAGGGATATGAGAATTCAGTTCTGGGGAGGGGGTGAAGTGGAGGGATAGGAGAATTCAGTTCTGGGGAGGGGGTGAAGTGGAGGGATAGGAGAATTCAGTTCTGGGGAGGGGGTGAAGTGGAGGGATAAGAGAATTCAGTTCTGGGGAGGGGTGAAGTGGAGGGATATGAGAATTCAGTTTTGGGGAGGGGGTGAAGTGGAGGGATATGAGAATTCAGTTCTGGGGAGGGGGTGAAGTGGAGGGATATGAGAATTCAGTTCTGGGGAGGGGGTGAAGTGGAGGGATATGAGAATTCAGTTCTGGGGAGGGGGTGAAGTGGAGGGATAGGAGAATTCAGTTCTGGGGAGGGGGTGAAGTGGAGGGATAAGAGAATTCAGTTTCGGGAGACAGGGGTTTGGGGATCCGAGCATTTAGTTTCGGGAAATCCGGGCGTTCAATCAAACCACTAAAAACTGTTCAATCAAACCACTGCTTATTTCCGCTTTCGCTTTTGAAATGTTTATTTCCGCTTTTTTTTAAATTAAAATGCTTATTTCCGCTTTCGCTCATTATGTCTATAACTCATTGTATATTAGCCATATTTAATTCTACAGCCCTAAAATTTTATACATAGACTCTGGTTAGTAACCATACAAAACATATAAATAAAAAATTGGTCCACTCACAGAAGATCCTGTTACAGAATTCATTTTTTTTCACAGGTAATGTCTGAAAAAGAAAAGACAATCCTTTATGATCATAAAGTATTTACAAGGAATATTATGATTAGGAAATTTTGCGAGATAATGTGATATTTATATTAAAATTTACAGTATTGCAAATTTTTTTATAATAAAAACAAACAATAATATGGGTTGTTTTACCTCTGAGGGGCACTTTTTGGTACACCATGGACTAAATGACCAGGTCACAAGCATCCCGAGGGCTCAGAGAAGGTTGGTGGCACGCGACCGCTGTTAGCAATCAGATGGTAGCCTCCCGTCGAGGCCATCCAGCATGTTCTTTAACGTGCCCGGCTCCCGGTACACGGCGTAACGTCCCATCCGAAGGACGGCGGACTTTCCAAGCCCATGTGTGGCCCCTACCGACTAAAGGCAGGGCGAGGAGTTTTGTGGAGATAAATCTCAACGCATGCCCAGGTGGGACTCGAACCTAGGAACTGCATATTACGAGCACTACCGATTGACCATCCTCAATCAATTGTCAATTGTGTCAAGGCCACAAATTATTTTAAGTAGTTAAATAAATAAAGTATGAAGCATCATTTTATATACAGGGTGATTCAAAAGGTCTTAGACAAACAGTAAAGGTAGGTCAGGAACACAAAACAAACCATTTTGCATAGGAACATGGGGCGGGGGTGGATCAGTCGGTAGCGCGTCAGGCTCGTAATCTGTAGTTCCCAGTTTTGAGTCCCAGCTGGGTCAGCGTTGAGATTTATCTCCGCAAAATTCCTCGCCCTGCCCACGGTCAGTAGAGGACACCGATGGGCTTGGAAAGTCCGCGGTTCGTCGGATGGGATGTTAAGCCGTGGTCCCGTGTGCGGGAGAGCCATACCCTCTACACGTTAAAGAACACGCTGGATGGCCTTGACGAGAGGCTACCATCTGTCTCCCAACAGCTGTTCCAGTGGGTCCCCTCCCCCAACCTTCTCCGAGACTTCGGGGTCCATGTGACCTGGCCATTTAGCCCATTATGTGCAAAAAAGTGCCGCTCAGAGGTAAAACAACCCAACCCAACATAGGAACATATAGCCGCAAACGTCACCCGAGTGTGCTAGAGGACATTATTTGCCACAAATTGACTTGGGCAGCACGAGTCATCATCATTCGAGTCGTTGACGTTTCGGGAGTAGGATGCATCGTTACAGTAATACTGAGATGGCAATATGTACTTAGCTTATGGGGCAGCGAATAGATATATAAGATAGAATAGATAGAATAAGGGCGAGGCATGGTGCGATTGTATCGTGAACGGTTCCCAAACAGGGGCGTGAAACAGGGTCAAACTAGGGCGTTTGATGATAGGCTCGTGGCCTATCATCAAACGTTTCATCCCAGATTGTGTGAAACTGGATCTTTCGAAGTAAACAGCCATTGTGGTCGGGACCGAACGACGCGCACACCTGTCGTGGAAGAAGCGGTCTTACATGAAATTGAACGCAATTCAAGTACACGAGCTATTTCGCATTACATTCGTGTACCTCAACCCAGCGTGTAGCGAGTATTACACGAGAAGTTGTTACACCCTTTTCAAATGCAACGGGTCCAGTCATTGGAAGAAGGGGATGACCACCTGCGTCTGGAATTCGCACGTTGGTTTTGCAAAAATGTGTCGCACAGCCGAAATTTCCAACAACAACAACGATGAAACTACCTTCTCACGTGAGGGTGTTGTTCATAATTTGCATGTGTGGGCACATGACAACCCATGAGCTACACGCCCCCGTGCTGCGCAACACAGGTTCACCATAAGTGTTTGGCGGGCATTGTTTGAGATTGTTTACTTGGGCCATACCTTCTTCCATCACGACTAGACGGGCGTAGTTATCGGATATACCTGGAGGAGGTCTTGGCGGATTGGATTGTTTTACCTCTGAGCGGCACTTTTTTGCACACCATGGGCTAAATGGCCAGGTCACATGGACCCCGAAGGCTCAGAGAAGGTTGGGGGAGGGGATCCACTGGAACAGCTGTTGAGAGACAGATGGTAGCCTCCCGTCAAGGCCATCCAGCGTGTTCTTTAACGTGCACAGGCTCTCCACACACGGGGCCACGGCTTAACGTCCCATCCGACGGACGGCGGCCTTTTCAAGCCCATCGGTGTCCCCTACTGACCGTGGGCAAGGTGGGGAATTTTGCGGAGATAAATCTCAACACTGACCCAGCTGGGACTCGAACCTGGGAACTACAGATTACGAGCCTGGCGCGCTACCGACTGAGCCACCCCCGCCCCCTTCCATCACGATTAGACGGGCGTAGTTATCGGATATACCTGGAAGAGGTCTTGCCGGAACTACTGCATGATGTTCCTGTATCTGTGCGCCGACGCATGTGGTTTCAGCACGACGGGGCGCTCTCACATTTCACCTTGGTTGTGCGCGAGTATCTCAACAGCACCTTTCTTGAGCGATGGATTGTTCGGGGCGGATCTGCCGCTTGACCACCAAGATCACTCGACTTGCACCCCATTGATTTCTTCCTCTGGGGTTACCTCAAAGGCTTGTGTAAGAAACCCCCGTAGCCTCTGATGCTGACCTCGTCGCAACAGTTGTTGAAGCAACAGCACGTGTCTGCGAGAGGCCTGGCATTTTTTGATCACGTTTGCCGATCCATGTGTCGACGTTGCGAGACATATATTGCTGCGGATGGAAAGAACTTTGAGCACTTCCTCTGAAATTGTAAACATAATGTGTAATAAACATGTTGTTATACCTTATTTGTATTCCTTGATTTTTGATTCTTCCTGTACATCTAGCACACTCAGGTGATATTTGCGGCTATATGTTCTTATGTAAAAATGGTTTGTTTTTGTATTTCTCACCTACCTTTACAGTTTGTCTAAGACCTTTTGAATCACCCTGTATATTTGTGGGAATTTCTTCCTCCCTTGTAGTACACACTTCCTATTTTCAGATTGGATTGGATTGTTTTACCTCTAAGCGGCACTTTTTTGCACACCATGGGCTAAATTGGCCAGGTCACATGGACCCCGAAGGCTCAGAGAAGGTTGGGGGAGGGGACCCACTGGAACAGCTGTTGGGAGACAGATGGTAGCCTCCCGTCAAGGCCATCCAGCGTGTTATTTAACGTGCACAGGGTATGGCTCTCCCGCACACGGGGCCACGGCTTAACGTCCCATCGACGGACGGCTGCCTTTCCAAGCCCATCGGTGTCCCCTACTGACCGTGGGCAGAGCGGGGAGTTTTGCGGAGATAAATCTCAAAGCTGACCCAGCTAGGACTCGAACCTGGGAACTACAGATTACGAGCCTGGCGCGCTACCGACTGAGCCACCCCTGCCCTCCTATTTTCAGAGAGCAGACTTTCGGAGACTTCTCTCTGTAGTGTCCGATACTTTTGTTTGAAGTGTGTTGCGGAGAAATTTGTGTGGCCAATGGCCATTGTCCGCCCAAAACCTTTCCTCTTTTGTGTGTATTCTAGAGCTCGATATATCCTTTTCTTTCGTAACTTCTATCGTCATTATTTTTGCAATTCTTGTGGAAATGGACGAATTTCACTGGTCAGTAGTACAACTAAGTGAATTCTTTTCATTACTAAGGCATTTCTTTGTATCATTTTTTGTTGGGTTAGTGTACTATAAGGGCACACAATTCCGATTTTTATGGAGCAGAATTTCCGATACTCACCTCGCTGTTCTCGATGCTTTTGTTTGAAGTATTTTGCGCCGAAATTTGTGTGGCCATTGGCCACCCAACTGTCCACTCAAAACCTTTCCTCTTTTGTTTGTATTCTAGAGCTTCATACATCTTTTTCTTTCGCAACCCCTATCAACTTTGTTTTGTAATTCTCGTGGTAATGGACGAATTTCACTGATTCTTTTCATTACTAAGGCATTCCTTGGTATCTTTTTCGTTGGAATTATGTGCCCTTATAGAACACTCATCCGATTTTCATGGAGCAGACTTTCGGTATTCACTACGCTCTTCTTCGATGCTTTTGTTTGTAGTGTGTTGCGATTAAAGATAGGTGACCAATGGCAGACCTCCTTTCCGCTTCTTCAACGCTGGGCATCCTTTTCCTTCTCAACTCTTATCGCTTTGGTTTTGCAATTCTAGTGGTTATTTGCTACAACTAACATCAGACGTTTCTATAGCAACGGTCAGGTAAAATCTCTTTCCTCTATCGTCGACGGAGAACAACAAATCCGGAAAGCTATGTCAACATTTTATTGGATCTTTGTGGTTCTTTAGGATGGAGGTAGGAGAAAATGGAAAAGAAGTTGAAATGAAAAAAAAGGGAAGAGAAGAACACTAGAGAAGAAGAATGCAAGTAGGAAGAGAAACAAAATTTGACAATTCACTATTCCTCTAAAATTCTCTACTAATATAAGGTAATCGGATAGAAGAAACGCTTTCTTCAGATTTCAATATTTATTGGTAACTCCCGTTTAGGTAAGAGTACTGTCGGGGTCTCTCACCCAAACCTTTTCCCATCGTTCTCTGACCCCGAGGGCTCAGAGAAGGTTCAGGAAAGATTACCCACTGGATAGATATTAGGAGACAGACGGTAACTACACCTGAAGGTCATCAGCACGTTCTTTAATGTGCACAAATTATGGCTCTCCTGCACATGGAAACATGGTTTAATGTCCCATTCGACGGACGGAGGACTTTCCAAGACGTTGGTTGTTTGGAGTTTTATGGCGCATGAGCTACTAAGGCTATAATGCGCCTTTCCAAGACGATCAGCGTTCACTTTCTAATCGGGGTTTGGCGGAGATAAAACTCACTGTGGGACTCGAACCTGCAAACTGCAGTTTACGAGTCTGACGCACTACTGACTGAGCCAACCCCCGCCCCAAGTGCCTCCCTATGGCGGAGTGTTTAGCGTGCTTAGCTACTTTTCTAACCCCGCATAAGAGTCGGGAGTGGCTCAGTCGATATCGCCAAGCTTGTAATCTGCAGTTCCTAGGTTCGATTCCCTTCTGGTCGAGGGTTCAGATTTATCTCCGCAAAACTTCACGCCCTGTCTTCGTTCAGTAGGGGAAACTGATGGGCTTGGAAAGGCCATTGTCCATCAGATGGGGACGCTAAGCTGTGGCTACGTGCAAGAACACGTGGGATGGCCTTGACGGGAGGCTATCATCTGTCTCCTAATAGCTGCAGTCCTCTCCCCCAACCTCCTCTGAGCCTTCGTGGTACTCGTGACCTTGTCATTTAGCCCATTGTGTGCAAAAAATGCAACTCAGAGGTAAAACAACCCAACCCCGGATAAGCCACGAGTGTTTGTTTTCTACATTGGTTTCCATAATAAATTAAGGAAAACTCAGAAAAATTATGATAAAAAAAAATACATGAATGATTTTAATGAAATTTGATGGAAACATGAATTACAATGCTAGTTTCAGAATGGCATAAAATATTTTACACTAGAAACATTTTTCGTCAAAAAATAACACTTAGAGGAACTTGTCCAAAACTGAGGTGTCAGAATGCAATGGGCAAAGGTCTTTAATAAGGTAACCCCTTACAGCAATGCGAGCACGACAACGATTGTTCCACGTTGTTTATCATTGTTCCTTTAAAGCAGCAATAAGCTCCTCCTTTGTTTCAGGTGGCAGGTTGAGGCCAGCAATAAGTCTCCCTAGAGCATCTCACACATGCTCAATAGGATTTAGGTCGGGAAATTGAGCTGGCCACTCCATGAGCATAATGGTCTCCTCTTGAAGGTATTGTTCCACTAGTCGAGCTCTATGTGGACGAGCGTTATCGTCTTGTAAGATGAATGTTTCACCTATTACATCAGAGTAAGGACGTACATAAGGGTTCAGGATGTCCTCCCTATACCTTTGATTATTGAGGTTCCCACTTGTCAACACGTAGAGGTCTGTGCGTCCACCTAAACACACACATTACCTCTGCCGTAACTGTCTCTTTGATGGATGTTACTGAGATGATAGCGGGTACCTCATTCTCCCCATATCAAACAATATCTGAAATTATTCTGCAAGCAATATTTGGACTCATCTGTGAAGAGTACGGACTTCCATTGCTCTTCTGTCCAGTTAACATGCGTGCGTGCCCAATTCAACCTCTCTCTCCTGTGTATACAAATTACTGGCCTTCTAGTGTACAGACCTCCCTCATGAAGCCTTCTACGCACAGTAGAAGCTAATACGACCCTCCCAGTGGCTGCTGCAAGAGAGGATCGTTACTGAGAGGGTAGACGTCTTGCTCCTTCTCGCTATTAATCACAGATATCGATTTTGCTAACCTACGAGAAACCTCCGAGATGGGGAATCCGTGCTAAGAAATTGATTCCACAATCTATGGAGCTCAGAAAGACTCATATTCAGCCATTGTGCCACGTCTGACTGACTTTGGCCTGCTTCGTACCGGACAATAGCTATTGGTCGGCACTGAGGTGGCCAATAGCTATTGGCGTTATGGCAATGGCTATGGCAATCCTATGCAGCCACCGCAGTTCATTTGGAAAATGATGTCTCGAGGTCATTCTTACAAAGTGGCTATTTCGAATTTCTTTATTCACATTTACAACACAAAATAACGATCCATTCCAAAACGCCCGTTTCATGCCGCTATCCGATTACGCAAACTGACACAACCTAGACTAATTTGCATACGATATACTCACTTGACATTACTGGTTACATAAGGGGCGGGGGTGGCTCAGTTGGTAGCGCGCCAGGCTCGTAATCTGCAGTTCCCAGGTTCGAGTTCCAACTGAGTCAGTGTTGAGACTTATCTCCATAAAACTCCCCGCCCTGCCCACGGTCAATAGGGGACACCGATGGGCTTGGTAAGGTCGCCGTCCGTCAGATGGGACGTTAAGCCTTGGTCCGTGTGCGTGAGAGCTACACCCTGCGCACGTTAAAGAACACGCTGGATGGCCTTGACGGGAGGCTACCATCTGTCTCCCAACAGCTGTTCCAGTGGATCCCCTCCCCCAACCTTCTCTGAGCCTTAGTGGTCCATGTGATCTGGCCATTTAGCCCATAGTGTGCAAAAAAGTGCCGCTCAGAGGTAAAACAACCCAACCATTTAAAAATTACGGCTATTCGTTAAGCTCTCCTGATTTTTTTCCTTTAAAATTCTGATTACTCGTCAAACCCAATCCATTAAAACTGTTCCGATTTTTTCGCCAGAAATTGCAACTACTCGTTAAGGTCCCCTTCCATTAATTTTTCCTTTAAAATTTCAACTACTCGTCAAACCGAACACATTACTCTCTCATTTTCTCATTTAAAAATACGACTACGCGTTAAGATCCCGTGCTATTTTTCCCCCTTGAAAATTTCGACTATTCGTCAAACCCAACTGAAAAAACATCAAGGGTAGTCTTATTCAGGAAGATATAGATAGAGAGATAATTTTCATTTCAGATAATGTTTAATAGCATACAAAAGCTTTCGAGGTCTCACAAGCGTAGGCTCGTTCGTGAGATCTCGTACAGAAACAATTTCAATTGAAAACATCAGTCGTCACATTGAATACACAAAAAACGAAAACAATTGAAAACAAAAGATTTCTAGTAATCCAGAAAGTGTGAAAGTCAGAAAGGAAGAAACATTCAGTATCTATCTTAAAAATAAACAGTTCTTGTAGTTTAATGGAAAAAAAGTTTCCACATCATCCAGTTTCAAAATGTAGTTCTTCAGAACTTTAGAAAACAAATGAAAATTGGCAATATTTTTCATGCTAACCGGGAGAGAGGAAAGGAATTTCGGTGCTAAGTACAAAAAATACTACCTAAAAATTTCCTTATAGGGATTCATATGTTTTAAGGAATGTGCAAGAATTTCATATGTTTATATGTGCAGGAATTTCATATGTTTGTGAGGAAACAACATTTCCTCACAAACCATTGTGAGGAACAACAACTATGTGAGGAACAACAACTATGTGCAGACCATTTGTACTTAGTAGAAAGTCACAAACCATTGTGAGGAACAACACCATTTGTGAGGAACAACAACTATGTGCAGGAATTTCATATGTTATATGTGCAGGAATTTCATATGTTTTTATCTCGTCTTAATGGGTAATTATTCGTATCAGTTTTAATGCTTTCATTTCTAAAGTAAAAATATTTAATAATTTCGAAAAAATGATCAAATGTAAAGACAAAATTCCTGCTTCTCGAAACAAAGGTAATGAAGGTTACGTTGGGTTGTTTTACCTCTGAGCGGCACTTTTTTGCACACCATGGACTAAATGGCCAGGTCACATGGACCCCGAAGGCTCAGAGAAGGTTGGGGGAGGGGACCCACTGGAACAGCTGTTGGGAGACAGATGGTAGCCTCCCTTCAAGGCCATCCAGCGTGTTCTTTAACGTGCACAGGGTATGTATGGTTCTCCCGCACACGGGGCCACGGCTTAACGTCCCATCCGACGGACGGCGGCCTTTCCAAGCCCATCGGTGTCCCCTACTGACCGTGGACAGGGCGGGGAATTTTGCGGAGATAAATCTCAACGCTGACCCAGCTGGGACTCGAACCTGGGAACTACAGATTACGAGCCTGGCGCGCTACCGACTGAGCCACTCCCGCCCGATGAAGGTTACGTTTTTGGGCTTTTAATTAATAAGCTAATAAATCTCTTTTGCAGCACTGAAAGTTCACCTGTATCATTTTTTTTCTTGTAATTCGATCATGCAGCATAAATATTCCAAATGGATTATTAAATAATTGCCAGGGCGATAATTTCCGAGCCATTGATTCCTATATAACTGCAAGAAAATAATTGCACTCTGCCAAAACGATCTTACAGATAACAGTTATCACTATATGCTGCAGGTAGCTAAGTATTCTCAATGCCACCAAGTTAATTCTGATTAATATCTTTTGTTGAACTTACGGAAAGTTTCTTCAGCAAGAAAGAATACTATACACATTGATAACTTCATGAATGTTCCATTGATGAAACCAGTTTTCAATATCCTTTGACTTTTATCGAAACTAAACTTTTCTACGATTTATGTCGTGCGGAATCGATTCTTCCCGCCTTCTGGAAGGTGAACAATAAGCAGTCCGATATTAAATCTAGCGCCAAACATTGTGAGGTTAATTAAAGTGCTCCTCAAAAGCTCCTTAGTTCGTAATTTTCTGCTGCGAAATATCACGCGATCTGAAACAAAATGAAACTTTTTTAGCCACTTTGATTTTAGAGCTCTTACAGCCTTAATACTATCTAATTATAGTTAATTAATAGCTGATTCTGAGTGAGTGAGTTGAAGATGGGTTCCTTTGCCTCTGAGAGAGTTTTTTGTGCACAATTGGCAAAATGGCTGCGTCACAGGTTGAGTTTCCTCTGAGTGGCTTTTTTTGTCCACAATGGATTAAATGGCCAGGTCACAAGGACCCCAAGGGCTGAGAGAAGATTGAGGAAGGGGAACCACTGGACAGCTGTTGCGAGACAGATGGTAGTCTCCCGTCAAGGCCATCCAGCGCATACGGATCACAGCTTAACGTCCCATCCGACGGACGGCGGCTTTTTCAAGCCGACTGGTATCCCCTACTGACCAAGGGCAATATGGAGAGTGTTGCGGAGACAAATCTCAATGCTGACCCATCTGGGACCCGAACTTGGAAACTGCAGATTACAAGTCTGGCGTGCTACCTAGTGAGCCACCCTCTCCCCAGGTCACAAGGAACTGCTGTTATCTCAGTCGATAGCGAACCAGGCAAGTAATCCGTATCTCCGAGGTTCGAGTCCCATCTGTCGCAGCAGTGATATTTGGCTCCGCTAAACTAACACTTAACTAAATGGTTAACGCGCTTGGTTACTAATCAAAAGGGTCTGGGTTCGAGCCCCAAGAAAGTCATGAATTTTTGTATTTTCTTTCTACTGAGGTCTCGCATTTCTCACAGACTTTCTACTAAGACGTATACATTGACAGGCTCCTGTCAGACCTCTGTGACGCAGCTACTTGAAAGGTAATTTATTTCATTTTTTTAAAACCAACACTATCTCCTTGCTCAGAAAGAGGACACCGATGGGCTGGAAAAGGTAGCCGTCCATCGGAAGGGACGTTAAGCCGTGGCTCCTTGTACGAGACAGTTGTACCCTGTGCACGTTCTTTAACGTGCTGGATGACCTTCACGAGAGGCTTTCATCTGCTTCCTAACAACTATCCAGTGGGTTACCTTGCCCAGTCCTTCTTTGAGTCCTTGGGGTCCTGGTGACCTGGCCATTTACCCCACTGCGTACAAAAAGGTGCCGCTCAGAGGTAAAACAACCCAACTAATGTCACAACGACCTCAAGGATTTAGAGAAGATTGGAGAAGGGGACCCACTGAACAGCTGTTAGGGGACAGATGGTAGCGTCCCATCAAGGGCAACCAGCATGCTCTTCTTTTTGCAACACATAGGACAGAGAAGAATCCTAGAAGCTATTCCTAGCATTTACAAGTCTTCTCATACAAGGACATGCCCTACTAAGATCGAATTCACTGATGACCACTGCCTCAGTTAGAGCTCAGAACACAGAGCTTGTAACACAGAATACAAAGTTTGCCTTGCTGAAACCGACCAAGCGGCCTCTTTGACATGCTCAGGGCATGACTCTCTTACACACGAGCCAAGCTTAACTCCCATCTGGACGAAGGCGGCCTGTCGAAGCTCGTGTGTTTCCCCTTTTTAGCTGAAGGCAGGTAGGTTCAAAACCTGGTTTTCATTAAGATAGATTCGATTTAAAACAGCAATCTACGATCAAGTTTTTCTGTTTACAGATTTATCTTCAAACAGCCGTTTTCGACACCTGTATATTTTCACCATTTTACAACTCTAGAGCTGTTGTGTTCCTTAATTCCCTAAAGATGACTTCTCATTGGTTACGCACCGATTGATTTGTTAAGGCCATAGGTTGTATGTTAAGCCGTGGTTCTGTGTTCAGAATAGCTATACTCTGGCCATGTTAAAGAACACACCGGATGGCTTTGACGGTAGGCTTCCATCTGTCGCTTAATAGCTGTCCACAGTGAGTTCTCTTCTCCCACCATTCTATGAGCACTTGGGGTTCTTATGACTGGTCCATTTAGCCCACTGGGCGCAAAAAAGGGCCGCTCAGATGTAAAACCACACAACTCTGTGCAGGTTAAAGGACACATTGGATGGCCTCGACGGGAGGCTACCTTCTCTCTTAACAGCTGTTAACAGCTGCCCAGAGTGAGTCCTCTTCTCCCAGCATTCTCTGAGCGCTTGGGGTCCTTGTGACATGTCCATTTAACCCACTGGGCGCATAAAAGTACCGCTCAGATGTAAAACCACACAACTCTGTGCAGGCTAAAAAAAGACACTGGATGACGTTGACGGGAGTCTTCCATCTGTCTCTTAACAGATGTCCAGTGGGTCCCCTCCACACAACCTTCCCTTCACCATTCAACTCACTTAAAAAAACTAATTTCACTCACAACCCCCCCCCCCCCCCCAAAAAAAAAAAAAAGGTTCTTCTCAGGGGTAACCCAATCCACCTTACGCGAATGATGTATCTACACTTTTTAAGAAAAGCAGATCAAATTCCCGTGGACTTCTGATTCGTGCTGTTCGTTTAATGAGATAGATTCAAGAATATTTGAATAGCGAAAGCATCTTCATGCTTTCAAGAGTCTCAATTAAAGTCCAAAGTAAATAGAGGGCACTTAATTATCTACACGGAAAATTACTTCCCACTTTGCATACGTTTGTTGTTTTAACTGAGAGATAGGGTAATATGGTACTTCTCTTTACCACAGTAAGATAGTAATTAGTTGGAACGGTGGTCTCCAAAGAGAATGAAATAACGCCCTGTTCATCCATGTTCCTTTTTCTGAATTGTCACAAGCATCTTCAGGTAATGGCGAAAAATGTCCCTACGGAGAGGGAAATTAAGCACCTGTTGCGCAGATAATAAATGCTGATAAAGCTCCTAAATGCAAGGACATGTAGAAAAACAAGAAAATTAGGAAGGTAAAGAAATACAGGAATTGATTATACTTTGTGCACGTTAAAGAACACGCTGGATGGCATTTACGGGAACATCTGTCCAATGGGACCCTTTCCCCAGCTTTCTCTAAGCCCTCAGGGTCCTTGTGACCTGGCCATCTAGGCCTAATGTGTTCAAAATAAGAGCCGCTAAGAGGTAAAACAATCCAACCCTTTGAAAACTTGCATCTCATATTCTCCAGAGACATCTTTTTCTTCTGGTTAAACTCAGAGAACAGAGCTGCCGAAGCATAAATTGAAAATTTACACCAAAGGAAACGAGGTATCGTTTAAAGCGACTTCGTGATACATTAGAGGAGAACGTCGATGCAGCTAAAGCTACTCGATCTCGGACATCTAAAGTATTAACAAGAAATTTAATTAAGGAATTTTTCTGCTTCCATGGGAATGAAATACAAGATCATTACTGACAAAATTTGACGACTATTTGAGAAGAGCTCTTGAGCTTTCAAACGAGAAACTTAATGGGAATAAGTGCTGGAAGAATGTCTTTAATTTGAAAGAGGAGTTGCAAGATATCAAAAAGTCGATGGACTGGTACTTGGTTACCTAGTCTTATCCCTTACACTAACAACACCTACATGCCGTACAAGTGGGTTGGGTTGTTTCACCTCTGAGCGGCACTTTTTTGCACACCATGGGAATGGCCAGGTCACATGAACCCAGAAGGCTCAGAGAAGGTTGCGGGAGGGTTGGGTTGCTTTACCTCTGAGAGGCACTTTTTTGCACACCATGGGCTAAACGGCCAGGTCACATGAACCCCGAAGGCTCAGAGAAGGTTGGGGGAGGGGATCCACTGGAACAGCTGTTGGGAGACAGATGGTAACCTCTCGTCAAGGCCATCCAGTGTATTCTTTAACGTGCACAGGGTATGGCTCTCCCGCACACGGGGCCACGGCTTAACGTCCTATCCGGCAAACGGCCCCTACTGTGATGTACTCCCGGTTCGGATCCTGCCCGACTGAGGCAGATGTGATATCCTCCCTTCTCCGATCTATGGGGACTGAGCCATATGTGATGTCCTCCCTTCTCCGATCTATGGGGACTGAGCCATATGTGATGACCTCCCTATTCGGAATGCGATGGGACTGAGCCAAATGTCGTAGCCGCTGGAGGACGATGGAATTGTCACTTAATAAACTTCATCCTCACTTCGGTGAAAAGACAGATTCACGGGTTTTTAGGCCCGTGGCACTCTATGCCTGATGTTCGCTGTGTTGAATGTTGAATAAAAATAGTCCATCAATTAACTGCACGAGAGTTGGATATGGACGACAAAGTTTATTTACACTTTATACACTCAAGTGCTGGAGATGCGCTCACCTCCGTGGTGCTTTGCTGCTGCAAACATTAACAATGAGGTGGATTGGATTGTTTTACCTCTGAGCGGCACTTTTTTGCACACCATGGGCTAAATGGCCAGGCCACAACGACCCCGAAGGCTCAGAGAAGGTTGGGGGAGGGGACCCACTGGAACAGCTGTTGGGAGACAGAAGGTAGCCTCCCGTCAAGGCCATCCAGCGTGTTCTTTAACGTGCACAGGGTATGGCTCTCCCGCTCACGGGACCATGGCTTAATGTCCCATCCGACGGAGGTGATCTTTTCAAGCCCATCGGTGTCCCCTACTGACCGTGGGTAGGGCAGGGGAAATTTTGCGGAGATTAATCTCAACGCTGACCCAGCTGGGACTCGAACCTGGGAACTACAGATTACGAGCCTGGCACGCTACCGTCTGAGCCACTCCCTCCCATACAATGAGGTGGAGAATCGCACACTCTGCAAGTTCTCGCTTTACAGACCGCAAACTCGGCGAAAGGATAATCAACCTTTGTCTACACTGTGGTTCACTCTGAATCCCCAAAACTGTTATCAGATTCACAGAAGAATCTCAATTCCCTTTGGAATCACACTCTCTCCTTCAGGGTTACTTCGAGTAAGGGGTGGCGTCCTTCTAACGCTTGTCGAAACGACCTTCTCGTTCGACAGCTCACCCAAAACTGTTGTCTCAAATCTCCCGCCGAGCTTCTTCGCTGCACTAGCATTCTAGGCTAGTCGTAAACGGCCATAAAAGGCTTCTGGAACTGATCTGAAGCAAGCAGCAAGCTTCAGACCCGAAAACAACAATAGTGAGTCACATCCCAGCACAACACACTTAATACATAAAGATATATATAGTTTATATATATATATAGTCAGTAGGGCTTTCCAAGCCCTACGGACGCCAGGCTCGTAATATCCATAATAATAAAAATAAAATAAATACTCCCTCAAGCAGCTGCTTGCCACAGAGGTCTGACAGGAGCCCGTCAGTTTATATGCCATAGTAGAAGGTCTGTGAGGCTGGCAGGACCTCAGCAGATAAACAACACGAACATCCATGCCTTACCCGGGGCTCGAACCCAGGTCCTTTAGATCAGTAGCCAAGCGCGCTAACCACTCGGCCATAGGACGGCTTAAAGATATGTACAATAATAAAATACAACAAAAATGCATGAATAAATAAATAAAATAAATTGAAGGGACACGACACCTACTGACCGTGGGCAGGGCGGGAAATTTTGCGGAGATAAATCTCAACGCTGCCCAAACTGGGACTCGAACCTGGGTTGGGTTGTTTTACCTCTGAGCGGCACTTTTTTGCACACCATGGGCTAAATGGCCAGGTCACATGGACCCCGAAGGCTCAGAGAAGGTTGGGGGAGGGGATCCACTGGAACAGCTGTTGGGAGACAGATGGTAGCCTCCCGTCAAGGCCATCCAGCGTGTTCTTTAACGTGCACAGGGTATGGCTCTCCCGCACACGGGGCCACGGCTTAACGTCCCATCCGACGGACGGCGGCCTTTCCAAACCCATCGGTGTCCCCTACTGACCGTGGGCAGGGCGGGGAATTTTGCGGACTCGAACCTGGGAACTGCAGATTACGAGCACCGTACAGTGGGAATAAGCAACTTTAGTTAAACTGGATAAATCATTACATCCAATGGCTTAGCCAAGGATGCGATTTCTGCGCCTGAGGCGATGTTACACACCGCCCTATCAAAATATTACAGAATATTCAAGTTACGTCAATGGGAAGCTAAATTGGAAGTTCTATAACTTGGCAAAATGTTACTGGACATAATTTAAAGTTATAATCAAATATATTTAAATCTCTATTTTAAAAAATATTCGTTCAGTATGTAAAGGATTATGAAAACACAATACTTATTTTTCGAGTTTTAGTTAATATCTGAGATCAATTCTTAGGGGGAATTAATATTGTGAAATATTTCAGTTTCCGTGGATGGAAGCCAAGGATCTCGTTGTTTGGGTTGTCTTTCTGCTGAGGTCCTGCCAGCCTCACAGACCTTCTACACAAGGGAACTACACATGGTACGGACGGAGGTAGCTCAGTCGGTAACGCGCCAGGCTCGTTGTTTGGGTTGTTTTACCTCTGAGCGGCAATTTTTTGCACACCATGGGCTAAATGGCCAGGTCACATGGAACCCGAAGGCTCAGAGAATGTTGGTTGAGGGGACCCACTGGAACAGCTGTTGGGAGACAGATGGTAGTCTCCCGACAAGGCCATTCAGTGTATTCTTTAACGTGTACAGGGTATGGCTCTCCCGGACACGGGGCCACGGCTTAACGTCCCATCCGACGGACGGTGGCCTTTCCAAGCCCATCGGTGTCCCCTACTGACGCCAGGCTCGTAATATCCATATCTCTTTAAATACTGAACAAATATTGTAGAAAAACGAGATTTAAATAGACTTGATTATATCTTTCATTCACGATTTTCGGTTAAATCCATATTTTAGAAGTTATAGAGCTTCGAAGTTAAATTCTCAGTGACATAACATGGATATTCTCTAATATTCTGAGGGGTAGGGAAGGTTCATCTGGTAGCGCGCGAGGCTCGTAATCTACAGTTCCCAAGTTCGAGCACCGCTTGGTGAGCACTGATATTTATCTCCGCAAAACTCCCCACCTGCCCTCGACAGGAAGGAACACCGATGGGCTTGGAAAGGCCGTCAACCATCGGATGGGACGTTAAACCGTGATTCCATGTGAGGGAGAGCCATACCTTTTACACGTTAAAGAACACACTGGATGCCCTAACTGGAGGCTATCATCTGTCTCCTAACAGTTGTACAGCGTGTCCACTCCCCAATCTTCTCTGAACTGGTTAGTCTGGTAGAACTGGAGGTCTTAACTAACTGGTTAAGAAGCTACTTATTTCAGAGGAAAGTTCTTGTAGAAGTAAATGGTAGTATATCAGATGAACATTTTATTTACAGAGGTTGGGTTGGGTTGTTTTACCTCTGAGCGGCACTTTTTGCACACCATGGGTTAAATGGCCAGGTCACAAGGACCACGAAGGCTCAGAGAAGGTTGGGGGAGGGGACCCACTGGAACAGCTGTTGGGAGACAGATGGTAGCCTCCCGTCAAGGCCATCCAGCGTGTTCTTTAACGTGCACAGGGTATGGCTCTCCCGTACACGGGGCCACGGCTTAACGTCCCATCCGACGGACGGCGGCCTTTCCAAGCCCATCGGTGTCCCCTACTGACCGTGAGCAGGACGGGGAATTTTGCGGAGATAAATCTCAACGCTGACCCAGCTGGGACTCGAACCTGGGAACTACAGATTACGAGCCTGGCGCGCTACCTACTGAGCCACCCCCGCCCTATTTACAGAGGTGTGCCTCAAGGTTCGATTCTTGGTCCGATCCTTTTCCTACTTACAAAAACATCGATGAGAAATGTTTCGATGTGAAGATTAATGAAATTAAGCTAAAGAGATGCACTGAATATAAATTCTTAGGAATATGGATCGATGAAAATCTGAACTGGTCATTTCACGTAAAGCAGCTGAGAATCACTCTATCAAGGAATATTGGTATGATTGGTAAAATACGTCGTCTGATTAACAAACAAATTTTGACAAATTTATACTACTCTTTCATTTATTCTTATATAACATATGTCATCTTAGTCTGGGGTACTGACTACTATAACTACTACGGACTACTACGGACTATAATCTGAATGCTATATATCGTCTTCAGAAAAGAATTGTTAGATATATTGTTGGTAAAAGATATCATGATCCCGTGGCACATTTATTTTCTGAGGTTAAAATTCTTAATGTCTATAATAATTACAAACTGATATCAGGAAATTTTGTGTATTTGATTACAGTGAAATTGAAAATAGTCTTTAAATCTATCCAATTTAATCAGAGTCTTTCGACGTTTCATAATTATGAAACACGTCATAGAGAGGATCTGAGTATACCTATGTGTCGATTGTCAATTGGGCAGAGATCTATCAAATACAATGCAGTAAAAATTTGGTCTGAATTTCCTGATGATGTTAAAAATGCAAAATCTTTAAAATTATTTAAAATCAAATGTAGAACGTTTCTTCTTACAAAGCAATGAAACCTTCTTCTATGTATCAGTGTAATATGTCTCATAACCATTTGACCTTTCATACTATTGAATTATTGTATACATTACTGTTGTCATAACTGACTAAAGGAAATAGGGAGCATTAACTAAAAATAAGCGTCAGCTTACTATGCTCTCCTTTTTTGTTTCGCCTTTCCTATTAAACACTAATATTTAATATGATTGTTTCTTCCCTTTTCTGATGCAATTGATATTTCTCAGCTATTTCACTTCTCAATTTTGCTATGTAAATATATATTGTATTGACTGATGGAATAAAATAAAGATTATTATTATTATTATTATAACCCTCAAGGTCCTTGTGGCCTGGCCATTTTGCCCATTGTGTACAAAAAAGTGCCGCCAGAGGTAAAATAACCCAGTTCTTATATTTTGATACGGAGAGTATCCATTGCCATTAAAAATTTTGCCGCCATTTTTAACCAATACTGTGCTATATCTAGCCGTTCGAATTTAAACATCCCTCCAAATTGAATACAGCACTTGTTCTGTCTGATCATTTCTAATGTCCCTGAAAACTCGGAGAAGAGGGGCGGGAGTGGCTCAGTCAGTAGCGCGCCAGACTCGTAATCTGCAGTTCCCAGGTTCGAGTCCCAGCTGGGTCAGCATTGAGATTTATCTCCGCAAAACTCTCCGCCCTGCCAACGGTCAGTAGGGGACACCGATGGGCTTGGAAAGGCCGCAGTCCGTCGGATGGGACGTTATGCCGTGGCCCCGTGTGCGGGAGAGCCATACCCTGTGCACGTTAAAAAACACGCTGGATGTCCTTGACGGGAGGCTACCATCTGTCTCCCAACAGCTGTTCCAGTGGGTCCCTTCCCCCAACCTTCTCCGAACCTTCTTGGTCCTTGTGACCTGGCCATTTAGCCCATGGTGTGCAAAAAAGTGCCGCTCAGAGATAAAACCGAACTCGGAGAAAATTGAGGAAAAGGTACCCACTGGACAGCTCTTAAGAGACACATAGTAGTCTCCTGTCAAGACCATCCACAGAATACGGTTCTACTACATACAGAGACACGGCTTTAATGTCCCATCCGAAGGACGACGGCCTTTCTAAGCCCATTGCTGTCCCCTACTGACCGAGGTCAGGGCTGAGAATTTTGCGGAGAAAATTCTCAACGGTGACCCAGGCGAGACACGAACCTGGGAACTACAAATGGTACGGACAGAGGTAGCTCAGTCGGTAACGCACCAGGCTCGTAATTTGTAGTTCCCAGGTTCGCGTCCCGCCTGGGTCAGTCTTTCGACAACGTTCAGAGATGAATGTGAAAAGGGACCCACTTCTCCATTCATTTCTGAATCTTTGCAGTCCTTGTGACCTGGCCATTTAGCCCATTTTGCGAACAAAAGTGCGGCTCAGAGATGAAAATTGTGACGTGCAGAAATTTTCTGAATTCTACTGAACAATGCAACGGAGGCCAAGGCTCTGTTACATCACTTGGATGTAACAGATGGAACGAAAGGCAAGCTCTGTTACATCACTGAAAAAGAAAGATCATTTTTGAGTGACGTTTACATGACCCAGTGGCGCTTATTCCTTCACCTTACCACCGAACAAGGCGAAGGAAAATTGTTTTTGTTTGGGAACCGTGTTTGCCCTCGAGCGGAACAAACTGAATCTGTTGACAAGCTGTCTGCTGATGTAGCCTCTGCCGCTTGTAAAGGGGCTCGCCGAACATTATCGATCACATTCGCTTAGTGAGGATCGTGACTAGTTGTTTCTCAAGAACTGCTTCTTCCAATCGCTAGATAAGTTCTTAAAGAAGGAAGCTTAATACCTTATCCAAGGCCAAACGGGAAAGGTGTGTCGAAAAATGTGTTTTCGGCAATTTTAGTACTCGGCACTGGGGGAGGGTGGTTTGTCAGTAGCGCACCAAGTTCGTATTCTGATGTTCCCAGGTTCGAGTCCTGAATGTATCTAGAGCAGCGCTATCCAACTAGCGGCCCGCACAAAGGTTTTTGTGGCCCGGGAACAAAATCAAATTTTTGCTTAAAATTTTAAATAAATATCTGTAATCCACCTTATAATATTTTGTCAACTTATATTACTTTACTTGATATACAATCTTCAACTTAGTCATTTTGTAAAGTTTATAAAACATTCTTAAGCCGATCGACAAAGGGACGGGGGTGGCTCAGTCGGTAGCGCACCAGACTCCTAATCTGTAGTTTCCAGGTTCGAGTCCCAACTGAGTCAGCGTTGAGATTTATCTCCGAAAAATTCCCCGCCCTGCTCACGGTCAGTAGGGGACACCGATGGCCTTGGAAAGGCCACCGTCCGTCGGATGGGACGTTAAGCCGTGGCCCCGTGTGCGGGAGAGCCATACCCTGTGCACGTTAAAGAACACGCTGGCTGGCCTTGACGGGAGGCTACCATCTGTCTCCCAACAGCTGTTCCAGTGGGACCCCTCCCCCAACGTTCTCTGAGCCTTCGGGGTCCATGTGACCTTGCCATTTAATTTAGTCCATGGTGTGCAATAAAGTGCTGCTCAGAGGTAAAACAACCCAAACCAATCGGCAAACTTCTGAATCCTTTTAAGAGTGGTGCGGCGTCATCAAACAAATGTTTTTATGAAGCTGTAGTAATAAGAAGCATCAAACGACAGCACGAATCGATCTCACTGCGCATGCATTTATTAATTATAAATGCATGCGCATAATTATTTATTGTGCATCAGGAGACATTGCGTGGCATTTCGCTGAGACTAAGCGACGTAATGGATAATGTTGTCAAAATTACCAATTTAATTCGTAGCGGAAATCGTTCTCTTAAACACAGAAAATTTAAAGCCTTTTTGGACGAACTGCATGCTGAGTATGGCGATCTGCTTTCACATAGCAATATTCGCTGGTTAAATGCCGGAAAATGCCTCTAGAGTTTTTTTACAGTTCGAAAAGAAATTCATTTTTTTCTCACAGAAGTGGACACCGATGAAGATTTAATAACAAGTTTTATTGATGAAAATTTTCTATGTTCACTTGCTTTCCTAACAGACATTACAGATTATTTAAATGTCTTGAATAAATCCTTACAAAGAAAAGATTAAAACGTGTGCTGTCTTTATAATCATGTTACTGGGTTTAGAATTAAACTACAATTGTTGAAGTCAAATTTGCAGGAAAACAATTTAATTCATTTTGAAACTTGTAAAGAGTTCTACGAAGAAATGAAGCCACTTAATAAAACAGTTAATTTGAAAAATTTGTTCTTAAATTAGATATCCAAATTGAAGATTTTAATAGAAGATTTTCTCAATTTGATGACCATACGCAAAGTTTAAATTTATTCAGTAATCCATTAAATATAGATATTAGCACCGTAAATCCTAAATATCAAATGGAATTACGTTACCTTCAGGCCGACGCAATTATTGCATCTAATAGAGAAACTGAAATAGAATTGTTCAAACTTTTGCCTAAAGAAAAATATCCAAAAATGAAAGATTTTGTCCTCCAAATGATTTCTATGTTCGGAAGTACATATGTCTGCGAGCGCGCATTTTCTGATATGAACTATATAAAATCGAGATAGAGAAACTGCTTGAAAGACTACACTTGAACACGTGCTTCGGCTCGCAACAACAAATATCGATATGGACGTAAAAGAAATTATTGCCAACAACTACGGCCACAATGCTCCCATTAAATTTATTAAATATTTAATAAGGTTTAGAAAATTTATATTGGTTTATTATTACTTATTATTTTTCGTATAAATAAAATAATTTTTTGAGGTTTATTACTTATTATATTTCGAAAAATAAAATTTTTTTAGGTTTATTATTATTTATTATTTTTTGTATAAATAAAATAATTTTTGAGGTGACATGAACTGACTTTTCATTTACCTGTTATAGCCATTTTTTTTTGGCCCGCGAAATATTGGCAAAGGAAAAAATGGCTCGTGGTGTTAGAGAAGTTGGACAGCACTGATCTAGAGTACCCAGAAACTTTCCAGCGGGAGGGGGGGGGGAAGTTGCGTATATGAGTTTTGTTAGAGTTTTAAGGTTGGGTTGTATTACTTCTGAGCTGCACTTTTTTGCACACAATGAGCTAAATGGTTAGATCACAAAGACCCCGACGGCTCAGAGAAGGTTAGAGGGAGGGGACGTACTGCACAGCTGTTGGGAGATAGATGGTATCATCCAGTCTAGGCCATCCATCGTGTTCTTTAACACGTAGAGGATACGGCTCTCGTGTACATGAGCACCATGGTGTAACGTCCTATCCGAAGGACAGCGGCATTTTCAAGCCAATTGGTATTCTCATTCTCACAGAGGACAGGAGTTAGCAGATAAAATCTCAACATTGGTACAGTTTGGACTCGAACCTGGGAACGGAAATTTGAGACTCCTAGGTGTTACTGACTGAATCACTCTCGCCCCGCATACTTCAGTACTTTACATTCTCTTAGAATGTGAAGCACGCAATATTCTATTAACTGAGAATTCACATGGATTACAATTACTGATCTTTCAGGGTGGCTCATCGGTAGCTCACTAGGTTTACTGGGACTCGAACTTGGGAACTGCAGAACTGCAGTTCCCAAGTTCGAGTCCCAGCTGCGCCATCATTCAGATATACATATCTCTGCAACACTCTCCGCCCTGACCTCGGTCAATAGGGGACACCGATGGGCTTGGAAAGGCCGCTGTTCATCGGATGGGACATTAAGTCATTGCTCCGTGTGCAATGTGCACATTAAAGAACATGCTAGATGGCTTTGGATGGAAGGATGCCACCTGTCTCTCAACAGTTATCCAGTGGGTCCGCTCAACCTTCTCTGAGCCTTCGGGTCCTGGTAACCTGGCCATTTAGTCCATTGTGTGCGAAAAAGTGCCACCCAACTGATCTTTCATAGCATCGATTTTATTAGCGTTACCTTGAAGAAAGATTGGGTTATTTTACCTCTGAGCGGCACTTTTTTGCACACCATCGGCTAAATGGCCAGGTCACATGGACCCCGAAGGCTCAGAGAAGGTTGGGAGAGGGGACCCACTGGAACAGCTGTTGGGAGACAGATGGTAGCCTCCCGTCAAGGTCATCCAGCGTGTTCTTTAACGTGCACAGGGTATGGCTCTCTCCCGCACACGGAGCCACGACTTTAACGTCCCATCCGACGGACGGCGGCCTTCCCAAGCCCATCGGTGTTCCCTACTGACCGTGGGCAGGGCGGGGAATTTTGCGGAGATAAATCTCAACGCTGACCCAGCTGGGACTCGAACCTGGGAACTACAGATTACGAGCCTGGCGCGCTACCGACTGAGCCACCCCCGCCCACCTTGAAGAAAGAATCCTGCGGAATGCAACCAATAACAACTGTCCTACTTCCCCTTTTATTTCGGAAACTTTGTTCACCCTAATTTTTTTTACATATGCGTGTAATGAGTTCGCTTTCTACGCATTGCCCACTTTTCTTGGAGCTTTCGCCACCGTCGCCTTATATTCATCCCAAATGCCTGACCCTTCCTGTTTTTACGATGGGCCTCCAATTAGGCATCCCAGACAACGCCAAGAATGCAAGGCAGCCAGCCACTCTAATCAGACCAAAACAATTGCTGAGACATTAAGCCAGCATTCCAAATCAGGGTTCGTTAAACCTGAAGAAAATTTATCTTTAAATATTTATTTTTTTCTCTAGTATAGTGAAATGGGTAATTTTGCGTGTTTGAACTTAGATGTTAAATAGCGATCATTATTATGTTTATGTACAGATACTGGGCAGAAAAATAGAAACATCCCTATGATAGATCTATGGTAACCAAACTCTGAACTCTTAAGTTTTTTAAGAACTTAAAGAGTTTATAGTTTTGTACAAAAAAAGGTGTATGAAGACTAGTTCTTGATCATATCTGTTTTCTGTAATTTTAAATCTTGTTTTCCAACAATTTCATTTGGTATTTAAATAGTTCTGAAAAATAAAATAAAAATAAATACCCCCTCAAGCAGCTGCTTGCCACAGAGGTCTGACAGAAGCCTGTCAGTTTATATGCCATAGTAGGAGGTCTGTGAGGATGGCAGGACCTCAGCAGAAAAACGACACACACATCCATGCCTTACCCGGGGCTCGAACCCAGGTCCCTTAGATCAGTAGCCAAGTGTGCTAACCACTCGGCCATGGGTTCTGAAAGAAAGGATAATTTAACAATGAAAATGCCAAAGATAGTAGTTTATGTTATTATTTAAATTTTAATTAACTAATAAGTGTAAATTTTAGAAGATTTACAAACAATCCGTTCAATATTCGTTAATTTTCTATAAATTGTTAGGACTAGTATTATTTTTTGATAACAATTACAGGTTCTAAAACTCTTTATGAACAGAATACTGTTGCAAATTGAATATAGATATATTGGAACGAGATTTTTAATTTGTCACGTTTATCCGTAAATATTGTAGAAGCTGTTGACTTTAGTCGCATTCAAACTTCGATATTTTAGAAGCTGTTGCCTTCAGTCACATTCGAACTTCAATATTTTAGAAACTGTTGACTTCAGTCACATTCGAACTTCAATACTTTAGAAGTTGTTGACTACATTCGCATTCAGACTTCAATATTTTAGAAGTTGTTGACTACATTCGCATTCAGACTTCAATATTTTAAAAGCTGTTCACTATATTCGCATTCAAACTTCAATATTTTAGAAGCTGACTACATTCGCATTCAAACTTCAATATTTTAGAATCTGTCAACTTCAGTCGCATTCAAACTCCAATATTTTAGAAGCTGTTGACTTCAATCGCAGCTGTCCTGTGGGCAGCTTTAATATTTTCAGTCACATATGTCCATAAATATTTCAAGATCCATTTTCTTAAGTCAGAAGCTAAATGTCTTCAGTCACATTTATCCATAAATATTTCAAAAGCTGTTGACTTCGGTCTAGAATATTTCACAGGTTATTGTCATCAGCGACATTTATATAAATATATTCAATGATATTATTTCAGTCACATACATTCATAAATATTTAAGGATCCATTTTCTTCAGTCACATTTATCCATAAATATTTCAGAAACTGTTGCGTTTAGTCCCATTAAAGCTTTAATATTTCCGATACTATATTCTTCATTCACACTTGTTTTTCATCTTTTTCGACAGGAAAAGTTATCAAGATAATCTTATCCTCCAACTGATTTTGAGTCAGGTCCAGATCTAAAACAAAATAAAGAGTGGAGGGGGCAGGGGAAGAGAGGGGGAGCGCCCAATCGAGCCGTAAAATGGTTAAAAGGGGGAGAGAGACTGGATTTCTATTTCAGGGTAACATTTTCCCTTTCGTTTCAGATGTTGAAAAAAACATTGAAAATTGTTTGAAATATGCACAAGTTTAATATTTTAGTCTCCATTACCCTTATTCATTTTATCTCCACAAAATTCCCCGCCCTGCCCACGGTCAGTAGGGGACACTGATGGGCTTGGAAAGGCCGCCGTCTGTTGGATGGGACGTTAAGCCGTGGACCCGTGTGCGGGAGAGCCATACCCTGTGCACGTTAAAGAACACGCTGGATGGCCTTGTCGGGAGGCTACCATCTGTCTCCCAACAGCTGTTCCAGTGGGTCCCCTCCCCAAACCTTCTCTGAGCCTTCGGGGTCCATGTGACCTGGCCATTTAGCCCGTGGTGTGCAAAAAAGTGCCGCTCAGAGGTAAAACAACCCAACCCAACCCTTATTCGTATTCTCGATGGACTCCTTGACCTCCTGCTAGATCCAGCCATGTGTTTATATACCACATGAGAAAACCAGGCCAAGACAGAGTTTCTAGGTTATCTCTCTCCATTTTGTAACGAAGAAGCTTCTTTCCCTTTTTTAAAAAATGATTTAGTCTAGTACAGTGATTCTTAGCAGCTATGTCCCGTCCAAGGGGTCGCGAAGATTTAAAGAAATAATACTATACAAGGTGTCCGACAAAAAAGGGTGGGTTTAGGGAAGCACTATCCCCAAATACCCAAAAAGACCAACATTGAATGTTGTGACTGTATATTCCGTCAGTGGAAGAGTTTCACGGGAAGCCACGGGACAAGATTCAGCACCACCACATTTCTCAAGACATGGAGATTTCTAAGACAGATCGTCGGCGCAAAAACGGCGAAAATACAAATGCTGACGACAAAACCCGGACTGAGCAATACGCCGTCGACAAAAACGCAGACTCTACATAACGCCGTCAATAAAACGCCGCAAACAAAAAATGACTCTAAACTGCCGTAAAACAAAATGCCGATTGCCAGTGAATGTTGGGTTGGGTTGTTTTACTTCTGAGCAGCAGGTTTTTGCACACCATGGGCTAAATTGCCAGGTCACAAGGACCCCGAAGGCTCAGAGAAGATTGGGGTAGGGGACCCACTGGAACAACTGTTGGGAGACAGATGGTAGCCTCCCGTCAAGGCCATCCAGCGTGTTCTTTGACGTTCACAGGGTATGGCTCTCCTGCACACGGGACTACGGCTTAACGCCCCATCCGACGGACGGTGGCATTTCAGCCCATCGGTGTCCCCTACTGACCATGGGCAGGGCGGAGAATTTTGCGCGGAGAATTTTGCGGAGATAAATCTCAATGCTGACCCAGCCGGGATTCGAATCTGGGAACTGCAGATTACGAGCCTGGCGCACTACCGACTGAGACATCCCCACCCCCTGAAATTTCAATGTTAAAAGATATTTCATTCATTGCAACAATTTGCACCCTTTTCTCAGAGGGGTGTGAAAAAGTAACGTTTTATTTTTAAAGAATAATAGGAAAATATTTTTTATGTTATATAAATACTAATAGAATAGTACTATTTTCATTTTCCCAATCATCCATTAGTTCGAATTTAAACTTTTAAAGAATGAAAAAATAGGTGAATAATTTAAAAATATGAATCATAATATTTAGTACCCATGAAATGCAAAAAGAATTTTTGAATTATCCATCAACCAAAGTTTCAACAAACCAAAGGATTCAAATTCACTGCATAAACACATCGTTTTGCAATATTCGTTTAAAATTTTGCAATTTAAACTTTTGGGGAATGCCGAAAACGCGAATGAATCGTAATATTTCATCAATATCTATCCAAAGAAAAGAAAATTAACATTTATCTCTAAAAACAAAACAGCTTAATGTATACAGACGGACAGACAGACGACAAAGTGAAAATTTTAATTTAACAGCAATAGTAAATTCTAATAATGGTAAAGTTCATTAATGCTTTTCTTGCAACACGTATTATTGTCGACGCATTATGCCGTGTTGGCGTTCAGCCTAATGTTGCGACATCATTTTTGTCCTTGGCGTAATATTGCGACGCCATCTTTGTCCTCAGCGTAATGTTGCAACAGCATTTTTGTCGTTAGCTTAATGTCATGACGCCATTTTTGTCCTCAGCTTAATGTCATGACGCCATTTTTGTCCTCAGCTTAATGTCATGACGCCATTTTTGTCCTCAGCTTAATGTCATGACGCCATTTTTGTCCTCAGCTTAATTGTCATGACGCCATTTTTGTCCTCGGCTTAATGTTATGACGCCATTTTTGTCCTCCGCTTAATTGTCATGACGCCATTTTTTGTCCTCAGCTTAATGTCATGACGCCATTTTTGTCCTCGGCTTAATGTTATGACGCCATTTCTGTCCTCGCCGTAATGTTGCGAGGGCATTTTTGTTCTCGGCGTAATGTTGCGACGGCATTTTTGTTCTCGGCGTAATGTTGCGACGGCATTTTTGTTCTCGGCGTAATGTTGCGACGGCATTTTTGTTCTCGGCGTAATGTTGCGACGGCATTTTTGTTCTCGGCGTAATGTTGCAACAGCATTTCTGTCCTCGGCATAATGTTGCAACAGCATTTCTGTCCTCGGCGTAATGTTGCGACAGCATTTTAGTCCTCGCCATGATATTCCGACAGCAATTTTGTTCTTGGCGTAATGTTCCAACAGCATTTTTGTCCTCGCCGTAATGTTCTGACGGAATTTTTTCCTCAAAGTAATGTTGCGACGTCATTTTTGTCCTCGGCATAATGTTCCGACAGCATTTTTGTCCTCGCCATGATGTTTAGACGACATTTTTGTTCTTGGAGTAACGTTGCGAAGGCATTTATGTCCTCGACATAATGTTCCGACAGCATCTTTCGTCCTTGCTGTAATGTTCCGACGCCATTTTTGTCCTCGCTGTAATGTTGCAACGGCATTTTTTCCTCGCAGTAATGTTCTGACGGAATTTTATCCTCAGTATAATGTTGCGAAACCATTTTTGTCCGCGCCATAATATTGCGACGGCATTTTTGTCCTCGCTGTAATGTTCTGACGGAATTTTTTCCTCAGTGTAATGTTGCGACGCTATTTTTGTCCTCAGCGTAATGTTGCGACGCTATTTTTGTCCTCAGCGTAATGTTGCGACAGCATTTTTGTCCTCGGCGTAATGTTCCGACATCATTTTTGTCCTCACCCTGATGTTCCGACGGCATTTTTGTCCTCGGCGTAATGTTGCGGCACTATTTTTGTTCTCGGCTTAATGTCATAAATTTGTTTCATATAACCATCTCCCATATACGGCATTAACATTTCCATTTGGAATTGGTTTCCAGTTTACTATCGAGAGATCTTGCTTAAATGCTTCGAGATTACCGGTAGAAATATCCTGCATTAATTTCCATGAATGTTTAAAATTGTTGTCTAAGCTCCGTTAGATTTCTAAAAATATAGTTATATGGTTAATTAATACACCAGCTAAATAATATTCATCATAAGTCCAACATGGATGACGAAGTAGCCGTGATTTGAGTAGGGGCAAGGATTGTATTTTTACAGTTAGCTGACTCTCAATATAAGAGAGTCAGTGAAACATTTCTATACAAACTTTCTAAACAATCAATATAAGAGAGTCAGTGAAACCTTTCTATACAAACTTTCTAAACAATCAATGTAAGAGAGTCAGTGAAATCTTTCTATACAAACTTTCTAAACAATCAATATAATAGAGTCAGTGAAACCTTTGTATACAAACTTTCTAAACAATCAATATAAGATCGTCAGTGAAACCTTTCTATACAAACTTTCTAAACAATCAATATAAGAGAGTCAGTGAAACCTTTCTATAGAAACTTTTTAACCAATCAATGTAAGATCGTCAGTGAAACCTTCTACACAAACTTTCTAAACAATCAATGTAAGATCGTCAATGAATCCTTTCTGTACAAACTTTCTAAACAATCAATGTAAGATCGTCAGTGAAACCTTTCTAAGCAAACTTTCTAAACAATCAATGTAAGATCGTCAGTGAAACCTTTCTATACAAACTTTCTAAACAATCAATATAAGAGAGTCAGTGAAACCTTTCTATACAAACTTTCTAAACAATCAATATAAGATCGTCAGTGAAACCTTTCTATACAAACTTTCTAAACAATCAATATAAGAGAGTCAGTGAAACCTTTCTATAGAAACTTTTTAACCAATCAATGTAAGATCGTCAGTGAAACCTTCTACACAAACTTTCTAAACAATCAATGTAAGATCGTCAATGAATCCTTTCTGTACAAACTTTCTAAACAATCAATGTAAGATCGTCAGTGAAACCTTTCTATACAAACTTTCTAAACAATCAATATAAGAGAGTCAGTGAAACCTTTCTATACAAACTTTCTAAACAATCAATATAAGAGAGTCAGTGAAACCTTTCTATACAAACTTTCTAACCAATCAATGTAAGATCGTCAGTGAAACCTTTCTATACAAACTTTCTAAACAATCAATATAAGAGAGTCAGTGAAACCTTTCTACACAAACTTTCTAACCAATCAATGTAAGATCGTCAGTGAAACCTTTCTATACAAACTTTCTAAACAATCAATATAAGATCGTCAGTGAAACCTTTCTGTACAAACTTTCTAAACAATCAATGTAAGATCGTCAGTGAAACCTTTCTGTACAAACTTTCTAAACAATCAATGTAAGATCGTCAGTGAAACCTTTCTAATACAAACTTTCTAAACAATCAATGTAAGATCGTCAGTGAAACCTTTCTATACAAACTTTCTAAACAATCAATGTAAGATCGTCAGTGAAACCTTTCTATACAAACTTTCTAAACAATCAATATAAGAGAGTCAGTGAAACCTTTCTACACAAACTTTCTAACCAATCAATGTAAGATCGTCAGTGAAACCTTTCTATACAAACTTTCTAAACAATCAATATAAGATCGTCAGTGAAACCTTTCTGTACAAACTTTCTAAACAATCAATGTAAGATCGTCAGTGAAACCTTTCTATGCAAACTTTCTAAACAATCAATGTAAGATCGTCAGTGAAACCTTTCTATACAAACTTTCTAAACAATCAATATAAGAGAGTCAGTGAAACCTTTCTATACAAACTTTCTAAACAATCAATATAAGAGAGTCAGTGAAACCTTTCTATACAAACTTTCTAACCAATCAATGTAAGATCGTCAGTGAAACCTTTCTATACAAACTTTCTAAACAATCAATATAAGAGAGTCAGTGAAACCTTTCTACACAAACTTTCTAACCAATCAATGTAAGATCGTCAGTGAAACCTTTCTATACAAACTTTCTAAACAATCAATATAAGATCGTCAGTGAAACCTTTCTGTACAAACTTTCTAAACAATCAATGTAAGATCGTCAGTGAAACCTTTCTAATAAAAACTTTCTAAACAATCAATGTAAGATCGTCAGTGAAACCTTTCTATACAAACTTTCTAAACAATATATATAACAGAGTCAGTGAAACCTTTCTATACAAACTTTCTAAACAATCAATATAAGAGAGTCAGTGAAACCTTTCTATACAAACTTTCTAAACAATCAATATAAGAGAGTCAGTGAAACCTTTCTGTACAAACTTTCTAAACAATCAATATAAGATCGTCAGTGAAACCTTTCTAATACTAACTTTCTAAACAATCAATGTAAGATCGTCAGTGAAACCTTTCTATACAAACTTTCTAAACAATATATATAACAGAGTCAGTGAAACCTTTCTATACAAACTTTCTAAACAATCAATATAAGAGAGTCAGTGAAACCTTTCTATACAAACTTT
Organism: Ryuthela nishihirai; assembly: GCA_038380435.1. Lineage (NCBI taxonomy): Eukaryota > Metazoa > Arthropoda > Arachnida > Araneae > Heptathelidae > Ryuthela > Ryuthela nishihirai. The sequence continues at coordinate 36,809,096 of JAWZYU010000006.1, forward strand.
CTAAACAATCAATATAAGATCGTCAGTGAAACCTTTCTGTACAAACTTTCTAAACAATCAATGTAAGATCGTCACCTTTCTATACAAACTTTCTAAACAATATATATAACAGAGTCAGTGAAACCTTTCTATACAAACTTTCTAAACAATCAATATAAGATCGTCAGTGAAACCTTTTTATACAAACTTTCTAAACAATCAATTTCTATACAAACTTTCTAAACAATCAATTTCTATACAAACTTTCTAAACAATCAATATAAGAGAGTCAGTGAAACCTTTCTATACAAACGTTCTAAACAATCAATATAAGATCGTCAGTGAAACCTTTCTAATACAAACTTTCTAAACAATCAATGTAAGATTGTCAGTGAAACCTTTCTATACAAACTTTCTAAACGATCAATATAAGAGAGTCAGTGAAACCTTTCTATACAAACTTTCTAAACAATCAATATAACAGAGTCAGTGAAACCTTTCTATACAAACTTTCTAAACAATCAATATAAGAGAGTCAGTGAAACCTTTCTATACAAACTTTCTAAACAATCAATTTAGGATCGTCAGTGCTATATATATAAACTACTTCTGAATTAGCAGATTTTCGCATCTTAATTTATCTTTTACAGTCCTTAGAAACATGGGGCGGGAGTGGCTCAGTCGGTAGCGCGCCAGGCTCGTAATCTGTACTTCCCATGTTCGAGTCCCAGCTGGGTCAGCGTTGAGATTTATCTCCACAAAATTCCCCTCCCTGCCCACGGTCAGTAGGGGACACCGATGTACTTGGAAAGGCCGCCGTCCGTCGGATGGAACGTTAAGCCGTGGCCCCGTGTGCGGGAGAGCCATACCCTGTGCACGTTAAAGAACACGCTGGACGGCCTTGACGGGAGGGCTACCATCTGTCTCCCAACAGCTGTTCCAGTGGGTCCCCTCCCCCAACCTTCTCTGAGCCTTCGGGGTCCATGTGACCTGGCCATTTAGCCCATGGTGTGCAAAAAAAGTGCCGCTCAGAAGTAAAACAACCCAACCCATAGAAACATCCAATTGATCGTTCTTTTCAATATTGAAAAGCGTTTTTCTTTCTGGACTTAAATGTTCATTAATGAAAACTCGAGTATCCGAATTAAAAACCTAAGACCTTCGCAAAACCTAAGACTAAGTTCGAGTAACCTAAGACCTTCGCAAAACGTTTTTGCTCTTCGCAGTAGTTCCTTTAGTAAAAAAGGTCATCCGTGCACGAACTTAATAATAATGACTTCAACTCTTATCTGGTCCTTTATCGCTGGAACTCTGTGGGTAGCAACAACACCGGTCAAATGCAAAACGATATCGGAAAACGTTACAATGCCATTCATAATTTTCAAACAATTTTCACCCATGATTTCTTGTATCCCTTTTAGTCCCAAATGATTAATTATAAAATACTGTTGTAATTCAACCACCTCGTCGTGCAACTGATTGATATGAATATTTAATTGCTTCATTTTCTTCTCTTAAATAACTATTTTCCTTAATAAGTTGTGAAAATTCTTTAGGCATATCATTAAATCATTAATGTATGTTCTCAAAGCTATCGTTCATGCATTTCTGATATTCATACTATTTCTGATATCTGAAATTTCCTTACTTAAATGTTCTCAATTAGTCTCAATCTTATCAAATTTCAACTTGGAAAATAAAGCATGCATATCGTGATCTTATATAAGGCCTACCTGATATTCTTTTGGCGAGAAAGGTGACTCTCCCGCACTCGATTCTTTTGAATGAGTCCCCACGGCATTCACATGAGATTCCGACATCTTAGGATTTTCCCTAGTCGTTAACATCGACGAGGATTTGCCAGAAGCAACAACCTTGCACGTGGCACAGAGATGCACTCTCTTCTCTCCTGAGACATTTTTTTTGCAACTGCTATCATTTGTACCAGCACATGCAACATGATATTGCTTACTGCAACTATCGCATTTCAAAAAGTTATTCGTAGATGCAATTACTACTTTACATAAACAGCGTTCTTTCATCTTGATTTTTTTTTCATTTTTAGTCACTAATTATGTTCAAAACTATTTGAGGTACACTTACAAGTAAAATAATACTGACTTCAATATGTATAATGTTTTCCTACGTATGGCCGAGTGGTTAGCACGCTTGACTACTGATATAAGGGACCTGGGTTCGAGCCCCGGGTAAGGCATGGCTGTTTGAGTCGTTTCTCTGCTGAGGGCCTGCCATCCTCTCAGACCTTCTACTATGGCATATAAACTGACAGGCTCCTGTCAGACCTCTGTGGCAAGCAGCTGCTTGAGGGGTATTTATTTTTTTTTTATTATTGGTCATCGAAACCCCATTATTATTTTTCGGACACCCTTATATACAACAATTTGAACTTCAGAAACTTTTTGGATTTTTTTATTATGATTTTTTTTTTGCCAAATGTTGAGTTTCATATGCGTTTTTGTCTAAATTGAATTTTAGGTTATATGATGAAATAAATTAGTGACTTTTAACCACAGAGAGAGTCAGATTTGTAATCTGCAGTTCCCAGATTAGAAGCCGACTTTGTGGTCCAGAGTTGAGATTTATCTCCTCAAAACTCCCCGCACTGCCTTCGGTCAGTAGGCATGGAAGCCATGGAAAGACTGCCATCTGTCGGATGGAACGTTAAGCCGTGTCCCCATGTGCAGGAGCACGTACCATGTGCACGTTAAAGAACATCATGCCATGTGCACGTTAAAAAACACACTGGATGTCCTTGACGGCTGTCTTCCATGTTTCCCAAAGCAGTTCCAGTGGGTCTTCTTTCCCCCAACCTTTTCTGAGTGCTCGGGGTCTTATTGTCCTGGCTATTTAGCCCATTGGGCGCAAAAAAGTTCCGCTCATAGGTAAAACAGGCCAAAAAAGAACCTACAAGTGTGTCGCAGAAAATGGATTATTTAGGAAATGCGTCATGGCAAATGGACTGCTTCGAAAGTGTTTCGCCAAGATTCGTGTTGGGTTGTTTTGCATCTGAGTGACACTTTTTTGCACATCATGGGCTAAATGGCCACGTCACAAGGACCCCAAAGGCTCAGAGAAGGTTGGTGGAGGGAACACCCTGGAACAACTGTTGGGAGACAGATGGTAACCTCTCATCAAGGCCGTCCAGAGTGTAACGTGCACAGAGTATGGCTCCCCCACACACGGTATCACGGCTTAACGTTCCGTTAGACGGACGGCGATCTTTCCAAGCCCATCTGTGTCCCCTACTGACCATGGGTGGGGAGTTTTTCGGAGATAAATCTCAACGCTGGCCTAACTAGAACTCGAACCTGGAAACTGCAGATTAGGAGCCTGGCGCACTATCGACTGAACCACCCCCGCTCCGTTTCGACAAGAGAAAAAGGATGAGATTTGGGTTGGGTTGTTTTACCTCTGAGTGGCACTTTTTTGCACACCATGGGCTAAATGGCCAGGTAACATGGACCCCGAAGGCTCAGAGAAGGTTGGGGGAGGGGACCCCTGGAACAACTGTTGGGAGACAGATGGTAGCCTCCCGTCAAGGCCATCCAGCGTGTTCTTTAACATTCACAGGGTATGGCTCTCCCGCACACGGGGCCACGGCTTAACGTCCCATCCGACGGACGGTGGCCTTTCCAAGCCCATCGGTGTCCCCTACTGACCGTGGGCAGGGCGGGGAATTTTGTGGAGATAAAATGAATAAGGGTAATGGAGACTAAAATATTAAACTTGTGCATATTTCAAACAATTTTCAATGTTTTTTTCAACATCTGAAACGAAAGGGAAAATGTTACCCTGAAATAGAAATCCAGTCTCTCTCCCCCTTTTAACCATTTTACGGCTCGATTGGGCGCGCCCCCTCTCTTCCCCTGCCCCCTCCACTCTTTATTTTGTTTTAGATCTGGACCTGACTCAAAATCAGTTGGAGGATAAGATTATCTTGATAACTTTTCCTGTCGAAAAAGACGAAAAACAAGTGTGAATGAAGAATATAGTATCGGAAATATTAAAGCTTTAATGGGACTAAACGCAACAGTTTCTGAAATATTTATGGATAAATGTGACTGAAGAAAATGGATCCTTAAATATTTATGAATGTATGTGAATGAAATAATATCATTGAATATATTTATATAAATGTCGCTGATGACAATAACCTGTGAAATATTCTAGACTGAAGTCAACAGCTTTTGAAATATTTATGGATAAATGTGACTGAAGACATTTAGCTTCTGACATAAGAAAATGGATCTTGAAATATTTATGGACATATGTGACTGAAAATATTAAAGCTGCCCACAGGACAGGTGCGAACACGATGGATGGCCGGTCAAGGCCATCCATCGTGTTCTTTAACGTGCACAGGGTATGGCTCTCTCACACACGGGGCCACGGCTTAACGTCCCATCCGACGGACGGCGGCCTTTCCAAGCCCATCGGTGTCCTCTACTGACCGTGGACAGGGCGGGGAATTTTGCGGAGATAAATCTCAACGCTGACCCAGCTGGGACTCGAACCAGGGAACTACAGATTACGAGCTTGGCGCGCTACCGACTGAGCCACCCCCTCCCCAAAAGGATGAGAAATACTAGTTTAGTAAAAGGAGGAGGTGAGGGCATATCGAACCCTCGATCTCGCCTCCTCTCATTGTCCAGTCGGATCACATTCACCCCCTTTATCCTCCCTCTACATTTCTGCATCTAAGTCTTATTGCAGCCTGTATTAGAGAGAATTCCGCAATTTCTTTGCCCTCCGAAAAACATTCCCTCTATTTCTCTTTTATTTTCAGACAACGGTTCTCTTTTAGAAACAATGCTTGCCCTTGTATAGACTACCAATCTGCCATTCAGCGAATGAGGAAGTGAAGAATACAGATGAGGTTAATTGCAACTTAACGACAGGCGAACATCCTCCCGTTGCATTGGTTCTGTGGCTCTGTCACAAGAATGTAGAGAGCAGAGTGCTCTAGAAGGAACTGATATGGCAGAAAGAAGATGCCTTAGCAGTTAGATCTCGCTGATTAACGAAGTCAGTGATCGATAAGTCTCATTTCTTCGGGCAGAGGAATTTTAACGAGAAACAGATAGCTTTCAAAGCACTTACAACAGTTGTTTTCGGAAGCCTTTCTTCGTTTAGATAAGGGATCTTAAATATCGACGCTCAAGTAGAATGTGAATACGGTTATGGTTAGAGGGACAATCCAGCGGCTTAGCATGTTTTCATGTAAAGTAAGAAACCTGGGTGGTTGTTTCACCACTGAACGGCACATTTCTGCACACAATGGGCTAAATGGCCAGTCACAAGGACCCTAAGGATTCAGAGAAGGTTTGGAGAAGGAGTCCCACTGGACAGCTGTTGAGAGACAGATGGTAGACTCCCGTCAAGGCCATCCAGTGTGTTCCTTAACGTGCACAGAATATGACTGTAGCGCACACTGTGACACGGCTTAACCTTCCATCCGACGGACGGTGGCCTTTCCAAGCTCTTCGGTATCCCCTACTGCTAGAAGGCAGGATGAGGTTGGGTTGTTTTACCTCTGAGCGGCACTTTTTTGCACACCATGGGCTAAATGGCCAGGCCACAAGGACCCCGAAGGCTCAGAGAAGGTTGGGGGAGGGGACCCACTGGAATAGCTGTTGGGAGACAGATGGTAGCCTCCCGTCAAGGCCATCCAGCGTGTTCTTTAACGTACACAGGGTATGGCTCTCCCGCACACGGGGCCACGGCTTAACGTCCCATCCGACGGACGGCGGCCTTTCCAAGGCCATCGGTGTCCCCTACTGACCATGGGCAGGGTGGGGAATTTTGCGGCGATAAATCTCAACGCTGACCCAGCTGGGACTCGAACCTGGGAACTATAGATTACGAGCCTGGCACGCTACCGATTGAGCCACTCCCGCCCCGCTAGAAGGCAGGATGAAGAGTTTTGCGGAGATAAAATGGTAACTGTAGATTACGAGCCTGGCGGGGTGCTCACTGACCAAATCCCAACTGAACGTTTAATGCACCCTTTTAATATTATCTCACAATGAAGGTGATATTTAACCGCCACGAGTTCCTAGTTTGTACGCTCTATATCCCAATTCATTCTTAAAGAGCTTTCATAAACTGCTGCCAAACTGCTTTTCAATTAGCTTTGCGTGTTGAACGCCCATGCCATAACTCTGCATTTGCGTGCTAACGTTGCAGGAAAACTTGGCAGACTTTTCCTTATTCAAGGTTCTTCGTTGAACATGTTTTATAGCGGAAAAAATCTATTAATTAAAAACATCCCCGAGGTATTCACGCAAAATCTAAAAAAAAAAACACGCTTGTTTACATCCTGCTCTTGTAACTTTGGTGTTTCTGAATGCCGTAAAAACTGCTGTTGTGACAAGCTATTTTCCGGAAGTAGAGAACTGGGTAAAAAAATGTAAATTATGATGTGGCGACTGTAAACTTCGTTCATAAATTTAACCAGTAACCAAAGCTGATATGAAAGATAATTAATTATTTGGGAATATGAATATATTGTTGGTCTGAATTATAGAACGGGTTTCTTAAAAGACTTTTAAGTATTTTATGGCAGTTTCATGGGTGCAAATTAAATACAAAATACTGAAGTAATGGGTTTCCAGATAAAAATATTTAATTTTTAAGTTTAAAAAATGTTAATAGTGGTGGATAGTACAGACAAGAGTGGAATTTCTATTGTTTATATAATGGGGTAGTTGTTGTTGGTTCAGGACAGCGCGCCTGGTTTATTATCTGGAATTCCCAGATATTCTAATTTTAAACTAGAAGGACGCATATCGCCTCTGGCGCATATGTGAATTTCGTTTTCCAAGAGAAAGAAGTTTTTCCTTTACCTACTCTTTCATTCCTTAAAAGTTTTAATTTGAGTTAGTGGATGATGGGAAAAATGCAAATAGCATTTCATTAGTAATTATATAACATAAAAGTATTCGTCTTTTAATTCTTAAACCTAAAAAAGTTGCATTTCCCACACCTCTCTCAGAAAAATGGGTAGATTATTGCTGTCAGTGGAATATCTCCTAAAAAGTACCACTGATTTTTAAACTTTCAATTTTATAGATATTATTTGCAAAGTCGCGCTTGGGTACTGATCTACGGGACCTGGGTTCGAGTCCCCGGGTAAGGCATGGATATTCGTGTTGTCTTATGCTGAGGTCCTGCCATCCTCTCAGACCTTCTACTGTGGCATATAAACTGACAGGCTCCTGTCAGACCTCTGTGGCAAGCAGCAGCTTGAGGGGGTATTTATTTTATTATTTATAAATTCGATTACAGCTGTTCTGTTTTATATTTAGTGATCTGCAAAGATACATATATATTAAAATTACTAAGTATTTGCAAAATGTGAATTATATTTCAGTAGTACCAATCAAACTAAAAAAAAAAAGAGTTTTCTAATTATCGTTTTCATTGTTTCCGGTGGAAACTTCGTGACTTTTACCATTCCTCCACCAAAATTTAATTTTGAAATTTTGGAATTTTCAATATTTTTCACCGTTAGAGGGCGAAATTATAGTATTCGAAAGATTCCGAAAGTGCGAATCATAATGTACTGCTCACAAAAATTAGGGGATATTTCATCGCTTCATATTCATTTTGAAATATCCCCTAATTTTTGTGAGCAGTATATTTATCAATTCCTATCTAACCCTAAAAAGTTTTTTTCATTTATCTCTAGATGCGAACAATTATCTGTTAAAACAAAAAAATCTGCCCCCCACCCCGGGGGCTAAGAGGTCAATTCATTGTTGCCAATGGAAACATCATGGCGTTCACATCCATTATCAAAACTTAAAATTTCTAACTTAAATACGTCGTTTGCAATATTTGTTTGCCCCGCCCTGCCCACGGTCAGTAGGGGACACCGATGGGCTTGGAAAGGCCACCGTCCGTCAGATGGGACGTTAAGCCGTGGCCCCGTGTGCGGGAGAGCCATACCCTGTGCACGTTAAAGAACACGCTGGATGGCCTTGACGGGAGGCTACCATCTGTCTCCCAACAGCTGTTCCAGTGGGTCCCCTCCCCCAACCTTCTCTGAGCCTTCGGGGTCCATGTGACCTGGCCATTTAGCCCATGATGTGCAAAAAAGTGCCGCTCAGAGGTAAAACAACCCAACCCAATATTTGTTTGATATTTTGGAATTTGGAAATTTTTACACCGTTAGAGGGTGTAATTATAGTTTTCGGAAGATTTAAAAGGGTAAATAATAATACTTTGTCAATTCCTATCTAACCCAAAAAGAATTTTTCATTTATCTCTAAACACAAACAATTTTCTTCTTAAACTAAAAAGGTGTGTTTTCCCATCCCCTCTAGGTATAAGGTTGGATTTTGAAACAATGAAACGAAGTTTACATTTCCAACATTGTTGGAAATGTAAACTTCGTTTCATTGTTGGAAATGTAACATTGATGGAAATGTAAACTAGAAATGTAAAGGTTCAGTTCTTGGTTCACCAAGAACTGAACCTTCACATTTCTAGGATAAATACAGTACATCATTTGTAATATTCGTTTGAAATTTTGGAATTTTCAACTTGTTCCACCGCTAGAGGGCATAATTATGGCTTTAGAAAGATTTGGAAAGTGCATATCATAATATTTCATCAATACCTATCCAACATAAATATAATTTTTAATTTATCTCCGTGTGTATCGTGATCCAGTGGTAAGGGAGACGCAGATTTTTATTTCGTCACGTGAAATTAAATATCCTGCTTGAGTTGGGTTGGGTTGTTTTACCTTTGAGCGGCACTTTTTTGCACACCATTAGCTAAATGGCCAGGTCACATGGACTTTTAGCCCATGGTCACTGGCCATTTAGCCCATGGTGTGCAAAAAAGTGCCGCTCAGAGGTGAAACAATCCAGTACAATGCAAATGGCCAATAAAAGGCTTTTGGACTCTTCGACATGTGCGGGCAGCCAGCTCAGACCCGAAAATAATATCTAAGAATAACATCCCCACAATAGCACTTCCAAAAACACACTTAATACATAAAAATATGTACAACAGCAAAAATACAGTAAAAATTCAAAAAAAAAATAAAAATAAATTAGGGGGGCATGGACACGTCCCTACCCTAAAAGAGTTTTATCATTTTTTACCATACTTATAAAACTCATGCCATTTGAGTTACCCTAATGTCAATGGGCCGTCCCGTGGCCGAGTGGTTAGCACGCTTGGCTACTGATCTAAGGGACCTGGGTTCGAGCCCCGGAATTAGGCATGGATGTGTGTGTCGTTTTTCTGCTGAGGTCCTGCCATCCTCTCAGATCTCCTACTGTGGCATATAAACTGACAGGCTCCTGTCAGACCTCTGTGGCAAGCAGCTGCTTGAGGGGGTATTTATTTATTTATTTTTTTTTTAATGTCAATGACACCCCGGCTTGGCTGGTGAACAATGTTCTCACCCGAAGACTGTCCAGTTAATGTACTTGGAGTGTACCAAACGTCTCTGCAAATCAGAAGTAATTAACTTCAGTTCAGTTCTTTGAGTGCTCGCATACTCTGTGATCTTCACTGTCCCAACAGAACGTTTACCCACAAGTGAATTGGGTGGCTTCCATCCCTACTCATTTTTACATCCCTTTGACTTGCCAGCTCACCCTTTCCATTGAAACCACTAGCCTAATTACGAAAACCCCAGAAACTTCCTTAATGACAAAATTCTGTTGGGTAGACTCAACTCTGACTGGTTAGAGACCCTTGTCTTGCAAGTTTGACCTTCGTCTGATGTCCTGCACCGAGGATGATGATGCATCCAAAATACTCCCGTTTTAGATTTCTGGGCATCTGTAAATCTCTTACTTCCTGCTTAATTAAAGGCTATTGCTCGCGCTTTATCTTTCATTTTGAAGTTCTTCTTCCTTATTATGAATCCAAACGTACTATTCTTTTTAAACTTCATTAACGCCCGTTTTCCTAAGGACTTGTGTCCTTTGTCTTCCTGGGGCGGGGTTGGCTCAGTCGGTAGCGCGCCAGGCTCATAATCTGTGGTTTCCAGGTTCGAGTCCCAGCTGGGTCAGCGTTGAGATTTATCTCCGCAAAATTCCCCGCCCTGCCCACGGTCAATAGGGGACACCGATGGGCTTGGAAAGGACGCCGTCCGTCGGATGGGACGTTAAGCCGTGGTCCCGTATGCGGGAGAGACATACCCTGTGCACGTTAAAGAACACGCTGGATGGCCTTGACGGGAGGCTACCATCTGTCTCCCAACAGCTGTTCTGTGGGTCCCCTCCCCCAACCTTCTCTGAGCCTTCGGGGTCCATGTGACCTGTCCATTTAGCCCATGGTGTGCAAAAAAGTGCCGCTCAGAGGTAAAACAACCCAACCCTTTGTCTTCCGACATTTTCCTAATAAATCTTCTATTTCTTCTATCACTACTTTTTATTGAGCTTCCGTGTTTAAATGAAACATTATTCTTGAACGAGATACCATCCTTTACTTCAGAAACCAATACTTTTGCCTCGTCCCTGTTAACACCGATTTTACGCTTACTATTAATACACTACTTTCTACTATATTTATCAAATTTTTGTCCGAATATTGTATGAACATCAGAACCTTTTCTGTTAGATCTGTCCCTCGGCTAAATCTTCTTCTAACCTTAGCATCACTACTTCGGTCATTTAGACAAACCACCTCTCGTTTCTTTTCATATCTTCGGCTACAATTAACTGATCTTTTAACACTTTCTCTCTCACTCCCTGATTATAGAATCTACTCCTTTAAGATCATTACTGCTTAAAAATCTCACCTCTATCTCCTTTAACATTTTCCTTTTATCACTATTATTTTCATAATCCTCAATATTAATGTCTTTATATTTACAAAGTAATTCTTTAATATTTACATCTACCATCTTGCATAAGTTCTCAGTTAGATTCTCACCTTTCCTTAATTTTCTAACCTCTTCTGATTTATGGGGGCGGGGGTGGCTCAGTTGGTAGCGCGCCAGGCTCGTAATCTGTAGTTCCCAGGTTCGAGTCCCAACTGGGTCATTGTTGAGATTTATCTCCGCAAAAATTTCCCGCCCTGCCCACGGTCAGTAAGGGACACCGATGGGCTTGGAAAGGCCGCCGTCCGTCGGATGGGACGTTCAGCCGTGGCCCCGTGTGCGGGAGAGCCATACCCTGTGCACGTTAAAGAACACGCTGGATGGCCTTGACGGGAGGCTACCATCTGTCTCCCAACAGCTGTTTCAGTGGGTCCCCTCCCCCAACCTTCTCTGAGCCTTCGGGGTCCATGTGACCTGGCCATTTAGCCCATGGTGTGCAAAAAAGTGCCGCTCAGAGGTAAAACAACCCAACACAACTCTTCTGATTTACACTTATCCAGTAGCCGTACACTATCTGTTTATCTCAGAATCTTGTGTCGCATTACGTGGCTAATTTCTTTTCGGACTTAAATAAATATCCGCCTTTTTATTACAGACATTAATTTTTATTTTAGCATTAGGGTCCGGATCTGCCGGATAATTATTTTTACCATCACGTTCAGACCCTTTATCCAACGGAAATTCTCTCCTACTTTTCAAATTACATTTCCTCTCTATCGAAACTCCAATTACTTGGCCATGCTTATTCGCCACAGAATTGGTCACTTTATTAAACTGCATTCTATCCTTAACCTCCGATTGATGCAATGCTTTTATCTGAAAATTCTTGCGAGATTCGGACTTAATCAAATTATCTACTACTAGATAATCAACCGCGTTTGCAAAACTATCCTTATTCTCTACGAACCTCATATCCTGATTTTCAGTTGTCATTTCGGCTTCATAACGACTACTGTTTTCTCCACAAATATCAACTTTATTACCTATGACTCTGCCTGCTATTACATCAATTGTGTTCTCTTCACAATTAATTCTATTACACTTGTCAATTTCGGTACAATAATCAACAATAATTAACAATAATCTTATCTTCATTCTTCTCACCTTTAATTTTATCACTCTCTATATTATTATTCACTTTGCTCAGTGAAATCACTAGGCTCTAAACCTCTTTCTCTGATATTAATACTCTTACTATCATCTTTCTCCTTATTAAATAGGGGTGGCGGTGGCTCAGTCGGTAGCGCGCCAAGCTCGTAATCTGCAGTTCCCAGGCTCGAGTCCCAGCTGGGTCAGCGTTGAGATTTATCTCCGCAAAATTCTCCGCCCTGCCCACGGTCAATAGGGGACACCGATGGGCTTGGAAAGGCCGCCGTCCGTCGGATGGGACGTTAAGCCCCGTGTGCGGGAGAGCTTCAACATACTCTGTGCACGTTAAAGAACACGCTGGATGGCCTTGACGGGAGGCTACCATCTATCTCCCAACAACTGTTCCAGTAGGTCTCCTCCCCCAACCTTCTCTGAGTCTTCGGGGTCCTTGTGACCTGGCCATTTAACCCATGGTGTGCAAAAAAGTGCCGCTCAGAGGTAAAACAACCCAACCCAAGAAAACCAGGGGTTTTCAGGGGTCATTTTCCAGGGGTCATTTTCAAGGTCAAATAAAGCGGAAGTGACGGAGTGACTTCAAATTCGATAGTATAGCCTGGGGGTTCTCAACGTGGGGTACGCGGTAAAATTTTTTAGGGTACGCCGTGAGAGCTCAAAAGTCGCTAGATGTAATTACAAAATTTAATGTGCATCTATATATGTTTTATTTTATTCCCATTGTTATACTATAACTATTGTTTTATCTATCTATACAAGGGGTACGCCAGTTACATACACATTTCCAGGGGGTACATGAAGCATAAAAGGTTGAGAACCACTGATGTAGACGTACACTAACGAATTTGAAGAAGGAATTTGAAGGTATGATGCTTATGAACTGAATATAAATTGGAAATTAAGCATTTGTCCAACACGTAGTGCTTTTAGCTTTTATAAAAGTAGTATTTATATGACATTTTATGAAACAGTGTACTTACGAATCAGCCTACATAAGAGTCGAAAAGATAAATTTCTGCTAAAAAATGTGATGAAACATAAGATTTTGTCTGAAAAATGCAGTCTAGAAAAGTGAGATTCAAAACAGGCTTCCTTTCATTAAAGATGTCGCGAGAGTTGAGAACCCCTAGGCTATACTACCGGATTGCATTGCAATGGAAAGAAATCAATTTTATTTAAAGAATATAACTTGTTATTTTTATATTAACGAATTTATTAATATAGGAATTTTCTATGTCTATTTATTCTTTAAATTAAATTATATAAAATAAAACCCTTTAGTTGATTTCATTTCATTTTTTTTATGACAGTCGAATATTCTCTCTTGACACTATACCACTAGTACTTCATAATATGTATTACATATACAGTCGCTCAAGTAAATATCCGAACACTATGGTTGATTACAGAATTCAGAAAAAAATATCTGGAAACAATTTTTTTTTAGAAATTAGTGATCTGGCAACCTTTCTGTTACGAAGGTTGCCAACAGATGCCATACTGCAAGAAATTGTGTTTTCTCCCCACATTTTATTTTTTTCTGGCTAGAATGCGTTGGGCCTGTAAATGGTAGCTAGGCGTAAACTGGAAGGAGAGCTGTGTACCAATCCCTAGTGATGATGCACAGAACCGGCCAGGTCTAGCACCTAATGTCCGACCCCGCCTTCTCGTGGTGCAGGCCGTTAGTACCTTTCAAAAGAGATATTCTCTTTTGGAAGGGAACGGAAGGGGAGGGCTGCCAGTTCAGTATGGCCTACTGATCTGGTCATCTATGGCCAATTTTTTCTTTTTTTTTCAACCCTGCTGAGGAGTGGTCAACTTCACAGGGTCCTGGTGCTGACCATTTATACCTACTAGACTGGACTTGTTTATGGATTTGAGCTTGATTATGGATCCTGGATTTGCTGCACTGGTGGGCCTCTGTTGAGGGAGAGTCTGCTGCTGTGTTTTCTGTTTGCTTCTGGGTTGCCAGCCCTAAGTGAACAGAGGCGTAGGATACCTTATATTAGCTGGTGGATAATCCTAATCAGAGGCCATCGCAGGTAACTGAACCTTACTTAGCTAGTTGGGCATCGTCAAGCCTAAACTGGAGTAATGTGTCTCAGGCATGCCATATGGCTCTTGAAAAAGTCCACTTGAAAAGGTGGTGCCTGAAGTTCCTACCAGCATCGGTGACTTCAGCCATTAGCGGAGGACGAACAGGTCTTTGCCCCATGCCTGCGATCAGGGGGCTGTTTGATATTGTTGGCCCTACCAATCTCAATAAACCTAATTTTTTAAAAAACCTACTAATCATTTTCTCTCTGCTGGAACGTGGAACGTGAGTACATTACATAGAGATTATTCTCTTGATGTCCTCATGCAGGAATTCCAGCGCTATAACCTAGATATTCTAGGCTTGCAAGAGACCAGATGGACAGATAAAGGTGAGATACTTAAAAATAACTTAAAATTTCTCTTTACAGGGAGGGAGGATGGAAAGCATCACCAAGGCGTGGGTCTGCTGCTCAACAGACATGCTAGTGATGCTCTTCTAGAATATGAGTGCATTAATGAAAGGTTTCTTACAGCAAAATTTCAGACAAGCATTAAAGACTTGAATGTTATCTGCTGTTATGCCCCCACTGAGGATTCTGATGAGGATGAGAAGGATAGGTTTTACGGACAACTTCACGATATTTTGAATTCTGTCAAGAAAGGAGATATTACCCTTGTTCTAGGTGACTTCAATGCCAAAGTTGGCACTGACTCTGACCTTTGGGGAGGGGTGATAGGCCCTTTTGGTATTGGTAGCTGCAATGGGCAACGTCTCCTACAGGTAAGTAAACTCAATGGTTTCAGAATAACTAACACTTATTACAAACACCGCGACATACATAAATACACATGGGTTTCACGTGATGGGCTGCATAGGAATATGATTGATTATATATTAATTAACAGCAAATCGGCTAGTTCTGTTAGAAATACCAGAGCATATAGGGGAGCTGAAATTGGATCTGACCATTACCTTGTTATAAGTGTCTTGTAACTTAAACTTAAAAAGTGTTGTGCTAGGGTTAAAAAATTTACCTTTAATACTGAAGCTCTGAAAGACCCAGTTATAGCTAAAGCTTACCATGATAGGTTACTTAGTCATTATGACAGTCATGGTTTGCTTAATACTGAAGTTGAGGAAGAATAGGGCCATTTTAAACAGGCTTTTTTGGAAACTAACAGTACTCTTTTAGGGAAAAAGGAGCAGAGGAGACAGAATTATTTAAGTGATAAGGCACTTGAGCTTATTTCAGAAAGAAGGAACTGCAGGAATGTCCTTAATCAGTACCCTACTAGTCCTAATAGAAAGCATTACAAAGAACTTAATAAACGTGTAAAGGATCAGTTAGCTACTGATAAGAATCTTTGGCTTGATGGCCTGGCTGACAAAACTAAGGAAGCAGTTAGACAGCACAATAGCAGAGAGCTGTACCAGATAGTTAATGTTTTGTGTGGTAGAAAACGAACAGGTATACAGGGATTGAAGGATAAACAAGGTAAGGTTATAGAAGGTGAGGATTCTGTCATGGCTAGGTGGGCTGAGCATTTCAGTGATGTTCTAAACAATGTGGTTAATTCTACTCCCATTGTTTGCAATGATGATAGATGCATTGTTGACTTTAATGTTGGCCCTATAACACAATCTGAAGTTAGTTTGGCTATTTACAAACTTAAACTTCATAAATCCCCAGGGGTGGATGAAATTACTACGGAAATGCTTAGAGCTGGGAATGTTTCAGTTACCATTTGGATGACTGAAATTTTGAATAACTTTTATGATAAAGGCATGGTTCCTAAAGATTTTACCAGAGCTATTATTATCTCTATTTTCAAAAAAGGTGATCGTAGTTCTTGTGATAACTATAGGGGTATCAGCCTACTCTCTGTTCCTGGTAAAGTTCTTTCCATGATTGTGCTTAATATAATTAAGAATCTGGTTGACAGGCAATTGCGTGATGAGCAATGTGGATTCAGAAGTGGTAGGGGATGTGTAGATCAGATATTTTCACTTAGGCAGATTCTTGAGAAATGTTTAGAGTTTCAGAAACCTTTGGTTGCTAGATTTGTTGATTTCAAAAAGGCTTTGGACTCTGTTGATCGTCATAATTTGTGGTTGATTGTGAAATCATATGATATACCAGACAAGTTAGTTAACATGATGAAAGCTCTCTATAATAACACTGAGTCGTGTGTGAGAGTTGGTAAGGCTTGTAACAATTGGTTTAGCATTACTTCTGGTGTTCGACAAGGGTGCATTTTGTCTCCTTTTCTCTTTAGCTTGGTTATTGATTACGTTATGCGAAATTCACTTCAAGGGAAAGATTTTGGAATTAAATGGGATGGAGATACGAAAATTTCTGATTTAGATTATGCTGATGATTTATCCCTTTTGCCAAATGATGTTGATGAGATGAACTCTTTCATTCGAGCTGTTGATGAAACTGGTAGTAGAGTAGGTTTGGTTATAAACAGAGAGAAAACTAAAGTGATGAAAATTGGTCAGGCAGGTTGTGATTCAGTTAATCTGAATGGTTGCAGTCTTGAGCAGGTGTCACAGTTTAATTACCTTGGGAGCTACGTAACTGATACTGGTGATGTGCGGCATGAGATTAACAGACGAATAGGTATTGCTGCCGGGACTTTTAAGAATCTATGGAGATTGTGGTGAAATAGGCGTATACATCTAAAGACTAAAATTAGACTGTATAATAGTTTGGTTCTTTCTAGGGTTAGTTATGGTAGTGAAACTTGGACGCTGTGTAAAGAAGATAACAGGAAACTAGATGCTTTTGATTCTAGATGCTTACGCAGTATCTTGGGTATTAGGTGGTTTAACTTTGTAACTAATGATGAGGTTAGGCAAAGGAGTCTGCAACCTCCTTTAAGCAGCATATTGTGCAGAAAGAGACTCCGCTGGTTTGGCCATGTTGCCCGTATGGATAATTATAGATTGGCGAATAAGGTTATGAACAGTGTGCCTAGAGGCCTCAGAAAGAGGGGGAGACCTAGGATGCGGTGGGCAGACAATGTCAAACAGGACCTTGTTAGAATTGATGTGCAGTGGCCAGATGCAGCAGATGTAGCTCAGGACAGATATGCTTGGAGAATTAAACTGCACGGTCTGGTTGGACCTCCGTAGCCCATGGCTGCTTGATGATGATGATGATGATGAGAATGCGTTGCTTTCCCCCCCCCCTTCCCTCCTTTATTTTTTTTGATCGGGCCTCTCGAAAATGTTTTTTTTAAAACCAAATTTGAATTAGTAATTTTGAATATTTCGAACCAATTAGACTAATGAGGGAAACGAAAAGGAATTATCAGGTTTTTTTTTAAATTATACATATATCTGCAAAAAAACAGAACCGCATAGAAATTATAACTCGCAATTATTGCATTAAAATCCCAAGACAAATTCTCAACTTCTGTGAATTTATTTTTAATCTGTACACTGTCAAGAAAAAAGACAAATAAATGGACAATGTCTGTAAATGGTAGATAGGTAGTCAATGGAAGGAGAGTTATGCACCAATCCCCTGTGATGATACATAGAACCGGCCACGCCTAGCACCTAATGTCCGACTCCGCCTTCTCCTGGTGCAGACCGTTTAATACCTTTCAAAAGAGATACTCTCTTGTGGAATAGAACGGAAGCGGAGGGTTGCAACATTTGTGTGGCCTACTGATCTGGACAACTATGGCTACTTTTCTTTTTTTTTTCTACCCTGCTGAGGAGTGGTCAACCAAACAGGGTCCTGGTGCTGACCATATAAGTCCACTGGACAGATATATGGCTCTGAGCTTGATTATGGATCATGATTTTGCTGCACTGGTGGGCTTCTGTGGAGGGAAAATCTTCCGCTGTGTTTTCTGCTTGTCGGTTGTCAGCCCCAAGTGAATAGATTCACAGGATATGTTTATCAGCTGGTGGATAATCCTGAGCAGAGGATATCGCAGGCACCTGAACTCTTTGCTTCTACTGGCATCGTCAAATTCTACATTGGAGGATGTCTTTCAGTGTAGATGGCTTCAGACTCTAGTAGTGAAGGTACGAGTCTTTGCCCCATGTCTGCGATTAGAGAGCTGTTTGATATTGTCTCAAACTCTCTCAATAAACATAGTTTCTTTAAACATCCCACTAACTATTTTCTCTCCATAGGTAGTTGGAATGTGAGGACTCTGCACAGAGCTTTTTCTCTTGATATCCTCACACAAGATTTCCCCCCTTTTTAATTTAAATATACTCAGCTTGCAAGAGACCAGATGGACAGATAAAGGTCAGATTCTTAAAAATAATCTTAAATTTCTCTTTAGGGAGGGATGATAATAATCATCACCAAGGCGTAGGTCTACTTCTCAGTAGACACGCCAATGATGCTCTTCTACGATATGAATACATTAATCAAAGGTTTCTTACAGCAAAATTTCCGACAAGCATTAAAGATTTGAATGTTTTCTGCTGTTATGCTCCCACTGAGGATGAGAAGGATACGTTTTACGAACAACTTCAGGATGTTTTAAATTCTGCCAAACAAGGAGATATTACCCTTGTTCTAGGTGACTTCAATGCCAAAGTTCGTACTTACTCTGACCTTTGGGAAGGGGTGATAGGCCCTTTTCGTATTGGTAGCTGCAATGGGCAACATCTCATGCAGGTAAGCAAACTCAATGGTTTCAGAATAACTAACACTTTTTACAAACACCGCAACATACTTAAGTAAACATGGGTTTCACCTGATGGGCCGCATAAGAATATGATTGATTATATATTAATTATCAGCAAATGGGTTGGTTCTGTTAGGAATACCAGGTCATATAAGGGTTGGGTTGTTTTACCTCTGAGCGGCACTTTTTTGCACACCATGGGCTAAATGGCCAGGTCACATAAACCCCGAAGGCTCAGAGAAGGTTGGGGGAGGGGATCCACTGGAACAGCTGTTGGGAGCCAGATGGTAGCCTCCCGTCAAGGCCATCCAGCGTTTTCTTTAACGTACACAGGGTATGGCTCTCCCTCACACAGGGCCACGGTTTAACGTCCCATCCGACGGACGGCGGCCTTTCCAAGCCCATCGGTGTCCCCTACTGACCGTAGGCAGGGTGAGGAATTTTGCGCAGATAAATCTCAACGCTGAAACAGCTGGGACTCGAACCTGGGAACTTCAGATTACGAGACTGGCGCGCTACCGACTGAGCCATCCCCGCCCCGGTCATATAGGGGAGCTGAAATTGAATCTGACCATTACCGTGTCAAAAGTGTATTGCAACTTAAACTTAAATAAATGTTGTGCTAACGTTAAAAAAATTTACCTTTAATACTGAAGCTCAGAAAGACACAATTATAGCTAAAGCTTACCATGATACTTAGTCATTATGACAGTCATGGTTTGCTTACTACTGAAGTTGAGGGAGAATGGGACTATTTTAAACAGGTTATTTTGGAAACTAACAGTACTCTTTTAGGGAAAAAGGTGCAGAGGATACAGAATTATTTAAGTGATAAGGCACTTGAGCTTATTTCAGAAAGAAGGAACTGCAGGAATGTCCTTAATCAGTACCCTACTAGTCCTAATAGAATAGATTACAGAGAGCTTAATAAACGTGTAAAAGATCAGTTAGCCGCTGATAAGAATCTTTGGCTTGATGGCTTAACTGAGGAAGCTGAGGAAACAGTTATACAGCACAACAGCAGAGAGCTGTACCAGATAGTTAATGTTTTGTGTGGTAGAAAACGGACAGGTATACAGGGATTGACGGTTAAACAAGGTAAGGTTATAGAAGGTGAGGATTCTGTCATGGCTAGGTGGGCTGAGCATTTCAGTTATGTTCTAAACAATGTGATTAGTTCTACTCCCACCTAGAACAAGGGTAATATCTCCTTGCTTGGCAGAATTTAAAACGTTCTGAAGTTGTTCGTAAAACTTATCCTTCTCATCCTCATTGGCATCTTCAGTGGGTGCATAACAACAGATAACATTCAAATCTTTCATGCTTGTCGGAAATTTTGCTGTAAGAAACCTTTGATTCATGTATTCATATCGTAGAAGAGCATCATTGGCGTGTCTGCTGAGAAGTAGACCTACGCCTTGGTGATGATTATTATCATCCCTCCCTAAAGAGAAATTTAAGATTATTTTTAAGAATCTGACCTTTATCTGTCCATCTGGTCTCTTGCAAGCTGAGTATATTTAAATTAAAAAGGGGGGAAATCTTGTGTGAGGATATCAAGAGAAAAAGCTCTGTGCAGAGTCCTCACATTCCAACTACCTATGGAGAGAAAATAGTTAGTGGGATGTTTAAAGAAACTATGTTTATTGAGAGAGTTTGAGACAATATCAAACAGCTCTCTAATCGCAGACATGGGGCAAAGACTCGTACCTTCACTACTAGAGTCTGAAGCCATCTACACTGAAAGACATCCTCCAATGTAGAATTTGACGATGCCAGTAGAAGCAAAGAGTTCAGGTGCCTGCGATGTCCTCTGCTCAGGATTATCCACCAGCTGATAAACATATCCTGTGAATCTATTCACTTGGGGCTGACAACCGACAAGCAGAAAACACAGCGGAAGATTTTCCCTCCACAGAAGCCCACCAGTGCAGCAAAATCATGATCCATAATCAAGCTCAGAGCCATATATCTGTCCAGTGGACTTATATGGTCAGCACCAGGACCCTGTTTGGTTGACCACTCCTCAGCAGGGTAGAAAAAAAAAAGAAAAGTAACCATAGTTGTCCAGATCAGTAGGCCACACTAATGTGGCAACCCTCCGCTTCCGTTCACTCCCACAAGAGATTATCTCTTTTGAAAGGTACTAACGGTCTACACCACGAGAAGGCGGGGTCGGACATTAGGTGCTAGGCGTGGCCGGTTCTATGCATCATCACAGGGGATTGGTGCATAGGTAGTCATTCGGAGGAGAGCTATCTACCATTTACAGACCTCACAACATATTAATTTTGCAATTAGTAAAGAATGATTTGCTCAGAACCTTAACAAATGCAATGTTGTATTTTTGAATCCACGAAGCATATGCAGGAAATTACCAGACTTATATAAATATCTACTTAATTCTGATATTGATATGTCGTGTGTAGCTGAAACTTGGCTAGACAACAAACTGAACGACTCTGTAATCTGTACCGACAATTATTCGGTTTACAGAAAGAATCGTGAAGGACAACATGGTGGAGTTGTTTGCATGTTTGTTAAAAACATATTTATCTGCTTTAAACCACCAATGACAATGAATCCATTACCACACGAAATCATTTTTTCAGATATTTTCATTTCAGGTTCTTATCAATGTCGACTTTTTACGGTTTACATAATGCCGCATTTAGCCATCAGTTTCGCGTAGATATAGATCTTCTTCAATGACATCAAGTATGCTATGAATACTGATCTACCTGTTGTCCAAGTAGGATTTCAATTTTAATGGTGTCGCTTGGCAAACCCATCATGGGAAGAATAAAGTACAGCGACATGCTATCACTGACTTACAATTGTATGGTCTTCAACGACTTGTCCATTTTCCAATTCGATGCCAAAATCCACTTTATTTAGTATTTTGATCCACGACCTGTTTGTCTACAACACTGAGCCCTATGTCATCTCTATAAGTGACTCTCCACCACATATCCTGATATATTTCAACATGAACGTCAATACCTAAAAGCAGATTCAACCTGTAGACGCCACTTTCAGGCAGCCGACTACTATGAAACACTTTCAGCTGTCATCCACATGTTCACCAATTGTTCATCCTCCAACTATGATGATTTTACACTGGGCAACAATTTTTCATAAAAGTCATGCCTCTGAGATAAAAGTTCCCATTTCTTAAAGATTTCAAAGTGCTGAACACGAATATGACAATGAAAATGCAAAATGGGCTAGGATTTCTGTGAAATCAGCAGTAGTTTCTTATATAAGGGAGTAATACGTACATATGACATGTATCGGTAACACTCCTCTTCTATTTCCGACGTCGCTTTGCCCGTCGCTTTTACAACTGCTCAGGATCATCTCTGGCGAGCGTCTCATATTTATCAGCCAACATTGAAGTGGACCAGTTTCCCTGGTATCGTTTCTCCATCGTTGCAATGTCCTGGTGAAAACGTTCACTGTGCTCATCACTAACCATGCCGCAGTTGTCGGGGAAGAAATCTAAGTGGGAATGGTGAAAATGGATCTTTAAGGACATATTGCAGCCAAGTTTCTGATACAGAGACAACATGTCCTTAACCAGTTTCTTGTAGTTGTCTGCCCTGACATTCCCGAGGAATTTCGTTGACACCAGACAAAACGTGTCCCAAGCCTTTTTCTCGTCACCCTGAAGCAGGTTGTCGAACATCAGGTCTCTGAACAGCTCGCAGATCTGAGGACCCACAAAAATTCCCTCTTTAATTTTCGCTTCTCTGAGTCAAGATAATTTGTCAATACTTGAAAGTTGATGCAGTCTGGTCCATGGCTTTTACGAAGTTTTTCATCACACCCAGTTTGATGTGTAGGGACGATAGCAGGATTTTGTGCGTTTCTGTCAGTGCAGAGTGTTCCACATTCTTCTCTCCGACCTTCTTCGTGAAGGGAAACTGGTCTCAGAGATTTCCTCTGAGGCCAGTTTCCCTTCACGTAGAGCAATGTCTTTGCTTAGCTGTCCCATTCATATAAGAAACAGCAGTACTTCGTATATCCCAGCTGCAGATCCATCACTACCTAAAAGTCACAACAGAGATGCCAGCCACACTTACTGTATTGAAGACAGTTCAACAGCTGTTTTAGGTTGACGTAGGTTTCTTTCATGTAGACAGCGTATCTGACCGGAATGGATGGAAGTCGATTTCCGTTATGCAGCAACACCGCCTTGAGACTCAATTTTGAGGAGTCTATGAATAGTTGCCATTCTTGAGGGTCATATTTGATTCCGAGGGCATTCATGAGGCCATCTACATCGGAGCAGAACACAAGGTCATCTTCCTTTCTGAAGGTGCAAACTGCTCATGAGGAGTTCGAAAAAGAAGTCACTCTGACATTTTCCTTGAGAAGTTTCCATTAAGTCTTGATCCAAGTAACTCTGCTTTGGCCTTGGACAGCTCCAGATCGCAAACAAAATCTTTCATTTCTTCTTCAGTGAGAATGTGTAGCGCAGATGACGCACAGTGGCAGATATATGGATTACCATTAGACACTGAAGGCTGCGGAGAACCCGACGCCGGTTCCCCTCCCTCCTCATCATCTGAATCGATGGAAAAGTCTTTTGGAGGTTCGGAACGGGAAGACCTTCGACGTTCGGGACTGGTCAGAGAGCAGATTGTATATTCGGTTACGCTACTGTCCACTTCTATTTCCTTGTGATGCCTCCAGAATCAGGTGAAACCATGCAGAAGTAACAGTCATTTGTGTGATTGCTTGGCTCTCTCCAAACCATAGGAACAGCAAATGGCATCGCCACTTTTTCGCCTTTCAGCCACTTCAGAAGATTTCTTGCACACGTACTGCAGCATATGTGTGGGGCCCAAGCCTTGTCCTGGTACCTAATCTTGCACCCAAAATAAAACTCGTACGCTGTTTTAGGGGCGGGGGTGGCTCAGTCGGTAGCGCGCCAGGCTCGTAATCTGTAGTTCCCAGGTTCGAGTCCCAGCTGGGTCAGCGTTGAGATTTATCTCCGCAAAATTTCCCCGCCCTGCCCACGGTCAGTAGGGGACACCGATGGGCTTGGAAAGGCCGCCGTCTGTCGGATGGGACGTTAAGCCGTGGCCCCGTGTGCGGGAGAGCCATACCCTGTGCACGTTAAAGAACACGCTGGATGGCCTTGACGGGAGGCTACCATCTGTCTCCCAACAGCTGTTCCAGTGGGTCCCCTCCCCCAACCTTCCCTGAGCCTTCGGGGTCCATGTGACCTGGCCATTTAGCCCATGGTGTGCAAAAAAGTGCCGCTCAGAGGTAAAACAACCCAACCCGTACGCTGTTTTCACTATTGGAGTGATGGCTCTTTTCTGACTTACAAACTTCACTTCCCTGCAAATGTGACAAAATGTATCTGCACTATTAACACAGTTAAAAGGCATCACTACTGCTGGATTAAAACTGCAAGGATTACTTGTGTTGTACTTATGACTCGGGGGTAAATGGGAGTCACTCATAAGACTTGCTCACCCTACGAGCCGTCTTATAACTAACGACTGCATCATCTTTTGTCCGCGTTCGAAAGCCGCGATATCATTACTCAACTACATTTCATCAGACAATGATGCAATACCTCCAGGGGTTGTGTGTATGGGTAGCTGATGCAATATAACGCAATATGTTGCAATCTGAAGTATAAAGTACAGCGTTGCGAAATGGTTACCTAGTACAGTCGCTCAAAAAAGTATCCGAACGCTATGGTCGATTACAGAATTCAGGAAAAATATCTGGCAACGATTTTTTTAGAAATTAGTGATCTGGCAACCTTCGTGTCACGTGACACGAAGGTTGCCAGATCACTAATCCAATTTGGATTTCTTTTAATAGATTTTTATTATTGTATTTACCAGTTAATTCATTAATAATTTTCCACTGTTGTTTAGAATCATTGCCTGCCGAAAGAACTTTATATTTGTAATAGTTATTTTTAGCGATTCTTAATTTATTAGTTAAGCTGTTACGGAGAAGGGTGAATCTATCCTTAATTTCCTTGTATTCCTCATTATTACATGGACAACTTTTAAGCCTTTTATATAATTTGTTCTTTTCGGTAATTAATTGAAGTGTTTCGTCTGTGACCCATGGTTTTAATATTTTCTTTTTGGTGCTTGGCAAATATTTCAGCTTTGTACATTCTCTAACACACATATTAATTTGATCAAAAATGGAATCGCAATATCTTTGATCATCTTTAATAACATCTGTACCCAACTTTATATTCTTTAATTTTAATTCAAGTTCTTTAAAATTAGTAACATATTTTCTATCTTCCTCGGTATCTTTTTCTATTACGTTTCTTTTTAGTTGCAGCATTACCAAATAATGATCCGTCACGGTCATTTTAATAATTATCGATGTAACTTTCTTAATAGCAGATAACCTTACAGCAATATGATCAACTGAGCAAAGTATTACTCAGAAGTCTAGTTGGTTGCGTAATACACTGGATAAATCCTAACGTTACTAACATATCACAGTAACTAGAATTAATATTTTTATTATCTAATAAATCAATATTAAAATCTCCGATCAATATGACATTTTTATAGTTATTTCGCAGTAATTGAGAGGAAAATTCATCAATAAAACATTGATTATCTAGGCTAGGTGATCTATACACTGAAATAATGTTATAGTCAAAATTACTAATCTTAATTTTTAGAGACACTACATCTGCATTATTACAATTAAAGTCTACTTGAGTAGCTCTTAACTTGGAATTTACAAAAACTAATACCCCACCTGATCTATTTACACATCCACACTGGTAAAATTTGTTAAAACCTTCAATATTATAAAGCATTATTTCGTGTTCTTTGATCCATATCTCTGACAATACAATTATATCTGATGAAAGGTCCATTAATGATTCTACTAAAATAAAATAATCAAAGTTTTTTCGAATGGATCTAATATTCGTATGAGTTATGTTACAAATATTATCGTCCTTTGTTACTAGCTGATTTCTTCCAATTTCATCAATAACTGATTTATCGACCACAACTTCCATATTACAATAGTTTCAAGTCTTCTACTGATTTTATATTTAATATTTTAGAGTTCCCGTCCTTTCTTAAGTATAACTTTCCCTCCTTCACCCAGGAGTACATATAATTTTTTTCTTTTTTGATCTTCTTAATTTCAAAGAGCAATGACTTTAATTCAGGAATGAGGTGCTCGCCAATATATATGTAATTATTATTTCCAGCGATCCCCAAGTCCTTGTTCCTCAAACCTTTTAGCGATCGCCATTTAGTTATCCATTTATCCCTTTCTTCTTTGCTATTCAGCTTCACAATAATTGATTTCGGTTTATTCGCATTTCTTTTTGGGACTCGATGTGCAACTGTGTATTTTATTTCTTCTTTTGTCATTCTGAGGCTAAACCAACCTTAGTGACAGTCTCATTTATATTTTCTTCGGAAATTTCCTCAAGTCCGCTTAACTCAATATTTTCTGCTCTACTCCTTTGCTGTAGATCTCTCATTTGATGTAATTCCATTACATCTTTTCTGATTTGTTTATTTTCAGTCTCTAATTTCAGATTTTTCTCCTTAACCTCTTTTAATTCTCTAGTTGTATCTGCCATTATTTTGATAAAATCGTCTAGTTTTTTGGAATTAAATTCTGCGCTTTTAACACAGTCTTGAACGGTGTTATTCAACTTCTGAATATTACTATTCATTAAGTCGATCATTTCTTTTTTGAAAGTTGAGAGTTCATATCTAAGCAATTCAATGATTTCATTATTGTCTTTTGCATTCGTACGAGTCCCATTCACAAAATGACACTTTACCGATTCCTGCACTGAGCCAGCGTCGTCGGGAGATAGGGTGCCTGATGCCGCGCCCACATTCCCTGTTAAAGGGTCACAGCCACGGACCACACTGCCCGGAAGTGCCGGTTCAAGGACAGTCCCCCACCGCGTTAACGGTAATATGACCTGCTGCTTCTTCATCAGCTCGAATGCAGGCTAATGCATTGGGAGCCACGCTAAGCCTACTTCTACTTTCGGCTTTATCTTTACAATTTAAACAAAACCACTTACTTTTTCTATCTTCTGACATCTTTCTATAGTTAGCCTCTCTTATACCAGTGCAGTAGTAATGTATATATCTACTGCATGGTCCATTACACTGCAAAAATTCACTACTTTCTCCAGAGCTAAAATTACACTTCATGCACTCAGGCGCCATCTTGACTGGACTATCCTTCAGTTATTGTACTCCCTATTTTCAACTCACACTCAACAGATTAAAGATGGCAACACATTATCACCAATTAAACGAGTTACTCTGTATCGTACAAGGTTCTGTTTTAGGTGCATTATTACTCGTTATTTTTCACCAGTGAAATTCCCTCCATTTTAAGGCCTGTTGCCAGTGTTGTCTATGCCGATGACGTCAAATTCTATACTACTCTTTCCAACTCTGACGACCATCATTCACTTCAGGAGGAGTGCAATAAAAAATTGCACAGTGGAGCGCACTTAATGCACTACCTATCTCGAAGGGTAAGACTACAATGTTTAACACAGGCCACAATAATATACAACACACCTGGGGCGGGGGTGGCTCAGTCGGTAGCGCGCCAGGCTCGTAATCTGTAGTTCCCAGGTTCGAGTCCCAGCTGGGTTAGCGTTGAGATTTATCTCCGCAAAATTCCACGCCCTGCCCACGGTCAGTAGAGGACACCGATGGGCTTAGAAAGGCCACCGTCCGTCGGATGGGACGTTAAGCCGTGGCCCCATGTGTGGGAGAGCTATACCCTGTGCACGTTAAAGAACACGCTGGATGGCCTTGACGGGAGGCTACCATCTGTCTCCCAACAGCTGTTCCAGTGGGTCCCCTTCCCCAACCTTCTCTGAGTCTTCGGGGTCCATGTAACCTGGCCATTTAGCCCATGGTGTGCAAAAAAGTGCCGCTCAGAGGTAAAACAACCCAAATACAACAACACACCTACACTCTCGATTCCTCGGATATTGAAAAAATGAAAGACACACAGACTTGGGCATCATCCTAACTCCAAATTTATCCTTTTCACAATACTGCAATTTCATTGCTATGAAAGGCCAACCGTGTCGTGCACATGATTTTGAAATGCTACAGCAGGTGTAACACAAGCACCCTTGTAATAGCAATCATCACATACGTTCGACTCATTCTAGAATACGCATCTCCGGTATGGTCCCTTACCGTGTGTGCGATATTGAAACTGTTGAAAAGTCCAGATATCTTTTGCAATATCCCTTACCGTGTGTCCCTTACCGTGTGTGCGATATTGAAACTGTTGAAAAGTCCAGATATCTTTCGCAGCAAATCGTATCAACAGAGATTAAGCGAACTATCACTGCATTCTCTGGGTGGGAGGGGGGAGGCTCAGTCGGTAGCGCTCCAGGCTCGTAATCTGCAGTTCCCAGGTTCGAGTCCCAGCTGTGTTCAGCGTTGAGATTTATCTCCGCAAAACTCCCTGCCCACGGTCAGTAGGGGACACCAATGGGCTTGGAAAGGCTTTCTGTCCGTGGGATGGGACATTAAGCCGTGACTCCGTGTGCGGGAGATCCATACCCTGCGCACGTTAAGGAACATACTGGATGACCTTGACGGGAGGCTACCATCTGTCTCCCAACAGCTGTTCCAGTGGGTCCCCTCCCCCAACCTTCTTTAAGCCTTCGGGGTCCTTGTAACCTGGCCATTTAGCCCATGGTGTGCAAAAAAGTGCCACTCAGAGGTAAAACAACCCAACTGCACTCTCTGGAATGGAGACGACTTGAATATGATTTGATTGTATGCTACAAAATCATCCATGGACTTTTCTACTTTAATACCGAACAACCTTTCTTGTCGCATAGTCAGTAGTGTCACAACACTCGCTGTGTATTGACATACCATTCGCAAGAAGAGATTCCAGATACCACTTCTTTGTAGAGTAGGAAGAGAATGGAATGATCTTCCAGAGGATGTAGTCATCTCTTCTACCGTAGAAGTTTTTAAAAAGCATTTACGAAGCAGGATTTATGTAAATATCTTAAATGTTTTAAGTTTTAACTGTTTCATCGGTTTTTATCTGAAGATTGCCAAAGGACTCATTTATCCGCAATCCATTTTTTTCTTATATGTGATGATGTACATAATAATTGATTCATATTATGTTTGTAGTGAGATGTCTGTTAATTCTCCCAAATTGAGTCTGTGTAAATAGTATTTACCTTCCTTTTATTACTATTAAAATAAATCTTTAGTCGTAGATCTCGGAAATATTGGAAATTGTGGATGACATGCGTCTTTCGAGGCCAAAGGTCAAATTCAATATATCTGTGCTGGAGAGCTAAAAAAAATTGGTGAAGAGAGCTATTTCGGGCAGGGCAACTCAGATGCCCTGCCCGAACTCAGAATGAGAATGCCAACTCCGAATGCCAACTCAGAATGAGAGGAATCTTCAGATTTGGTGTGGCCATCCAGGTCAAATAGGGATCGAAGTGGGTTGGGTTGTTTTACCTCTGAGCGGCACTTTTTTGCACACCATGGGCTAAATGGCCAGGTCACATGGACCCCGAAGGCTCAGGGAAGGTTGGGGGAGGGGACCCACTGGAACAGCTGTTGGGAGACAGATGGTAGCCTCCCGTCAAGGCCATCCAGCGTGTTCTTTAACGTGCACAGGGTATGGCTCTCTCCCGCACACGGGGCCACGGCTTAACGTCCCATCCGACGGACGGCGGCCTTTCCAAGCCAATCGGTGTCCCCTACTGACCGTGGGCAAGGCGGGGAATTTTGCGGAGATAAATCTCAACGCTGACCCAGCTGGGACTCGAACCTGGGAACTACAGATTACGAGCCTGGCGCGCTACCGACTGAGCCACCCCCGCCCCGGGATCGAAGTGACAAGATAAAAATTAAGAATTGCCGAAGCCACCGATTTATTTCTAGTACAGAATATTTACCGTCTTTCATTTTAAACGTCTTCGACAAATATTCTTTATTAAGATGCTGTAATAATAATGAAATTGTTTATAACTAAGCAATAATTTATTGACATTTCATACCCATATTATATATTTTATTTAAAGTTGTATTTTGCATAACTTATTCTTTAAAAATATACGACCAACTTTGGGATTATTGAAAACACGTGCAAGAGTTTCAAGAAACTCCCATGTGAGTTTATGCTATTTACTCTCCATGCTTTTTACTGACGTAGAAGAGATTGCGCTCTACCGAATCCAGGTAATGACCGAAAAGGAAACAAATTGCTCTCCTCAGATCTCTTCTTTGAGAGTGCGTGGATTAGCCCTTCGAATTTAGATGGCTTCGTGGACTTTTAGAAGTTAAACAATTCGGCAAAGTATTTTTTTTTGAAAAAGCAATAATTTTAATACAAATGGTGTAGACATGTTATCTTTCACTATTCATTTATTAATAAAACACAGTCCATTTTCAAAAATAAAGTTACAATGAAATATAAAGTTACAAGAAGTATAATTGCTACGATACTGATTATTTTCATTTTTATTTACAAACGTTTTCAATATCATTCATTTCAGCGATATATATATTTTATAACTTTCTATATATTAATCTTGAATGATAGTTCACCATGGACATTTTTAACACTAGCTTTCTTTCTACAACGCTTCTCTCATTCTTACAATCTTTCTCTCGTTTATTATTCCTTCAAGAGCTTTCGTTCATCAATCCAACTATCCTCGACTTCTGCGTTTCATTGTAAATATGCTGAAATTTAAATTCTTAACTTTGCCTGGATATCCCCCAGCAAAGGAAGTAATTAAGGCCAAAGAGAAGAGGGGAAAAAAAGTCGGAATTTCTCCCAACCATTTCTCATTACGTAGAGATGTTTACACGTATCAAAGAGTCATTAAGCCCAACTTTCGGTGTTATGATTCTCTCGTGACTTATCGGGGAGAAAAATAATCAGCTTTTCAGTGACGTAGAAGAGATTGCGCTCTACCGAATCCAGGTAACGACCGAAAAGAAAACAAATTGCTCTCCTCAGATACTCTTCTTTGAAAGTGCGTGGATTAGCTCTTAGAATTTAGATGACTTCGTTGACTTTTAGAAGTCAAATGATCAGTTCCTAAAAGTTCGAAAAATGTTCAGGAGAAAAAAAAGCTGAAAATGTAAATCGAAGTTTACCAGCACTATTTAAATTTATGAATATTTAAGGAATTGTCATTTCGGTTTATTTATTCCGATGGCCGTAAGAACAAATACTTCTAGAGAAAAACGATTAATAGTGCTTTCCTTGGGTAAGCTTCTTAGAGGGCGCGTGGATTAGCATTTCGACTTTCGATGGCTTTGTACATCTTTAGAAGTAAGCAATTAGTTGTTAACAGTTCGAAAAGTATTCAACAGCAGAAAAAGCAGGATATGCTTATCGAATTTACAAGCACTTTTAAACATGGGAGGATTAAGGATTTGGCATTTTGGTTGTTTATTTCTAGAGTAGTAAGGAGATCTCGTGCCTCCAGAGGAAAGAGATTAAATATTCGTAAATAAAAACCTACTTTAGGTATTAGAAAATCAATATTTTGGCCTTTAAAAGATGAAAATTAATGGATTTGCCTTTCCTCCTTTCGATTTTCGATGATTTTGCATTCTTTTTGAAATTCAACCAAGAAACGCTGGGTTGTTTTACCTGAGTGGCATTTTTTTCCACACAATGGGCTAAATGGCCAGGTCACAAAGACCCCGAGAGCCCAGAGAAGATTGAGGGAAAGGGGACCACTGTACAATTGTTACGAGACGGATGATAGCTTACGTCAAGGTCATCCAGCGTGTTCTTTAACGTTCTCTCTTTCGGTGTCAGGCTTAACGTCACATTTGACGGACGACATCATTTGCAAGCCCATCAGTGTCCCCTACTAACCGATGGCAGGTAGTTATGTGGTGCGACTCGAACTTGGGAACTGCAGATTACTTGCCTGGCGATCTTCGACTGTTGGGTTGGGTTGTTTTACCTCTGAGCGGCACTTTTTGCACACCATGGGCTAAATGGCCAGGTCACATGGACCCCGAAGGCTCAGAGAAGGTTGGGGGAGGGGACCCACTGGAACAGTTGTTGGGAGACAGATGGTAGCCTCCCGTCAAGGCCATCCAGCGTGTTCTTTAACATGCACAGGGTATGGCTCTCCCGCACACGGGCCACGGCTTAACGTCCCATCCGACGGACGGCGGCCTTTCCAAGCCCATCGGTGTCCCCTATTGACCGTGGGCAGGGCGGGGAATTTTGCGGAGATAAATCTCAACGCTGATCCAGCTGGGACTCGAACCTGGGAACTACAGATTACGAGCCTGGCGCGCTACCGACTGAGCCACCCCCGCCCCACCTTCGACTGAGCCACCAATAATTCAATTAGCCTTTTCAATTAATTATTTAAATGTTTATTGTCTACAGACATTTTCCTGTGATACGTTATTACCGAATTGTTCGAGAAACTGCCAGCTCGTAAACGTTGGAAAAGTTATTCCACAAAAAAAAAATGGAGTTAAAAATGTAGATTGAAACTTACAGCACTTTAAATTTTGGGGGATATCTGAATGAACTGCAATTTTGGTCATTTATTGCGAGGGCAATAAGAAGATCTCTTCTCCAGATAAAAAGAGATTAAAATTTCTTTCCTTAAGTATTCGTCTCACAACGTGCACTCTCGAAACTCGAAACTCTTTCGACTCTCGAAAGCACTTTCTAAAACGAAAGGACTGCTCTTCGCTGCTCTTCGAAACTCAAAGTCTGCTCTTAGAAGTCAAATAACCAGTTTCTAAAAGTTGGAAAAAGTACTCAACAGCAAAGGAATTAAAAAAGAAGAAGTTGAAAATGTAAAACAAAACTCACAACACTTCTACGTTTAGCAATATCTAAAGAATCGGCATTTCAGTTACTCTTATTACTTGGTAGTAATATGATCTCGTGCTTCCAAATAAAAGAGATTAAGACTTCTCTGGAGATGCCTGTCGTTGCACGTTCAGCTTTTTTGTTGCCTCGGTAACGAAGGGAAATTGAAGAGCAACAATTAACTCGAAGCACGTGCACGGACATCTCTTTCTCTCGACTTCTGTTTTTAGATTTCCAATCTCTGATGAAAACTACCCTCCCTGCAAAAGTCTGGATTATTTCACCTTAGTTCCCTACCGATTGGTCGAATTACCTTCCCAGTAAAACGTATTAAGGAAGGCTTAAATTATATTTAACGTTAATGTGTTACGCCATGCTAGAACTTTGGGAAATATTTCTTTAAGCACTTAGTGCTATTTCGGCGGGAGGAGTGAATTGTTTGTGAAGCTGCTTAAACTGTTTTTTAATAACTTGCTAAGAAATTTGTTTTCTTTAATATTTTTTTCTGACGTTTTTTCTATAAAGTTATTTAGTTTGAGCTGAAGTATCAGAAGTTTAGAACTAAAATAACACGTATCTCCTTTGGCGAATATGAAATTTTCGTTTTCAATATCCAGCTGGATCAGCGTAGAGATTTATCTCCGCAAAACTCCCCGCCCTGCCCACGGTCGGTAGGGGACACTAGTGGGTTTGGAAAGGCCGTCGTCCATCGGATGGGACGTTAAGTCGTGGTCCCGTGTGCGGGAGAGCCATACCCTGTGCACGTTAAAGAACACACTGGATGGCCTTGACGGGAGGCTACCATCTGTCTTCCAACAGCTGTTCCAGTGGGTCACCTCCCCCAACCTTCTCTGAGCATTCGGGGCCCATGTGACCAGGCCATTTAGCCCATGGTGTGCAAAAAAGTGCCGCTCAGAGGTAAAACAACCCAACGTTTTCAATATATAGGCGGAGGTGGCTCAGTCGGTAGGGCGCGGGGCTCCTAATCTGCAGTTACACATTTCCCCGCCTAGGTCAGTATGGGACACCGACGGACTTGGAAAGACCGCCGTCCATCGGATGGGCCGTTAAGCCATGGCTGCGTGCGGGACAGCCATACCTGTGCATGTTAAAGAACACGCTAGATGGGCTTGACGGGAGGCTACCATCTGTCTAGTAAATGCTATCCAGTTAGCCCTCTCCTCCACGCCTTCTCTGAGCCCTCGGGGTTCTTGTGACCTGGTCATTTAGCCCACTGTGTGCAAAAATGTGCCGCTCAGAGGTAAAAAAGCCAACAACTGGTTTTCAAATAGAATAATTTCCATTTTTTCAGCTTCTGCACCCTTAAAAACATAATTAGAACTACCAGTTGATTCGCATAATGCAAATAGTATTATTTTGCTAGTACTTATAAAACATAAAAAGAATTTCGCATTTATCTTTTAAAACGAAGAATGGAATTTCCTACCTCCATTTTAGAAAACGACCAAATCGCTGAGCAAATGCAATATCCGATTGCCCCTTTACTACCGCTGGGAAGGGGAAGTTAGCTCAGTCGATGGCGAGCTAGATCTGTGTTCTGCAGTTCTCAGGTTCGAGTCCCATCCATGCTGGTGTTCAGATTTATATCCGTAAAATCCCCTCGCCCTGCTCTGGTCCGCAGGACACACCGATGGGTTTGAAAAGACCGCCGTCTTTCGAATGGTACGTAAAGCCGTGGCCCTTGTTGTTTATACCTCTGAGAGGCAATTTTTGCATATAATTGGCTAAATAGTCAGATCACAAGGACCTCTGAGGACTGAGAAGGTATGGGATTACTACCC
Organism: Ryuthela nishihirai; assembly: GCA_038380435.1. Lineage (NCBI taxonomy): Eukaryota > Metazoa > Arthropoda > Arachnida > Araneae > Heptathelidae > Ryuthela > Ryuthela nishihirai. The sequence goes on from JAWZYU010000006.1 coordinate 36,843,419, forward strand.
ATTACCTACCGGAGAGATATTAGGAGGCAAATGGTAGCCTCCCGTCAAGGCCCTCCATCGTGTTCTTTAACGTGCAGAGGGTATGCCTTTCCTGTCCACGGGTGACGGCTTTAACGACCTATCCGATGGACGTTGGCCTTTCAAAGTCCATCGGTGTCCCATACTGACCGAGGGCAGGGCGAGGAGTTTTGCAGAGATAACTCTCAACGCTGGCCCAACTGGGACTCGAACCTGGAAACTGCAGATTACGAGCCTGCCGCGCTACCGACTGAGCCACACCTGTCCCATACAGTCGTTATAAACAGAGAATCCATCTCGTATGATCTGTTTATTTTTAACATCTCTTTAAAAAAAATGGGGGTAGCTCAGTCGGTAGCGCGTCAGGCTCGTAATCTGCAGTTTCCAGGTTCGAGTCCCAGATGTGCCAGTGTTGAGATTTATCTCCGCAAAATTCCCTGCCTGCCCTCGATCAATATGAGACACCGATGGATTTGGAAACGCCGCTATCTATCAGATGGGACGTTAAACCGTGGTCCGCGTACGGGAGAGCCATATCCTGTGCACGCTAAAGAACATGTTGGATGGCCTTGATGGAAGGCTACCATCTGTCTCCCAATAGCTGTTCCAGTGGACCCGCTCCCTCAACTTTCTCTGAACCTTCGGGGTCCTTGTGAATGGCCCATTTAGCCCATTCTTTGCAAAAAAAGTGCCCCTCAGAGATAAAACAACCCACCCCATCTGTTTAAAAGCTCGTTATAAAGAATAAAGAATAATGTTAACGCATTATAACAAATCCATGTTAAACCTGTACTATCTTTTTTCCCAAAGATGACAAATCCTGAAATCAAATTATACAAACCTCGGGTTGGGTTGGGTTGTTTTACCTCTGAGCGGCACTTTTTTGCACACCATGGGCTAAATGGCCAGGTCACATGAACCCCGAAGGCTCAGAGAAGGTTGGCGGAGGGGACCCACTGGAACAGCTGTTGGGTGACAGATGGTAGCCCCCCGTCAAGGCCAACCAACGTGTTCTTTAACGTGCACAGGGTATGGCTCTCTCGCACACGGGGCCACGGCTTAACGTCCCATCCGACGGACGGCGGCCTTTCCAATCCCATCGGTGTCAACTACTGACCGTGGGCAGGGCGGGGAATTTTGCGGAGATAAATCTCAACGCTGAACCAGCTGGGACTCGAACCTGCGAACTATAGATTACAAGCCTGGCGCGCTACCGACTGAGCCACCCCCGCCCTACGAACCTCGGATTTACGAATTATATCTTAGCTGCCTTATCCCCCAGAAGACAAAGTTACCCCTCACAAAACAGTTATTATTACCACGCCACAAAAAACTGTCAGATTTGTGCAGACAATTTGCCTCAGAAACGTGCGATATTTGAAGGCGCTCGATTATCCCTCCGATTTTATGCTTCAGCATCCTTGGATGTTCCTTACTGCTCTAAACATGTCATCTCTTAAGACGCAAGTTGCCTCCAGAAACATGCCCACGTGCTGCTCTCCCTCCGTCTGAAGCGCAGTGAAGAAGAGAAATTGCAGTGTCGATCAATCATCTCTGGTTGAGCGCTAACGAAACCTAATCTCTTACTCCGATCGCTGGAAACGCAATGCGAGACTACACGTCGAGTGAGAAGAAAATGGCCGCGCTCAAAACGAAGGCTAATGCTAGCTGATTATTCAAAAGTTTATTCATTTTTGCAAGTTGTTTTTAAAAACAGAGCGAGTGTTTTTACTTCGTCATCAATCCATCTCTCGTTATATCTGTTCGACCGTTTTCTGTTTGTCTGTCCATTCGCTCAACGTCCGGATAGGCTCTCTTCAAGAGCCATCCAACGTATTATTCAATATACACAGGGTATATCTCTCCTACACATGGGATCACGACATTACTCCCATCCAAAAAACGAAGCCTTTCCAAGTACATTGATATCCCTACTGACCATCACGTAAGAAAGGAGATTTAGTGGAGATAAATCTCATCTTTGGAAAAGCCGGGATTCGAACCTGGGAAATGCAGATTACGAGCCTGGCGCATATCCCTACTGACCATCACGTATGAATGAAGATTTAGTGGAGATAAATCTCATCGTTGGAAGAGGCGGGATTCGAACCTGGGAAATGCAGATTACGAGCCTGGCGCATATCCCTACTGACCATCGCGTAAAAATGGAGATTTAGTGGAGATAAATCTCATCGTTGGAACAGGCGGAATTCGAACCTGGGAAATGCAGATTACGAGCCTGGTGCATTTCCCTACTGACCATCATGTAAGAATGGAGATTTAGTGGAGATAAATCTCATCGTTGGAACAGGCGGGATTCGAACCTGGGAAACGCAGATTACGAGCCTGGTGCATTTCCCTACTGATCATCATGTAAGAATGGAGATTTAGTGGAGATAAATCTCATCGTTGGAACAGGCGGGATTCGAACCTGGGATACGCAGATTACGAGCGTGGCGCATATCACTTCTGACCATCACGTAAGAATGGAGATTTAGTGGAGATAAATCTCATCGTTGTAACAGGCGGGATTCGAACCTGGGAAATGCAGATTACGAGCCCGGCGCGCTACCGACTGAACCAAACCCTGTCCCTTGCAAACGAACATCCCGACAAGCATTAGTTACGAAGTTCCTAACTAAAAACCTCGGTGCACCAATACAAGCCTCATACTTTTATGAAAAATGCACCTTGTGTACCTAGAGCGAGTGAGAATATGCAAGTATAAACAAGGAAACGACCTAAATAAATTATCTACGAGCATTTTTGATGAGCCGTAGATGGAACTTCGCAATCTCGAAATCGTTACTTTTGTCCACAGGCGAAAACCGATAAGTTATGTTTTCTTATCATCTGAACACGTGTTTAGTAAAATGATGAATAGCCGCAATGATGTAAAATGCTCCGATAGAAATCTCACTGATGCACCGTAATATATCATTTCGCAAGACATTAATCCATACATTATAGATTTGCTTGATGGATATTACTTTCTTTTTAACTAGTATTATAACTTCTCTGTTGCAGTATAACATTGAGAATAGTTAACGAAAGTTTCAGCTCCTTCTCTTTTTTTTCATATTTTTTAATTTTTTCTTTTCTTGATGTTTCGTTATCTTTCTTTTCTTGGTTTCCACTCTTTCCCTCCTATTCCCTTGGTGTTCTCTTTCTCTCCTTTTCTTTTGTGTTCAGCTCTCCCCCCCCACACTTTTTTTTTTTTATGATCAGCTCTTTCCTTTTCTTGGAATTCCTCTCTTTTTCCTTGATGCTCCCGCCCTTTCTCTCCGTTTCCATCGGTGTGCCGCAGTTTTTCCCCTTTTCTTTTCTGTTTTGCTCTTTTCCCTTTGGTGTTCCGCTCTTTCTTTTGTTCCTCCATGTTTTCGTTTCCCTCCCTTTCTTGAAGTTATCTTCTTTCTCCATTTCTTGGTGTTCTGCTCGCTCTCCATTTCTAGGTGTTCCGTTTTTGTCTATTTTTCCCCTATGTTTTGTCTGTCCTTTCCCTCCTTTTCCTTGTTTTTCCGCTTTCTTTCTTTGGTCCTTTGCTCTTTCTCTCCATTTCTTGGAGTTTCTCTATTTTCTCTCTTTTCCTTGATATACTACTCATTCTCCCTTTTTTTGGAATCCTCACTTCTCTCTTTTTTTGGTGTAATCCTCTTTCTCTCCTTTTCCCTTGGTGTTGAGCTCTTTCTCTCCTTTTCCTTGGTGCTATCACAAGTTTCTATCTGCTCTTATTAGCCGCTACGTCCTTAAGGAAGCGGGGGTTGGTTCAGTTGGTAGCGCGCCAATCTCCTAATCTACAGTTCTCAGGGGGGCGGGGGGGGGGGGGGGGGGGGGGCTCAGTCAGTAGCGCGCCAGGCTCGTAATCTGTAGTTCCCAGGTTCGAGTCCCAGCTGGGTTAGCGTTGAGATTTATCTCCGCAAAATTCCCCGCTCTGCCCAAGGTCAGTAGGGGACACCGATGGGCTTGGAAAGGCCGCCGTCCGTCGGATGGGACGTTAAGCCGTGGCCCCGTGTGCCGGAGATCCATACCCTGTGCACGTTAAAGAACACGCTGGATGGCCTTAACGGGAGGCTACCATCTGTCTCCCAACAGCTGTTCCAGTGGGTCCCCTCCCCCAACCTTCTCTGTCCATGTGACCTGGCCATTTAGCCCATGGTGTGCAAAAAAGTGCCGCTCAGAGGTAAAACAACCCAACCCAACAGTTCTCAGGTTCGGCTTCCTTTTGCCAGAATTGAGCTTTATCTCCGTTAAACCCCTTTCCTGCTTTCTGTCAGAAAGGGGACACTCTGGGCTTGTAAAGGCCGCCGTCCTTCGTATGGGACGTTAAGCAGTGGCTCTGTGTGCAGGAAAGTCATACCCTGTTCACGTTAAAGAACACTCTGAATGGCCTTGACGAGAGGATATCATCTGTCTGCCAACACCTCTCCAGCGCATCCCCTTCCCTCAATCCTTCTCTGAGCTCTCGAGGTCTTTGTGACCTGGCCATTTAACCATTCTTACAAAACAAAAATGCCGCTCATAGGTAAAACTACCCTTGTTGCACAAAATTACCATGTTCCCTGCTTTAAATAGCTCATGATAGCGTCCAGTCATTCAAGATCCTGGAAGAGAATGCCTGCCACCACTTCCTCATAACCTTGCCTAATGAAGTGTAAAAATGCTGTGGCCTTAGCTGCACTTGCCAAGCAACTGGTGCAAAACCAAGAGGTTTAAAAGTCTGTCTTTGTCTTTGTTTTTTAAACATTTCTCTATTTCCGATTAATATCATATAGTTTCACAACTGTGCGTTTCTTACTGTGTGTTTCTTAAATTCATTTTATAATTTTGCGGAGAAAGTTTTTATTGAAAAATCTTTCCCCCTCTTTCAGAACTCGGAAGATTTTCTATAACATACTGAATGCCAATATCCATGTCGTAAGTTTTAGTTTTGTGTACTATATTTACTTATGTTTAGATCTTGTATAATTGGTATTCTAGCACTGTAAGCGAGACATGGAAGATAGTCAGAATTCAAATATTTAATCGCACCATTATTTACAATGGAATTTCAGTAGTGCAAAATATTGCGAAATCCACCATCAATCATTTCTACGTTAAAATAGTCAAGATTCGGAAAACAAAATTGTTTCTTTGTAACTCTTCTAACAGTTCTCTATGATGGCGACGACCAGAATAATCCCTTTCAATATTAGTCGTCTGTAAGTTAGAATTAAATTCCTGTTAAGATCCAGTTCAATAAGCATTAACAGGGTTTGAATATTATTCACCGTAGTTATCGATTTCTTCAATCCTAAACTCAATCGATTTTCTCAATCCCAACTTCAATATATTTAAATTACCACAGCAGTCATCATTTATTCAATCCCAACTTCAGTATATTTAATTAACCATATCGATTTTCTCAATCCTATACTGAATATATTTGAATAACGAAAACTGGTATCAATTTCTTCAATCCCAACTTCAGTATATTTAAATTATTACAGCAGTCATCAGTTTATTGAATTCTAACTTCAATATATTTGAATAACCAGAGCAATTATCAATTTCCTCAGTCCTAAATTCAATATATCTAATTAACCAAAAAAGTTATCGATTTCCTCAATTTTACACTTAATATATTTCAAAAACCACAGCAATTATCGATTTCTTCAATCCTAACCTCAATCTATTTGAATGACTGCAGTAGTTATTAATTTCCACAATTCTAACCTCACTTTATTTGAATAACCACAACAGTTGTCGATTTACTGAATCCTAACATAATTAAATATGAATATAGCAGTTATCGATTTCTTCAGTCCTAACGTCAATATATTAAATAAACACAGCACTTATCGATTTACACATTCCTAACCACATTATATTTAAATAATCACAACAGTATCGATATCCTCAATCCTAACCTCATTTAAATAACCACATTCTTCAATTCTAACCTCAATATATATTTGACTAACCACAGCAGTTACCAATTTCTTCAATCCTAACTTTAATATACACTACAGGAAAAAAAGATTGCAACTCCTGGAAGGATCAATGACATTTTATTGAAACGCAGGCAGCTGTTAACATATACTGAGATGTGCGATTGATTACATCATCAAAACAAAATATTAAAACTATCACTTTAAAGTGGTATAATTAGTATGATGTTGAACCGCCCCGTGCAGCAATGCATTCTTGAACACGGCGGGGAAGGCTATCATACAGATCTATAATGTCCTCCTGAGGGATAAAACGCCAAATAGCGCGAAGTCTCTGTTCCATTTCAGCGACAGTGGTTGGTGCACCTCTTGGGTGTTGTTGGAGTTGTCGGTCCATCATGTCCCAGACGTGTTCAATACGTGAAAGGTGCGGCGAGCGTGTTGATCATAGTAGTACCTGAACATTTTGCTAGTGTAGATACTGCAGACTAATGCGGGCTGTGTGGGGACGGGCGTTATCTTGCTGGTAAAAGATTCCGTGCTGCTGAACAAATGGGACAGCCACTGGCTGCAAAATGTTGGAAACATATCATTGGGCAGTTAAGAGATCCCCTTATGATGACCAGTTCTGACCGAGATGTCCGACTAATGGCACCCCACATCAAGATATCAGGTGCTGGGGCTGTATCATGAGATCGCACACACTGGGTGACGTTCCTTACCCCTAGATGACGATGAACACTTTGTCTACCGTCGTGCTGATCAAGATGAAAACGAGATTCGTCACTAAACATCACTCTTGTTACTTCCAGTTCTGTCTGAGGCCACACCACTGCAGATGTGCTTGCATGTGGGCAGATATTAAGGGCAAACGCAGTGCCGGAAGATAGGCTTGTAATGAACTGTAAAAGCCTGTTGTTTACCGTCCGTCTGGTAGGTATTCGATGTGTTACCTGTTGCCAGTCCTTTTGCAGCTGCGTTGTAGTCGCGAATCTGTCACGCAATGCCATGTATCGCAAATGCCGGTCCTGTCGCTCCATGGTCATATGTCGTCTTCCTGATCTTTGTCAACGTGTGCTGGATTCTTCTTGAACCACTGGCGCCATATGTATACGATGGTGTTGGGATTGCGGCCAACAAGGATGGCCATATCTCTGTACGACAAACTAACTTCTCTAACGCCGATAATTCTTCCACGCTCAAAGTTGTTAACTGTTGGAATGGCTGTCGACGTCTGCGTAAGGGCATCTTTAGTGATTTAGAACAATTTCCACAACGTTTTGTCAACCAGGGACTTTGTTTGCCTTTATCTGTGTTTGACGTCTCCGCACCTGTGATATCAGCTCGCGCCTATTCAATCGTTTTGATCATCCTGCAAACCTAATCATTTTCATGAATTTACATTACTATCGCCTCCCTAAATTTCGTCACATTTTTTATTTCCTATAGTGTATTTAAATAAATACAGCAGTTATCGATTTGCACAATCCTAACCTCATTATATTTGAATAACCACAACATTTATTGATTTTCTCAATCATTACCTCATTATGTTTGAATAAACACAACAGTTATCATTACCTCAATCATTACTTCATTATATTTGATAACCACAACAGTTATTGATTTCCGTAATCCTAACCTCATTTAAATAACCACAGTGGTTATCGATTTCTTCAATTCTAACCTCAAAATATTTGAATAACCGCAGCAGTTATCGATTTCCTCACTATACTCAATATATTTGAAGAACCACAGCAGTTATCAATTTTTTTCAATTCTAATCTCATTATTAGCCGTCCCGTGGCCGATTGGTTAGCGCGCTTGGCTACAGAACTACGGGACCTGGGTTCGAGCCCCGGGTAAGGCATGGTTGTATGTGTTGTTTTTCTGCTGAGGTCCTGCCATCCTCTCAGATCTTCTACTGTGGCATTTAAACTGACAGGCTCCTGTCAGACCTCTGTGGCAAGCAGCTGCTTGAGGGGGTATTTATTATTTATTTATTTTTAATCTCATTATATTTAAATAGCCACAAGAGTTATCGATTTTCTCAATCCCAACTTCGTTTGAACAACCACAACAGTTATCTATTTTCTCAATCATTACCTCAATATATTCGGATAACCACCGCAGTTATCGATTTCTTCAATCCTAACCTCACTAAATTTAAAATAATCACCACAGTTGTCGATTTAGTCAATCCTAACTTCATTGAATATGATTAATCAGAGCAGTTATCGATTTCTTCATTTCTAACTTCAATATATTTGAATGAACACAACAGTTAGAAATAAAGAAATCGATAACTTCAATATATTTGAATGAACACAACAGTTAGAAATAAAGAAATCGATAACTTCAATATATTTGAATGAACACAACAGTTATCGATTTTTTTCGATCATAACCTCAATATATTTGAATAACCAGAGCTGTTATCGACTTCCCCATCCTATGTCCAATATCCTTTACCATAGCAGTTGTCGATTTTCTCAATCCTAAACTCATTAAACCTGAATAACTACAGTAGTGACTGCTTTCCGCAATCATAATTTATTAACAGGCCCAGATAAAAAAAAAATAAATGAATAAGGATGTTGGGGGGGGGGGGGGGTGAGAAGTCAGGCGTGGATTTCATTGTGTAACTTTTTCCCTTCGTTTTAGAAGTTTTTAAAAAAAATCTTATAAAATTCGTGAAATATTCACAAAGTTTAGTCATTTTTTGGGAATCCATGCCCCCCTCTCCCCAGATCCGACGCTGTTTATAGATAACAATAATTATCAATTTTCTCAATCCTAACCACAATGATTATTGAAGATTATTTCAAATAAAATTATATAACTATATTAAATATTGTAAATTTGATAAACCTTTTGCATTTTATATTTTTGTATTATTTAAAAATTTTAAGTAGAATTATTATTTGAGAGAACGTGTATTTATGTATTACGAATGTATTATTCAATTACCTACAGCTAATCTACATAGTTTTGTGGTTCCTATATATTTTATATTGTATTATATGTTCCAATAAATTAAAAAATGTTTATTTGTGTAACCATCATAATAACTTATTCCCTCTATTTTAACCTCAATATTTATGGCTCACCCGCACCTGAATTTTGAGGCATAAATC